>JALIGW010000005.1:64596966-65196966 GCA_023053685.1 Diadophis punctatus similis
CTTCAACTCCCAGAATTCCCCAGCCAGCAAAGCAAAGCTGGCTGGGGAATTCTGGGAGTTGAAGTCCGCCAGGCTTAAAGTTGCCAAGGTTGGAGACCCCTGGGTAGGATATAATGGTGGGTCCCCAGCCTTTGACTCAAGAGTGTTCGTTTCTCTTCCTGCTTTCGCCCTCAGAGGCAGCCTGTAATGCTGGCAAAGGATGCTGTTGAGGGCTCCTTGGTGCCCTCTGAGCTTGCTTGTTTTTTTGTTTTTTGGCAGACGTTTTGTTACCCTAACTAGGTAACCTCATCAGGGCTAGTAAGGAGTGCTGTTTGCTGTCAGTTTGTATTCTGGTGACTTGCTTTTCTGTGTGCCTGGGGGTGGTCTTAGAGATTCTTTTTTGGGCTGTTTACTGATGGCTTCTTACTAGCACTGATGATGTTACCTAGTTATGGTAATGATTTATCACTTATAACTTTTATAACTTAGCCAATAAAGAATTCTATTCTGTTCTGTTCTGTTCTGTTCTGTTCTGTTCTGTTCTGTTCTGTTCTGTTCTGTTCTGTTCTGTTCTGTTCTGTTCTGTTCTGTTCTTTTCTTTTCTTTTTCTTTTCTATTCTTTTTCTTTTCTTTTGTATTCTTTTGTATTCTTTTTCTTTTGTATTCTTTTCTATTCTTTTCTATTCTTTTCTATTCTTTTTCTTTTCTTTTTTCTTTTCTTTTCTATTCTTTTCCATTCATTTTCTTTTCTATTCTTTTCTTTTCTATTCTTTTTCTTTTCTTTTCTTTTCTTTTCTTTTTCTTTTCTTTTCTTCTTTTTTCTTTTCTTTTCTATTCTATTCTATTCTATTCTATTCTAATCTTTTTCTTTTCTTTTCTATTCTATTCTTTTCTTTTTCTTTTCTTTTCTTTTCTATTCTATTCTATTCTATTCTATTCTATTCTATTCTATTCTATTCTATTCTATTCTATTCTATTCTTTTTCTTTTCCTTTCCTTTCCATTCCATTCCATTCCATTCCATTCCATTCCATTCCATTCTATTCTATTCTATTCTATTCTATTCTATTCTATTCTATTCTATTCTATTCTATTCTATGAAATGTCTGCAAGAAAAAAAGCAAGGTCAGAGAGCACCAAGGACCCCTCATTTCAACCCTGAACTACAAAGGATGCTGTTGTTGGCAGTTGGGTCCTTCTTGACAGACCCTCCCCATCACCCAGGACCTCAAAAGCAAACTTGGCCCCCAAAGTTTGTTTCCTTTCTAACATATTTCACAGCTCCATTCAAATCAATCAACCAACCGATCAATTCTGCCCAGCACTCAGCGCAGTGTTCTTTCTGCCACTGGATAATGGATCTTTTTTCATCGGGGATGTTGCTGCTGGTAGGGTTGGTGATGGGAGATTAATCTGGAATTCCATGCTTACAAAGTGCCTGGCTAATGCTCTTTTGTAATGGCGCCCACTACTCCTCTTCCCAGTTAAAATGTATTTAATCTCTTTTAAGGGGACTTGCTTATCCTAGCATCTGTGTAATGTGAGCTTTACTTACCAATAGCACAGGGAAACCAGCACCTCAAAAGAAAGCTCCTTTTTCAGTTCATCCCTGCTAAAGTCTCTTCTCTGTTTACTCCCTTCCCACCAACAAAGCAAATACAATAGAATAGAATAGAATTCTTTATTGGCCAAGTGTGATTGGATACACAAGGAATTTGTCTTTGGTGCATATGCTCTCAGTGTACATAAAAGAAATGTTCGTCAAGAATCATGAGGTACAACACTTAATGATAGTCCGGTTGTTTTTAAATCTTTAAAAAACCTTAACCTAAGTGTTAAACTAGAGCCATCAAGGCAAGACCTTGGGATGCAAAAGGATGTTCTTACTTACTGAACTGTATATTGTACGTTTGGCAAAACCTATGCCAAAGAATGGAATGGAATGGAATGGAATGGAATAGAATAAGAATGGAATGGAATGGAATGGAATGGAATGGAATGGAATGGAATGGAATAGAATAGAATAGAATAGAATAGAATAGAATAGAATAGAATAGAATAGAATAGAATAGAATAGAATAGAATAGAATAGAATAGATTTTGGGGTCTCCAACCTTGGCAACTTTAAGGCTTGTGGACTTCAACTCCCAGAATTTAACAGCCAGCTTTGTTAGCTTTGCTGGCTGAGGAATTCTGGGAGTTGAAGTCCACAGGTCTTAAAGTTGCCAAGGTTGGAGACCCCTGGAATAGAATAGAATTCTTTATTGGCCAAGTGTGATTGGACACACAAGGAATTTGTCTTCGGTGCATAAGCTGTCAGTGTACATAAAAATACATTCATCAAGAATCAAAATACAATAAAAATAGAATACACAAAAACAACCCAAAATCTGAAATAGCACTACCCAAAAATTAACAGGGAGACCTTCCTTTGTTATGTTAAGCACTTGCGAATTTTTTACAGAAGAAGGTAGCTTCTTTTTCACCATCCTCCCCTATTACTTTGTCCTTCCTATCTTTCTCCCCTATTTTATCAACAGGAGTATATATCACTTGGTGGTTTTTGATGCCATCAACCATGGTGTCTTTCTGAGCCAGCTCTGTGGGTTGGTTGTTGGAGGCACTGTTTTTGCTGGTTCTCTTTCTTTCTCTGGGGCTGCTTCCAGTTATTTTTGGTTAAAGCGAAGAGATCAGTCTCTAGGGCCCCCTCCTGCATCTGCTGCCACAGGGTTCTTATTCTTGCTGCAGTTTTTTTCCTTTGTAACATGAAAGCACTAAATGAGGTCATCCACTGGTTTGGGGGTCTTCATCAGTACTTCACCATTAGTACACCGATGACACCCAATTACAACTTTTTACCTTGGCCTAGACAAGTGACTGACCGCAAAATGTATTGTTGCTGCTTTTAAACTTTTTGAACAATCTGTAAACCACCTAGAGTCACTGTGAATCAGTTGGCATATAAATATAATAATTTATTATATTATATTATTATATAAATATAATATTATAATTACATAAATCATCATCATTATCATCATCATCATCATCATCACCTTTCTAGCCATTGTCTGCATATTGAAGGCTTCTTCTGCATATTTCCAACCTAAGCTTTCTTTTGCCAGTTGGATCCACAATACTTGCTGATGTCGTCGATCTTCTCTTGTTTTTGGTCTCTGATGGACACTATTTATCATGGAATTCATTCTACTGTATGACTGGTCAATAATAATAATAATAATAATAATAATAATAATAATAATAATAATAATAATAATAATAATAATAATAATAATAATAATAATAATAATAACAACAACAACAACAACAACAACAACAACAACAGAGTTTGAAGGGACCTTGGAGGTCTTCTAGTCCAATCCCCTGCTTACGCAGGAAACCCTACACTACTTCAGACAGATGGTTATCCAACATCTTCTTAAAAATGTCTAGTGTTGGAGCATTCACAACTTCTGGAGGCAAGCTGTTCCACTGATTAATTGTTCTAACTGTCAGGAAATTTCTCCTTAGTTCTAAGTTACTTCTCTCCTTGTTTAGTTTCCACCCATTGCTTCTTGTTCTGCCCCCAGGTGCTTTGGAGAATAGTTTGACTCCCTCTTCTTTGTGGCAACTTCTGAGATATTGGAACACTGCTATCATATCTCCCCTAGTTCTTCTTTTCATTAAACTAGACATACCCAGTTCCTGCAACCGTTCTTCGTATGTTTTAGCCTCCAGTCCCCTAATCTAGTTCACCTGCCATCAGTTCTTGCTATGTGACCAGCCTATTTCAATTTCAATTCTTTTACTCTCTTGATGATTATCTAATTATATTTCTCTAAATATAATTATGTCTCTTTATTAGGATTATTTCTCTTTTTTAGGATAATACATCATACAGCTTAAAAAATGGACTATCATCCCCCAAACCTATGCAGTTCTTAATTGATTAATTTTGTATGGATTGTTGATGGTTAGGCATCTTGCACAAACTTTGTGAACAAGCAGTGCACCAAATGCAAGGACTGACTGTTCTGACCCAGCTCCCAAACACGACAAACTGTCTGTAGTTAAATAAATGATTCCTTCATTAGGAGCGCCATCAGCCCCGGCAAAAAGTCTCTCTCTTTCGCACAGCAGGCTAACAAGTCTGTCCGGCAGGGACATGAACAGTTGTCTGCCACACCTATTCATCTCCACCCCTTGTTTTTTATCTCCAGAGCTAGGGTGAGGCTTTGCTAGCAGCGGTGGCTCTTCCATCCCAAGGATCGGCCCATAGATTTCCACTGCTCTCCTCTCCTCTGCCTTCTGCGCATCTGCACATCAGGCACTGGACCCAGCTGTTCCACCTCTTCCTCATCAGCCACCTCCAGACTTGGGGGCTGTTGACTCTCCATCTGAGGGCTGATGGATGGCCCAGGCTCCGCCTCTGTCTCTGTCAGCTCCATTCCCTCTTCCCCCTCAGAGCTCTCAGGTTGCCTTGATGCTGGCCCTGACTCCCACGCCGCCTCCTCATCTGATTTGGCTGTTGGAGGGGCCGGTGGCCAACAGGCCACAACACTGACTTTTGTGAAGTCCTTTTTTAAAAATGAAATCAAGTAGCTATTTGAAATGCCCAATTGCCGTGTAGAGGAGGTGCCAAAAACAATTACATAATTAGATTTTGCAGTTTGCCAAATCAGCTTCTTCATTGGACCAAACATCTTACTTTAATTTGGAGCCAGTAGGATAGTTTAGCAAGCAGAAATCTGCTTTTGTTATCATTTGTATGGTGCTTTGGCATCAAGATTAGGAAGAAACCAGAATTCTAAAAGGTCGTTTCGGAATAATGTACAGAAAGGTTTGGACATTATGTTCTATGCCATTTCTTTTAAAAAGCAATCAAACTGTACTCATAAGAACCTTTCATAGGTCATTGTGACTGTTATATTTCATTAGAGGAATAAAAGAGAATTGATTAATTTTGTTGGTGATGATATTTTATATAATGGGATCTATTAGATAAGCTTTTCTCAAAGTGTGGGCTGGGATTTTCACCTAGGAACTCACACTTAGTTGCAGGGGAAACAAAGTCAGCTATCTCTTTTTTAACATCCCACATCAAAACTGTAAAGATGGCACCATTATCCTGCCATATACAGGTAGCCCTTGACTTAGAACCATTCCTTTAGTGACCATTTAAAGTTACAATGGCATTGGGGGGAAAACTGACTCATTTTTCATGCTTATGACCATTGCAGCATTCCCATTGGTCACGTGATCATTACAGAGTTGGGATTCACATAATTTCCCTACCAGTTCGCCCAGCACCGAAAATGTGAGCATGCGGCCTTCCATGCATGCGCTTTGGTCGCGAGCGTGGCTTGCACGCATGCGCACGGCTTGAAGACATGGCTTAATAGGACGGCATAGCACCGGGGCAGGTGACCACCTGCAGGTCGCTACTACCGGTTCACCCGAACCAGTCCGAACCGGCTGAATCCCACCTCTGGTGATCAACATTCGGATACTTGGCAGCTGGCATGTACGTGTGACATTTGCAATGTCCCAAGGTCATGTGATCCCCTTTTGTGACTTTCTAATGAGAAAAGTCAGTGGAGAAGCCAGATTCACATAACTCTCTCTAAGTTATCGACTGCAGTGATTCACTTAACAACTGTGGCAAGAAAAGTCGTAAAATGGGGGCAAAACTCAGTTAACAATTCTCTTGCCGAGCAACAGAAATTTTGGGTTCCTTTGTGATCATAAGTCAAGGACTACCTGTAATACAGCTCAGGAGCCCTGGTGGTGCAGTGGTTAGAATGCAGTATTGCAGGGAAACTCTGCCCACTGCTAGCAGTTCGATCCTGACGGGCTCAAGGTTGACTTCAGCCTTCCATCCTTCCGAGGTTGGTAAAATAAGGAGCCAAATTGTTGGGGGTGATATTCTGACTCTGCAAACCACTTTAAAAAAATGATGTAAAGTACTATGAATCAGTATATACTGTAAGTCTAAGTGCTATTGCCATTGGGGCAGCGTTATTTATACTGGCATCTTTTTCACTGAGTCAAAGATTAGACATAAGGACTGGAAGGAATGCCCTTTAGTGTGACCATGAACCTCAAATGCAGCCTCAATGAGTTTTAAATCTATTAGCTCTGGCACCTATTACTTGGAAGTCAGGCCAGTTGGCAGCAACTGAGAACTGAGGCAAGATAGGGATCAGCAAGTGGAAGAGCACATTTTATGCCAGTATTGCTCTCTTCCAACTCAAGGTTGGAAAGATAGCACTTTAATTTAATAATGTGGAGAAGCCCACAATATCTGCATAAAGTACCTACAGCAGGGGTATCAAACTCAAGGCCCGTGGGCCGGATCCGGCCCACAGGGTGCTTAGGTCTGGCCCACAGGCCCGCCCAGGAAACAGTGAAGACTGGCCCGTGATACCTCTGCCAGCAAAAACAGAGCTAGGAGGGCTGCATTCGGCCCTCCCAGGCTCTGTTTTCAGCCACAATGGCCTCCTGGAGCCCTCTGCCAGCAAAAACAGAGCCCAGGGAGGCCACGCATGGCTGAAAACAGAGTCTTGATGAGTGACGTCAAGCTGGGCAGGCTCACCCTAGCCATGCCCCCCTGCCCCCTGAGGTCAAACAAAAGCCCTGATGGGGCCCTCAGTGAAATCGAGTTTGACACCCCTGATCTACAGGTACTCTCTGACGTATGGGTACAATTGGAGATGGAATGTCTGTTGCTAACCGTGGCAGTTGTTAAGTGAGGCATGCATGATTTTATGGCCTTTTTATGCCACAATTGTGAAGCAATCACTCTAATTGTCAAGTGAATCACATAGTCATTACAGTAAGTGAATCCAGTTCGCTCCCCCCACACACACTGAGTTTGCTTGGGAAAAGCTAGTTAGGAAGGCCACAAATTGAGATCACATAACTGTAGGACACTGCAAAGGTCATAAAAACACACTGATTATTAAGGACACAGATTTCGATCACATGACTACAGGTATAGTGCTGGTGGCCTAGAGGTGGAGCTCTCACCTCACAATCAAGAGGGTGTGAGTTCGATCCTAGGTAGAGGCAGATATTTCTCTCTCTGGGCACTGAGAATATATCTGCTGAACAAAACTCCGCATTGGCAACAGGAATGGCATCCGGCCATCAAATGCTAGCTCCATTCAGTTGCCCAGACTCCACCCCACAAGGGATTATGGGATCATTAAATGACGATGATGATGACAATGGTTGCACTAGTGAGGACTGGTTTTCCAGTGCCAGTGTAACTTTAAACAGTTACTAAACAAATGGTTGTAAGTCAAGGGCTACCTGTACTACAGAACACCAATAATTCTTAAATAACCCAGTAATAAGCAAAAATGTATTCCATTTCCTATAGCAATATTAAATGAGACAGTGAAGGCAAATGCTAAGCTAAATGTATCTAAGTATGAAAAAGTACTACATATAATATTCTGAGAAATCCTATGGCCATGATTTCTGTTTCCTTTTGAAACAAGGTGATCTGCAAACTCAGAAGAGTTTGAATGACAAACATGACCTAAAATGATTAATATTGTTGAATGTTTTATTTAACAATTTCTCTCCATTAATGTTGATCGAACTTAAGTGATGAATTTTTATTTGATCTTCGAGAGTAGTTCCTTATACCAAGACAAAGCAGGCTAGAAAAAGAGAAAACTTTATTGGGAATTAGTCAAGGCATTTTTTTAAAATTAAAATTAGAATAACAGAGTTTGAAGAGACCTTGGAGGTCTTCTAGTCCAACCCCCTGCTCAGACAGGAAACTCTATATCATTTCAGACAAATGGTTGTCTAATCTCTTCTTAAAAACTTCCAGTGTTGGAGCATTCACAACTTCTGGAGGCAAGTCGTTCCACTGGTTAATTGTTCTAACTGTCAGGAAAGTTCCAGGTTGCTTCTCTCCTTGATTAGTTTCCACCCATTGCTTCTTGTCCTGCCCTCAGGTGCTTTGGAGAACAGCTTGACTCCCTCTTCTTTGTGGCAACCCCTGAGATATTGGAATGCTATCTGCTATCATTTTAGCAAGAATTAAAACAATTTGTAAAATAATAAAAGGCACCCCCCCACACCATCAGGATGAGCCTCAGTGGTGCAGTGGTTAGAGTGCAGTACTGCAGGCTACTTCTGCTGACTGCCGGTTGCCTGCAGTTCGGCACTTCGAATCCCACCAGGCTCAATAGCAATAGCGCTTAGACTTATATACCGCTTCATAGTGCTTTACAGCCCTCTCTAAGCAGTTTACAGAGTTCAGCATATTGCCCCCAACAATCTGGGTCCTCATTTTACCGACCTCAGAAGGATGGAAGGCTGAGTCAACCTTGAACCGGTGAGATTTGAACTGCTGACTGCTGAACTAGCAGCCAGCTGAAATAGGTTGCAGTGCTGCTTTTAACCACTGCGCCACCTCAGTGGTTGACTCAGTCTTCCATCCTTCCGAGGTGGGTAAAATGAGGACCCAGATTGTTGGGGGAAATATACTGACTCTGTAAACCGCTTAGAGGGGGCTGTAAAACACTATAAAGCAGTATATAAGTCTAAGTGCTATTGCTATCACAATGGTGTGAAACCTTGAATTAATGGTTTTTTAAAAAAACTTAGCTGACATATGGAACTAAATCTGAAACCAATGAAAGCAACAACTATAATATCATTTTAAATGGAGGAATTACCATCATACTTTTTTTTATTGGGATATACTTTCAATAGGAATCTTGACTGTTTGCAAAGAAAAACTAAATTAATGGACAATGTGTTATGGTGTTCAAAATCAAGGTTTTGTTGTGGCAATGTAGTGTGAGATTGTGCTGGTGAATGTAGGCATGTTCAAATTAGACATATAAAGTAAGTGACCATATTATTTGATTTCCATACTGAAAATTTAGAGATTGTTACACAATCTAAATTTGTTAGGCTTCAAAATCTAATCTGTAGACAACCTGTACTTCCATTCATATCCTGTATACAGGCTGTTAGGACTCTGTCCAAACAGTTGGGTTTGCTAATATATAAACAAGCCACAAATAAATGTTTATGTGAATATAGGTAATATTGCTTTAAATGCATTGTAAGCTTTCTGATTACTATAAAAGGGAGCTAGAGAACAGGCTCGCTCTCCCTGCTGACTCTCTCTGCTGATTGTCTCTGCTGATTCACTGCTGATTCATTGAGTAATTGACTTCGTGTCTGTGAAAGTACTGTGAAGAGCTGCTGTGTATAGCGTAACTATCTGTGATAGTATAGATTTGTTTGTTAGCTGTAATCTTTGTTTGCTAATTAAGACAAAGACAGGCTAGTAAGAAGATTCTTCATATTGACTGACTTAACGTGTATGACTTGGACTTCTTATTTGAACTTCGCTAATTCTTTGAGTAAACTATTTGTATATACTTTAAACATATCTGTTTATTGACTGAATCATATCAACTCATATCAACTGCAACATCACATTTCGCTGTTCACGTGCTTAAGAGCACAAATTCTTTAACACAGGCAGTCCTTGATTTACGGGCCTAGAATTATGGTTGTAAATGGTGGCAGTCCTTAAGCAGGTCACCATGTAACTGTGCCCAATTTTACCATTATTATTTTTTGCAGCAGTCATTAGGCAAGCATGACAATCATCAGACAAAACCATGTTAGTCAAAGGGTATGAAATACATGCCAATTCCCAGCCAAAAAAATGCTGAAAATCACAATAATGTCACCACATATACTGCAAATGGCCATAAATATGGGCTGGTTGCCAAGTGCCCAAAATGAGACCATGTGATCATGGGGGGAGGTGGGGGCGAAGCAGTCATAACTTCAAAACCAGGTTGTAAGTAGCTCTGGCGATATCCATTGTAACTTTGAACAGTCACTAAGTGACTAGTACATATCTCAAGAACTACCTGTACATAATAATAGTTATTTTTTCCTTTTAGTATTACATATAATAAATCAGTTCATCCAGGGCTATAAAGAATGATAATGTCTTGCTCATGAATTTACAATCAGGTGACCTTTTTGAAAACACACTAGAACAGTGAGGGTTTGAGAGATCATAGAAGTAAGTACAGAGGCTTGTTTGCTTCCTTTTGACATCTCTCCTTCTCAAATGTTTTATGTAGGCTGAAGCACCAGGAGTGTTAAATAACATGAAGTATGACACACCAAAGGAAAATGGGGGCTTTTGATTCAATTCTGCTTTGAAGGATTATGACACACAAGTTAGTTATAAATCACATTTTTTTCCCAAAAAACCCCAAAACATACTGATGAGACAACAGGGACCAGGCAGATGTAGAGATGGTATTGTTTGTGTGTGTGTGTGTGTGTGTGTGTGTGTGTGTGTGTGTGTGTGTGTGATACAGGGGTGGGTTTCTCTTACCTTCCCTACCGGTTTGGATGTGCGCACGTCTGAGTTCTGACCCTTTGTGCATGTGCAGAAACCTTTGCGCATGCGCAGAGGGTTTGTTGCCAGCCGCTTTCAAGCAGCGGCGACCGGGGAACCGGTTCGGGGGGGTGGCAGGCTGGCCATCACTATCGGTTCGGCGAACGGGGCCAAATTTCCGCCACCACCTCGCACAAACCGGTCCGAACCGGTAGCAACCCACCACTGGTATGATATAATACTACATATGCCTAAAATATATCAAAATGCATTATGCTAGAGCAGGGGTCGGGAACCTATGGCTCGCGAGCCAGATGTGGCTCTTTTGATGACTGCATATGGCTCGCAGCAGGGGTGAAATCCTCCCGGTTCGCCCGGGCCAGTCCTTCGGCGTATAGCCGATGGAACTGGCGGTGGTTGCGGCGCGGAGCTTCTCCTGCCCGCTTTCCCGTCCCGGCTGAACACAATCACCGCTTTCCCGTCCCGGCTGAACACAATCATTTGGGTTATTTTTCCCTCTGTGCATGCGCGCGCATGCACAGAGGGAAAAATAACCCAAATGGCGGCGTTCAGCCGGGACGGGGGGAGCTAAAAAACGGCCATGGCCACATCCCCGCCGTTTTCCAGCCAAGCGGCTGAAGAAGCCCCAGAGCCCCGCCGCCAACCTGCGTCTCCTGCTGGGAAGGAGCCTTTGTCACTGTCTCTCGCGGGGTTCCAGCCACCCGACTGAGTCCCTGACCGTGGCACCGGCAGGGTTAATGCGTATGGGAGAGGAGAGAGAGCGCTACCGCCGCCGCTGCTACTTTCACCGCTTCGATATTTCTTTGGTGGGCGCGCGCGGGAGGGACCATGGAGCAGAGGCGCCCGGCAGCTTAAGGCAAGAGGCGGGTGGGAGACGCGGGTAGGAGCCTGTCGCCGCCGCCGCCACTTCTGGCATCCCCACGCCTCTCACCCCGCTCGCCGGGTGCCTCTGCTCAGCGGTCCCTCCTGCGGAGGCCCACCAAAGAAATATTGTAGCAGCGCAGCGGCGGCGGTAGCACGCTCTCTCCTTCCCTCCCATGCAGGGAGGGAAGGAGAGAGCGCGCTACCGCCGCCGCTGCTACTTTCACCGCTCCGATATTTCTTTGGTGGGCGCGCGCGGGAGGGACCATGGAGCAGAGGCGCCCGGCAGCTTAAGGCAAGAGGCGGGTGGGAGACGCGGGCAGGAGCCTGTCGCCGCCGCCGCCACTTCTGGCATCCCCACGCCTCTCACCCCGCTCGCCGGGTGCCTCTGCTCAGCGGTCCCTCCTGCGGAGGCCCACCAAAGAAATATTGGAGCAGCGCAGCGGCGGCGGTAGCGCGCTCTCTCCTTCCCTCCCTGCATGGGAGGGAAGGAGAGAGCGCGCTACCGCCGCCGCTGCGCTGCTCCAATATTTCTTTGGTGGGCCTCCGCAGGAGGGACCGCTGAGCAGAGGCACCCGGCGAGCGGGGTGAGAGGCGTGGGGATGCCAGAAGTGGCGGCGGCGGCGACAGGCTCCTACCCGCGTCTCCCACCCGCCTCTTGCCTTAAGCTGCCGGGCGCCTCTGCTCCATGGTCCCTCCCGCGCGCGCCCACCAAAGAAATATCGGAGCGGTGAAAGTAGCAGCGGCGGCGGTAGCGCGCTCTCTCCTTCCCTCCCTGCATGGGAGGGAAGGAGAGAGCGCGCTACCGCCGCCGCTGCGCTGCTACAATATTTCTTTGGTGGGCCTCCGCAGGAGGGACCGCTGAGCAGAGGCACCCGGCGAGCGGGGTGAGAGGCGTGGGGATGCCAGAAGTGGCGGCGGCGGCGACAGGCTCCTACCCGCGTCTCCCACCCGCCTCTTGCCTTAAGCTGCCGGGCGCCTCTGCTCCATGGTCCCTCCCGCGTGCGCCCACCAAAGAAATATCGAAGCGGTGAAAGTAGCAGCGGCGGCGGTAGCGCTCTCTCTCCTCTCCCATACGCATTAACCCTGCCGGTGCCACGGTCAGGGACTCAGTCTGGTGGCTGGAACCCCGCGAGAGACAGCGACAGAGGCTCCTTCCCAGCAGGAGACGCAGGTTGGCGGCGGGGCTCCGGGGCTTCTTCAGCAACCCACCCACCTACCTCGCTTGGTGCGGTTCCCCGCACTTGACGTCTTGGAAGAGGGCTGGGCGAGGGAGAAAGGAGCCACGGTGGGGATTGGTTTGCAGAGAGAAAGAAAGAAAGAAAGAAAGAAAGAAAGAAAGAAAGAAAGAAAGAAAGAAAGAAGAAGAAGAAGAAGAAGAAGAAGAAGAAGAAGAAGAAGAAGAAGAAGAAGAAGAAGAAGAAGAGGAAGGAAGAAGAAGAAGAAGAAGAAGAAGAAGAAGAAGAAGAAGAAGAAGAGAAAGAAAGAAAGAAAGAAAGAAAGAAAGAAAGAAAGAAAGAAAGAAAGAAAGAAAGAAAGAAAGAAAGAAAGAAAGAATCATTACCAATGCTATGATGGAAATCACCAACTCAAAGACAAATATCACTTTGGAGCAAGGAAGCTGCTACAGCAGCAACAAATTAAACAGCACAAAGACAGGGATTCTCTCAATATCCCATTGTCCCTATTGACATTTAGTTGAATTCACTTTTAAAATATATTATATGGCTCTCACTGAAATAAATTTCCAAATTTTTTGCTTTCATGGCTCTCTTAGTCAAAAAGGTTCCCGACCCCTGTGCTAGAGGCTAATATGTACATTAGGCAAATATTGCAAAGAGGTATACATATATTTGAGTGCAACCTTTAGGCCCCACTGGCTAAATTGTACATTTCAGTGAACACCTTCAATGAAGCTGACACACAAAACCATAAATAGAATATCTGTTGGCAAATTTGAAAGCATACTTACTATTTATGTTCAGTTTACAGACTCAAAATAAGAAAAAAATTGAACACACCAGGTGTGGAACTATGGATACCCTTTCAACCAGTACTTTGTAACACTTCCTTTGACAGAAATAACAGGTTTCAAATGTTTTCTATAGCGAGCTAAGAATATTTCTATTCTTGCTTTGGGAATCTTTTCCTACTCCAGAACTTTTATACCTCAAAAATATCCTTAGGTCTCCTTTGCATGTACCTCGTCAGTCAGTCAGTCAGTCAATCAATCAATCAGAAAAGAGCTGGAAGGGACTTTGGAGGTCTTCTAGTCCAACTCCCTGGTCAAGCAGGAAACCCTATACCATTTCAGACAAATAATTATCCAATCTCTTCTTAAAAACCTCCAGTGTTGGAGCATTCACAATTTCTGGAGGCAACTTGTTCCACGGATTAATTGTTCAAACTGTCAGGAAATTTCTCCTTAGTTCCAAATTGCTCCTTTCCTTGATTAGTTTCCATCCATTGTTTCTTGTCTTGCCTACAGGTGCTTTGGTTAATAAGTTAACCCCCTCCTCTTTGTGATAACCTCTCAAATACTGGAATACTGCTATTATGCACCCTTAGTGCTTCTTTTCTCTAGACTAGCCAAACCCAAATCCTGCAACCGTTCTTCATATGTTTCAGTCTCCAGGCCTTCAATCATCTTATTTGGTCTTCTTTTATTCTGATGCTGTCAGGTTGTACCCACAACTTTCTCTATGGGGTGGAGAAAGAAGAAACAAACAATGGCTGATTGTCCATTTTCCAAAACTATAAAACATTAACTGTTTATCAAACTTTGCTTATTCAGGAGCTGACAAAAATAAATTGATTTCTTCTGTTTAAATGACTATAGGGAATAATGTAGCAACAGAACCATTTCTGTTGTCTTCAAGCAATTGTGCTACATTTACGGAAATAAACCCTTGATAGAAGTGAAGGTAAGGTCCTTAAAAGAAGCTGCTTATGGACTGGCAGGTTGTGAGTTCAATCTGATGCGTAAAGGCTCAAAGAAGCATTTTTCTGTTTGATTAAAAAAATTCTAATGGTTGTGTTTTACATTCAGGTGTGCTAGAGAATGAAGCTAAGTTGTTAGCCCAACTCACAATATTGTGGCAGCTCATCAGACGGGGAAACAAATGACCTGTCCAGAAGCAACATCCCAAGTTGACAAATTATGTCTTTTAGAGGGAAACTTTTTAATTAACTGAAGTTATGGGCTGTTGCTGAGGACCACATTCTGTATCATCCTGGATGAGTGCTCGGGTGTAAACAGATTACTGTCACAGTTAGAAAAAGGGACCAAAGAGTTTCTGCAAGAATGAATACACACAAAGACCTAATTTTTCAGATTGTGTCATCTGCCATTAGCTTCCCAGTATTTGTTACAAAACCAAACTGAAACAGATGCTGGAAGTTGTGTGTCTAATAAGGTGACCCATTTTGCATGGCCCCAAAAGAAGACAAAAGATAAACAGCGATTTCTAGAAGATTTATTGGTGTAATTTTTTTTAAAAAATGTAATACTTCTCATTTGGGAACAGGTGATCTAAGTGCCTGCTCTTTCTGGTACCACCATTTCCATTGTTGATTGGCAGTTTTAATCCTTATTGCCTCTTTTGTTTCCTTACTTTTAAACATGGACCAGACCCAACAATGGACAGAAGGCACATTCAAATTCAGCATGGATTTTTCACAAGTGATGATCATCTGCAAAGGAGATATTTATTTATTTATTTATTTTATTTATTTATTTTTGTCAAGTACGTGTTGGTAATATACATAGATATAACATTGTTTATATACATAAGATGAATACTGATAAGAGGGAACATTAGGACAGGGACAGTAGGCATGCTGGTACACTTATGCACGCCCCTTACTGACTCTTAGGAATCGGGTGAGGTCAATAGTGGACAGTCTAAGGATAAAGTTTTGGGGGTTTGGTGACGAAACCACAATGTCAGGTAGTGAGTTCCAGGCATTTACCACTCTGTTGCTAAAGTCGTATTTTCTACAGTCAAGTTTGGAGCGGTTCACTTTGAGTTTGTATCTGTTGTGTGCTCGTGTATTGTTGTGGTTGAAGCTGAAGTAGTCGTTGACAGGAAGGACGTTGTAGCAGATAATTTTGTGAGCTATGCTTAGGTCGTGCCGAAGACGACGTAGTTCTAAGCTTTCTAAGCCCAGGATTTCAAGTCTGGTTGCGTAAGATATTCTGTTGCGAGTAGAGGAGTGGAGGACTCTTCTTGTAAAGTATCTCTGGACACTTTCTAATGTATTTATGTCCGATATGCGGTGTGGGTTCCAGACAGATGAGCTGTATTCAAGGATTGGTCTGGCGAATGTTTTGTATGCTCTGGTTAGTAGTGTGATATTACCGGAGAAGAAGCTACGTAAGATTAGGTTAACTAATCTTACTGATCCTCAGTATAAGGATCAGTAACTGATCCTCAGGTAGCAATATTATTGCTACCTGAGGATCATTTCGTCAAATTCAACTGTTTTTGCAAGTCTTGAACCTGTTTATCTTTTTTTTAAATTGTTTGCTCTTTTCCTGGCTTTCTTCTACTTATAGTACACCTATTGCATCTTTAAAAAAGAAAAATTAATTAAAAAGCATCCTTATGCTAAACTTTTCTGTAGCTTGGATGATAAGTAGCAGTCAGACTGGATCAGCTATTCTTGTACACCTGAGGTGAAACAAAATATTTTTTTTCAAATTTCCACTGTCCCCTATAGATGTTATGAGTTTTCTTCTGCTGGGAAATTAAAGTGAGGCTGTTTTGCCCTTAGCTCAAAAAGAATATATTTTCCATTTTGTGTTTACATGAGATCTAGAACTTTTAGATTACCGGTAGAAATGTACTTAGCTCATTTTTAAATGAATATAATCATTAAAATAATGAATTATGTTGAGTACAGTTAAATATGAGCCAGCAGTGTACAGCGGCAACCAAAAAAGCCAACGCAATCCTAAATTGCATTAACAGAGGGATACAATCAAGGTCAAGTGAGGTACTAATACCACTCTATGAAGCCTTAGTAAGACTACACTTAGAATACTGCATCCAGTTCTGGTTACCACACTATAAAAAAGATGTTGAGACTCTAGAAAAAGTGCAGAGAAGAGCAACCAGGATGATTAGGGGACTGGAGACTAAAAAATATGAAGAACAATTACAGGAACTGGGCATGGCTAGTCTAGTGAAGAGCAGGACCAGGGGAGACATGATAGAAATGTTCCAATATTTGAGAGGCTGCCAGAGAGGAAGGGGTCAAGCTATTTTCCAAGGCACCTAAAGGCCAGATAAGGAATAATGGATGGAACTGATCAAGGAGAGATTCAAGCTAGAAATAAGGAGAAATTTTCTGACAGTGAGAACAGCTTGCCTTCGGAAGTTGTGGGAGCTTCATCACTGGAGGCTTTCAAAAAGAGATTGGACTGCCATTTGTCAGAAATGGTGTAGGGTCTCCTGCTTGGGCAGGGGGTTGGACTAGATGACCC
This sequence comes from Diadophis punctatus similis, assembly GCA_023053685.1. NCBI lineage: Eukaryota > Metazoa > Chordata > Lepidosauria > Squamata > Dipsadidae > Diadophis > Diadophis punctatus. The sequence continues at coordinate 64,613,717 of JALIGW010000005.1, forward strand.
TCAAGATCCCTTCCAACTCTGTTAATCTGTACACATTAGACTATTAATCTTTTATGCACTGAAGGAAATGTACACAGTACTTTTTCATCCAATAGATCTGATTCCGAGTCTCTCCAAATCCATTCCCCTAAGTCCGAATGCACACAAATTGCATTGGGCAAGGGGAAAACAGAAATCCGTACATATGAATAATGTGACTTATGACCATTTTTCACACTTACGATATTGCAGCATCTCTGTGCTCACGTGATCAAAATCCAGAGGCTTGGCAAGTGGTTCAGATTTATGATGGTTGCCGTGTGATCACCTTTTGCAAACTTCTGACCAGCAAAGTCAATGGGGAAGCCAGATTCACTTTACAAGCGTGTTAACTAACTTAACAACTTCAGTGATTCACTTAACAGCCCTGGTAAGAAAGATCATAAAATGGGGAAAAACTCACTTAACAACTGTCTGGTTTTGCAATGGAAATTTTGGGTTCAGTTATGGTCATATGTCATACCTGTAGACATTTTTAGTGAAAAAGGTTTGTTTAAAAAATGCAAATAGCAATAGCACTTAGACTTATATACCACTTCACAGTGCTTTACAGCCCTCTCTAAGTGGTTTACAGAGTCAGCATATTGCCTCCAACAATCTGGGTGCTCATTTTACCCACCTCGGAAGGATGGAAGGCTGAGTCAACCTTGAGCTGGTGAGATTTGAACCGCCGAACTGCAGCTAGCAGTCAGCTGAAGTAGCTTGCAGTGCTGCACTCTAACCACTGCACCACCTGGGCTCCTGAAATCATTCCTGACATATTCACCAAAACACTAAACTGAAAGGGATGTTGACCAATGAACCCATCTTAAAATGTAGCTCATAAACACCAAGCAGCATTGTAGCTAATTGGTTTAGAACAGTTAAAGGATGTGTGTATCTCTTTGTGCTATTTAAGTGTGTGTGGGGTGTGTTGATATTTTCTTTTTTCATATTTTTTATTAATTACATTTCTTAGTGCTTAAATAAACATCATGTTTTCTGGGTATTTAATTTGCTTAACCATACATATTACATTCTTAATCTCCACCCCTTTTTCCCAACCACTGATAAAATAGATTCCATGTTTGATAATATTCTGTATCTTCTTTCTGTTTCATTTTTAATGTCAGTCTGTCCAATTCTGAACACTCAAATATCTTCTTAATTATTTCTTCATCTTCTTCATTTTTCCGGCATTGCGCAAATACAATCCTTACTGCTGTCAAGACGATCAATATTAGATACATACTTTTCTTATCAAGTTTACCTGACATTATACCTAATAAAAATAGTTCAGGTTTAAAATCTACATGCTTTCCAATCATCTTTTTTAGCCATTTATGTATTTTCTTCCCTTTTTTTTGCTTTACCACAAGTCCACCACATATGATAGTATGTTCCCGTTTTTTATTACATTTCCAATATTTGCTAGACATATTTTAAAACATTTTAGCTAACCTAGCCGGTGGTAAGTGCCATCTATAAAACATTTAATATAAGTTTTTTAAATATGAAGTTGCCATTGTTAATTTATAATTGGGGGTCAATATTTTCCTTGGGGATGCAGTTTTGCTTGAAGAAACAGGCAATGAACACTTTTTCCTCCGTTGTTCCTCTTGAATACATTGCAATTTATCTCTACTCTATAATTTTTTTTTCAAGTAAAAAAAAATCAACAGGCTGCTTGGGCAATATTTTCATTTGATTGTACAGACTATGGCACCTGTAACTCTCCAGATGAACTGCAAATATGATGGCAGAAGTTGCTGGGACTTTCAGTTCTGCAACAGTTCTGCATACAAGAGCCCTGGTGGCACAGTGGTTAAAATACAGTACTGCAGGCTAATTCTGCTGACTGCCAGCATTTTGATTCTCACTGGCTCAAGATTGACTCAGCCTTCCATCCTTCCGAGGTGGGTAAAATGAGGACCCAGATTGCTGGGGGCAATATGCTGACTCTGTAAACCACTTAGAGAGGGCTGTAAAGCACTGTGAAGCAGTATATAAATCTAAGTGCTATTGCTATCAGGAAAGCCACAAAGTTTGCCTCCCCTGCCAATGAAAGTACATATTCCCTTATTTCTGACGAGCAACAGTTCCCAACTTCCAATTACTTTCCTCTCATTTAAGGAAAAAAAACCCAATATTTTCATGTCCTCTGAAACTTCAAGCCAGTTTTGTTTTAGTTCCAAAGCCTTGTTGGCCACAGCAGCCGGAATACCAAAATGCTCAACAGAATTCTGGACAAGGGAACAGTTGTATTCCTAACAATCTGCTGAGTCATCCCATCAAATGATTTTTCTTCCCAATGACCATGTTTTGAATCACACAATAATGTGAATGAGAACATAAGCATCAGGCCTGCCACTTTCTTCCAGAAACAAAATGGGGGTTTTCCCCCAAATCTGAATTTTTTTAAAAAAAAATGTGTTAGTGTATTCAGTTTGCACATAGCAAATGAAACCATGATTAAGCCAACCGAGTTAATCCTTAATGAATTGCTTCATTACCAAGGAAATATATTCCATTTTATCATACATTTCATGGCAACAGGACAAGGGCGGGACGGGGGAGGGGAGGAGAAACATAACCCAGCCGAATAAGAGTAGATTTTGATCTTCATGCTTGAGAGAGTACTTTGTATCTTGGACTGTCAATCAATTAGCAGCCTTTCTCTTCATGGGAAATACTATTAGTGTCAAAATCTCAATGGGAGTTCGTTACAGTCTTAAATAATAACATGCCATATAAGTAAGGTGACCAGATTGTAATATTTGTAAAGCAGGACACCATTGACGGGGGGGTGTTCTAGGGGAGCAAGACGGGAGGGGTCCGTCTCCCTTATCCTGCAGCTTTGTGCACCCCCCCAAACACCCCCCTTCATTGCAGCCAGGGGTGGGTTCCTATCGGTGCGGTCTTGCCTGTTTGTCGCTGCAGAGCCAAAGAAGCTGGTGGCGTTCGCGGCGTGGGGCTTCCCCTGGCCGCTTCCCCCAGCCGCCGGGACGCCGCCATTTGCGTTCTTTTGCCCTCTGCGCATGCGCAAAGCATTCTGCTTACACAGAGGGCAAAAGAACGCAAATGGCGGCGTCCCGGCGGCCGGGGAAAGCGGGCAGGGGAAGCCCCGTACCGCGAACGCCACCAGCTTCTTCGGCTCTGCGGCGACGAACAGGCAAGACCGCCACTGCCCCTTTCACTGCCCTCCCTCCCCGCCTGGCAGGAGGAGGCAGGTGAGGCAGGAGGCAGAGGGGTGTGCAGGGCAAATTCAAATTCAAAAAGCGGGACTTTTTTTAAACGCCGCGGGACGCAGGACAAATTATTAAAAAGCGGGACTGTCCCGCCAAAAGCGGGACGTCTCGTCACCTTACATATAAGAAGAAAAACCCAATGTAACTAGAAGATGAAAGCAATGGCATTCTGATCAGTGCAGAAACAGACCCATACTTCACACTAAACCTTGAAGACTAAAAAAGAAGGGGGAAAACCACAATTGCTATGTAACATCCATCACAAGTGGCCAGGTTCCCACTACCCACTGAGCCATTAAAATAACCAATTCTCAGTGTCCGTAACAAAAATGAACCTGTTTAAGTGTTGCTTTAGAAATCAAATGCAATTAAGTGATGGGATAAATATAGTATAGCCATATTCACTTTACCATTTTTGTTGGGAGAAAGGCCAAAATAATAGCTGATCTGATGTTTGATTTATTAACATATAGTTAAAACCCTGAAATTTCAAATTTTTCCCACTTGAACATAATCATTGAACAAACCTGCTTGGACAAGGTTTATTTTCTGCAATGTCTTCTGGTTTTACCTTTATGTCATCCCCAAACTATGAATAAGCAATCTTAAGACCTCCTTAGTTGTTCTAGTTCAGGGGTGTCAAACTCGATTTCATTCAGGGCCACATCAGGGTTGTGTTTGACCTCCGGGGGCCAGTGTGGGCTTGGCCAGGGTTGACGTGGCCAGCTTGATGTCATTCTTGTCAGGGGTGCCTGTGGTCGCCTGAGCGCTCTGGCAATGAAAACAGGCTCCCGAGCTCCATTTTCTACTGCGACAGTCTCTTGCAGCCCTCTGCCAGTGAAAACAGAGCTTGGGAGGGCCACATGAGGCCCTTGCGAGCTCCAGTTTCAGCTGGGACTGCCTCCTGCAGTGGTGGGTTGCTACCGGTGCGGTCCACTCTATAGCACCGGTAGTGGCCCGCTGGTGACGTCACAGTGCTGGTGCGGTCGGTTGCCTGTGCCTGGGCGCCGCCATTTAAAAAAACTTAAAATTTTTTTTTTAAAATTTTATTCTGCACATGCCCAGAAGCCGAGCTTCCGGCACTGCGCATGCGCTGCCTTCCTACCCCACATGAGTCCAAGTAGGGGAGGATGGCTGAGGGAGCGCGTGAGACCCTGAAAGAACAGGCGGCAGGAGCTATCTCCATTCCCCTCCCTTCAGCAGTCCAAGAAGCCATGATTGTGCGGTGATGATCCTAGGCATTTTTGCACGTTTGAGGCTTCTCGAGCTGCTGTTCTAGATTATACCAACACCAGGCAGCTTCAACGTATGTGATACCTGCATTTCTTTGCAGAAAAACAGGTGCCAGCAATTGAGAGGGAAGAGAAACAACAGAGGCAAGCTAAGGAACAAACATTGGCGCAGAAAAAGTCAAACAGGTGTAGTTTTTTTACTGTTTCAAGTATGGGTAGATACTCATCATAACAGTAATGGGGAACAATTCCAAATGTGAAGAGTGATACAATGCTAAACATATTTTTGTAAAGTAGAAACCCCAGTTCACTTCCAAAAGCAGGTTGGAAAAGATTCCTGGGGCAATATTTGGTGTGTAGGTACCAACCAGTCCATAGACCACCACACCCCATCTTGGGGAACATGTTAAGACTACAGCTTTCAGATTTCCTGGCCCAGCAAGTTGGAAAGTTTGAAGTAGGATAAAGTGAGATAATACTGAGCTGGATGACCCAAAGATTTGACTTGGTATTGTGAGAGTAGACTGAAGCTGCCATGCCTAGAGATGGAGGAGGTATGTAAGCTGGGTGGATAAAAGCTAGGAATCTTCTTCTTAGGACAGGGGTCTCCAACCCCCAGTCTGTAGACCAGCAATAGTCTGTGGCATACTAGAAACCAGGCTGCACAAACCAGCAAAGCCCCATCTACAGGATACAGGCAACATGTGAAATCATGCCCACTCCCTTCCGCGGAAAAAACCTCTCTTCACGGAACCGGTCCCTGTCACCCAAAAAGTTTGGGGACCATTTTCTTAGGAAACATGGATAAGAAGAAACCAAATCATAAAGGAAACAAAAGCAAAATGTCATTTGAACCAGATAAAACAATTTGGGCCTGAGCACATAGGAAACCCCTCCTCAAACCCCATTAACAGCAGCCAGATTTGTAAATGGACAAGAGTAAGTGTACCTGCCAGACTTGTCAATCAACAAAGCAAAGCAAGCAAGGATTTGGGGGGATAAAAGGGGTCCTGAAGCTCATTCACACTTTATTTTATTTAGAAATTTTATATTGCTGTCTATTCGCACATGGTGACTCACGGCGGCTTACATGAATATAAAAACATCATATATAAAAAAAATAAAACTAATTGAAGAAAATAATAAAATAATAGCACCCCAGTGTCAACACACCCCACAAGCCATTTAATGGGCTCCATCCAGTTCTGCGTTCCACAGGCCTGCTGGCAGATCTTCAGCGCCTTCCTAAAGTGTGTTAGAATTGGGGCCAGTCTAATCTCTGGGGGAATGATGTTACAGAGAGAGAGAACCATCACGGAGAATGTTTTTCTTCTGGGTCCCACCAGTTGTATCTCCCTAGGCAGTGGTGGGTTCCTATCGGAGCTGTCCTGGGTGTAGCTCCGGTAGGGAGCGGCCGATTGCACAATTTGCACGTGACCGCTCCGGTGCCGTCTCCGCCGGTCCATCGCGTGCGTCGCCATCTTTTTGTGAGAATTTTTGGGCTTTTTTGCTTCTGCGCATGCTCGGAAGCAAAATCACGCCAAAATCTTGTGAGGGGATGTGCGCGCATGTGAGATTTTGGTGAGATTTTGCTTCCGCGCATGCACGGAAGCAAAATTTCACCAAAATCTCACACACACGCGCGTCCCCTCATGAGATTTCAGCAAGATTTTGCTTCCGCACATGCGCAGCGCCCAAAACGTGGAGATGCACATGCAGCGCACCAGTATTGGTAAGTGAGCAACCCGCCCCTGTCCCTAGGGGATGGGATCCGCAACATTCCTTGCCTCCCCGCTCTGATGAATCCGATAGATGTGACCAGCAAGAGACGGTCCCTCAGATAACCTGGTCCCAAGCCATGAAGTATACTTTGAGTACTCTTTGGGTCCAGACTTCCATCCCTCTGGCTAGTGCCTACCAGCCAAATTGAGAAGGACATGGGTACATGTGAATGAGTATGTGTATGCCTCAATGTTTCATTGAAAGTGATTTGAATGTGGCTGTTGATTAGGGCTATGAGCATGTGAGTAATCATAAGCCAAATCTGGAAGTGTATGTAAGGGTATGTAAAGTCAAAAGACAGTCAGCTTAAGCTTCCCGGTTTCATGACCTTCATTGTTCATGCAATTATCTTCTTCTCAATGCCGTGGAAGGGCAGGCTGCTGAGAAAAGTTGCAGGCACCTGGACTGCCTTCCTCCCTTCCTACGTCAACCTTCTCCCCAGCCTCAGCCCACCAAGGTTGCCAATAAAACTGCAACCTTGAAACAGGCAGGGGAGGAGGATGGAGGAGGTTTGTCATGGAAGCTCTGCAGACAGCAGCCAAGAGAGAAAAACAGCTGGATGAGAGAAGGAATTTTTTCTTCCCAGAGAGTGGATGAGCCCGAAGAAAAAGAAGAGACACAGGGGAGAAAAAAAGCAAAATACAGTGTAAATAGATGCAGATGCTTTAGATCAGGGGTGTCAAACTCAGTGCTTAGATCTGGACCACGGGGCTGCCCTGAAAACAGCGAAGGACTGGGGCCCCCGCCCGCCCCCCCCCCAGACCCCATTTTCGCTGGCAAAGGGCTGCAGGAGGTTGTCACGGCCAAAAACCAGGCCTCGGGGGACAGGAAAGGAGAAAGGGAAAGAGGAAAGACAACTAAAAAGAAGGAAAGATGGGAAGAGAGCAAGGAAGGAAGAAGAAGAAAAGAAGGCAAGGAAGAAGAAAGGAGAATGAAGAGGGAAGGAAAAAGAAGAAAAGGAAGGAAGGAAGGAAGGAAGGAAGGAAGGAAGGAAGGAAGGAAGGAAGGAAGGAAGGAAGGAAGGAAGGAAGGAAGGAAGGAAGGAAGGAAGGATTCCCCCCAGCTCCGCCCGGGCCACCACAAGTGCCCCCGACACGAGTGACATTGAGCTGGTCTCACCTACCCCAGCCCCCCAAGGTCAAACACAACCCTAATGCGGCCCTCAATTAAATCGAGTTTGACACCCCTGCTATAGATGCTGGCCTTTAACAGGGAGAAATTGTAGAAGAAAACCCAGAGAGAGGAATTAAAGACAGAGCAGTGTACAAGGAAAATATTCCTCTATAGTAGTAATAGTACATAATGTAGGAGTAATAATTGGTTAAATTTAAAGGCTATTTTATTACATATTTCTATCTGTGCTGAAGTGAGTAGGAAGTTACTCTTTTTCTCTTTTTATTTTTCTTCTTCTTATGCTCTTCATTCCTTTCCTTGCTTTTCTTTTATAACTTTTATTACCTGTGTTTTCTTAGTTTTTGAAATTTAATAAAGTTGTATAGAATAATAGTAAAGAAGAAATAATAGAATATGGCGCAGTGGTGCAGTGGTTAGAATGCAGTACTGCAGGATACTTCTGCTGATTGCCGGCTCACTGCAATTTGCCAGATCGAATCTCACCGACTCAAGGTTGACTCACTCTTCCATCCTTCCGAGGTGAGTAAAATCAGGACCCAGATTGTTGGGAGCAATATGCTGATTTCTGTAAAACTGCTTAGAGAGGGCTGTAAAAGCACTGTGAAGTGGTACCGGTATATAAGTCTAAGTGCTATCGCTATTGCTATTGCTATAGGATAGACAAAAGTGTAATTGTATAGTAACGGATTCTTAGCTAATAGCACAGTATTGTCTACATTGGGTGTCAAACTCACGTCGCCACATTGTCATCACGTGACGTATCACAACTTTTCCCCCCTTCACTAAAATAGGAGTGGGGTGGCCAACGCGTGACATATTCGGCCCGTGGGCCGTGAGTTTGACATCTCTGGTCTACATCCCAAAATGCCCCTCTATTCACATCCTATGCTCTCCCTAAGTTGTGCCCATGTATTCATGCATACTACTCACAAAACCTGTGCATGCAGTAAAAAACTGAGCACACACAAAATTAAATTTAAATAGTAAATCTAGCCATGTAAAACTTTGGGCTTGCAACAGTCCTGCAGAAACTCACTACTGCAGATTAATGGGGGGACAGTTACTTGGTGCTTCCAATGCATGGACTGAATGAAGCACCACAAGACAAGATCTCCCACTCGATCCATGCCATAGCAGAGCCAAGTAACCCAACTGCTTTAATTAAGCAGTTGCACTGAGCAAGTGATCCTTTTGGGATGGCAGCCACTCTACTCCAGGCTTTTGAGCCTCCAGCACACAAAGGAGTAGCATCTCCCTCAGGGGTGGTATTCACTTACCTTCCCTACCGGTTCACAAATGTGAGCGCGCGCCACCTCTGCACATGTGCACAGCCTCCCGTGCATGCGCTTTACTAATGCGTGCGCCTTCCATGCATGTGCCCAGCCTCAAAAATGTGGCTAAATAGGACGGCATTACGTCTGGGCAGGCAGGCCCACCTGCAGTCGCTACTACCAGTTCACCAGAACCGGTCAGAACCGGCTGAATACCACCTTTGATCTCCTTCCAAAAAGATATACCATATTTTTGGGAGTATAAGACGCACCGCAGTATAAGATGCACCTTAGTTTTGGGGAAGGAAAATAGGGGGGAAAATCTACCTACCAGGTATTCATCTGGCTAGCGTCCTTAGTCTGTTCAGCTTCAGCACATTATTTTATCCCCTGGTTAGGGCTGAAAAAAATATTTTTCGAAGGGAGTAGGAATGAAAACAAGCCTACAAAGACTTAGGGCAGGAAAATCTGCTTCGGAGGAAGTAGGAATAAAAATAAATGCACCAAGCCAGGAAGATCATTAGCACCTCGTCAGGGCTGAAAAGACCTTTTTCAGAGGGAGTAAGAATGAAAACAAGCCTGCAAAGACTTAGGGCTGGAAAAAAACTTCTTCGTATGGAGTAGGAAGCTGGGAAGATCGTTAGCACCTCATTAGGGCTGAAAAAAAAAGCTTCGAAAAATCTACGTTTGGAGTATAAGACCGCATCCAAATTTTCAGCCACTTTTAGGGACAAAAAAGGTGCGTCTTATACTCCGAAAAATACGGTAATTCATTTTCCTCTTCCCCACAAAGAAGGTTTAATTTCTCTCCTCCCTCCAGAAATGTTTAATTAGTATCTGCTGAGTGTCGGTCTGCACAAGGTCCATGATCATCGTCAGCTTTAAATAAAATCTCCATTGGTAAATTAGTAAGTTTAAACATGTCCAATGTGCATTCAGGGAAGAAGTAAGAATTGGGGGGTGTTTGTATAATACTTTAATTTTTCATTAGAAGGAAGGGAGGGAGAGAGGAAGAGGAAGGTTAAATGATTACAAAGCATTGATTGCATTTATCAATTCAGTGACAGGTGAGTTGATAGAAGAGCCGAGGTGGTGCATCGGTTAGAGAGCAGTACTGCAGGCTACTGATCATTTGAGTTCAGCTGTTCAAATCTCACCGGCTCAGGGTTGACTCAGCCTTCCATCCTTCCGAGGTAGGTAAAATGAGGACCCAGATTGTTGGGGGCAATGTAAATATATACATTGCTTAATGGTGTAAACCGCTTAGAGAGTGCTTGTACTATGAGGCGCTATATAAATATCACTAATAAATAAATAATAAATAAATAAATATTATACCCTGTAAACATGTACAGTAGACATAGAACCACTTTGGTGTATTTATACATATTTGCAATTTGCTTGCAGCATTATGACTGACAAATTCAATCAATCAATCAGAATTTATTACAGTCATAATAAACCAGAACTAATAAAAACACTCAATAAACATACCATTAAAAATTCTAGAATAAAATAAATAACAGATAAAATCTATGATAAAATCCAGTCTGTCCATTATATATGGTCTAACTAGTAAAATCACAATCCATAAACTGTGTGGCTCGTAGTCAGTTTATTACTTAAAAGGGAAAGGAAAAAGCAGTGCAAAGGATTTGCCACATTTGTTGTATAAAATAGCTATGGTGGGTTTGACAGGTGTTTCCGACGAATCCCCAGTGCTGCTCAAAAATAAGACTGAGAAATTTGTACTTGGTTTGGGAAATCTTCATAAAACATTTTTTTGGCACCGCATCTCAGAGACCTTGTTCACATTCCCAACTGAAGTCCCTTTAGCAACAATACAACCAAGAGGTGGATGCTACAGTTCTTCATCTTACTGTCTTGCTTGGTATTGAATTGTTTGTGAAACAATCCATTTTTTTCTCACAAATGTTCTTTTTCCATCCTACCTCACTGTTACCACATGCTTCAAACATGTTTGCAGAACTTTCTGTAATGTATTTGGTCATCTCTGGCCTGCGGGGCTGCCCTGGAAACAGCGAAGGACTTTCCCATGGTGCCTCTGCAAGCGCAAATGAAGCTCAGGAGGGCCGCAGGCGGCCCTGGCAAGCTCTGTTTTTGGTGGCAGAGGATTGCAGGAGGCCGACACAGCTGAAAACGGAGCTCGGGAGCCCATTTTCACTGGCAGAGCACTCAGGCCACCACAGGGCCCCTCACACGAGTGACGTCGAGCTCGCCATGCCCACCCTGGCCATGGGTCCCCCCCCCCCGAGTTCAAACACAACCCTGATGCGTCCCTCAATGAAATCAAGTTTGACACCCCCGAACTAGGGTAAAGCGCTCATATGTTGTCTGAATATTTATCTGGAAATTTAGCTATTGCACATCTGCCAGGGCTTTACCCAAAATTGAACGGATTCAAATGCTCAATGTGCCAAGAGTAATTTTGACTAATTTGACATGCTGGCTAATTAACAACCATCAGCTCTGAACCAACAAAGTGACAGAATTTGGTTTGCTGCTTTGTTTCCGTGCAAATGCATTATTAACTGTCTACAAGTGACAGCTGTTGTCAGGAAGACTAAAACTATTTAGAGAGACTCAAGGGAACTTCAGTGCTTTGACACCTGCCTGAGCATGACATCAGCCAAATTTCTGAATTCTGTTTTTCTGAATGTGAGAAAAGCAATTGTACATTTATTGGTTTTGAAAAAGGAGATGATCAAGTACATGGGCGTAAGTCACTTTTTTCAGGGCTGTTATAACTTTGAACGGTCACTAAACAAACTTATAAATCAAGGACTGACACTGTACCTGTAATCTTACCTGCAAATGCAAGAATTCAGCCAGTGTTTTAATGATTGCTTCAGTTTATGAATCCCTAACTCTACCATCAGTTATGCAAAGTGCAATATCAGAATCCTTTCAGCAGAAAAGATTTCTGGGCATTAAGGCAGCATGAGATTTTTTTTAAAAAAATCTTCCTATTGGTGGAATTCCCAGCGCTCTCCCCATAACAATCAACATTGCTCCTGTATTTGCATTTGTCTGCTATGAATAATCCTTTTTTGATGAAGAACACTTGTAAAACGTGAAGCTTGGGGGGGGGGGAATCTCATCCAGCTATGTAGTAATGACTTCAAAAGCAGGCAGAATGAGAAGATTAGAAGCCTCTTGTTAATCAGAAACAAAGAGTCACAGGGGAATGTCATGTTCTGTGATAAGGGCTTGGAGGATTAATGCCTCTTCTGTTGCTACTCCATCTGATAGCAAAATATATGTGATGGTGGGGAATGTGAAGAAGGGAATGCACATTATTCACACATTGCCATTGAATGATAGCCAAGCCTTTGATTACATGTTTTACCAATAGAAGAGAATATTTGCGGCTCAGGATTAAACTTTGGAATCCTTGGTGCTCTCCAACTTTGGTTGTTTTCCTGCAGACGTTTCATTACCTAAGCTCGCGGAGAATAGGTGTAATATGGGTGTACCTAGGTACACCCATGATAGCTCGCGCGGCTGCGTTCTGGACTAATTGTAGTCTCTGAACACTCTTCAAGGGTAGCCCCATGGCCTGACTGTTGATGTTATAATTCTTGCAGAGTTAATTATCTATAAAGAAAGTAGCGGAAAAATCTCTGCCTGATTCCAGTGGTTTTTGTTTTAGTTGAAAAGATACAACAAATCTCTCTTTTTCTGTCTTACACACAAGCAGACACACAGACACACACACACGCACTCATCTTGATTTACACTTTCTAAAATGGAGTTTCTGCTTGATCTAACAAAGATACACTAGAACACGGGTGTCAAACTCGATTGTGTCACGTGACACATCACAACGTTTTTTGCCTTTGTGGAGTTGGGGTGGGTGTGGCCTGCATGTGACGCATCTGGCCCACGGGCCACTAGAACTACCATAATTCTGCTTCCCACCAACCTTACCGCGATTCTGGAAAATTAAAGTTCTGCTAAAAGGCGGGGTATCTCTAGAAAAATGTACTGCTGCTTTGTAAAACTATGTTCCAGCATTCCTTTGGAGAAAATATAACTCAATCTGAGACTAAAATGAAGCAGCAAGCAAACCTGGCTGACCTTCGGTCTTGGAAACTTTATAAAGAGCTTATAATTTTCAAGACCTCCCCAGTTTTGGAGAAGGTTACATCTCACTGAAATCCAGCTGTATTCACTTCCACCAAGACTGAATGAGACTGAGCTCAGACCATTCCCTTGTAGTTGAAGATATTCTGCAACTGGTGCCCATCCCTTCCCCAAAAGGTAAAGTGACCAGATATTTTTTTTTAAGTGGGACGGGGGGGGCGGGCCCACCTGCCCCCCCCGTCCCGCTTTAAAAAAATTTGTTTTGCCCTCTGCGCATGCGCAGAACGCTGCGCATGCGCAGAGGGCAAAACACAGCAAATGTCGGCGTCCAGATGGGGCGGGGGAGGAGGGAGGGCGCTTGGATGCCTGGAGCTCGCGACAGGTAAGCTGCCAGCTGCCTCCTTTCCCCATCTCCCGCCTCCCGTTCGTTGCTTGCCAGCCCGGCCGAAGGGGAGGCGGGAGGCGAGGAAAGGCCTCCCGAAGGGGAGGTGGGCTCCGGAAGGGCTGCCAGCTCCCGAAGGGGAGGCGGGAGGCGAGGAAAGGCCTCCCGCCTCCCCTTCGGGAGCCGGCAGCCTTTCGGGAGCCCACCTCCCCTTCGGGAGGCCTTTCCTCGCCTCCCGCCTCCCCTTCGGCCGGGCTGGCAAGCAACGAACGGGAGGCGGGAGACGGGGAAAGGAGGCAGCCGGCAGCTTACCTGCTCCAGACATCCAAGCGCCGCGGTCTCCTGGTCGCCCGCCCGGCCCCAGGGCAACGGCGGCAGCGAGGTGACGGGGGGAAGGAAGGAGAGGGGGACGAGGAAGGGCTGTTTGCACCGCCGCCGGAGCTCAAACCGGCGACGGCAGTGGCGACGGCTCCTCGTCCCTCACCCCTCCACCCGCATCCCAACAGCAGCGGCGCCTGCGAGGGCGGGGCTAGGGATGGGGCGCAGAAGGAGAGGAGGAGCAGCCCCCCTTCCCCCTCTCCCCAGCAGGCAGCCGCCTCGCTGAAATTCCGCCCGACTTGCTTCCGGTACCTCTCTTTTGCTTCCCCGACCTAAGCTTAACTCTCATGGGTCACGCCCTAAAGTGAAGGGAGCCCCCCCTCTCTCCACTCTCCTCCAATGTTTAGCTTAGTCCCGCCATCTACCGTTATATCATTAATTGCCTCCAAGCTTAACTCTCATGGGTCACGCCCTAATGTGAAGGGAGCGTTCGGCCATTGGCCACTGGTTGTTAAAAAGTACTCAGCCTTCTTCAGGGATTGGCTGGTTGCCGGCTCTGTTGTCCAAGCTCTTTGGCAGTGGGGTGGCCTTTAGCATAAGGTGACCAGACGTCCCGCTGTTTCGGCATTCTTTTCAAAAAAGCGGGACTTTTTGAAAAGAATGCGGGACGCGGGACACACGCTTGAAAAGCGGTGTCTGTCCCGCCAAAAGCGGGACGTCTGGTCACCTTACCAAAAGGAAATGTAATTTTCTGCCTAGGTACAAATGGGCTTAGGCAATTTTAACTACAGTGATAATTATCCTCACTCCATTTCAGGGCCAACTGACTTCACTGTCTTTAAGGCCCCTGCTTCTCTGCAGAGACCTGCTCAAGTCGTATGATTAGTCTGGGCAGGACAGGGTTGTTGTTTTTTTCGTTCCAGAAGATTGCTTAACTCCCATCACCCCATTCATCTGTTCTTCTCTGTTTCATTAAAAGTAGTTTTATAACTTGGGCTACCACTTTTCTCCAGAGCTTCCATACAGAGCTGCTGTAGCATAGCAGTAAAGGAGAATGCAGGAAAAATGATTCAGAATGTATGGTAGAGGAAGCAGAGATCCAAGGCCAGAGGGAATTCAGTGAACCAAGCAAAATGAATCAAAGGGAACAGAACTCTGATCCTGAGCTGGAGGCTCAGAGTGGTATATTAAATTTCCATTGAAAACAGCCCATCTGCTCAGGCAGCTGTGTGTGTCAGATTATCAGTATAGTGTCTGCCTACAAATGCAGCTATGTTCCTAGTGGATGAAATACACCATATAAAGCAACCTTGTATTTAAGAAGCCTTTAGCCTGGAGCTGATTTGAGAGAGGTCAAGTATCTTGGGCGCTTAATTTAATTTTGGAATGTGGAATTATTTATTTTTTAAATCTTATTTTGTTTTTATATACCACTCAGAATCTTTTGGATTAGGGTAGAGGTCTTCAAACTTGGCAACTTTAAGACTTGTGGACTTCAACTCCCAGAATTCTCCAGCCAGCTACGCTGGGAGAATACTGGGAATTGAAGTCCAGAAGTCTTAAAGTTGCCAAGTTTGAGGACCCCTGGATTAGGGTATTTCATAGGTTAAAAAAAGCTCATAAGGAGTTGGTTGGGAGATGTCATCCTGAATGTGGAAGTAAGTAGATCCATAGAAAGAAGGTAGAAGGATAGAAAACCCTGAAAAAAGACCATTTTGATAGAGTTGCAACTGTATCTTTTGAAATTTTCCCCTCCCAGTTTTATGTTTTTTATTTATTTTATTTTATTTTATTTTATTTTATTTTATTTTATTTTATTTTATTTTATTTTATTTTATTTTATTTTATTTTATTTTATTTTATTTTATTTATTTATTTATTTATTTATTATTTTGTCAACACATGTACAAGATAACAGGTATGATATAAACATAAACAAAAGCAAAGTATGTATAGGTAAAAATTAGACAATAGGACAGAAGGACAGGGACAGTAGGCACGATGGTGCGCTTATGCATGCCCCTTACAGACCTCTTAGGAATGGGGTGAGGTCAACTGTAGACAGTCTAAGGTTAACGTTTTTGGGGTTTGGGGAAGAAACCACAGAGTCAGGTAGTGCATTCCAGGCACTGATTACTTTGTTGCCGAAGTCGTATTTTCTGCAGTCGAGTTTCGAGCGGTTTACATTGAGTTTGAATCTATTGTGTACTCTTGTATTGTTGCGGTTGAAGCTGAAGTATTCATTGACAGGTAGGACATTGTGGCAGTTGATTTTATGAACTACATTTAGATCAGATCTAAGGCGATGTAGCGCTAAGTTGTCTAAGCCTAATTTATGTTTTGAAGAGCATGTGGCTTATGTCAAAAAGACATAATACCTATAAGAATGCCTATGGAGATTCTCCATCATCCAGGTCATGGTTGTCTCAAATGTGCTTTTTCAAAAGGCAATTGGATTATGTCTTTTTTTTTAAGGAAGAAGATGTTTTGCTTCTAATCTGAGAAGCTTCTTGGATGAGAAGCGAAACGTCTTTTTCCTGAAGGAAAAAAAACATAGTTCCAGTTGGCTTTTGAAAAAGCACCTTTGAGATACCCACAAGCATCTTCTCCTCTCAGAGAATAGCATGGACCAACCTCTTTATTTCTGCCCAGCTGTTTCATCTTTGTTCTCTTCCTCCAGCTGGCAAAAGATGGTTTCATTCAGGCAGGACTTGGGCTTTTGAGCTGAAGCATTAGTCATGCTGCCCTACAAAGGGGAGGAGGAAAATCTGACCTCCATGGATGTTGTCTGGTGAAAATAAATTTTGACTGGTGGATGCTGTTTAATTTAATTTAATTTAATTTAATTTAATTTAATTTAATTTAATTTAATTTAATTATTTAATTTAATTTAATTTAATTTAATTTAATTTAATTTAATTTAATTTAATTTAATTTAATTTAATTTAATTTAATGTTTTAATTTAATTTAATTTAATTTTTAAATTTAATTTAATTTAATTTAATTTAAAGTTCTTATAGGCCGCCCAATCCCGTAGGACTCAGGACGGCGTACAACAAGAATAAGAACAATATATAACATACATAAATTTTAAAAAGATTTCATAATTTTAAAAGGAACATTCAATCATGGGGGAATCCGATCTTCACCCCGCCTGCCGGAAGAGCCATGTTTTTATGGCTTTGCGGAAGGCCAGTAGGGTGGGGATAGTCCAGATCTCTGGTGGGAGTTGGTTCCAGAGAGATGGGGCTCCCACAGAGAAGGCTCTCCCCCGTGGGCCCACCAACCGACATTGTTTGGCTGATGGGACCTGGAGGAGGCCCACTCTGTGGGACCTAACTGGTCGTAGGGAGGTATGTGGTAGGATGCGGTCCCGAAGGTAACCTGGCCCTGAGCCATGTAGGGCTTTAAAGGTCAAAACCAACACCTTAAATTGCGACCAGAGACTAATAGGCAACCAATGCAGCTGGCGGAGAATGGGTGTTACATGGGTGTATCTCGGCACACCCACCACAGCTCGCGCAGCTGCATTCTGTACCAATTGCAGTCTCCGGATGCTCTTTGAGGGTAGCCCCATATAGAGCGCGTTACAGTAGTCCAGCCGTGAGGTGACAAGGGCATGAGTGACTGTGAGCAAAGCCTCCCTCTCCAAGTTTAATTCTTTATGGTTGCATTGCTAATTGTTTTGACCATCCAGCATTCATATCTAACAGAAGACTAGTCCATCTCCTGATTTCTAGCCTGATGCCTTAACTACTACACTAAACTGACCCCAAACTGATTCTTAACCTGTTCACAATTAACCTAATATGCATTATTTTGCCTTTTCATCAGAATTCTTTCTGAATCCAAACAATGGAAATAATTTAAAAACAGAGTTTTGGATGGTTTCACTGAAAGGAAAACTTTCCAAAGTAACAATGTTCCTCGGTTGTATACTTAATAAAACCAAAATAGACTATGAATAGCTTTTAAAGTATATAATAGAGCCATCCTTTAGAGAGACTACATTTTCAACAAATGATTTCAATTACCATGTACTGCCCATGTTCCAATAAAACTATAGAAGAGTTTTCTTTCTTTAAAAAAAAACCTGTACAGCCCTATTTCCATTTCTATCTATCAGAAATTTGTGGAGCCCTTCTTCAAGGTGGCATTATTCTGGCCCGATTCTCATAACAATGAATATTCAATGACTTTTAAGCAAGGAGATGCTGTTATGTAGACTGGCAAGTTTCATTTGAGTGGCTGTTAAACAAAGAGATGAATTCACTAAAGGTTCACAAAACCAACTTCTGTTTATTTCTATTTGCTGTACCAATAATGCGATATAGCTTTATTGGATTAGTATGTATGCTAAGGTAATTTAATTATGGTTGGCTATGCTTAATGTCTGCTTTTTATGACCCAAATCAAAACAATAAACAGATGGAATTGAATTGAATTTTACTTTAAAAACATAGAAATCTGGCATGTTGCAAAGCAAAGCACCAGCTTATAACACCATCTATTTTGCCACGAATATTTATGTATTCTGCATTAAAGTAACCTTCCCGGAGGTGGGTCCCTCCAGGTTTGGACCAGTTCACCCAAACCGGTAGCGACCCGCCGGTGATGTCATGATGACATCATGGAACAGGTTCGGTCGGTGCCGGTCCATGGGCGCCGCCATCTTTTTTGTGGGGGGGGGGGATTTTTTTTGGATTTTTTTTTACATTTTTTTCCTTCTGAGCATGCACAGAAGCCAAGTTTTCAGCACTGTGCATGTGGTCACCATCTTGTTTTTGGCTTTTTAAAAAACATTGGATTTTTTTGACACTGCGCATGCATGCGTGCGAAGCATGCACGCGCTCATGAGGCGCACTCACGGGTGCAGGAGGAAGCAAACCAGCAGCTAGGTAAGTTAGAACCCACCCCTGAACCTTCCCCCAGCGGTGGGTTGCTCCCGGTTCGGACTGGTTTTTAGAACCGGTAGCGCCGGCAGCGAGAGGCTCTGCCCACCCGCCCAGGACGCTTCTGTGCATGTGCAGAAGCGGCTCACATGCGAACCAGTATAAAGAATTTTAGAACCCACTACTGCCTTCCCCTCTAATTTGACAGGCTCCTGCAGGGCAGTATTTTGCTTGGGAACTGTGTCCACTTGCATTTCCCCAAAGAATAAAGGTACAAAGCGTATAAGGAGGATCAAGAATATCCAGAGAGTTGGTTGAGAGTAAAGATTCCAACAGTCAAATCAAAGCTCTGTCTACTTTTAAGTCAAGGTGGCTGCCATAATGGTACAATCAAAGCTCCACACGGTTTTGGGGCTGACAGGTAAAGCTCAATTGCACCATCATGGCTGCCATCTTGAATTTTTGGACCATACTGTGCAGACACCCCTGAATAGGATTCTAGATGATTGATGTTTTCTAACTGGTTATATCCCCCCACAGTTGCTATTTTGTGAATGGATGGCCCCTTCTCCATATAGCAGATTTGCACCAATTCTCACATTTTGCTCAAACATTCAAAAATCCCCATTAAACCAAAAAGATTAAGACCTCTTAATCTTTTAATCAGAGAGAATTTTGGGCCATTTTCTCAACTTCGATTGGACAACTCAAGGCTCCTGTCTTCTACAATAGCTTCTAACTTTGACTCGCTTTGCTAAAAGTTCAATATCTTTCTGCAGAATGTAAAAACATTGGTTCCTACCTCCTCTCATTGTTGTGTCAGTAAAATTAGACACCTGACACTGCAGGCTGTTTGCACAGATGGTATTTTTGCAATTGGTCTCCCTTCAAATGAAAATTTATTGCCATTTTAAAAGCATTCTTTTGAGTACAGATGGTCTTCTTTTTATTCCTGGAGTTCATGTTTTATTGCCCAGACTGTTTACTCTCTCTTCATACTCTCTCTTCACATGTACACACACACACACACACACACACACACACACACACACACACACACACACACACACACACTAGTAGTACTCACTAAGAAACATAATATGTTGTGATCGTCAGCATTTCAAAAGTCAATGGCAAATATGGATTAGAATAACATTCCTCTTAAAAATCAGAAAATTTCTAGACCTTAGGCATGAAAATTGGTTGGGACTACAACTTTCACTCAACCTACACACTTGTTGAGGGGGGAAATAGGAGGAGGAAGGAGCATTCGGTATGTTCGCCACTTTGAGTTATTTATAAAAAAAGGCAGGGTTTAAAAAAGTGTAAAAATAAGAAGATGAAAAAATATACCTACATCTTACATTTATTTTTAACAAGGTCCCAGAATAGTTATAAAAAGCAAAATAAAAACAAAAACATTCTAAATATCATTCCTATCTATATTCTAGATAGACAATAAATAAATACTTATAAATACTTAAAATAAATAATCCAAGCGAACAAAGGACAACCTGGAGAATAAACCCATATTCAAAGGGCTGTATTCTTCTGTAACTCTTCAAAATGAGCCTCTTCTTTTTTGAGATTTCCTTGAAGGGAACCTTCATTTTCTCCATTGTACACGCCTGACAATTAGCATCTAAAAACCCCAATAGCAACTGCTAGCCTCACACTAACTGAATTTTGGCTTGCATTAAATGCAACCCGGTGCTCATTTATAACTTGCCCCAATTCACGTCTATGGAGATTCTCAGTCATGCATGCCATGGTTGTCCCAAAGGTGCATTTCAAAAGGCCAATTACTCCACACCACGATGTCTCACTCAGAACTGACTGACCATATCGAACACTCGCCGCTCATTCGCACATGACTTCAAACACATGATGTGTTGCTAGTGCGCGGTGTTTGCAATTGTTTGAGCAGGAACGCACAATGTCAAAATATTCGTACGTTTGAAAACCCGTCTAAAGTTCTGAAGTGAACTGAAGAAGCTTCTTGGATGAGAAGCGAAACATTTTCAAGGAAAAAAACCAAGAAGTCCAGTTTTCTTTTTTGAAAAAAAACCTTTGGGTCTCCCTAATTTGTTTCTGCTGCATGAGCTGCATTGGGTACCTTTAAAGCCCTTTCTGGCAGGGCACCAGGTTACCTGAGGAGCCATCTTGTCCAAATTACATCAACTTGTC
Organism: Diadophis punctatus similis; assembly: GCA_023053685.1. Classification (NCBI taxonomy): domain Eukaryota; kingdom Metazoa; phylum Chordata; class Lepidosauria; order Squamata; family Dipsadidae; genus Diadophis; species Diadophis punctatus. Next base: position 64,634,289 of record JALIGW010000005.1, read on the forward strand.
CCATTGGTCAGAAAGAGAGGGCATGCTATGGACCGCATCTGTTCAAGAATTTCAATTGGCAGCTCTAGGAAGAGAGCCTTTTGTGCCATTGCTCCCACCCTCTGGAACATCTTGTCCCCAGAGGTGAGATTAGTCCTCAGAGGCATTAAGAACCCACACCACATAGCGGACATAAATACATTAGAAAGTGTCCAGAGATACTTTACGAGAAGAGCCTTCCACTCCTCTACTCGCAACAGAATATCATACGCAACCAGACTTGAAATCCTGGGCTTAGAAAGCTTAGAACTATGTTGCCTTCGGCATGACCTAAGCATAGCTCATAAAATTATCTGCTACAACGTCCTTCCTGTCAACGACTACTTCAGCTTCAACCACAACACTACACGAGCACACAATAGATACAAGCTCAAAGTGAACCGCTCCAAACTTGACTGTAGAAAATACGACTTTAGCAACAGAGTGGTTAATGCCTGGAACTCACTACCTGACTCTGTGGTTTCATCATCAAACCCCCAAAACTTTACCCTTAGACTGTCCACTGTTGACCTCACCTGATTCCTAAGAGGTCAGTAAGGGGCGTGCATAAGCGCACCAGCGTGCCTACCGTCCCTGTCCTAATGTTCCCTCTTATCAGTACCCATCTTATGTATATAAACAATATTATATTTATGTATATTACCAATACGTACTTGACAAAATAAATAAATAAAATAAAATAAAAAATAAACTCTGCCAACTAGCACAAGGATCCAAAAGTGGTATGCAATCTTGGGAATGGTTGAGGGCTTGAAGGTGCTCTCTCCCTCCATTTAAACTTTGTTTTTAACTCTATTTTGAATTCTGTCTTTTTAACTATATCTTTCTTATGCTGTTTTATGTTTGTAATCTGTAAACTGCCCACAGTCACTTAAATAGTGAGATGGGCAGCGTATAAATTTGATAACTAAATCTCATATTGCACTATTTGAACTCACATTCATTGAATCTAACTGTACATCTAGATTTTCCTACCCGTGAAACCTTTAAAACTGTGCAGCCATTCAAACATTGCAGTTGCTGACGTTCTATTTTGTGAACAACAGCTTGGAGGATAGTTTTCCTTTCCTTTCCTACAAAAGACCGGCCGCTCTCTTTTCAGTTAAAGAAAGAAAAGCAATTGCAGAGTAAGTAGAACAAAACAGAATAGAACAGAACAGAACAGAACTTTATTTGGCCAAGTATGATTAGACACATAAAGAATTTGTGTCCAGTGCAGAAGCTCTCAGTGTGCACGCAAAGCAACAGAGTAATAATAATCATAATAATGATGACAATAAGAGGAAGTAGTAGAGGAGGACAGCCATGTTAGTTTTTGGGAGGAGGAGGAGGAGAATTGTTGTTGTTGTTGTTGTTGTTGTTGTTGTTGTTGTTGTTGTTGTTGTTGTTGTTGTTGTTATTATTATTATTATTATTATTATTATTATTATTATTATTATTATTATTATTATTATTATTATTATTATTATTATTATTATGGGATCATCTTTTCCAAATAACACGTTTTATTGAAGGGCACAAGCTTTTTATTAAGGGTATATGATTTTTAATTTTATTAAAAGGCATAAGCAAATAACAAAAAAAACCAGAAGTCTGAGAGCATCTTTTCCGACTAAACAAATCTTATTAAAGGGCAAAAGGTTTTTATTAAGGGTATAAGCTTTTAATTTTATTAAAAGGCATAAGCAAAATTTGGAAAAGGTTCTCCCATACTCCTGAATAAAGCAAACAGAATAGAATACCAATGGGAGCAGCATGTATTCATTGTAAACTTGACAATGACATTTGAAGTATGCTTTTCTCCTTCTGTAATGAACAATGAAGGCCTTCATTTTTGATCCAAAAATGAAAACTTCTTACAATATTCAGAGTCCTGAACCAAGTGATGGAATAAGAAAGAAGAGTGCCTTTGAACATGGACAGAGTGTGTTTCTGTCCTAGGCACATCTTGAGTTGAGGGTTACAATGCTATATTGTAGTAGGTTTTAGATCTGGCCATCATTAGTGCAAGATGTGATGCATGGTAGCTCCCAAGGCTGTCATTATTTATTATTATAAAAAGATTTCAGAAATAGTTTGCCATTGCTTTCTTCCTAGGGCTGACAGAGAGTGACTGGACCAGGGTCACCCAGCTGGCCTTGCGCCTAAGGTGGTACTAGAACTCATGGTCTCCCCGTTTCTAGTCTTAACTACTACACCAAACTGGCTCTCGGTTTGAATTATATTAGAATTATATAGAGTACAGCAGGGGTGGGTTCTACTTATCTTCCCCACCAGTTCGCATCGAGACGGAAGTGCATGTTTTGCACACATGCGCATGTCACTTCCTGGAAATGACCCTCTGCGCATGCGCAGTACTATAAAAAAAGCTTCTGCGCATGCACGGAAGCAAAAAACAAGATGAGAACTGGCTCGGGGGCATGGCAAGCCTGGTTCGCTTCCAGTTCCAGCGACCCAGGCCGCCAAGTTACTACCGGTTCTATAGAACTGGTCCGAACTGGGAGGAACCCACCTCTGGATTACAGATAATCCTATAGCAATCCCCCACTGCAGAGGAGGCATACCTGTTTTTCTAGTAGACGCCATGGACAAACCATGGTGTATAGCCATTTGCTTCTTGTTTACACTATTTATTTTTGAGGTTATTTTCTACTTTTTATTATTGCGTGCTTCAGAAGTGAACCACTGAGGTTCTTCTTAGCATAGAACTGGGCATGAATGCTTCTTTGGATGCTGCAGGACTGATAATAAAATCTAAGGACAACCAGCAGATTTTCTTTCTGGGTGCATTTATAAAAAGCCTGAATGTGATGACTCAAATGGGAAATAAAATGAGTGTTGCTATTAAGCAATGTTTCTCAACCTTGGCAACTTTAAGATAAGTGGACCTTATCTTAGCCATAGCTGGCTGCAGAATTCTGGAAGTTGAAGTCCATCCATCTTAAAGTTGCTAAAATCTCTCTCTCTCTCTCTCTCTCTCTCTCTCTCTCTCTCTCTCTCTCTCTCTCTCTCTCTCTCTCTCTCTCTCTCTCTCTCTCCCTCCCTCCCTCCCTCCCTCCCTCCCTCTCTTTCCATCTATCTGTCTATCTGTCTATCTGTCTCTGTCTATCTGTCTGTGTCTGTCTATCTATCTGTCTGTCTATCTATCTATCTATCTATCTATCTATCTATCTATCTATCTATCTATCTATCTATCTACTTATCTATCATCTATCTATCTATCTACTTATCTATCTATCTATCTATCTATCTATCTATCTATCTATCTATCTATCTATCTATCTATCTATCATCTACCTACCTATCTACTTATCTACCTATCTACCTATCTATCTATCTATCTACCTACTTACCTACATATCATCTATCTATCTACCTTTAAGATAAGTGGACCTTATCTAAGCCAGGATAGCTAGCTGGGATATCCTGGTAGTTGAAGTCCATCCATCTTAAAGTTGCTAAGGTTAAGAAACATTGCTGTAGGGGAACTTTGCTTTGCTGCTTCTCTATTCTTCCTTAATTACCTCTGCTGTTTTTTTAAGCAGCATCCCTGATTTCTTGGCTGAAGAACCCATTTTATTCCAGAACAAACAACTAAGCCAGATGCTTTGGGTGACCGCTAACAACACAACTCCCTAGGGACAAGAGAAAGCTTGGACTCTCCTTGCTTACTTCATTATTCCTTTGGTTAATTTCCATTTGTGATTAAAACATTGAATATATTAAAAGAAACCATCTTCAAAGAGATGCAAATGCAAATACCAAACTGAACCCTCAGGCCCTGTCTTGCTACTTACACTGTGTTTATATAAGCAGATTGAGAGTGACAGTAGAGAAAATAACCTAATATGGGAGCATGTCCAACTTAGAAATGGATCAGGGATCTCTCTTTTTTAAAAAATTCATAACACAAATGCTGAGAAATTGGAAGATAGACTGTGCCTATAATAGTTCTTTAATTTAACAGAATAACAGAGTTGGAAGGGACCTTGGAAGTCTTCAACTCTAACCTGCTGCTCAAGCAGGAAACTCTATGCAATTTCAGATAATATGGCTGCCCAAACTCTTCTTAAAAGTTGGAGCACCCAAAACTTCTGGAGGCATGGCGTTCCACTGATTACAGCAATTGTTCTAACTGTCAGGAAATTTCTCCTTAGTTCTAGGTTGCTTCTCTCTTTGATTTACTTCCATCCATTGCTTCTTGTCCTGCCCTCAGGTGCTTTGGAGAATAGGCTGACTACCCTTTCTTTATGGCAGCCTCTTAAATATTGTAACACTGCTATCATGTCACTCCTAGTCCTTCTTTTCATTAAACTAGACATGCCCAATTCCTGCAGCTGTTCTCCATATGTTTCAAGTTCTAGTCCCCTAATCATTTTGGTTGTTCTTCTCTGCACTCTTTCTAGAGTCTCAACATCTTTTTTATATTGTGGTGACCAAAACTGGTTGCAATATTCCAAGTGTGGTCTTGTCAAGGCTTTATCAAGCGGTACCAACATTTCACGTGATCTTGATTCTATTTATTTATTTATTTATTTATTTATTTATTTATTTATTTATTTATTTATTTATTTATTTATTTATTTATTTATTTATTTATTTATTTATTTATTTATTTATTTATTTATGTCATGTGCGTGTTGGTAATATACATAGATATAACATTGTTTATATACATAAAATGAGTACTGATAAGAGGGAACATTAGGACAGGGACGGTAGGCATGCTGGTGCACTTATGCACGCCCCTTACTGACCTCTTAGGAATCGGGTGAGGTCAACAGTAGACAGTCTAAGGGTAAAGTTTTGGGGGTTTGGTGACGAAACCACAATGTCAGGTAGTGAGTTCCAGGCATTTACCACTCTGTTGCTAAAGTCATATTTTCTACAGTCAAGTTTGGAGTGGTTCACTTTGAGTTTGTATATGTTGTGTGCTCGTGTATTGTTGTGGTTGAAGCTGAAGTAGTCGTTGACAGGAAGGACGTTGTAGCAGATAATTTTATGAGCTATGCTTAGGTCGTCCCGAAGGCGACATAGTTCTAAGCTTTCTAAGCCCAGGATTTCAAGTCTGGTTGCGTAAGGTATTCTGTTGCGAGTAGAGGAGTGGAGAACTCTTCTTGTAAAGTATCTCTGGACACTTTCTAATGTATTTATGTATTTATTCTATCTCTCTATTGATGGAGTCTAGGACTGCATTGGGTTTTTTGGCAGGTGCAAATGTGTATTTGACCAATCCAGAAGTGTGCCTTGCTTCTGATCTCGAACACATAGTCTTATCTAGTTGTGCTCTATTTCTGCTCCTCTCTTCATCCAAATGTGCCTCCTATAGTCCACCATTGTCAGTATATTTCATTGTCAGTGTAGCAATTCCATCTCCTGTTTTCCTTGGCAGCTCTTTTCAATCCTTAGTTTGAAAGCACCAACTGTGTTATGATGACCTGTATATTTTACCTGCTCCTACACTTGGAAGTGGGATGCTAACCACTGTATGTGTTTGTTTGTAACTCACATCTCTTTGTTTCTTTGTGTTTTAGACAGGCTGAAATTTCTGATTTGTGGAGTTGTCTGCGTGAAACTTACATCTTAGTTCCTGGATGGAACAATAAATTACTGTCAGGCTGTGATTTTATGTTGCCTGTTACATGTATATGCAGGTAGATGCATCCCTATCAAATATAGTGGTTTATTCCTGAGCACGTGATTAATATGTTCCTAGTAGGCATGTGTACATTCCTTTCTTTCAATCTTTCCTTTTGTCTTCTGCTTCTGCATGAAGCAACACCTATGTTTATAGCCAGGATGTGATTTATTATTTTTGTACTGAAATAAATATTTTATACCTTAGCATTTACACTGCGGTTTATTTTGATAATGTCAGAGTTTCAGGAAAAGATTCATTTCGCCTCTGATGAGAATAATTCTTATCTTAACAATAACTGTACACTATTTTGTTGTGTTCATGACAAGCAGGTGAATCAAAACAAAAGCTTGCATCATTCTACAAGAGCATGAACAAATCTCTATCATTTTTATTAGTTTTAGGTACTCAGTTCTGCAAAACTGTCACTTTTGGTTTCTGTTATTTGTTTTTCCGTTCAGCTTGTCATATTCTCATATTAATTTGAGTCTGTTTTTGTCAGGTTTGCAACAGTACACAAGCACAATTTTGCATTTCCCAAATGTAATCCAAGGTTGATAACAATTTCCCCCATGTAAAGCATTTTATACGCTATTTTCATAAATATTTGTTACGTGTGTGTGTTCATATATTCAGAGTTGTGTTGTTGTTTTCTCTGAGACTTTTTAAAATAAATATTTGAAGTGCACTGTTAATTCAGAAAGGTCCAAATATTGAAGAACCGAGTTTGTGTATTGGTTCAAAAATGCAAACCTAAAAAAAATAATAGTGTTCAAATGAAAATTAAAGGAATTTATGTGAATATATGCATGAGAATAATAAATGTTTGATATCATAATGTTTCCTTTTGCTAAAAAGAGCCTTTTTTCATGGCTGTAGGAGGTACAAGCTGGTCTGGCCATCCCAAAGAAATCAACAACAGCAGAATTATATTGAATTGGGCTTCAGTGACTTTGATGAAAAGGCAATAATTTACAGAGTCTTGAACTGCAGTGATCCTTCTTATCCACATATTACTTTTCCCAAGCTCTTATTTAGGGGTGGGTTCTGGCTTACCTCGCTGCCGGTTCACTCCTTGACGCGCTGTGTGGGCGCATGCGCAGTGCTAAAAACATGCGCAGAAGCAAAAAACAAGATGGTAGTGCCTATGGGGGCGTGGCAGGCCTGGGTCGCTGCCGGTTCATTTGTCCCAGGCCTCCAAGTTACTACCGGTTCTATAGAACCGGTCTGAACCAGAAGGAACCCACCTCTGCTCTTATTACTTCTGTGCTGATTTTGTGTGTGTGAACATCATGAAGTTATTAGCAGCGGTTTTTCAACTAAAACCTTTAACTGGGATGCCAGAAGTAGTATCAACTTTCTTTTGCTGGCATGCATGGAATATAAATTTGGTTTTAGTTTCCTCCTCGCAGAGAATAGCAACAGAAGGTCTGTCTGCCTTCAGTGAAGGAGATGCTAACGCATTTTTCTTGTAGGCAAAACTGAAGCTGATTCAAGGTAGCTACTTCTTTTGTTGGGTGACATGTTCATTGCCTTATGTAAAAGATGACAAGTGCCTGTATTCAGTTTCTATTAATACAACAGAGCTTGTTCGGACCGGTTTGGGTGAACTGGTAGTTACGGCCAGCGGCTAGGCTCACCGCCCCGCCCCGGCTCTATCCTGTCCTATACAATCGCCGTGTTTTTGACGCAGTGTGCATGTGTGCAAGACACATGCGCAAGTGAAGCTATCCCGTCAGTGGTGAAATGCTACCGGTACACCCCAGTTTGGGTGTACCGGTAGTGGCGGCCGCTGGTGGTTTGGAGAATCGGTGGTGGCAGTAGCACGAGACTCCACCCACTCTCCCGGCATCACAATTTCCTTTTTTTTACACTCTGCGCATGCACAGTGGGTGAAAATGAGTGCTTGATGGGCGTACGCTTTCGAACCAGTAGGGAAGATAAGTAGATTTCACCGCTGTATCCCATCCTATACAATCGCCGTGGCTTTTACGCAGCGTATATGTGCGCAAGGTGCTTACACAAGTGCACGCGCGCTCACATTTTTTATTCTGGGTGAACTGGTTGTTAAATTATATGAAGCCCACCTCTCCCTTTGCTGCTTCTTGGTATTGCAGGGAAAACTTACATGTTGACATTTTTAAAAAGTGGAATGACAGAGGATCGGTTCTGAATTGCCTACAACCATGATATTTGGCACTGGGCATGATAGATTCATACATTGCATTTAGATAGAGGAGTAGATTTTCAAAACATTCTAACAGTTTGGTCAGCAATCTTTAAAATGACATTTAAAGTATTTGGAGTGAATCTCCTAGTTGCTGGGAAACAGGCAGCAACAAGAAGTCTCTAGATGAGAGATCAGAAATGGCATAAAATAGAAGACTAGGGATATACTGGGCTTTCATTGTGTTTGAGCCATAAGTTCCAAAATGTGCTAGAACTTGGGTGGTTTTGTAGCTTTATTCTGAACAGGAAATGCTGCACATGGCAGGGGCATGGCTAAGGTAGGTAAACTAGTCTTATTGTTTCCATATCATTCTGAAAAGTATGGTGTGAAATCCCTAAAGCCAGGATGAGCAGTTTTGCTGGACCCATCTGGTTTTAACCATGGCATAGTGATGACTGTAACAGAATATAAAATGAATAGGTCAAGAGCATGAATTAATAAATGAAAGGAAGGGAAAAAAACAGGTATATTGCATGACTGCAAAACTAAGAGAAAGGAAAAGAATGAATGAAGGTAGTCTGATCTCAAGAGTAGACTGGAGGATAGTAAGAGAATACATTTAATTATGAAGGAGAGGGTTAACACTTTTATTCAAAAAGTATGAATTGATGTCATCTAGGTTGCTATGAGCCTTCATGAAAATAAAAACACATTGATATTAAATGCTCAATGTGGCCCAGATAATAATGTCAATGAAAGATCCAGGGATGAGTTTAGGGAAAAATTATGCAACATTCTGAATGAATGTAATCCGGAGAACAGAAATAGGGATGGGAACATTCTGCTAAATGGCTTCTATTTTTTTCTCTGCTTTGCATAATACAGGTATTCCTCGACCTATGATCACAATTTTAGCCCAAAATTTCTGTTGTTCAGTGAGAGATTTATTAAGTGCTTTTTGTCCCATTTTAAGACCTTCCTTGCCTCAGTTGTTAAGTGAATCACTGCAGTTGATAAGTTAGTAACCCGGTTGTTAAGTGAATCTGGCTTCCCCATTGACTTTGCTTGTCAGAAGGTCACAAAAGGGGATCACGTGACCCCGGGTCACTGCAACAGTCATAAATATGAGTCAGTTGCCAAGGAGTAGAAATTTAGAATAGGAAAGAATCTCAGAGGTAATCTAGACCAAGCTCCAGTGGTTAAAGAAAACAAGAATTTTTTGTTTGGAAATTACTTTACTGTATAAGCCAGTAGTGGGTTCTAAATCCCGTCACTACCAATTCGCTCGTGCACACGCACACGCACGCAACGCTTCTGCGCATGCACAGAAGCATCCCGGGTGGATGGGCGGAGCCTCCCGCCGCTGCCGCTACCGGTTCACCGAACCGGGCCGAACCGGGAGCAACCCACCGCTGGTATAAGCTGCCACATAACATAACAGCCATATCCCTCCCTTTTTACAACCCTATGATCCCTTAATTTGGGGTACAGTCAGGGATGGAGCTGAGTGTTTACTAGCCGGATTCCCTTCCTGACGCCATGCGGAGTTCGGTATTTTTTCTTTGCAACCTAGGAGAGAAATATCTGCCGCTACCTAGGATTGAACTCTCAACCTTCCAAGTGGGAGGCTAGCATCTTCACCACTACTATGTAGCCATATACATAGATAAATTAGACCTTCAATGTGTTGGAATGTAACTCAACTATTCCAAAATGGAGACAGAAATATTTTGGAAATGCAGGTTGGGAGTCATGGGGATTAGAATCTGAAATATTAACAGTTGAAGATAGTAGATGACTGCCGGTGACTCCAATAGGAACTGCATGCATCACTACTTGGCATCTAGATGGAAAGAAGAAGAATATTGTTCTTAATTTAGAGCAGATTCTTTGCATGTATGAGATTGGTGCATTTAATCTAGCATTTGAAGTACTGATTTGAATCATCTTTCATTGCATTGGGGTATGTGATATTATTTTTAAAAAATGCCAAGTAATATTTGGTAAAGGAAAGGGTGACTTAGTGGTATAAGGATGTGAGATTCCCCATTGAAATGATCCCTTGGAAACAATGTTTGCTGGAAGCTTTTCAGAAAGATCAAACAAGCAATTTAGGAACAGTTTGATAGAATTCTGCTGGTTGGTCCAAATGAGAATTGTGTTGGCTTTATCAGGATTCACTGAATTAGGTCTCAAATTACATGTGTGTTTATGAACAAACATTTTAATTGGGATGTCAGTTAGCCAATGACCTTTAGCTAAACATCATAAGACCTGTCACTTCTAATTTTCCTCCAACAGTTTTACAAATAACAGTTGTGTGTAAACCACCAGATATAACAGCCTAGCATCCTCCATAACAACAGCACACAGCACACAAATATCATTAATTTTCATGTTGATAAAATGCAAATTGTTTTCATCATTCTCTAGTTCATTACACATTTTTATTATGGCACTTAATACAGTACCATAATATTGAGTTGGCTCACAAAATGTTACGTTGTTATCACTCTTGCAATAGCCACATAATAATGTCATTGTGTTTGTGTCTATATATGTACTAAGGGTAAAATACTTTGTGTTCCAGCTCCATTCTGAAGCCACTAAAATTCAAAATACTGCAAAGAAATGCAAGTATAATAAGCAACAGAGCAGAAAGAATCTGGGATTCTCTTTAATAAAAGCTCTGGCAGAGAGCGCAATGAGAATGAAGGTAAACCCAGAAAATGAATAATAAGAGAGGAACGTCAAAACATTTGGCCAAATTCTGATTTGCAGAAGCAAACTCATCTTTTTAAAAGGCTTCTGGCAACCTTACCATTTAAAAAAAAAAACAACCTTAAGGATTCAATCTTCTTATGACTCATGGAAAGCTGGTCATGAGATGCAGAAAGAAAATTAAAATGTGCTTCCTCTGGTAATGAGGAGGGATCTGTTGAAGGCGTTAACATTTTCTAGTTCCATGATCTACACAATGCTGAAATGGTGAACAGAATAACCTCTGCTACAACTGAAAACCCAATATATATATATATATTTAGCTGATAACAGTGGTGGGTTCCTACCGGTGTGGTCCACTCTATAGCACCGGTAGCGGCCCGCTGGTGATGTCACAGTACTGGTGCGGTCGGTTGCCGGTGCCTGGGTGCCACCATTAAAAAAAAATTTAATTTTTGTAAAAAAATTTCTTCTGCGCATGCTTAGAAGCCGAGCTTCCGGCACTGCGCATATGCTTCCTTCCTACCCCACAGTGAGTCCAAACAGGGGAGGATGGCTGAGGGAGCGCGTGAGATGCTGAAAGAATGGGCGGCAGGAGCTATCTCCATTCCCCTCCCTTCAGCAGTCCAAGAAGCCACGAACGTGCGGTGATGATCCTAGGCATTTTCGCATGTTTGAGGCTTCTTGAGCTGCTGAGGGGAGGGGGAATGGGCGGCAGGAGCCTAGGATCATCGAATGGAGAGAAGCATTCAGGCCGGACGGAGCCTCCTAGAAGAACTGCTGCTGCGGTCTTGCTGCTCCCGCTGCGGGGCGCTGCGTTGCGGGTGGGCAATGCCCCCTGCTGCTCTGGCCGCTGCCAAGCTCCCGAGGCCCACGCCCACCCGGTCACATGGCTGGCAAGCCACACCCACAAAATAAGCCACACCCACAGAGTGGTAGTAAAAAAATTAGGAACCCGCCCCTGGCTGATAAGTGCTATCATAAAACAGTTGTAAGGGGTGAGTGAGATACCCAATTAAAATTCACTCATTGGATGACAAACAAGGCAGGTATATCCGAAGGCAGAGGCATCCATGGGAGGGCCATCAGAAAATCAAGATGGTGTCTGCAACCACATAATGGAACTTCCATGCTTTTTAAATTTGCTCATTGCATGTAAAATGGGTAGGGCTTTGATTATGCTGTTGCGGTCCTCAACTTGACTTGTGTTCTCTACCCTACAGGCTCTGATTGAAAGACAGGTAACTTTTCTAAGAGCCTTGTACAAGCAGAAGAAGGGGGTGTCACAAAAGGTGAAATTAAGAGGCCAATCTCTGCCAAAATTGAAGCTGAAACAACCCCCCCCACCAATAACCCGTGAGATTCTATTGCAAATTGAAAACCATAAAAAAGATTCTATTAACTTGCAGTTTGTCATTCCAATTTCACAGAAGGCTAGCTAAATAATTTCCCTAAATCACACAAATGCATTTAACTCAAATTAATTTAATCTTCCAAATTTTAAAAAAATTCATCCTCAAGTCAATTTCCGATTAATTTGTTACCCAAATGAATTTGTGTTCATTTATCTCTCAGTTAACTCCCATTTCTACTCTACTCTGGCAACTATTTTGATTCTTCCCATTTCTTTTTTTCTAGGGTTGAATCCCTAGCTTAGCACAAATCTAAACTTTTATCTCCATGGATCTTGTCAGGCACAAGTAACCAGGAACAAGAGTTGAGTTCAAAGCACTAAAGGTTTATTACATGTTACCTATACACAAGAATGTGGTCTACTAATGGTCAAGCCAAATTGGTGCTAGATAAGAGTCAATGGAATTCATGGGAGAGCTGAATTTGGATCTCTGGTAGCTGCGCTGCTATTCCAAACTAATGATACATTTAATCTCGCCCTCAGGCTCAGCCGGCTCATCTCCTACAGATCTTTACCATATCCATACACATCTACTTTGGACCATTTCTGGAGCCAGGTGTGCATGTTAAACAGAAACACCCATATTCTGGACAGAGAGAACCGCTGATTTGAAAGAGAGGTCAAAGTGGCCATCTGTATTAAGATTGATCAGCCCTCTCTCAACAAAAGCTGAAGTAAAATCATAAGCACAGTTGCCGTTTCACTTAGCAACTGTTTTACTTAAAGATCAAGTTACCAGTCCCAATTGTTTTCACTATACATGGACTACCTGTACCAGACACACATGACTAGAGACCAGTGGTAAAATCTAAAAAATTTCCTTACTGGTTCTGTGGGCGTGGCTTGGTGGGCATGGGGTGGTGGTCATGTGACTGGGTGGGCGTGGCTTGGTGGGCATGGTCATGCAACCGGGTGAGCTCAAAAACCAACTTTCATATGTCACACACAAATAACACAAAAGCCACACAACTGACTCACACACAATGGAAAAGCACACAAAATGGCCCCTGCAACAACAAGCAGGAACCTCACAGAGCCACAAAGAGCTCAAAAACCAACTTTCACACTTCACACACAAACGACACAAAAGGTACACAACTGACTCACACACAATGCACAATCAGCTGGACTTCACACAAAATGGCCCCTGCAACAAGCAGGAACCTCACAGAGCCACAAAGAGCTCAAAAACCAACTTTCACACTTCACACACAAACAATACAAAAGCTACACAACTGACTCCTACACAACTGACTCACACACAATGCAGAAGCAGCTGGACTTCACACAAAATGGCCCCCGGAACAAGCAGGAACCTCACAGAGTCACAGTTCGGGCGAATAGGTAGCAAAAATGCTTTTTAAAAAGTTTTTTAAAAAGGTTCATCAACTGTGACAATCAGCTGTGCCGCCCGATCGTTGGAACCTTTTTTTTTTACTTTTTAAAAGCATTTTTTACTACCGGTTCCGCGAACAAAAAGCATTTGTTACTACCGGTTCGGGCGAACCATACCGAACTGATAGCATTTCACCCCTGCTAGAGACAGTAATTCAGCTCCTCATAGACATGTATTTTCCAATTTGAGTTGAGGTTGTTGACTAAAATTATGGAAATTTGATCTCATTGGCAAAAAAGACAACTAAATTAATAGACTTTATTATTATTATTATTATTAATAATAATAATAATATTAATATTAATAATAATAATATTAATAATAATAATATTAATAACAATAATAATAATAATAATAATAATAATAATAATAATAATAATAATAATAATAATAATAATAATAATAATAATAATAATAATAATAATAATAATAATAATAATAATTTTATTGTCATTGTATGTATATACACAGTACACCCATACAACGAAATTCACATAACGCCTCTAACTGATGATGATATATAACCAGGAACCAGTTTCTAGTACAGGTTTAGGGTACCATGTTTGATATATAGCAGGCAAATGGAAAATAGATTTAGATCATACATCCTCTAAAATGGCCATTTTGCTAAATGGCCCCTTTGGGGCCTATGCAATAACCGGGCACAGGTTTTAGCTGTAAATAATTTATATGATCAGTACATCTACCAAGGCAATGTTGACAGACTGTGAGTCATTTTATAAAACATCTCCTAAACTCTAATTTCCTATTCTTCATTTCCAGATCTGGTAGCTACCATGAAAAAACCAGAGCAAAGATTAATCAGCCAGAATCTCCCAGCATAATTTTTCATGGCATTTCATATGAAAATAGACAAACGGGAAGTGCCATGTGGAATGCAGTATCTTTCGTTGTTATATTGGATTTGAGCAAAATGAAAGAAGCAGAATTGAGCATTTGGCCTCATTAACATTTAGTAGAACAATTCTAACCCCTTCGAATATCCATCCTAGATTAATTTTAGTGGAGATTCAAGCGCCTCTAACTGATTATTGTGTCACTACAATAGTGAATTTATGCAAAATGTCCTATTTTTCCTCTTTGTGCCAGCATCAACCAGCACATCATCATATATTTGTGTCTCTTCCTGTATCTTTCAGGGATGCAGCTTTCCTTAGGAGCCTGACTGATTTCTGGCATTAACATATTTCTTCCTGTCCTGTGGGTGATCTTTCTTATAATATGGGGATTTATTCTCTCATGTTCTTATTTTTTATTGAATTCCGCCTGCCTTCCTGTACAAGTTCAGAGCTTAGCTAACTTTTAAAGAGATGGTAGTATGCTAGAAATGTTTAGGAACCGGCTCTCCCAGCTCCATTGCCACAACTGCATCATATCATTAGTTGTATAACAACTGATCAGCACACTAGATCACAGCTCAACTTTGCTTTCAACCAGCTCATAAAATTCCAGAAAAATTAATAATTGGTTCTTGCAAGCCAGCTCTAGCACACTACTGAAAAGTGGGTGTGGGTGTGGGTAGGGTGTGTGTGTATCAGCGGTGGGTTGCTCCTGGTTTGGCCCCGGACCGGCGAACCGGTAGCGGTGGTGGCAGGAGGCTCCGCCCACCCACCCGGGATGTGCAGAAGCATCACGTGCGAATCGGTAGCGACGGGTTTTAGAACCCACTACTCTCTCTCTCTCTCTCTCTCTCTCTCTCTCTCTCTCTCTCTCTCTCTCTCTCTCTCTCTCTCTCTCTCTCTCTCTCTCTCTCTCTCTCTCTCTCTCTGTGTGTGTGTGTGTGTGTGTGTGTGAACTGATTGCATTGCATTGCCCAGATATCCCACTCTCATTCATGTTGACTCCCAATTGTTTATATGATATGGACGAGTTTAAAACTTCCACAACCCAAAGGTGCGTTTTCAAGGGGCAACTGGACTTTCTTTGTTCTTTCTTGAAGATGTTTCGCTTCTTATCCAAGAAGCTTCTTCAAAGCTAAGTTTTCAAAAGGCAACTGGACTTTCTTCATTTTTCCTTGAAGACGTTTCACTTCTCATCCAAGAAGCCTTTTGAAAAAGTATCTTTGGGGCAATCATGACCTGGATGACTGAGAATCTCCATAGACTTCCACAGCCCAAACTAAATTAAAACTTAGAAACAATAGCAATAGCACTTAGACTTATATACCGCTTCATAGTGCTTTACAGCCCTCTCTAAGCAGTTTACAGAGTTCAGCATATTACCCCCAACAATCTGGGTCCTTATTTTACCGACCTCAGAAGGATGGAAGGCTGAGTCAACCTTGAGGCTGGTGAGATTTGAACTGCTGAACTGCTGAACTAGCAGTCAGCTGAAGTAGGTTGCAGTGCTGCACTTTAACCACTGCGCCACCTCGGCTCCAATGACAATGAAATCAAAGTCCAAAGATGCAAGTAATCTGTAACCATTTAAAAAATAAAATAAAAGATGGCCAAGTCTCCCTAGAAGAAGGATATTGGAGTGGTTGATTAAAATAATTACCAAAATTGTCCAAAACAACAATACAAAAAAAATAAAAAAGTGGATATAACAATATATAATATAACATCAACAACTCACCATGCACTGGAGTGCTAGGAATGAATCTCATCAGCTTTGGTTGGCCTTCAGCAAGAGGTCTGCAATTCCACATTGTGACATTAGCCCAGTGAAGTCTCATTTCAATCAATCAGAATAGAGCTGGTAGGGACCTTGGGCTTGGAGGTCTTTTAGTCCAACTCCCTGTTCAAGCAAGAGACCCTATACTATTTCAGACAAGTGACTGTCCACCCCCAGTTTCTTCTTAAAAGCCTTCAGTGATGGAGCACCCACAATCTTGCAGCAGTTGCCAAAAAAGCCAACACAGTTCTAGGCTGCATTAACAGAGGGATAGAATCAAGATCATGTGAAGACCACTTTATAATGCCTTGGTAAGGCCACACTTGGAATACTGCATTCAGTTTTGGTTGCCACGATGTAAAAAGGATGTCGAGACTCTAGAAAGAGTGCAGAGAAGAGCAATGAAGATGATTAGGGGACTGGAGGCTAAAACATATAAAGAATGGTTGCAGGAACTGGGTATGTCTAGTTTAATGAAAAGAAGGACCAGGGCAGACATGATAGCAGTGTTCCAATATCTCAGGGGTTGCCACAAAGAAGAGGGAGTTAAACTATTCTCCAAAGCACCTGAGGGTAGAACAAGAAGCAATGGGTGGAAACTAAACAAGGAGAGAAGCAACTTAGAACTAAGGAGAAATTTCCTGACAGTTAGAACAATTAATCAGTGGAACAGCTTACCTCCAGAAGTTGTGAATGCTCCAACACTGGACTTTTTAAAGAAGATGTTGGATAACCATTTGTCTGAAGTACTGTAGGGTTTCCTGCCTAAGCAGGGGGTTGGACTAGAAGACCTCCAAGGTCCCTTCCAACTCTGTTGTTGTTGTTGTTGTTGTTGTTGCTGTTGCTGTTGCTGTTGCTGTTGTTGTTGTTGTCGTCATTGTTATTGTTGTTGTTGTTATTATTATTATTATTATTATTATTATTATTATTATTATTATTATTATTATTATTATTATTATTTTACCTCTGAAGACAAGCTGTTCCACTGGTTAATTGTTCTCACTGTTAGGAAGTTTCTCCTTAATTCCAGGTTGTTTTTCTCCTTGGTTAGCTTCCATCCCTTGTTTCTTGTCTTGTTTTCTGGTGCTTTGGAAAATAAGTTGACCCACCCTTCTTTGTGGCAGCCTCTCAAACATTAGAACATTGCTATCATGTCACACACACACACCCCGCAGTCCTTCTTT
Source organism: Diadophis punctatus similis (assembly GCA_023053685.1). Taxonomy (NCBI): domain Eukaryota; kingdom Metazoa; phylum Chordata; class Lepidosauria; order Squamata; family Dipsadidae; genus Diadophis; species Diadophis punctatus. The sequence continues at coordinate 64,651,488 of JALIGW010000005.1, forward strand.
TCTCTAGAGTAGCCATACCCAATTCCTGCAAACCTTCTTCATATGTCTTAGTCTCCAGTCCCCTAATCATCTTTGTTGCTCTTCTGTATAGTGTATACTGTATACCTGTATACTGCACGTGTCAAAAAGAGGGCTGTGAAAATATTTACTGACCCCTTGCATCCTGGACATAAATTGCTTCAACTCCTACCCTCAAAACATTGCTATAGAGCACTGCACACCAAGACAACTAGACACAAGAACAGTTTTTTCCTGAACGCCATCACTCTGCTAAACAAATAATTCCCTCACCACTGTCAAACTATTCACTAGGCTGCATTGCTATTACTATTAGTTTTTCTCATCGTTCCTATCACCCATCTCCTCCCACTTATGACTATATGACTGTATGACTGTAACTTGTTGCTTGTATCCTTACGATTTATATTCATACTGTTTCCTGATTGCTTACTTGAACCCTATGACAACAATTCTTGACCAATGTATCTTTTCTTTTATGTTCACTGAGAGCATATGCACCAAAGACAAATTCCTTGTGTGTCCAATCACACTTGGCCAATAAAGAATTCTATTCTATTCTATTCTCTGCACGTTTTCCAAAGTCTCAATATTAATATTAATATTTAGATGTTTGGACTTTGTTTCTTTGAAGATTCTTTTAAGTTAGACCATTTAATAGCTCTAACTTGTAAAAGTGGAGGCCAAGAAATAGAAACTATGCCCTGACCTCACAAGAAAGGTGAAATGTTTTCCTTCCGGTGTTTAAAGACACCTGTGATTCTCTCCAGTTCACTGAAACACGCTCTCTGGTGAGATTCAAATTGTTTTATTTTTATTTATAGCCCTCATTCCTCCCCCTGAGATTTCATATAATATATCAAATTACAAAAGTTAAATCTATACGGAAATAGCAAAACAATAAAAGAAACCCATGACAACGATGATCAAAAAGACACCAGGTGACAAAGCAGCTTTGTCCCATTTTTCTTTCTTATAAGGATGACGCAAGCAGGCAGACAGACATCAAGCTTCATTACAAAAAGGGCTTTATTGTTTCAATACATACAAAACATCCTGGCTGTTCACATACTGAAGGCAGTGGTTTTCCAACTGGGCCACTTTCAAACCTTGTCCCGTTATATTTCTAAGAGTGGTTATTTTATTTTAACTTAATTTCTTCTGTTTAGACTTCAGTTTTTAACCTTGAAACTTTCTTTGTAGTTAATAAATACCTTTCCTTGCCTGAACACTGTGTCCTTCACTTTGGCCTTCCTGCTTTTTCTCCTCCTTGATTACCCTGTTCCCCCCAAAATGAGACATCCCCTGATAATAAGCCCAACCGGGCTTTTGAGTGCATGGCAATAAGGCCAAGCGCTTATTTCAGGGTTCAAAAAAATATAAGACAGGGTATTATTTTCGGGGAAACAGGGGTATTTACCTCTGATTAATGCTTTCCTGACTCTCCCATCATTTTATAACTTAGATGCTTATTATTTTTAATCTTTCTCTCCTAACCCACCACCCACCAGTTTCGTTTCTCACAAGTCAATACAGGTAGTCCTTGAGTTACGAACATAATTGAGCCTAAAATGTATATTGCTAAGTGAAACATTTGTTAAGTAAGTTTTGCCCCATTTTACGACTTTTCTTGCCACAGTTGTTAAGTGAATTGTTGCATTTGTTAAGTTAGTAACATGGTTGTTAAGTGAATCTGGATTCCCCATTGATTTTGCTTGTCAGAAGGTTGCAAATGCTGATCAAATGACCCCAGGACTCTGCAACCATCATAAATATGAACCAGTTGCATCTGAATTTTGGTCATGTGACCATGGGGATGCTACAAAGGTTGTGTAAAAAATGGTCATGTCATTTTTGTCAGTTCCGTGGTTACTTCGAAAGGCCACTTATAAGTCGTGGACTACCTGTAGTTCTTTCTTCCAATGTCTCCTTTCAAGCACCTGGATTGGAGCTTGGTTCTCCCAACAGAATAGCAGTCCTTCTGTCCTTTGTTTAACCTTTATTTATTTATTTATTTATGATTCTTATATGCCACCCTACTCCCTGGGGACTCAGGGCGGCGTACAACATTTGAAGAACCACTAAACAATATAATTTAAAACAATTTAAAATACATTTGAAAAGCATACAAAATCTTACTTACATAGGGGAGACCAAAATGAAGTTGTCTCAAAACCCCGCCTGCAGGAAGAGCCATGTCTTCACGGCTTTTCGGAAGGCCAGCAAGGTGGGGACAATTCGTATCTCTGGGGGGAGTTGGTTCCAGAGAGCAGGAGCCCCTACAGAGAAGGCCCTCCCCCTAGGTCCCGCCAGCCGACATTGTTTGGCTGACGGGACCTGGAGGAGACCCACTCTGTGGGACCTGAACGGTCGAAGGGAAGAATGCGGCAGAATGCGGTCCCGGAGGTAACCTGGTCCTAAGCCATGTAGGGCTTTAAAGATGATGATCAACACCTTGAATTGTACCCGGAGACCAATGGGCAACCAATGCAGCTGGCGGAGTATGGGTGTTATGTGGGTGTATCTTGAAACACCCACCACAGTTCGCACAGCTGCATTTTGCACCAGTTGAAGTCTCCGAATACTCTTCAAGGGTAGCCCCATGTAGAGCGCATTACAGTAGTCCAATCGGGAGGTGACAAGGGCATGAGTGACCGTGAGTAGAGCCTCCTTCTCCAAGTATTCTCCCAAAGATGTTTTTTTCAAGAGGCAACTGGACTTTCTGATTTTCCTTTGAAGACGTTTCTCTTCTCATCCAAGAACCTTCTTCAGCTCTGAGCTGAAGCAAAACATCTTCAAAGAAAACCCAAAAAGTCCAGTTGCCTCTTGAAAAAAGCATCAGCCATGACCTGGATGACTGAGAATCTCCATAGACATTTAACCTTCTCTCTTCTTCCAATGGGTATGATGGGAATTTTCCAATTGGTAAATCTTTTTTTTCCTTAGCATCTTCTAAACTAGTCTCCTTCTTGTCCTAGTTCTGTGTAGATTCCACACAACCGATTTACAGGTCCTTCTTCTGTACATTTCCTAGGAACTCTCACTACTTTAAATGGATTCTGCGTATTACAGGTTTGGGAGGGAAAGGCATGATTGCCCTGGTTTTTTCCTTCTCCTCCACATTGACCTTGCCCGAAACTTCTGAAGTTTGCTAGGTTGTTAATTACAGCTTCTTCTCTTCCCCTGTCACCTACACACTTATGTCTCCCACACGCTCCATTCCTAAACTCACCTCTTCATTCTCCTTCTTTTAGGAAAACCTCCTGAGTCTTGCTATGCTAAATTTTATATGCTCTATGACGTATGGTCTTCTCTGTTTTCCCTTTTCTTTTTTCTCCCCAACTACAGGTACTTCCAATTCACAACAGTGATCCTCTCATGAGCAGTAGCCCCAGGGGTGGGCTTCAGATCCTTTAGCAACGAGTTCGCTGCCCTATTGCTGGGTGGGTGTAGCCATGGTGGGCGTGGCCTAGTCGGCCGCCTGCACCATAGGGGGAGCATTTTTCACCCTCCCCAGACTCCAGAGGCTTTCCTCGAGCCTCCGGGAGAGCAAAAACTGCTTCCCCCAGGGTCCGGAGGCCCTCCGGAGGCCAGAAACAGGCCCATTTCCAGACTTCCGGAACCTCCAGGAGGCCCATTTTTTGCCCTCCCAGACCCTCTGTGTGGCCCCTGCACTTACCTGGAACGATGAACAGGTTGTGTGGAAACTCCTGGGAGGGGCAGGGTGGGAGGGGCAGGGTGGGAGGGGTAGGAGGGTGGAGGGGCAGGTGTGGCCATCCAGGGGTGGCATTGAGGGGTTCGCCAAACCCCGGTGATCCTTGGCTAGAGGATCGCCTGAACCCTGCTGAACCCCCAGGAGCCCACCCCTGAGTAGCCTTTTCCCCAATCAATAATTCTCTTCTGCTAGGTCTCTCCTGTTACTATTTAATACTTCTTCTAAAAGGGTGCTTATCTATGATATGAACTTCTATGGGAAATGCTAGCAGGTCCTTGGTTAGAGGCAGGAAGAGACTGCTGTTCCACAAGCATACATTCAGGTAAAAACTTGGACAAAAAGATGTTTAACAAAACTCTATCATTCCTTTGGGGGCTAGAAGGAAATACTGTAATTGGTTTGCCAGTATTGTTAACATGGTGGGCTCTCACTTTCAAGAGATCATCCACACTTGGAATTCTTACAAGACAGGAAGGGAAGGGAAAAGATGATCCATCAGATGTCCAAGTCCCAAACCAGAAAAAGTTAGCTTGATTCCATTGGAGGATGTTTTGAAGCAGGAAGAAAGATCTATAACCATAGCCCCTCTCTGTTTTTAGCACTCTTTATAATCACCGTTCTAAATGTCTATGGAGATTCTCAATCATGGGACAATCAGGTCATGGTTGTCCCTAAGAACTTCCCAAAAGGCAACTGGACTTTCTTTTTTTCCCTTGAAAACATTTTGCTTCTCAGCCAAGAAACTGAAGAAGCTTCTTGGATGAGAAGCGAAATGTTTTCAAGGAAAAACCAAGAAAGCCCAGTTGCTTTTTGGAAAAAGCACCTTTGGGACAAGGGCAGTTCTACATTTCAGAACATACATGCTCACAGTAAGGATCCCTTCTTCCAGTCCTACCTTTTAATACATAGAGGTCAGAAAGACCAGGCTTTCTGGACAGCAATAGAAGACAGGGGATTGGAAATGAACAGAATTCCACTAACATAACCACCCATGGTTATGGTATAATCAGACTTAGATCAGAATAAATCTTCTTGAAAGAAGGTAAAGTGCCTTTAAACCTCTTGAAGAGAGCTTAGGAGCAATTACACTTATCTGTGCTATATCTACCATACTCTTCAGAACAAACCCCATCCTCACTCCACTTTGCTTGTTATTAGCTCTGTGTATATAATATCAATTTCCTGGCTCTGTATATGGGAAAACTCAGCTTTATAAAACCACAGAAAACCTACAGAGGGCCAAAATAAAAGGAAATCAGAAAGAAGGAAGCGATAAGAATAACCTAGACTATTAAATTCTATAATCATATTTTATACAATAGCCTAACTAACGTTCCCCTGTTGGTCCTTTGTACACTCTGTTGAACAATATTTTTACCTGCCCTGATTTTATGTGGCTGACAAACAATTCATTATTTTAAAATCAAAACACTGGCAGTTTTTATTTCTTTGTTGTTCTGTGCCAGAGATCCTTGTTTCTCAGGTGGATTCAAGTACCGTATCTCCTCCCTCTGGAAATGCAAACAATACTGATCTTTTATGTATTTTAAATTTTAAATTAAATAGATGCTGTCATTTTAATCTGGTGAATCCCACTAGGTGATAAAAGAGAATGTAGCTATGGAAACTAAATCTGAACGAAAAGGCATCAGTTGCAGGAAAATAGAAAGTAGAATCTAGTTCAGGGGAGGGCAACTATGGCAACTTTATGTCCCGTCGACCTGAGCTGGCTTAGGAATTCTGGGAGTTGAAGTCCATGGGTTGCAAAGTTGCCATAGTTCAAGTCTGATCATAGAGTATGATATATCATTGACATTTTCAGCCCACTCAACTATTTTGTCATCAGTCTGGTTTTTTGTTTCTTTTATAATACATTTGTTTGTTTGTTTGTATAGGAGGTCCAAATGTCTTTGTATAAAATATTTGGAGCTCCTATTCAAACAAATTTGTCAACCTCATTTTCACGTAGAGACTTGGGTAACAAAAGCTTTATTACATGTTAGTGTTATATCTTTTAAAGGAATGGCTAGCTGGTTTAGAGAAATGGTCACCTTGTTCAGGAAAAGGAGAAAAAGAAACAGATGAAAGAAGTTCATTAAAAGCCATGCATTTGTTTCAGAATAAAAAGAAGGTATAACGCATTTTCCCCGGAAAATACATTTTACAAATTCTGCATATTTCCACCTAACCTTAAATGGATTGTATAAATTGAAATATTCACATGTGAGTCAATTCTGCTATGGAAGGTTTATATAAGCTGCATAAAATACATGCATATTAAGCTGTTTTATTTATAAACCACTTCAATTCATCTGCATATCTTGGCAATATCTAACATAGGGAAGCTGTAATGTCAGAATTTGCCAAGTAGCAGATACTGTATCAAATTCACATCAATGTTTTCTTTCTGTTGGCTAAAGTGTGTGTTTATTTTGCTATTTTGTGCTTTCAAGTCTGTGGTCACTTTTGGCAACTGCCTGGACTAGTCCCTACAGTTTTCTTGGCAAAGTTTTTCAGAAGTAGCTTACCATTGCTTCCTTCCTTGGATTAAGAGAGAGTAACAGGCCAATGGTCTCCCAGTTTCTAGCCTGATCCTCCAAGCACTACACCAAACTGACTCTCACATGTACCTATCTTGTGTCTTTATTGACATGAATACAGATAGTTAAGTCAAATACATGACTGTCTGATGCAGATGTTGATTAAAATGGTATATTTTTTCCAACATCTGTATCTGGCAGTCATGTAGTTGAATTCACTATCCATATCCATGTCAATATAGACACAATATAGATACATGTGAGAGCCAATAGGCTTCTTGTCAGCCTTCTCCTAGATGTTGACCAACAGACCAGTGGTGGGTTCCTGCCAGAGCTGTCCAGTGCATAGCTCCGGTAGGGAGCAGCCGATTGCGCAATTTGCGCACGACCGCACCAGAGCCGTTTTCGCTGGTCCGTCGCGCACATCGCCATCTTTTCCTGACAATTTTTGGGCAATTTTGCTTCTGCGCATGCGAGGAAGCAAAGTTGCACTGAAATCTCACATGCGTGCGTGTCCCCTCACGAGATTTCAGCGTGATTTTGCTTCCGTGCATGCACAGAAGCAAAATCGTGTGAGGGGGCGCGTGCGCGTAGCGAGCGCGCATGCACCCAAAATGTGGAGATGCACGCGCAGCGCACTGGCATGGGTAAGTGTGCAACCCGCCCCTGCAACAGACATGTCGGATTTCAGCTCTCATCATTCCTATTCGATATTGAATGATGGGAAATGTCATCTATATATTCGGAGGACTCCAATTGTGGAGTGGGTAACATACTGTATTTACTAGCAATATTCACACCTTATTCATATATACATATTGGATACGTGGGGGTATAAACCATGGAGAAAAGGTGCCCATGCAATTTTGTATGTCTATGATGGTACTATTTCAAGTTATTTCTGAGCAAGAGGATTTGTGCAGATAAATCTGCAGTTTATTCCCCATTTGTAAGCCACCGTCTGCTTCTTTTCTCCCAAAGCTCTTGTTCTGTTGTGGGCAAGTCACACTTTCTGAATATTCAAGACACAATATTTTGTCCTTTCAAATCTTCCCACAGATATGATGCTTACTTCCCACAGTGCCTGTTATCGGTTTGTTGCTTGTTTATGATAGCTACTCAAGTCTCTTTGTTCCTTCACATTTCTCCTTTCAAAAATACATATAATTAAAGCACAGGCAATTAGACAGACGTACAAAAATACAATTGTTACAGAACAGATTGAATTATACCAATCAGTCGCACATGTGAGATTTCTGCCTCTTTCACTGGCTGACATTCTAGCTCCAAACTGTTTCTTCGTCTTGTCACTCAAGATGATGGCAGGTGGGGGAGCTAGCAGGCACATCCATCATAACTGAGTTTCTTCTTGCTGCTAGTTGTCCTGCTGAGAAAAGATTTTTTTGCTCTTACCAAGCAAAAGACCAGATGAAATATATTCTCTTTTTATGGTGGTTTCATTTTCATGTAACAAACACCACCTATTCTTCTTCTCCCCTCCCCCAGCCCCAAAAGGTGATTAGAAAGTTAGTGGAATCAGAATGGAATACTGAATATTGCATTCAGTTTTGGTCGCCACGATGCAAAAAGGATGTCGAGACTCTAGAAAAAGTGCAGAGAAGAGCAACAAAGATGATTAGGGGACTGGAGGCTAAAACATATGAAGAACGGTTGCAGGAACTGGGTATGTCTAGTTTAATGAAAAGAAGGACTAGGGGAGATATGATAGCAGTGTTCCAATATCTCAGGGGTTGCCACAAAGAAGAGGGAGTCAAACTATTCTCCAAAGCACATGAGGGTAGAAAAAGAAGCAATGGGTGGAAACTAAACAAGGAGAGAAGTAACTTAGAACTAAGGAGAAATTTCCTGACAGTTAGAACAATTAATCCATGGAACAGCCTGCCTCCAGAAGTTGTGAATGCTCCAACACTAGAAGTTTTTAAGAAGATGTTGGATAACCATTTGTCTGAAGTAGTGTATGGGTTCCTACCTAGGCAGGGGGTTGGACTAGAAGACCTCCAAGGTCCCTTCTAACTCTGTTGTTGTTGTTGTTGTTGTTGTTGTTGTTGTTGTTGTTGTTGTTATCTCTGGAGGCTTTTAAGAAGAGATTGGACAACTACTTGTCTGAAATGGTATAGAGCAGGGGTGTCAAACTGAAGACCCGCGGGCCGGATCCAGCCCATGATGTGGTCAGATCCGGCCCGCACGGCCATCCTGGAAATGGTAAGGGGCCGACCTGTGTTACTTCGGCCCGCCCATGCCATCCCGGCAGGCATGAATGGGTGCAGGAGGCGGTGGGGGCATGCACGCACAGGCCAGGCGCACACCATCCTGGCAGGTGCGCTTGCACACAGGAGGCGGGCGCACACGTGCATGCCGGGATGGGGTGGGCCAGGACTGTGCATGGATGCCCCCACCCGCCTCCTGTGCACATGCATGCCTGCTGGGATGGGATGGGTAGGGCCGAAGTGATGCATGCGCCCACCACCTCCTGTGCACATGCACGCCCACCGGGATGGGATGGGCCAAAGCGACATGGGTCGGCCCCTTACCGTTTCCAGGATGGCCGCACTTACCGACCTTTCAGGTACATGTGCACGGTGGGGAGGTGTCTGATGCAGGGGCTCCACAGATGGCACTCCAAGAACCGGCAGCAGGCAGAGTCATGGGGGTGAGGCACGTAATGCACACCACTAGATGCACCTGCTCCATCCCATGTGGCTGGGACAGGGCAGGTGGCTGCCCAGTGCATTCGGAAGGCACCACCTTCTGCACGCACCTTCCATGCATGCGCCCATCCTCGAAAACTTGGCTAAATAAGATGGCATTATGTCCAGGTAAGCGGGGAGGCGGGCGGGCCCCACCCCAATAGCAATAGCAATAGCACTTAGACTTATATACCACTTCATAGTGCTTTACAGCCCTCTCTAAGCGGTTTACAGAGTTCAGCATATTGCCCCCAACAATCTGGGTCCTCATTTTACCGACCTCAGAAGGATGGAAGGCTGAGTATACCTTGAGCCTGGTGAGATTTGAACAGCTGAACTGCTGAACTAGCAATCAACTGAAGTAGGTTGCAGTGCTGCTTTTAACCACTGCGCCACCTCGGCTCCCAACCACAGTCGGCACTACCGGTTCGCCCAAACCAGTCCGAACCGGCTGAATACTACTTGTGAATGAAAGCACATCAATGGGAAATGGCAATGGAAGGAAAAATAACCATCATTTAGGAAATAGCATTCAATGGGAAAAGTTAAATAATTTGAAGAGTACTGGAGCCCGAAAAGTTTCATTTTTAATTCATCTGAGAGAGAATATTTTTCTGGAAATCCGGAAGGTCATCCAAGTGCTTTTTGGCTAAAGATTGCTGCTGTTCTCAATGAACAAAGATTTCTTTACTGTTCTCCTACAAATCCCACTTTCTCTGATGGTGGTATCCAGAGGTGGGTTCCTGCCGGTGCGGTTAATAGCTGTTGTTCGGCGCAGAGCCGAAGACACTACTGCCGTTCGCGGCACGGGGGCTTTCCCCGGGCGCTGCCGCCGCCCGCATGGACACCGCCAATTGCGTTCTTTTGGCCTCTGCGCATGCGCAAAGCATTCTGCATGCGCAGAGGGCAAAAGAACGCAATTGGCGGCGTCCATGCGGGCGGGGAAAGTGCCCGGGGAAAGCTCCCGCGCCGCAAACAGCAGCAGCGTCTTCGGCTCTGCGCCGAACAACAGCTATTAACCGCACCGGCAAAAACAGGCAGGAACCCACCTCTGGTGGTATCATAAACAATCATTGTAGCTAAAGTAGGAGAGATCTACAGATCCCCGAATGTTTTTCTGGTGTTCTGTACAATTTCCTCCTTTTTTTCTTGCTTGGACTGGTTTTTGACAGAGCAGCCACTTTTGAGGAGATTCACTATTAGCCCAAATTTTCTCCATTTCACTATAGATTTGGGGAACCACACAGCTTGTGAGCTTTTCCATACTGGTAGAAATCAATTTTTTAAATGAAATTTCTTCTGAGTGGAACAGGGTATATGTTTAGACTTTGTGTGCAAGAACTTCACTGCCAGGAGAGGAGCCAATGTCTGTGAGATTATATGGAATATACAGAAGGGCTTGTCTCAATTCTAGCCATGATGGTTTAATGTACTCACACAACTAATTATCTCTCTGCCTGAATTGATTGAACTATAGGGTGATTTCTTTTTCACCTTGCCAAATCAGATTCAGATGACATCATTTCTGAAATGAAGAAGCAACAAGTCTTGATTTTATTTATTCATTAGGACCATATTAGTAAGTCCCATGAGATGACGTTTTGCTGAATTTGGAGGAGGTCTACTCTTTCAGATCCCTTGATATGCCATGGTTCCACTAAGCTGACACTTGTAGATGATGGCTGAGTCAGTCCAACCTCATTTAATTCATATAAAATAAAGCTAAATGGCTTTTTTGGCAGCTATGCTAAGTCTGGCAGAGTCAGATATATCATGAGAATATGTCTTTGCAGCAAAAATTGGAATAGGATGTTTTCAATTTTTGATCTCTAAGAGAAACTCTCCTAAGGGAACTTGTTGGGCAATGATGTATGAGTTAAGGAATCCATTGTTCCATCACTGACAATGAGATGAAGCAGGAGCTGAATAAGGAATCTGAACAGGGGTGGGTTCTAACTTACCTCGCTGCCGGTTCGCTTCCTTCCGTGCTGCGTGGCTGCGCACGCATTGTGCGCCGTGTGGCTGTGTCGCACGGGCGCAGTGCCGAAAAAATCACAATTTTTTTTTAAAAAGAGCCGAAAACAAGATGGTGGTGCATGCGCAGTGTCGGGGACTTGGCTTCTGCGCATGCGCAGAAGAAAAAAAATCAGCAAAAAATTCCCCCCAAAAAATTCCCCCCCCCAATCCAAAAAATAGTTGGTGTCCACGGATCGGCACCAACAGAACCGGCTCCGTGACATCACCAGCGGTTTGCTACCGGTTCAGGCAAACTGGTGCGAACCGGGAGAAACCCACCTCTGAATCTGAAGAATTAAAAGCTACAAGATTTTATGTCTCCATGCATGCTTCATAATCCATAGCCAGGAATACAGAAGACTTATAGATTTCAACTATATTTTTACAAATATATATATGCAGGTTTACAACTGTGAATTTTAATTAATCTTTTAAAAACACTTGCTTTATTCTCTTTCTCTCTCTAATATCTTTGACTTCCTTACTAGCCCATTAAATAATTTTCCTCTAGGCACACCATGCAATTTTCAGCCAAAAGTTCTCTGTTCTCTCTTTGTCATTTTGACCTCAGCATTTCATTAAAGAGAGTGTTCTATTGGTGTGACTTAATTAAAAATGTCCCCTAGAGTGACTTGATTTCAGCTCCACCTATCACCTTTCCCAGGAAGGTGTTTTCTATGCAATTATCTGCTTGCAGGAGGAGTTGTGGACATGGGAAAAGGAGGTCAAAAGAGCAGAATGTATCTCTTCATCAGATCTGAAAGTCAGCTTTAGCCCACACCATTTTATTGCTCCATTATTTATTCAGTCCTACTGTTAAATGCGGCTTTTCATTCTGTAATGAAGCAGCCGAGAATGCAGAGGGACACATGAACTAGAACAGAACCAACATCTTGGAAAAATATGGATGATATTGCTGTTTACTTTCTTCGAACGTTCTTCAACAATCTCTTTGATTTCTTCTTCAAGAGATATAGAAAGGAAAGGGAAAACATGCAATTCTATTTCAATCCCATTTCAGTTTTTTAATTCTGCTTTTGGCTGGTCCAAGAGCCGCGGTGGCGCAGTGGTTAGAGTGTAGTACTGCAGGCTACATCTGCTGATCACCGGCTGCCAGCAGTTTGGCAGATCAAATCTCACCAGGCTCAAGGTTGTCTCAGCCTTCCATCCTTCCGAGGTCGGTAAAATGAGGACCCAGATTGTTGGGGGCAATATGCTGACTCTGTAAACCGCTTAGAGAGGGCTGTAAAGCACTGTGAAGCGGTAAATAAGTCTAAGTGCTATTGCTATTGCTATTTACAAAAGTAGATCAACATACTACCTTGAGAAATGATATCTCAGGGAAGAAAGGAGAACGTGGGAAGATGAAAATGATTTATACAGAACTGTTAGATTAGAATGTGCAGAACATTAATGGCAGGACCAAAATATGTAGTGACTACACCCAGAACCCAAAATGTACTACTGTATTCGTCCTGCTTCCAGAGATGGCCTGGGTGATTTTTGACATGCTGGTAACTAGGCTGATTGAACAATATATTTATTTATTTATTTATTTATTTATTTATTTATTTATTTATTTATTTATTTATTTATTTTATTACATTTTATTTTATTTGTCAAGCATGTATAAGATAACAGATATAAGTATAAACATGATTATGAATACAGGAAATTGATACAAATAAATGGGGACAGTAGGACAGGGACGGTAGGCACATTGGTGCGCTTATGCACGCCCCTTACAGACCTCTTGGGAATGGGGTGAGGTCAACAGTAGACAGTCTAAGGTTAAAGTTATGGGGGTGTGGGGATGAAACCACAGAGTCAGGTAGTGCATCCCAGGCACTGACCACTCTGTTGCTGAAATCATATTTTCTGCAATCGAGTTTGGAGCGGTTTACCTTAAGTTTGTATCTATTGTGTGCTCGTGTATTATTGCGGTTGAAGCCAAAGTAGTCATTTGTATTAAATTTATCGATTTGATATTTTCTTTTTCCACCATCAATAATTAGCATCATTTTATCAGAGGTTTTTTTTTGTCAAGTCATTGTTAAATAATTGCAACCTTAATTCTAATAAAGTGCTTAGCTATAGGTATGCATTCAGAAAAAAACAATATTTAAAAACCCAGAAAGAACTCAAATAAAAATCTTAAGAACAATCAACAAATGGGAACAATGAGTAAGTAGATGGCAACATTTAGAAGTCAAAGTTCTCTTAAATAGCTGTGTTATCAATTATTTCCAAAAGCTTAACAAGATAGAGGTGATCAAATTTCATGGGGCAAATGTCCCAAACCACTGGTGCAGCCACAGAAACAAAATTATCTCTGGGTCTTCATCTTCTTCACCTCACAAAGTAAAACACTTTGAATAATGTTAGTAATTGAATAATTGGATAAGGTTAGTAAAATACTAATATATTAATAGCAATAGCAATAGCACTTAGACTTATATACCACTTCATAGTGCTTTACAGCCCTCTCTAAGCGGTTTACAGAGTTCAGCATATTGCCCCCAACAATCTGGGTCCTCATTTTACCGACCTCAGAAGGATGGAAGGCTGAGTCAACCTTGAGCTGGTGGGATTTGAACAGCTGAACTCAGTGGTGAAATCCAAATTTTTTTACTACCGGTTCTGTGGGCGTGGTTTGGTGGGCATGGTGTGGCTTGGTGGGCGTGGCAGGGGAAGGATACTGCAAAATCCCCATTCCCTCCCCACTCCTGGGGGAAGGATATTGCAAAATCTCCATTCCCACCCCACTCTGGAGCTAGCCAGAGATGGTATTTTCCGGTTCTCCGGACTACTTAAAATTTCCGCTACTGGTTCTCCAGAACCTGTTAGAACCTGCTGGATTTCACCCCTGGCTGAACTGCTGAACTAGCAGTAGCCTGCAGTGCTGCATTTAACCACTGCACCATCTCGGCTCTTAAGATATTAGTAAGATATTAGTAAGATAGTAGTAAGATAAAATTCCAGGTGAATGTTGAAGATGGAGAGAAATGGGAAAGCTTCGCAATGGTTAGCTCAATTAGGTAATGGAACTAACTATTGGGAGAGATTGTGAGTTTCTTCCTAGTTAATTTCAAGTTGAGAATTTGGATTCCTGCACTGATATAAGTCTAGACCTGAGGGCTAATTTGCCCCTTCCAATTCTACTTCCATCACTCCCCTCCCAGTTCAAAGCATCCTCAGTTCTTATTTATAGCATAGAATACCATTTATAGCATAGAACAATTTGAACACCTTGGGTGATATTTCACTTCTTGCATAGCTTCTTCTCTGGCAATATTACACTGCTAACCAGAGCATACAAAACATTTGTTAGACCAATTCTGGAATACAGCTCACCTGTCTGGAACCCACACTGCATAACAGACATTAATACAATCAAGAGAGTCCAGAAATATTTCACTAGAAGAGTCCTCCACTCCTCTGCTCGCAATAAAATACCTTATTCCAGCAGACTTGAAATATTGGGATTAGACAATTTACAACTACGCCGCCTCCGATCTGATCTAAATGTAGTTCATAAAATCATATATCAAACAGTCCTTCCTGTCAATGATTACTTCAGCTTCAACCGCAACAATACACGAGCACACAATAGATTCAAACTTAATGTAAACCGCTCGAAACTCGACTGCAGAAAATACGACTTCAGCAACAGAGTGATCAATGCCTGGAATGCACTACCTGACTCTGTGGTTTCTTCCCCAAACCCCCATAACTTTAACCTTAGACTGTCTACAGTCGACCTCTCCCCATTTCTAAGAGGTCTGTAAGGGGCGTGCATAAGCGCACCACTGTGCCTACCGTCCCTGTCCTACTGTCCTATTGTCCTCTATTATCGGTACTTTTTACTTATGTTATGTTTATTCAAACAACTACTATCCTGTACATGTTTGACAAATAAATAAATAAAATAAATAAAATAAATGTCTATATTGTCTAGCTATCCCCAAAAGGGAGAACTGTTGGAATTTTTTTGTTGTTGTTCAGTCACGAAGTCATGTCCAACTCTATGCGATGCCATGGACCATAGCATGTTAGGTCTCCCTCTCCTCCCCTTTCCCCAAGTTTGCCCAAAATCATGTTCATTGTGTCAAGGACACTATCTAACCATCCCATCCTCTGCCATACCCTTCTCCTTTTGCCTTCAATCTGCCCCAAGATCATTTTAGCAATAGCACTTAGCACTTAGACTTATATACTGCTTCATAGTGCTTTACAGCCCTCTCTAAGTGGTTTACAGAGTTCAGCATATTGCCCCCAACAATCTGGGTCCTCATTTTACCGACCTCAGAAGGATGGAAGGCTGAGTCAACCTTGAGCCGGTGAGATTTGAACAGCTGAACTGCTGAACTGCAGTGCTGCATTTTAACCACTGTGCCACCTTGGCTCTATTTCCAATGAGTCTTCTCTTCTCATTTGGTGGCCATACTATTTGAGCTTCAGATTCAGTATCTGTCCTTCCAAAGAACAGCCAGAGTTGATTATTTTTTTAGGATGGACTGATTTTATCTCCTTGCCGTTCAAGGGACTCTCAAGACTCTATTGGAAAATTACAGCCTGCAATTTCCAATTTAGTTTTCACCCAACACACTCCCAATCAATCTCTCTATCCAGATCAAAGCACATATGGTCCCAGATCAACTAATGTATCTGTGCAGACATCAAAAACTGTTAACTGGCAAAACAGGATAAAAGGCAAAAGCAACAACAGGCAAGAATTTACATGATATTGCTCTATCAAAAGGACACAGAACTTTCCAAGCTACTGGAAACAACACCACGCATAATTAGCATAGAGTGTCCCAAAGGACTCCACCCCAATGCAAAGAATTATAGGGTCATTAATTTTTTTTAAAAAAAATCATTATTGGCCAACTGTGATTGGACACACAAAGAATTTGTCTCTTGGTGCATAAGCTCTCAGTGTACATAAAAAAAACAAAGCGATGAATCATAAGATACCAATAGGAAAAGATAATATGAAAGATGAGAAGGATAGTAGTAATTCAGCCCTACTACACAGGTAAATATCTTTAGGCAAAGGACAGTGCTGTGGGAATTGGGTGTTTAGCAGAGGGATGGCACAAGGAAAAATACTGTCTCTGTGTCTAGTTGTTTTGGTATGCAATGTCCTATAGTGACGTCCTGAGGGGAGGAGTTGAAACAGTTTACATCCAGGATGCGAGGGGTCCATAGATATTTTCTCAGCCCTCTTTCGGACTCGTGTAGTGTACAGGTCCTCAATGGATGGCAGGCTGGTTGCAGTTGTTTTTTCTGCAGTCCTAACTATCCGTTGGAGTCAGGGATGGGTTCTAACTTACCTCACTGCCAGTTCGCTTCCTCCTGTGCCACGTGGGCGCGCGCTGTGCGCATGCATGCACAGTGCCGAAAACCCAGCTTCTGCACATGCGCAGAAGCAAAAAAACAGCTTCTGCGCGTGCGCAGAAACAAAAAACTAAATGGCGGCACCTATGGTGGCGCCGAGAGCCAGTTTGGGAGCCTGGCCAGCCGGCCATCGCTCCCGATTCGGCGAGCGGGGGGAAATCCCCGCTACTGGTTCTATAGAACCAGTCCAAACCGGGAGCAACCCACCTCTGGGTGGAGTCTATGCCTGTCCTATTTGGTTGCCAAATCAGAGTTAAAGAAGTACAAATGACAGACACCATAATTCCTCAGTAGAACTGTATCAGCAATTCTTTGGGCAGTCCGAGCTTTCTGAGTTGGTGCAGGAAGACCATTCTTTGTTGTGTCTTTTTAATGGTTATGGTTCTAGTGTTGTTAGGTGTCCATTTCAAGACCTGGGAAATTATAGAACCCAGAAACCTGAAGGTCTCTGCTGTTGATACTGTGTTGTCTAATATTGTAAGAGCTGGTAGAATAGGAGGGCTTCTCCTAAAAATACAAATGGGTGATGAACAAATATGGATTGTATGTAAAAGTGAGTAAACAGTACAAAAGAAGTTTATTGGCAAGATTGAGGTTGCAAAGAAGAAATGAAGGAGTATTAATTAATAAAACAAAGAGAGGGAGGAAAAGTAAATGGGTTAGGAGGAAATGAAAGACTGAGAAACTGGTGCTTAGATGGAGTTGACCCTCAAAACAAGAGATGTTTCCTGAGAGTAGAAGTCCACACATCTTAACATTACTAAGAAATCCTGCTCTAATTGAGTAGATTTTATAAGGTCTGTCCTCCAGGAGCTCTAAATGGCTTCTCTGCAACCCTGTGAGGTAGGCTTGACTATGAGAAAGGGAGTACCAAATGAGTTTTTATGGCTGAGGTTGGAACTGAATCCAAACAACTCAACTACAGTATATTTAGTACAGATTAACAGAGTTGGAAGGGACCCCGCAGGTCATCTAGTCCAACCCCCACTCAAGCAGGAGACCCTTTTTGATAAATGGCAGTCCAATCTCTTCTTGAAAGTCTCAAGTGATGAAGCTCCCACAACTTCCGAAGGCAAGTTGTTCCATTGGTTGATTGTTCTCACTGTCAGAAAGTTCCTCCTTATTTCTAGGTTGAATCTCACCTTGGTCAGTTTCCATCCATTATTCCTTGTCTGGCCTTCAGGTGCTTTGGAGAATAGCTTGACCCCCTCCTCTCTGTGGCAGCCCCTCAAATACTGGAACACTGTTATTATGGTCCTTCTCTTAACTAGGCTAGCAATGCCCAGTTCCTGCAACAGCTCTTCATATGTTTTAGTCTCCAGTCCCCTGATCATCCTGGTTGCTCTCCTCTGCACTTTTTCTAGACTCTCAATATATTTTTTATAATGTGGTGACCAAAACTGTATGCAATACTCCAAGTGCGGTCTAACTAAGGCTTTATAGAGTGGCATTAGTACCTCCCTTGATCTAGATTGCATCCCTCTGTTAATGCAACTTAGGATTGCATTGGCTTTTTTGGCTGCCGCTGCACACTGCTGGCTCGTGTTTAGCTGGTTGTCCACTAGGACTCCAAGATCCCTCTCGCAGTCACTGCTATTAAGCCTGGTTTCACCCAGTTTATATGTGTACTTTTGGTTTTTCTTACCTAAGTGTAGGACTTTACTTTTCTCTATATTGAATTTCATTTTGTTAGATAGGGCCCAGCGCTCAAGTCTGTCAAGATCCGTCTGGATCTTGAGCCTATCTTCTTGAGCTTATTTATTTATTTATTTAATTTATTTGTGAGATTTATATACCGCCTCACAGTGCAAGCACTCTCTAAGCGGTTTACACCAGTAAGCAATGTATATTTTTATATTGCCCCCAATAATCTGGGTCCTCCTTTTACCTACCTCGGAAGGATGGAAGGCTGAGTCAACCTTGAGCCGGTGAGATTTGAACCGCTGACCTGCGGATCAGTGTCAGCTAATGTGGCCTGCAGTACCTGCCTCTAATCGCTGCGCCACCTCGGCACTTATATCACCCAGGCATAGCTGACATTTGTAGCTGTGGCGAATTGTCTTCTTTTCATCCTGAATGAAATCACACACTTGGCCAATGAATCAAGTAACAGTGACCTGAACATTTGGGGGCCTTTCCCGGCAATTTGCTTGACAAAAGTGATAACTTTGGTATTCATACAGATTAAAAAACAAAACTAAAAACCCTCCCGTTGTTCAGTTCCATAAAGCAGAATCCATAAATTCTCTGAATGTCAAAACCATGCAAGGATCTGTCAGTTCATAGACAGGCAAAGCTATTATTTTGTCATTGTTTTAATGGTAAGAATTGAGAGACAAATAAGCATTTGCCGGGCTAGATTGCTCCCTCAATGAGCTGGGCCCAGCCCCCATTAAGTGTTACATTTAGCAGTATTTCCAGAGGGAGAAAGTGATTTCTTATAACTAAAAGCTGCTTCAATAAAGCTGCCAACCCCAACAGAGACAGGAAAAGAGAAATGGCTGTCAATGTTTCTTCAGCCTTATTGCAGCCGCTACCTCCATCCAGGTTTGATGGCAGCTTTTTTCAAAAACTTCTTTTCCCCATTTTCAGTTATTTAGTTATTCGGTTATTTAGAACAGCTTGCCTCCAGAAGTTGTGAATGCTCCAACACTAGAAGTTTTTAAGAAGATGTTGGATAACCATTTGTCTGAAGTGGTGTAGGAATTCCTGCCTAAGCAGGGGGTTGGACTAGAAGACCTCCAAGGTCCCTTCCAACTCTGTTTCTATTCTATTCTATTCTATTCTATTCTATTCTATTCTATTCTATTCTATTATTGGAGTGCCAGGTAACTCAAATCTTACCTTTAGAGTCCAGGGGTGAAATGCTACCGGTTCAGCCCGGTTCGGGCATACCAGTAGCAGCGGCCGCCGGTGGTTCAGAGAACCGGTAGCAGCGGCAGCACGAGGCTCCACCCACCCACCCAGACGTTGCCATTTTCTTTTTTTTAACCCTCTGCGCATGTGCATAGCCTTCTGCGCATGCGCAGAGGGTGAAAAAGTGCGCGCTTCTGAACCGGTAGGGAAGGTAAGTAGATTTCACCGCTGCTTTGGACTCAGGATGGTTTCACAACTAGGTTGTTGGCATGGTCCAATCATGGGGATAATCAAATTGAGCAAGTTGGCAAGACTGCAACCATCCACGATTTAAGTTCCATAATGGGTTCTTTGCACAGTCAGCCAGATGTTCAGATTGGATTTGGCATTTTTGTCCACCTATTGAGTCCTTCCCAAGGAACTGAAATAGGGAGATGTGGACGTTTGATGGTGTTACAGGTATCGTTGCAGGATTAAGCTGTTCCAAATAAAGCTGCCTTTTGCAATTGACTGATAGTGAATTTGTCAATGCTGATGGTGTTCATGTGGTGCTCCAGTTGTTCTGCGATTCCACCTAAGAAGCCCATGAGTGTTGGTTACTACCTTTGCTTTCTTTTACCATAGACATTCTATTTCTATTTGCAAATTTTTGTATTTTGCTATCTTCTCCAGTTCTTTTCTGTTGTTGTTGTTGTTGTTGTTGTTGTTGTTGTTGTTGTTGTTGTTACATACAGTATATTACAGGCATGACCTGGATAAAAGTGGGTGGAGCTTCAATCACAGCTGCTGTGGCCTAGAGGTGGAGCTCATGCCTCACAATCAGGAGGTTGTGAGTTTGATCCTAGGTAGAGGCAGATGTAAGGAGGGTCTCCTGCTTGGGCAGGGGGTTGGACTAGATGACCTGCAAGGTCCCTTCCAACTCTGTTAATCTGTATATGCTCATGGCCACCATCTTGATTTTTTAACCCTCTCTGTGGACAGCCCTGCAGCAGATCACATCTGCTATCAAAAAACTAAGCTGGATTAGATCTGTTATGTAGTTGAAAGCATAGCGAACAAACATCACTGCCCTGAGAAGGTGACAAAAACATCCTGGAATAAGCAATGATAAACTATTTCCATATTGTTGCCGGGAAAGTGACATAGATATATTCATAATCTCACCTCGAAGGAGATTTTATTTGTCCATGATGTTGACCTTGTCTAGACCACATGTCCTGATTTATGAATTTTTGCCCTGCTGCTTTCAGGGCCACCACACACCTGCTTTTTTTTCTTAATAAGCTCTGATTTTTTTTACAGCATATTCATCTTTTCAGGTGGATAATATTCCTGTGACCAGACCAACTTTCACTGTCATTGATCTACTAGCCTTGATTGTCATTGACTGGCTGTCATCAGCAACCCAGAGTCGCATTATAAAAGAGCATAAACAATTAATAATAAATAAATCATAAATTGCTAAATTCATAGACCTTCAAGGCTGTGACATGAGGGCGCTTCCTGCACATTAGAAGAGCAGATGGAATAGACATCCATTGGCTACCAGTCATCCAATGAGTGCCCTCAAAATAGTCACCTGCTCAACTACTATTCATACAACATATTTTATTAGTCAGCCCTCAAGAACAATACTTAACCAAATTAGTAAAAGCCTTTGTAGCTCATGTACGTTACATGCTAAGTTTGGTTAGTGTTAACCTTGTTTATATTTAACTCTTTTAATCCTTTTTAATCCTTTCAGTGTTACATAAACCCAGGCTATTTGGTTTGTTCATGGTTCAATGAATTGGGAAAATTTAAAAGATTTGAATTTCTCAGAAATAAAATGAATGATATTGAGTAAAGATAGTCATAATTCAACTAGCAGATTAAGGCAATTTATTGTCATGTTAGCAGAGCATTATACTAATGGCCTGGTGGCCTAGTGGTGAAGATGCTCACCTCCCACTCAGAAGGTTGCAAGTTCAATCCTAGGTAGTGACAGGTATTTCTCTCCTAGGGCACAAAGAAAAAATATCTGCTGCGAACTCCGTGCGGCATCAGGAAGGGCATCCGGCTAGTAAATCCATCCAGTTCTACCCAGAATTCAGGGATTACAGGATCGTTAAAAGGGAGCAGAGCATTATACTGGCATAGCAAGGAAACTGGGCATCCAAGGTTGTGAGAAGAGGGACAATTACCGTATTTTTCGGAGTATAAGACGTACCTTTTTCCTCCCTAAAAGTGGCTGAAAATTTGGGTGCGTCTTATACTTCGAATGTAGCTTTTTTCCAGCCCTAACTAGGTGCTAACAGATCTTCCCAGCTCTTACCTTGCAGGCTCTTTCATTGTTACTCTCTCAGAAGAATGTTTTTCCAGCCCTAAGTCTTTGCAGGTTTTTTTTTTCATTGCTCTACTTGCTCCGAATAAGTTTTTTTCTAGCCCTAACCAGGTGCTAACGATCTTCCCAGCTCTTACTGGCTTGCAGGCTCTTTCATTGTTATTCTCTCAGAAGAAGGTTTTTTAAGTCCTAACCAGGAGATAAAATAATGTGCTGAAGCTGACCAGACTAAGGATGCTAGCCAGATGAATACCTGGTAGGCAGATTGTTTTCCCCTATTTTCCTCCCAAAAAACTAAGGTGTGTCTTATACTCCGGTGCGTCTTATACTCCGAAAAATACGGTAATACTATCTGCATCATGCTGGCATTATGTATCTGGCACACATTGTGTAATTTCCATCCACCACCTTGCAACTAAAATAAATAGCCCCACTCGCGTCATTGGCACAATGACATCATGACAGACGTGTTGTCCTTATGGTTTACAGCGAGGAGTGAGATCTGCTAAAGCCTGCCCCTGCAGAAAGGCTTCAAGACTCCGTTGGGTTGAGTTAAAAATAGCAGGAAGAAAAGACAGAAATATCCGTATTGCACCAAATTTGGCCCTTAAAACACAATGACTGGAAGGAACAGAATCTATCAGTTGGATGGAGATGGAGAGTCTTACTTAGCTAATTAGACTCATAGTATTAGAATCTGACTCAGAAAACAGCCTGTTTCCCTAAGGAACATTGCCAAGAAATGTCATCCCTCCACACACATTGTCCCCAGGTTCAGGAACTGTAATCCATAACAACAATAAGGAGGCTGAGTCAGAGCATGATGCGAATGCTAACTCAGATGTCTCTTGCACCCAGCAACCTGCAATAACATTGCCTCTAATGGGACCATGAGCAACAAGTCCATCTGGACCATTTCTTTTTTGATACAGGGCGTTTCGCTTCTCAGGGGTTAAATGTCCTGATTCACCCAGGGTTGAATGGGTGATTTATGGATTTTGCTGATGAAAAAAGTGTTGACTGGAGGAAGAAGGGAAATATGTAATTTTAAAGAGAGATGTAAAGATTAGTTTGCTTGGTAACTGCTACAAGATTGGGAACTGCTTCTTTATATGTTTTCCTTTTCTTGTTGCTAATTGTGGTCTTTCTTTTATACCTTTCTTATTTTCTCACTTCCATTTTTTCTTTCTTTCCTTTTCTAAAACTTCACTTTATATCCCTTTTTGTTTATCTTTCATACCTCAGAAATTTTTTAATTAAAAAATATCATTAAAAAAAGAATATAATTGTCTGTGACATACAGACAAATCAGGATGCAGAATTCAATGACTTCTAAAAAAAATTTCTGGACAAACTTCCTTCAAAGTTGCTTTTTTTTTTTTTACAGATTACTTGATTAGACTGTTTTAGCCATTATTGTTGAGAGTTGAATCCTAGGCAGCAGCAGATATTTCTCTCCTATGGCGTAAAGAAGAAATATCTGCTGTGAACTCCACGTAGGCGTCAGGAAGGGCATCCGGCCAGTAAACACTCAGCTCCACTCAGTCACTCTAACTCCACTCAGACAAAGGGATTAAAGGGTCATAAAAAGAAAAAAATGTTTAGGGATCTTACTTGAAATTTCCTCTGAGATGCTACAGGACCATTTAGAAGCACTTTTCAGGTAGTGCTGTTGAGTTGCATATCCATCAGACTGCAGTACCATTTAGATCACATTTAATGATCTTGTTTATTAGAATATTTTGTGACATCTTACCAAATGGTCTACTGAGATCAAGTTATAACACATTACAGCATTCCACTGATCTACAAAATTAGTCATTTGATCATAAAAAGAGGGGTTCTGTTTCACATTGTTTGCTCTTGGCAAACCCATGCTATTCTGAACTTCAGTTTCTTGGATGCTGGCCTTCAGGCTTATACTCCTTCTTGGTTATCAGCTCCTGCTTTTATTTTCTACTTTTTTTTCTTGTTACTTACCAGTTATTTTGTTGGTAAACCTCTTAAATCTTTCCCCCTAATTCTTGCTTAGGGGATTTGTGATTGTTCCTTCGGGATCTCCCCTCCTTTTTCATCTTGTCTATCTAGACTTTTTATAGACTCACCTGAAACTTACCTTCCTGAATTCCAAAATATATGACAATCTTCTGGATTTACAATCCCATAGTCCCTTAATTCGGAGTAGAGGTGGTAAATGCTCAGCTTCATACAGTCACCCTGATTCTACTTATAGTAAATATCAGAAATAAATTATTTCAGATATTGACTTAATCCCCTTATTGTTTCTCCACTTTAATGACCACTTTTGATTGACAAAGACTTCTGAAAAAGAATTGTTCCCCTTTTAAGCTTTCATTAAGTAATATGTACAGTCCTGCTCTATGATTGGGCAAGGAAAACTGCACAAACTGCAGAAATGTGTTCACCTAGTACTTCGATTCATGCTTGATTAACCATGCCTCCTTGAAGTTGCTGAACTTCTGCATTTCATGGGGAATGGGATAGGTTGGGTGTCAGCAACCTGTGGCTCCAGAGCTGCATGCAGCTCTTTCATCCCCCTGCTGTGGCTCCCTGTCAGCTGAACCCACCACTGGCTGGCCCTGCCCCTCGTCCTCCCCTCCCAGACACTCCTCGCCTGAGAAGGTAAGGGCAATGGCGGCAGATGGAGACTCGCTCCGTATTCCAGAGTAGGACAGAAGCTCTCCTGTACTTGCCTCTTCTTCTGGTCCTTGTTGGTGCTGTGCGCACCTTGGTCGCTTGGGGAGATGCACGACTTTCTCTCTGCCCCAAGACACTGGCATGGCCTGGCTGCAGCCAATGCTCCATGTCATAATGGGCTCCAGTAGGAGAAGGGGATGCTGTCTCCCCCATTGTGAAGCGTGCTAAATTTAAGTCTTCTGCGCAAGGCACTGCGAGAGCAGTGAGCAGGCCATTAAGGTAGCAAGAGCAGTGGCATCAGCTGCAGCTGGGCTGGGCCAGTGCTCTTGACTTGCCCTGAGACACTGGGCTGGGCTGGCTACGGCTGATGCCACTGTTCTTGCCGCCTCCAGTGTTTAAGGTTGCAGACCAGGGGTGAAATGCTACCGGTATGGGTGTACCGGTAGCGGAGGTGGCATATGGTTTGGAGAACTGGTAGCGGCGGTAGCACGTGGCTCCGCCCACCTGCCCAGACATCACCATTTTCTTTTTTTAACCCTCTGCACATGCACAAAGCATTCTGCGCATGCGCATAGGGTGAAAAAGCATGCACACGAGCGGAGCGCGGGTTAAAAAGCGCGGAGTGTGCACTTCCGGTAAGTAGATTTCACTGCTGTTGCAGACCCCTGGGATAGGTGGATTGTTACAACTCAAATCCATTTCCCTCCTGGTTTTAGAGAGCAGAGTTCAACTCCAGCTGATTTGGGTCCAATGCTTAATCAAATAGCTGGTCTTAAATGAATGCATCTGCTAAAGCAGGGGTCCCCAACCCCTGGGCTACGACCCACTATGAGGCCGTGGCCTGTGCACAACCGGGCTGCAGGCTGGCACACACACGAGTGTGCACAGCTCAATTTGCACAAGTGACGGGCCGGTGCACACGTGAATACACATCAGCTTGTCTTGCAGTTGAGCTGCATGTGCATGGCCATGCACACTGGCCTGTCTCTCACACAGCCCAGTTCCCCTCTACCCTTCCAGCCAGGCCGCCAAGCTGCAAAGGTTAGGGACCGCTGTGCTAAAGGGCAGAGGAGGATTAAGTGTTTTTTCTGGTGAGACTGGTCTATCAGGGCAACCTGGTTTACCTAATCCTGGTACCTTGCTCAACAGTAGTAACTGTGAGAGGGATCTTGGAGGCCTAAGTGGACAACCATTTAAATATGAGCCAGCAGTGTGCAACAGCTGCCAAAAAAGCCAACACAGTTCTAGGCTGCATTAACAGAGGGATAGAATCAAGATCACGTGAAGTATTACTTATAATGCCTTGGTAAGACCACACTTGGAATACTGCATTCAGTTTTGGTCACCACGATGCAAAAAGGATGTTGAGACGCTAGAAAGAGTGCAGAGAAGAGCAACAAAGATGATTAGGGGACTGGAGGCTAAAACATATGAAGAACGGTTGCAGGAACTGGGTATGTCTAGTTTAATGAAAAGAAGGACTAGGGGAGATATGATAGCAGTGTTCCAATATCTCAGGGGTTGCCACAAAGAAGAGAGAGTCAAACTATTTTCCAAAGCACCTGAGGGTAGAACAAGAAGCAATGGGTGGAAACTAATCAAAGAGAGAAGTAACTTAGAACTAAGGAGAAATTTCCTGACAGTTGGAACAATTAATCCGTGGAAAAGCTTGCCTCCAGAAGTTGTGAATGCTCCAACACTGGACGTTTTTAAGAAGATGTTGGATAACCATTTGTCTGAAGTGGTGTAGGGTTTCCTGCCTAAGCAGGGTGTTGGACTAGAAGACCTCCAAGGTCCCTTCCAACTCGGTTGTTGTTGTTGTTGTTGTTGTTGTTGTTGTTGTTATTATTATTATTATTATTATTATTATTATTATTATTATTATTATTATTATTATTATTATTATTATTATTATTATTATTATTATTATTATTATTATTAAGATATGGGACGGTGCATACTGCTTCCACTTTCGCCTTGCAGCCGCAATCCAGGAGCCTTCGCAGGCAGTTTCCTCTGCGACAAACTATTTTATGTTAAATTTTAAATTTCCCGTCAAAGAAATAAACGGAGACTAGTATAGCTATTTCAAGCTTTTTATAGCTTGAATAAATACTAGTCTTGAGACTATGCTAGTCTCCCTTTATTTCTTTGATGGGAAATTTAAAATTTAATGCAGAGGAGGATTGTATCTACGTTTTAAAAACTAAAGGCTTCTAGTTTCTTCCCCAGCTCCCATCCCATCCCATCCCTTATTTATTTATTTATTTATTTATTTATTTATTTATTTATTTATTTATTTATTTATTTATTTATTTAGTGACATTTATATACCGCCTCACAGTGCAAGCACTCTCTAAGCGGTTTACACCAGTAAGCAATGTATATATTTACATTGCCCCCCAGCAATCTGGGTCCTCATTTTACCTACCTCGGAAGGATGGAAGGCTGAGTCAACCCTGAGCCGGTGAGATTTGAACCGCTGACCTGAGGATCACAGTCAGCTAAAGTGGCCTGCAGTACTGCACTCTAACCACTGTGCCACCTCGCCTCTTATCTTTTCCCGATAGGAAAATGAGGCTCTGAATAGAAGCTGCTGCTTCACTGCGGCATTTATAGCAGGCTCACTGATCAGTTGTAATGAGAATTCTCAGAAACCTGACTTGGCACAGCTGGATGATGCTCGTAGGCTAAAAGTCTATGGAGATTTTCAGTCATGCAGGTCATGGTTGTCTCAAAGGTGCTTTTTCAAAAGGCAACTGGACTTTCTTGGTTTTTCTTTGAGGAATGTTTCGCTTCTCATCCAAGAAGCTTCATCATGGTGGGAAAGATGGAAAGTTCTTAATTCTGGTCCTAGGCTCTACTCAAACTTAGTTAAAAAAAATCTCAGACACACAGAATGGCACAATTACATAAATAACTTTGTTGTAGCTTAGGATGTAATCACTTCCAATGGTTCATTGCCCTTTGTCAACACAAAACTGCAATTCTTTCTTAAACCTGTTGCA
This sequence comes from Diadophis punctatus similis, assembly GCA_023053685.1. Classification (NCBI taxonomy): domain Eukaryota; kingdom Metazoa; phylum Chordata; class Lepidosauria; order Squamata; family Dipsadidae; genus Diadophis; species Diadophis punctatus. The sequence continues at coordinate 64,678,733 of JALIGW010000005.1, forward strand.
ATTTAATTCCACAGTTGCACTCTTCTGCGCTTCCCATGGTTTAACAGACATTTTGATTTCCATTTTTAGCCTTGAAGATCAGCAGCTGTAGGTTATTGACTTAATAATAAAGTACATCTATACGCTCCCCGACTCCCAATGACTCTAGAAGGTTAACAGTTGTTAAAATGGGCAGTTCAAAAATGTGAAAAATAAATAAATGAAACATTTAAAAACAAAGGACACACATAAATACACAAACAGCACAAGACAGAACTCTAACTCAAGGCTATAACTCTTGTCTTGAGAAGCTCTGGATCGTCACAACTTCTTGAAGTGATTGTGTCACCATCAGGGGTGGGTTCTAACTTACCTTGCTGTTGGTTCGCTTCCTCCCGCACATGCGCAGTGCCGAATAAATAAATAAATAAATAGCCAAAAACAAGATGGCGACCCATGCACAGTGCCAGAAACTCGGCTTCTGCGCATGCGCAGAAGGAAAAAACCCTGGAAAAAAATTCCCCCCCAAAAAATTCCCCAAAAACGTTGGCAGTGCCCACGGACCGGCACCGACCGAACCAGTTCCGTGACATCATTGTGATGTCACCAGCAGTTTGCTACCGGTTCAGGTGAACCGGTCTGAACTGGAAGGAACCCACATCTGGTCACCATACTATGTTTAATGGCCACATAACCTTCCAAACGATACAGCACTGAAAAGGGATACCAGTTTCTGCTAAGGATGCTATACAGGTAATCCTCGAGTTATGACCATAATTGAGCCCAAATTTATGTTGCTAAGTGAAACATTTGTTAAGTGAGTTTGTCCTATTTTACGACTTTCCTTGCCACATTTGTTAAGTGAGTCACTGCAGTTGTTAAATCAGTAACATGGTTAAGTGAATCTGGTTTCCCCTGGGACACTGCAACCGTCATAAATGTGAATCAGTTGCCAAGCATCCGAATGTATATCACGTGACTATGGGGTTGCTGCAATGGTCATAAGTGTTAAAAATGGACATGTCATTTTTTTCAGTGCTGCTGTAACTTCGAACGGTCACTAAGTGAACTGCTGTAAGTCGAGGACTACCTGTATTAATTGTGATTACATAGAATGTGTAAAAAAAAGAAGGAAAAGAATCAAGTGTGTCCTCTTTCTAATACAATTTTATCAGCATGCTACTTGGGATGTCCCAATACACCTGGAAGGTACCTGATTGGAGGTGGCTAGGATATAGCAATAGCACTTAGACTTATATACCACTTCACAGAGCTTCACAGTCCTCTCTAAGCGGTTTACAGAGTCAGCATATTGCCCCCAACAATCTGGAGTCCTCATATATTCAGAAGTTTCTCCTAAATTAAGTTTTCTCCTAAATTAAATTTCTCCTCATATATTCAGAAGTTTCACCTGAGCCGAGGTGGCGCAGCGGTTAGAGTGGGGTACTGCAGGCCACTTTAGCTGACTGTGATCCGCAGGTCAGCGGTTCAAATCTCACCGGCTCAAGGTTGACTCAGCCTTCCATCCTTCCGAGCAGGGGTGAAATCCTCCTGGTTCGCCCGGGCCAGTCCTTCGGCGTATAGCCGATGGAACTGGCGGCGGTCGCGGCACGGAGCTTCTCCCGCCTGCTTTCCCGGCCCGGCTGAACGCCGCCATTCGGGTTATTTTTCCCTCTGTGCATGCCGAAGAACTGGCCCGGGCGAACCGGGAGGATTTCACCCCTGCTTCCGAGGTAGATAAAATGAGGACCCAGATTGTTGGGGGGCAATGTAAATTTATACATTGCTTACTGGTGTAAACCGCTTAGAGAGTGCTTGCACTGTGAGGCGGTATATAAATCTCACAAATAAATAAATAAATAAATAAATAAATAAATAAATAAATAAATAAATAAATAAATAAATAAATAAATAAATAAATAAATAAATAAATAAATCATTGGCAACAAGCAGTTTGTTCCTTCTGTAATGTTTCCAGTGGGTCATCAAGCAGCTATGGACCTTCTGATTCAAATGATCCCTCTTACTGCCCCAAGCTCTGCTCTTGACCTCAACCAGATGAAGTCTTAGTCATATTTCTTTCTGTGTGTCACCTTGACTCCTTAGTCATTCTTTATCTAACAAGTATTACATTAACTGTAACAATCAGGAACAAAACCTCCTAAAATCTCCATAGCTTCTGCAGCCTACACAGTGCAACTCCTGGGAAAACTATATGCTCTCTGATTAGAACATCCCGTTATGAGAAATTTGAGGTCTAATTACTTCAAGCATATCGCCTCCTACAAGCAAGAATGTCTTGTTTTCCTTAAAACAGGCTATCAATGGGTTCTTTGATGATAAGAAACAGTAACAACATCACCGTTATATTTTGGTCTGGAGTTGCCTCCCTATAGATGACAGCTGGCTAGAAAAATGTTGGGGGTGGGAGGGTTGCCTTCTTTTCACCCTTAAGATTAGGATTTGTAAAGAGGAATTGGAAATGGGCTCCAGACTGAATAACAACAATATGAAATTGAATATATGAAATTGAACAATATGAAACAAACAATATATTGAGACTCTAGAAAGAGTGCAGAGAAGAGCAACAAAGATGATTAGGGGACTGGAGGCTAAAACATATGAAGAACAGTTGCAGGAACTGGGTATGTCTAGTTTAATGAAAAGAAGGACCAGGGGAGACATGATAGCAGTGTTCCAATATCTCAGGGGTTGCCACAAAGAAGAGGGAGTCAAACTATTCTCCAAAGCACCTGAAGGCAGGACAAGAAGCAATGGATGGAAACTAATCAAGGAGAGAAGCAACTTAGAACTAAGGAGAAATTTCCTGACAGTTAGAACAATTAATCCGTGGAACAGCTTGCCTCCAGAAGTTGTGAATGCTCCAACACTGGAAGTTTTTAAGAAGATGTTGGATAACCATTTGTTTTAGGGTTTCCTGCCTAAGCAGGGTGTTGGACTAGAAGACCTCCAAGGTCCCTTCCAACTCTGTTGTTGTTGTTGTTGTTGTTGTTGTTGTTGTTGTGATGATGATGATGATGGTGATGATGGTGATGATGATGATGATGATGATGATGATGATGATGATGATGATGATGAAGAAGAAGAAGAAATAACTATTATTCGTGTTGGGCTGGCAACTTGGAGGTACTGTCCCTGTAAAAATCTGTGAGAAACTATGGCTGTAAAATTGGACAAGAGATTTATAAAGTCAAATTTTTAAGGCTAAACACATGCTAGAAAATGAATGGCATGAGAAGTCAGATTCATTGAAAGGGTCAAGCTGCCCTTGAACTAAACTCAACTCCTGATGACTGCACTGACATGTTTTGATATGTTTTCTTAGCAGTCATGTGGGAGTGGATTACCTCTGACATTTGCTGAGATGTTTTTCAGCTCCCCAGTTTAGTCTAATCTCTTGGATGTCCTGATAGATGAAGGAAAAGAATAGGTTTTTAAAGGAAAATTAGCATCTGTTCAGTTACTACCGTAAGTACATGAGTCTGATGGGAATTGCTAAAAGCCTTCCAAAGGATTTTGTTCACAATGTACAATTTATTAGGGGGGTCATTCTCTGTGCATTGAGTTGCGATTATTCAAGACAGAACCCGGGTTCTGCCATCATCTGCCGGATTGACAGAATTTTGCAGATGGACACAGTTGCACCCCACTGTAACTGCATGCGCAGAAGCAAAAAACAAGATGGCGGTGCATAGGTGGTGCCTTCAGGACCGCATCCTGCCGTATACCTCCCTATGACCGGTTAGGTCCCACAGAGTTGGTCTCCTCCAGGTCCCATCGACCAAGCAATGCCGGTTGGTGGGGCCGAGGGGGAGAGCCTTCTCTGTGGGAGCTCCCTCCCTTTGGAATCAACTCCCTCCAGAGATCAGGACTATCCCCACCCTGCTGGCCTTCCGTAAAGCAATAAAAACTTGGCTCTTCCGGCAGGCGGGGTGAAAGTGAGACCAATCAGATTATATTTGGGTCTCCCCCCTGGTTATGAATGTTAGATGTTTTTTAACTTTTATAATTTTTAACTGTTATGTGATTTTATATTTAATAATGGATTTGACATGTTGTTAGCCGCCCAGAGTCCCCTGGGAGTTGGGCGGCATACAAATCTATTTAAATAAATAAAATAAATAAAATAGGCGCCGCTGAGAGAACTGGCTCGGGGGTGTGGCAGCCCTGGGTCACTGCCAGTTCCAGCGACCCAGGCTGCCAAGTTACTACCGGTTCTATAGAACTGGTCCAAACCGGGAGGAACCCACCTCTGGGTATGCAGAATATTAAACTTGAAACATTCTCAGTTTGAACTTGAAACATTTCTGGAATGATTAAGATAACTCAGAATATTCTGCACAACTCTGTGCCCCAGACTTGGTCTCCATATTTGATGCATTTCCTTGCAGGTGGATGCATGTATGTTTATGCTTGAAAGAGTTGTAAATGCAAAATAAATCCTGCAGAATAACTGCATTCATGTTTAAAATCTTTAAGAAACAGAAAAGCAAAGCTCTTCACAGATATATTTATCCCTACTTTTCTGAAAGCTTAAGTCGAGGCCTTTTTAACTTTCTTCAAAAAGTAGGATCAATCCAGCCCATACATCTATAGCAAGCGAATATCAAGATTCAGATTGGACCAGAACACTGAAAAATACAAGCTGTCCATGTGAAATGAAAATGTACACATAAAGCCATTATGGAGTGTTGGAAGAAATGCCCATCTGTGTTCAGTTCCAAGTGGGGAGAAAGACACTGGAAACATGGAGGCTGATTGGAAAGATGGTTTATTGATGAACAGGATCACATGGCTTGATATCCTGGGCAAAAAGGGCAGAGATGCTGGGAGTGCCTGGGTTTTATGCCTTCTGTTGGGCTTTGAATTTGAGCTTGTGTTCTGATTGGTTGTCAGACTCCCATGAGGTCATGCAGGGGCAACTCTGTAGGCTGTCCTGAGTCCCAGGCTTGGTTGAGCCTTGCTGGGTGATGATGTAATGAAAGGGCTTTGGGCAATTCCTACTATGGCTTTGCCTGAAGGAGGTAGATCTTTGTTATGTAGAATAGACTGGCCCAGGCCTTAATGGCCCATTGACAAAGGTGTGGGGGGGCTGAGTTTCTGCCTCCCTTTTAGGGGAAATATTCTGCCCTTTTAATATTGCCTAAAATATCTCATTTTCCTAGGAGAGTGGTGGGTGCTAACTTCCCACTGGAGAAAGCAGTGATATATGGCTACCTTCATCCTCATATTAGACGTCTGATTTGATACTTTTGGGCACCAAAATGTGGCAGTAAATGTAAACAGCAGCAGCTAAATTCCAGAAGTTCATAGACTCCAATGAGTTCTCCAAACAGCTCCTGCTTCCTGGATTATTAAGAAAGTCTAGCTTTAAAAAGAGTAGCACAGCGAGGGCCAGCTAAAACAATGAATGTGATTTAACAAGGCTGAACTGCTATGGCTTGAAAAAAAGCTTTCCAAGTTGATTAGAAACCGAGGGAAATTTTGTAAGTAGAAAATTGCAAAAGGTATCCTGTCTATGTGGATTTGCTACATCCCGCAAACGTGTAATCAAATGCATTTTAGAGCAATTATTTCTAAAGCTTTAGACTATTTTAGAAAGTTCTGTTGAATCAGAGTAATTAGGAAGTTGAGACTTAAGATTTGGCAGGGTGTTTTTTTCCCCCCCCCAGATCCATGACAGCCCATTTCTGCAGCAGCTCTTGTTAGGATGTGCATCCTCGGTGCTTCTCTTTGTCAATCACAATTGCCTTTATCGCCCAACTTTTTCAAGATTTTTATAGGTTTTGTGATTTCGACAGGTCCTCCAGTGGCTAACCTAATCCTTTTGGTAGTAGATCAAGGCAACACACCCAATTAATGACCAATAAAATTGTTTAAAGTGTTTAACTTACATGTTCAGTTTATCACCCAGATTCCTACAAGCCCATTATGTTTTCAATTAGGGTCAGTGAGATTCACTATGAAATCACTACACACTGAAGGAAGGAAGGAAGAAAGGAAGGAAGGAAGGAAGGAAGGAAGGAAGGAAGGAAGGAAGGAAGGAAGGAAGGAAGGAAGGAAGGAAGGATGGAAGGAAGGAAGGAAGGAAGGAATCAATCAATCAATCAATCAATCAATCAATTGAAGCCGGGTATTGACAGCTCTTATCCCTGACAATTGAATACTATTTCCATTTATTATCTCACTGAATGTGAGATCCTGGGGCAAAATACATTTAAAAAGCAGAGTATTCTATTCTCTAAAGATTACAATTATGCAAACTGTGGTATTCCCTGTGACACTCTATGGCCGTGATGGTGAACCTATGGCACGCATGCCCAAAGTGGCACACGAAGCCATGTCGCCCGGCACGCGCAGCCTTGCCTGGTTGTCTTCCAGGTTTCTGGCGCTATCTTTCATGTGTGCGGCAGTGCCGAAAACCGGTGTGCGTATGCGTGCTGGCAGCTGATTGTCAGGTGCGCATGCGCGCCAGAACCCGGTTCGGCTTTTCCGGAGCGCGATCCCTTCGTGCGTGCGGCAGTGCTGAAAAGCAGCCTGAGCGTGCGTGCCAGCCAGCTGATCGTCGGGCGCGCATGCGCGCTAGAATCCGGAAGTTTGGCTTTTCCGGAGCGTGGCCCCGACGAGCATGCAGGCCCGCGCATGACATTTCCACGCAACCTTTTCGGCACTCGGTGCTGAAAAGGTTCGCCATCACTGGACTATAGAATATACGGCTTCAAAAATCCAGCTCTCCCAAATATACTTCTTCCTCTGAAGCAATTAGAGTTCATCCTAAAGTCTAGTTTTTGAACTGTGAAGCACCTACATCTTGGCCTCAAGGGAAAGCAAGAAGCTCTGGAAGAAATTGGATATAGGGTTGCTAAGCAACGACCAACCACACACTTCTACATGCATGTTTTATTAGATAGGGCTTTCTTTGCTTAGTGATCAGACAGCCAAGCTACATCCTACACAAGCAACATCTGAAGTCAGATAAAATATCAATTATGACAATCGGCCGTTGGAGAACTCTGCTGGGAGAAATGTATGAATAGTTCTTAATGCACCTGGAAAGGATGCATACTCAAGATCACGTAATTCCCAAAATTAGGAATCACTAAACACTATCCTGATATGGTCCCTTTTAAATGGAAAGGTTTATCTTCGTTTAGCACAGAATTCAAGTTTTTCCAGGATACGCTACATCTTGTATATAAATGTATAGATACTACATTTGAACTTGGCAAAATCCAAGTAGATAATAACCAGCCATAAAGGGTATTTGGCTTGTTAGTTGAGAGTGTTTCGCATTATGGTAGATTTAGTTAGTTACATAATGGCTCTAATTTTTTTATATAATACTTTTATCCCTTTTTATAGGGTTTAAAACATTTTTAGACTTTTATATACACAGGCAGATAGATAGATAGACAGATAGGAGAGAAAGAGAGAGAGAGAGAGAGAGAGAGAGAGAGAGAGAGAGAGAGAGAGAGAGAGAGAGAGAGAGAGAGAGAGAGAGAGAAGGGGGGAGAGAGAGAGAGATACTAAATGGACGGACGGACAGACAGACAGACAGACAGTCAGACAGAAAGACAGACATGTTTTTTAAATTATAGTTTGTATTTCATCCTTCTTATGCTGGTCTATGACCATAAGAAAGATTTGATTGATTGATATAAAATTATAATGATTTTCAGACTATTATCAATACAAGAAAATGGGAGACATTTTCTAGATAGTATACTGATTTTTCCAGTTCCATAAACTGTGATACCATCAGAGTTAGACATTGGAGCATAAGCCCCCAAAGAACCACATAGGGCTCATTAGCAAAAGATCCCACAGTCCAGCAGTTTGGCTTAGCATATTGTGAAGTAACTATTTTTTTTTGACCTGGCCTATTTCAAAGGACTGACATTTTATTTATTTATTTCACCTACTTGACTTTGAGTAGCATAAATGTTGGAAACACAAAAACGGTGCAAATAATAATAATAATTTAAGAAGAACAAAAAGCAGTAAAAACAGTAAAACAGTAAAACTGTTTAAATCATAACATACCATTTTCAGGAGAACACAATGAGATAGAATCTTGGGGAGGCAATTCCTCAAATAACCTGGCCCCATGTCATAGAGGGGTTTCCTCAGGGATCTCTAACCTTGGCAACTTTAAGACTTGTGGACTTCAACTTCCAGAATTCCTCAGCCAGCAAAGCTTGGAGACCCCGATCACAACCTGCAACTAGAAGCAAAATGGCAACTACCAGTAATGCAATGGGGCAGAAATGTAATGTGCCCTGATCTAAATGTGCACATAACTGCCCGTGCATTTTACACCAGCTGAGGCTTCCAGATGTTCTTCAAGGGCAACCCATGTAGAGCGTATTACAGTAATCCAAGACATTAATCTTGAAAGGCTGCAAGTTTCTCTCTGTCCCATCTTATACTTTCTTATACTAACGGAACTCAAGGTGGGTTTACTTTGAGTTTCTTTCTCACTTCTACCTCTCCAAATCCGAAACTGAATATCTTCAAAAAGGACCAGGCTTAATAGAACTCCCTAATTGGAAGGAAGGACTTCATATAGTTCTTTTTTTAAAAAAAGAAAATTACAGCTGAGGTCAACAGCTAAGGAGGAAAAAATATGCAAACTAATTTGGTGAAATTGTGCTACGGTTACGGAACTGTAACATTCGCATCTGGAAACTACCTGGACAATTAACTTTTCTTCACAATATTGCTCTTTTCTGGCTTATTTTAATTATTGATAAATTAGACTGTAGGGTTTAAATTTTTTCAAAACAGACAAGGAGATATAAAACCATCCCGTTGTGGGCTGGAACCAAATTTAATGATCCCTTCTACTCGGATCCCAATTACAAGCTTGAGTGTGCAGGCATTACTCATGGGAAAGCAGGAAACTATTCCGTTAAACCCAAGTCAGTTCCAAAGCAAACCTCATTAGCATCAGTGAGATTCATTTTCAGGTACCTAGCAAATTGTGGTGTCTTTAGGCAGGGAAGCATCATAAAATGGATGGATGGGAGAAGCAGATCCATCTCCTATGCCAGTGATGGCGAACCTTTTTTCCCTCGGGTGCCAAAAGTACATGCGCGTGCACTATCACGCATGCGCGAGTGCCCATACCAATAATCCAAAGCCTGGGGAGGACAAAAACAGCCTCTCCCGCCCCCCAGAGGCCCTCTGGAAGCCGGAAATGGCCCATTTCCCAACTTCTGGTGAGCCCTCCCCATGCTCCAGAGGCTTCCTTGGAGCCTGGGGAGGGCAAAAACGCCCTCACCCATCCCCCCGGAGGCCCTCCAGAAGCCAAAAACGCCGTCCCAGAGCCTCCATGTGAGCCAAAAATCAGCTGGCTGGCACGTACATGCGTGCTGGAGCTGAGCTAGGCAACAGCTTGCGTGCCGGCACATATGGCTCCGCGTGCCACCTGTGGCACACGTGCCATAGGTTCACCATCACTGTCCTATGCAATTATTTCCACATGGAGAGAACAGAGCAAAACCCACTCCAAAACACGTACATGTTAAATATGTATGCATCAGGGGTGGATTCCAACTTACCTCGCTGCCGGTTCGCTTCCTCCCACGCTGCGTGGCTGCGCCTCGTGGTCGTGCACGCGCATTGCAAGTGCGCACATGTGCAGTGAAAAAACCCCCCAAAAAATTAAAAAAGAAACAAAATGGCAGCGCATGTGCCTTGCCAGAAACTAGGCTTCTGCGCATGCACAGAAGAATATTTTTTTAAAAAAAGAAAAAAAAGAAAAAACATGAAAAAAACATGAAAAAATAGATGGCGGCACCTACAGACCGGCACCAACCGATCTGGTTCAGTGACATCATCGTGACATCACCAGTGGGTCACTACCGGTTCGGGCGAACCGGTCCGAACCGGGAGGAACCCATTTCTGGTATGCATGTTGCAGAAACCTCTAAGTCAGAGGTCTTCAAACTTGGCAACTTTAAGACTTGTGGACTTCAACTGCCATGCTGGCTGGAGAATTCTGGGAGTTGAAGTCCACAAGTCTTAAAGTTGCCAAGTTTGGGGACCCCTGTTCTAAGTGGACATGTACTACATTCTGCTCATTCATTACTTAGATTAATTTTCAATACCTGGCTCTTCCTACTGTAGCATCCTATTTTGTTCTACACTCATGTATGTGTGTGTGTGTGTGTATACACAAATAAGCACATGATAAATCACGTAGATGTGCTGAACTCCCTGTTGCCTGGGAGGGGATATGGAAACAGGATGGGTGGATTCACTTTACAATCAAATCAATTATGCCTAGTTTAAACAAAAACCTGAAGTTAGTTGCCTGGTCAGAATTATTGCAATTTGCCTCCTCTGTATCAATTGTTTTTCTTTTTGATTTTGCGGATGATGAGTGTATTCCACTGGACAACGTAATTCAGACCTTAACGTAACTTCTGTCAAGGGAATAGATTGCACATTAATGGAAAAATCTGGAGTTTTTTTTAAAAAGAAAGGCTCTTTTATGATATTATGCTCACTATTGTCTTTAATACTTTGATTATGTTGATTTTAGTAATGAATTGAAGTTTTAAATCTGTGTAACATACAGTACGGTACTGTATTTAATATGTGCAACCGAACAATTGTCTGGAATTTTTTTAAATTTAATTTTGTAAAGTTTATAAATCTCTTTCATATTTACTGTTTGGGTTGTCTACATTTCTCTCTGTTTTTCTCCCCCCTGGTTTATGTTTTCAAATATTTAATTTAAAAAACACCAAAAATAGGGACCTGAGGCTTGAATTCAATAAGGATAACTCCCCTGATATATGGGATGATCTTTGTTATTCACCTGGTTTCCCCAATTTGGGGGCTTCTAATCTCACTGAACTACAAAACCCACATTCCTCAACCTGCCTTTCTATTGGAATGTATGGGAAATGTTGTCCAACACCTTTGGCATTCTTTAGGTTTCCTCTTTAAATGCAGGCTACATTCCTTGGAAAATTCGGTATGCAGATGGCTGTCACAGCAGGGTGAACCTTAGAGTGTTTTTTCTTGACATGTTAACTTTGCATAGATTTGGATAATGTTGGGCTGTTGCTGTTTTTAATGTCTGATTACACTGAAGCTTAGAACAATTTATCCTTACATTATCCTGTTTGGAAGAGTTCGTTGCTGCTGTACAAGTTTTGTCAGACTTGAAAATTGTGTTAATTAGTCTTTAACATTCGCACATCTTGTTGATATTATGCCCAGTCATGTCACAATGTTGTTTCAAGCAGCAGGGAGCAACCTATGTTCAAAAGATCTTGTTCTCCTACTTCTGAGTAGCTAAGAGCACCATACTAACAAAAAAACTTTAGAGTCTCCAAATTACTCATTCTAGGAAATCATTACATGCTGACACCGATATCACAATACCAGAGGTCTTCAAACTTGGCAACTTTAAGACTTGTGGACTTCAATTCCCAGAATTCTCCAGCCAGCTATGCTGGCTGGAGAATTCTGGCAGTTGAAGTCCACAAGTCTTAAAGTTGCCAAGTTTGAAGACCTCTGCAATAAACCTTCCCTGGGAGTTGACTTGAGCCAGCATACTTTTCTACAGGCTTAAGACAGAGACTAACAAAGTCTCTTTCCAGATATACAGACTTTCAAAGCTGCTTTCCAGATATACAGACTTCAGCTCGCAGAATTTGCCAGCCAGCAGGTCCGGTGCTGAGAATTCTGGGAGTTGAAGTCCAAATATTCTGAGGGCTCCCTGATGGGCTACAGCTGGAGTACAGGAAATACCAAAGGACAACACACCTTTGTTGGCCTCCCGGTTGTTTGTCTATGCAACTGCCCTCCCTTTCCACCACAGTTCTCAAAACAAAATTGTCAGGATTATTTTTGAGAGAGAAATGCTGGTTGGTGGGGTGGGGGATTGTTTTTAGGACTGGCTGTTCTTTCCGAAGTCAAGCTCTCATCACAAACTTTGATGTGGTGCATTTTTGTTTATCTTTAATTTTGGCACACCCAAGGCTTTATTACGGTGTTTTTCCTATGGAATATCATTGCTGATCTTGTAATGTGGCGAATAAGTGCCCAGAAAGTACAGTTCAATCTCATTCAATTTTGGCAATTTACAGAAGTCTTAGATAAATGGTTTGGCCCAAAGATTATACCTGCCTCACAGCCAAGCTAGTTTGGAAACTGTGCTCAATAACATTCATAGGAAATCAGCCCTATTATAATAAATAAACTGGCCTAGAAGACACAAAAGAAGATGGCATACTCAGACTTTTCTACTTAATTCTTTCTACCTGCTTTCAGTTACCGTATTTTTTGGAGTATAAGACGCACCCTTTTCCTCCCTAAAAGTGGCTGATACTCTGAATGTAGCTTTTTCAAAGCTTTTTTTCCAGCCCTAACTAGGTGCTAACGATCTTCCCAGCTCTTACCTTGCAGGCTTTTTCATTGTTACTCTCTCCGAAGAATGTTTTTCCAGCCCTAAGTCTTTGCAGAATTTTTTTTCATTGCTCTACTTGCTCCAAATAAGTTTTTTTCTAGCACTAACCAGGTGCTAACTATCTTCCCAGCTCTTACCTTGCAGGCTCTTCCATTGTTACTCTCTCAGAAGAATGTTTTTCCAGCCCTAAGTCTTTGCAGGGTTTTTTTCATTGCTCTACTTGCTCTGAATAAGTTTTTTTCTAGCTCTAACCAGGTGCTAACTATCTTCCCAGCTCTTACTGGCTTGCATGCTCTTTCATTGTTACTCTCTCAGAAGAAGGTTTTTTTAAGTCCTAACCAGGGGATAAAATAATGTGCTGAAGCTGACTAAGGATGCTAGCCAGATGAATACATGGTAGGCAGATTGTTTTCCCCTATTTTCCTCCCCAAAAACTAAGGTGCGTCTTATACTCCGGTGCGTCTTATACTCCGAAAAATACGGTAGGTATGGCTAAAAGAGAAAGAATACATTTCAGATCTTTTTCACTATGTTATTATACTTCAATCAATATGTAAGGCTTTCAATTAGTTTAAAACACTGACACATATCTCTTCATTACAGTTTGTAAACATGTCATAAAGCATCAGTCTAAACTTCACAGAGTGTTAGCTCGCAGAGGAGAAAGGTTTATTTCATCACCAATGTTACAAGTATTCATGAATAAAGTTGCCAGTCCTCAGTGGACTGGCAAACCATTCCTTATTTTTGTTGACATAAAAATAGAAATTATGTAGAAGTAGTTCAAAAAGGCAAGGCAAGAAACAATGAATGGAAACTAACCAAGGAGAGAATCAACCTAGAACTAAGGAGAAAATTCCTAATGGTTAGAGCAGGGGTGTCAAACTGGCGGCCTGCGGACTAGATGCATCATGAGCAAGCCACGCCCACCTCAGGCCCGCTAAGGGAAAAAATGTCGCTATACGTCACATGACAGCAATGTGATGCCGCAAGTTTGACACCTGCGGGTTAGAGCAATCAGCCAATGGAATAGCTTGCCTTCAGAAGTTGAGGGTACTCCATCACTGGAGGCTTTCAAAAAGAGACTGGACAGCCATTGGTCTGAAATGGTGTAGGGTCTCCTGCTTCAGCAGGAGTTAGACTAGAACAGGGGTCGGCAACCTTAAACACTCAAAGAGCCATTTGGACCCATTTCCCACAGAAAAGAAAACACCGGGAGCCACAAAACCCTTTTGACATCTAAAATGAAGATAACACTGCATGTATCTTTTTTTTACCTTTATGCTATGTATAAAAAAACTATAGTGTGTTGCATTTATGAAATCAATGACCTGCTACAGAGAAAACACATTTTTATTTCTGCATGCAGCAAAAACATTTTGAACTCCGAAAAAAAAGATGGGTTGAAAAGCTTAATAAATCATGTGCCGGCGGGAGTTACACATTGGCGGTTGTGATGCATGTTTTGAGCGACAGGGAGCCGCAGCAGAGGGATGAAAGAGTCACATGTGGCTCCAGAGCCGCGGGTTGCAGACCCCTGGACTAGAAGATCTCAAAGTCCCTTCCAACTCTATTATTCTATGTACTATGTTCTTAGAACTATTCATTTAGCAACTTTTTAAAGTTAGAATGACATTAAAAAAGTAACTTATAACCAGTCTTCACACATCAACTGTTGCAACATCCCCATGGGTCACGTACCGTAATCAAAATTTGGGCACTTGGCAACTGGCATGTAGATATGATGATTGCAATCTCCTGGGTTCATGTCATCACCATTTGGGACCTTCCCAGGCCAATCTAAGCGTGGGTCTTGTGCCCCACTAATGTTCTGGATCCCAGTTTCACCTACTTTCTGGCCAGAATAATTTCACTATAAAGCTGCTGCAATCAAGTATCCAAGTACAACAATCCAATCACAGCCAAGTTTATAAACTTTTGCTTTGATTCTGTTTTTCAAGCCCTGTCTTCTTCCAAAACCCAGCGCTTCCAAATGCTGTAGTTTTCCAGCATGAGGTTAATTGCCAGCTACATAATTGTAGATATTATGCTGTCAATGGCAGGCACTTGCAGAAATAAAATAAACATTGTTCCCTTCATCCCACTCCCTCATCCTTATCATGCTGGCAAGGCAAAACTTTAACTAATGAAAACTGTATTAATCAAGCTTGACTCATTTGATACTGACATGTTAATATTCCAAAGCCCACTTCAAGGTCTGTTGGTGTTGCCTGAATGGACAAAGAAAAATGTTGCATTCGTGAGTTACCCAAGGAAGAACATTTCTCTTGATCTTCTCTGCTAAAAAAACAAAACAAAACCTGGACTTTCATCTGTCTATGGAGCTTCTCAGTCATCCAGGTCATGGTTTATTTATTTATTTATTTAAATGGATTTATATGCCGCCCAACTCCCAGGGGACCCTGGGCGGCTCACAACATGGCAATCCATTTTCTAATATAAAAAGACATAACAATTTAAAAACTATAAAAATTAAAAAAAGAACATCTAACATTCATAACCAAAGGGGGGAGACCCATATCTAGTCTGGTTGGTCTCACTTTCACCCCGCCTGCCGGAAGAGCCAAGTTTTTATTGCTTTCCGGAAGGCCAGCAGGGTGGGGATGGTTCTGATCTCTGGAGGAAGCTGGTTCCAAAGGGAGGGGGCTCCCACAGAGAAGGCTCTCCCCCTCGGTCCCGCCAACCGGCATTGCTTGGTCGATGGGACCTCGAGGAGACCAACTCTGTGGGCCCTAACCGGTCATAGGGAGATATGCGGCAGGATGCAGTCCCGAAGGTAACCTGGCCCTGAGCCATGGTTGTCCCGAAGGTGCTTTTTTCAAGAGGCAACTGGACTTTCTTGTTTTTCTTTGAAGATGTTTCACTTCTCATCCAAGAAGCTTCTTCAGCTCTGACTGGATGGTGGGGAATGGAAGGATGTATACTCCTTGCAGACAGCTGGTCATTTGCATTCTTTTAGAGAGTCATTGAGGGCACTTGACTTTCATCTGGTTTTTGCAACCTTTCTTGCTACAGTTGTTAAACGAATCACTGCAGTTAAGTTAGTAACACAGCTGTTAAGTGAACCTGGCTTCCCCATTGACGTTGCTTGTCAGAAGGTTGCAAAAGGCGTTCACAGGACCCTGAGACAACCGTCATAAATATGAGTCAGTTGCGAAACGTCTGAATTTTAATCACATGACCATGGAGATGCTGCAACAGTCATGTGTGAAAAATAAGAAGTCACTTCTTTCAGTGCCATTGTAGCTTAGAATGGTCACTAACAAACCGTAAACCACTGGTAAACCAAGGACTATCTGTAATCTGTTCTTATTGCATTCCATTGAATTCAGCCTACTTTCATTGCTCCAGACTTAACTGTCAGATCAGGTAGAGTAATCCTTCAGCTATTCCCCATTTCATGGAATGCAAAGAATGCTATAAGGGTGAAACTGTCAGAGTCTAATGTTGTGAAACTTTCTTTAGTCATTCAGATACAGATACACAGAATTGAAAGGGACCTTGTGGGCCTTCTAGTCCAACCCCCCACCCAAGCAGGAGACCCTACACCAGTGATGGCAAACCTATGGCACGCGTGCCACAGGTGGCACGCGGAGCCATATCTGCCGGCACGTGAGCCGTTGCCCTAGCTCAGCTCCAGCGTGCATGTGCACACCAGCCAGCTGATTTTCGGCTTGCATAGAGGCTCTGGGAGGGTTTTTTCAGCTTCCGGAGGGCCTCGGGGTGGGGTGGGGGGGTGTTTTCACCCTCCCCAGGCTCCAGGGAAGCCTCTGGAGCCTGGGGAGGGCGAAAAACGGGCCTACCAGGCCCACCAGAAGTTGGGAAATGGGCCGTTTCCGGCCTCCAGAGGGTCTCCGGGGGGGCGGAGGAGGTCATTTTCACCCTTCCCAGGGATTGAATTATGGGTGTGGGCACTCGTACATGCGCGATAGCGCGCGCGCGCGCGCGCTTTCGGCACCCGAGGAAAAAAAGGTTCGCCATCACTGCCCTACACCATTCCCGACACATGGCAGTCCAGTCTCTTCTTGAAAGCTTCCAGTGATGAAGCTCCCACAACCTCTGAAGCAGGGGAGGGTTCCAGTTAACTTTGCTACCAGTGCGCATTGCGACGTTTTGCGCGCGCACGCGTCCCATTGAGCGATTTTACTTTTGCGCATGCTCAGAAGGACGTTTCAGGCCGAAACACAGCTGAGGAGGAGCTCAGCTGTGCTTCGGATGAAGAAATAAAGGTCGGTATTAACCCGAGGGTGGGTGGGAGGGCTTTTTTCCAAAGCAGAGGACAAGGAGAAGCCATCCAAACCTGAAAAAATCACCGAAAATTCCGATAAAAATTACGTCACCAGCGGGCCGCTACTGGTGCGCACGTACTGGTCTGCACCGGTAGGAACCCATCCCTGCTCTGAAGTCAAGCTATTTCATTTGTTGATTGTTCTCACTGTCAGAAAGTTTCTCCTTGTTTCTAGGTTGAATCTCTCCTTGTTTAGTTTCCATCCATTATTCTTTGTCTGGCCTTCAGGTGCCTTGGAAAATAGCTTGACCCCCTCCTCTCTGTGGCAGCCCCTCAAGTATTGGAACACTGCTATCATGTCTCCCCTGGTCCTTCTCTTCACTAGACTAGCCATGCCAAGTTCCTGCAACCGTTATCGTATGTTTTAGCCCTCAGTCCCCTGAGCATCCTGGTTGCTCTTCTCTGCACTCTTTCTAGAGTCTCAACATCTTTTTTACGGTGTGGTGACCAAAACTGGATGCAGTATTCTAGGTGTGGTCTTACTAAGGCTTTATAGAGTGGTATTAGTACCTCACTTGATCTTGATTGTATCCCTCTGTTAATGCAATATTAAGATTGCATTGGCTTCTTTCATATAACATTTGGTTAATGTGCCCTGGTGAGTTATTTATTCCAGATAGAATTTCATGGCCTGATCTCTCTCTCTCTCTCTCTCTCTCTCTCTCTCTCTCTCTCTCTCTCTCTCTCTCTCTCTCTCTCTCTCTCTCTCACTCTCTCACTCTCTCACTCACTCACTCTCTCTCTCACTCTTCTCTTTTTTCTTTTTTCTTTTTTCTTTTTTCTTTTTTCTTTTTTCTCTTTCTCTCTCTCTTCTGAACCAAGAATGAAAACCCATTTGGAATAGACCTGATTAGGCAACTAGAGATTAAGGGAGACTGGTTTTAGCCCTGATCATGTAAGGATAGTTCTGCAGGATCAGATCAAATGTCTAGCACTCTATTCCCAAAGATCTCAATTAAGTGCCAATTAAAAACACCAAAGGGAGACATTAGCCTTCCCCAGCGGTGAAATCTACTTACCTTCCCTACTGGTTCGGAAGTGCACGCTTCGCACATGCGCGATGGCTCCGCTCACCCGTGCGTGCGCTTTTTCACCTGCGCTCCGCTCACACACATGCTTTTTCACTCTCTGCGCATGCGCAGAATGCTTTGCGCATGCGCAGAGGGTTAAAAAAAGAAAATGTCGACATCCGGGCGGGTGGGCGGAGCCTCACACTGATGCAGCTACCAGTTCTCCAAACCACCGGCCGCCGCCGCTACGCCTGAACCAGGCTGAACCGGTAACATTTCACCCCTGGCCTTCCCTCTCATAGTTCCCAACAACTGGAAACAAAAGACATATTGCTTATGATAGAAGAATTTACATATACAGTTGAATTTGTCTATCCCTTTTTAAAGACACTCCTTCCCCAAGTTGGTAGCTATCACTGCAGCTTCATAATTTCCCCAGACTCATCATCACCATGTGAAGCAGTACTTTTATTTATTTGGAATAAGCCACCATTAGCTTAATGTTTCTGAGTTCCTATATTAAAGGAAGAAAAGTGGCATATCCTTTTGGATGTTTTTCATGCTGTGCATCATTTTATATTGCCATTTACCGTATTTTTTGGAGTATAAGACGCACCTTTTTCCTCCCTAAAAGTGGTTGAAAATTTGGGTGCATCTTATACTTCGAATGTAGCTTTTTTTCCAGCCCTAACCAGGTGCTAACAGATCTTCCCAGCTCTTACCTTGTAGGCTTTTTCATTGTTACTCTCTCAGAAGAAGGTTTTTCCAGCCCTAAGTCTTTGCAGAGTTTTCTTTCATTGCTCTACTTGCTCCAAAGAAGGTTTTTTCTAGCCCTAACCAGGTGCTAACGATCTTCCCAGCTCTTACTGGCTTGCAGGCTCTTTCATTGTTATTCTCTCAGAAGAAGGTTTTTTTAAGTCCTAACCAGGGGATAAAATAATGTGCTGAAGCTGACCAGACTAAGGATGCTAGCCAGATGAATACCTGGTAGGCAGATTGTTTTCCCCTATTTTCCTCCCCAAAAACTAAGGTGCGTCTTATACTCCGGTGCGTCTTACACTCCGAAAAATACGGTATATTGTGTCTTCCCTTGTTCAATTTTTTGGGTGGGGGCTAAATACACATTTTCTCATAGAGCAGGGCTGTCAGACTGATGCGTCACATGCTGGCCATGCCCACGCCTGGTTTGGCGAAGGGGAAAAGAAGTCCCAATACGTCATGTGACGATGACGTGAGTTTGACACCCCTGCCATAGAAGAATAGATCTAGTTACTTGAGCCTTTGTGCTGGCCTCAACTGCTTGTTCTTATGGACAAGCCCAGATGGACCAAGGAAGCTATGAACAACTGAAAGGTGAGAGTCCTTTCATTCTGTAGGCTACAATTCTGAAAAGAAACCGAGTCTTGGATATTCCAGGTCCAAACCTGAGACCCAAAGTCCCACATTTTGAACAGTTAGTCTTTGCAAGCAGCAACAATGCATGGATAGAGAAATGGTTTCCTTCTATTGTACCATGTCAAACTTGCAGATAAAAATTTGCATTGTATTTCCTACACAAGGGATCGTGTGCTCCATTTCTATTGCAGAACAATGAGGACACCCTTAACTTTTATAAATTGAAACTTTCTTATTTGTAGATACACAGAATGATTGCATACCAAGCTATAGAGCACTATGTGATAACAATGTAGTATTTAGGAATGAGTAGCGTTCAAGAAACCATGATGTTTATTTTACTTGTGAGTCTGTGTGATGTGAGGATGCAAGCCAAAAATATTCCTCAGCATCTTAAAGACACTGCTCCACCTACTGGGGAGAAAAGTCATTATACTTTATCCTTCTATTCCAGTCTTATCCAATTTCATACCCTCTAATCAGTGGTTATCTTGGCAGATTTAAGATGTGTGGACTTCAACTCCCAGAATTCCCTAGTATAATCACCAGCATGCTAGGGAATTCTGGGAGTTGAAGTCCATACATCTTAAAGTTGACAAGGTGGGGAAACATTGCTCTAAATGTATAGAAACTCTGACTCCTCAGACTACCTAAACAACACTGAGGAATTTTGTGGCGGTGTGCATACAACATACTTAATCAGGGTAAATGTAGACCTAAAAAATGCACTCATGCAACATGCTAAGCTTGGATGCTCTCATCTTCATAGTTTTTCTGATCATATGGGTGTGAATCCACATTTTTTAGTTAGAGTTCAGGGTATTGTGCAAACCCAGAATGTGAGCTAATTAAGAAACCAAATCAATCAATGTTGTGGGAACTTAGTCCATGGCTGGTAATCTGTAACACATCTAGAGGCTACCCCATGTAATAAATATGCCACAAACAGAGCTAAAGTTTCTCGTGTTTGACTACTTTCTTGAGAGACAGGTCAAAGCCATCAATTTTCAAATGTCATGAGACATGTAAGCCAGAAGTTCATCACTTAATGCATTGATGCTTTATACAATTTGGAAAGTTCATCTTGCTGGTTCAAAGATTGCAAGACCCATTCAAGCATGATGTTCATTTGTTTCTGGCTCAAAATAGAGGCTGAATGCCATGAAGGTGAAACCAACCCACGAAAGCCCTCTGAATCTCTGGGCAGCCAACAAACAGTTTAAAAGGAGATAAAAATAACAAAACAATTCAATTCAAATATAAAAACCAAATAAAAGGTATACAGGTAGTCCTCAGGTTATGACCACAATTGAGCCCAACAGTTCTGTTGTTAAGTGAGACATTAGGTAAGTGAGTTTTGCCCCAATGTATGACCTTTCTTGGAAAGGACGTGGTGGCTCAGTGGCTAAGACGCTGACCTTGTCGATCAGAAAGGTCAGCAGTTCAGCGGTTCGAATCCCTAGCACCGCGTAACGGAGTGAGCTCCCATTACTTGTTCCAGCTTCTGCCAACCTAGCAGTTCGAAAGCATGTAAAAAATGCAAGTAGAAAAATAGGGACCACCTTTGGTGGGAAGATAACAGCATTCCGTGTGCCTTCTGCGTTTAGTCATGCCGGCCACATGACCATGGAGACGTCTTCAGACAACGGTGGCTCTTCGGCTTTGAAATGGAGATGAGTACCGCCCCCTAGAGTCGGGAACGACTAGCACATATGTGCGAGGGGAAACTTTACCTTTATGACCTTTCTTGCTACAGTTGTTAAGTGAATCACTGGATAAGGTAGTAACCTGGTTGTTAAGTGAATGTGGCTTCCCCATTGACGTGGTTTGTCAGAAGATCGCAAAAGGGACCTTGGGACACAGCAATCATCATAAATATTAAAATACTTGCCAAGCCTCTGAATTTTGATCACGTGATCATAGGGATGCTTCAAAGGTCATAAGTGTAAAAAAATGGCCATAAGTCACTTTTTTCAGTACCGTTGTAATTTTGAAGGGCCCCTGAAGGAACTGTTGTAAATCGAGGACTACCTGTATAACAAAATTATAGTTGAGGTGACCATTTCCATTCCTTAACAGTCAATACAGTCAATATAGCCACTGCTTTAATAATTGAGGAAGGTTTTGCGTGCATGTGCCACCCGTACTGCTAACTTCATCAAAAATCCCATTAAAAAGTTTGATTGATCTGCTGATGTTCTTCCAAATCCACAGGGCAGTGCCGAACATTCAATCTGATACGGTGTAAAACCGGCACGCATTCTGATGCCAGAATTTGAAAAATTCCACTCGATTATCTTCCTGGGCTCAGGATGGACTCAGGAAACAATTAATGCTTCCTTTAAAATATCGCTTCAGGAACATTTAAAGGGGGGGAGGGGAGACTGTAAATCTGGCAGCTTTGCAAATAAATCCCTATCAGCAGAAGCAGCGATAAACGGTTCAACTCACAAGGCCTGTGCCCTAGACAAATGTTGCTGGATGAGCAAGTTGTTGTAGTTTGGAAAACAAAGGCTATTTTGTCCAAGCTGATACTTGGTTAGGGAGTTTTCACTGGCTGGCTCGGTTTCAAACACACAGATTAGCTGAACATTGAAAAGGAGGCATGCGGGGAGGCAGGGGGAGAGTGCAATTTTAGAAATAACACCCAACATTTCTTAATGTGGAGCTCCCCGCAAAGATAACAAACCACTTGGTTCTAGGATTGGTAATCATCATCTGGAATTGGGGGGGGGGGCTTTTAAAATCCCCATTGACCTCACGCTCTTTTTGTGTGTGGGGGGTGGGTGGGGTGGCACTCTGACTGAATCCAGCTGTTGATTTGACTTCCCCAAATTGAGCATGTCTGAAGCACTGTGTGAAAAGCAAGAAAAATGATTGCTGAGCAGATTGTGGCAATGATGCTTGAAGCTGTGTCATTGCTTCTCAGGCCATTGGCAGAAAAAGGCTCACCTCCTATGGAATTGCTCAGAATGGTAATAGCAATAGGACTTAAACCAGTGATGGCGAACCTTTTCAGTACCAAGTGCCCAAAAGGGAGGGAGTGTGCGCGTCGGGGCTGCAATCCAGAAGAGGAGCTGCCCAGGGGGCATGCGCACGCCAGGAAATGAACTTCCGGTTTCCGGCGTTCACATGCGCACTGGCCAGCTGGTCTTCCGGTTTCTGGTGCGCATGCGCACGTGATGATCAGCTGGCCAGCGCGCATGCACACGGCGGAAACGGGAAGACCAGCTCTTTCGGTTTTCGGCACTGCCACATGCGTGAAGGCTAGCTTATTATCGCACACGCATGTGCGCCAGAAACCCGGAAGAGGGACGGGAGATACCGCATGTGCCAGGTGACATGGCTCTGTGTGCCACTTTGGGCACGCGTGCCATAGGTTCGCCATCACGGACTTAGACTTATATACCGCTTCACAGTGCTTTATAGCCCTCTCTGAGCCCCCCTTAAGCTCAAATTCAGCTCAGTTTTTTTTAATGATAATTATATGTATGCATTAGATATATATACATAAAGAATATAACAGACTAACAGACTTGAAGGGACCTTGGAGGTCTTCTAGTCCAACCCCCTGCTTAGGCAGGAAACCCTACACCACTTCAGACAAATGGTTATCCAACATCTTCTTTAAAACTTCCAGTGTTGGAGCATTCACAACTTCTGGAGGCAAGCTGTTCCATGGATTAATTGTTCTAACTGTCAGGAAATTTCTCCTTAGTTCTAAGTTGCTTCTCTCCTTGGTTAGTTTCCACCCATTGCTTCTTGTCCTGCTTTGGAGAATAGCTTGACTCCCTCTTCTTTGTGGCAACCCCTGAGATATTGGAACACTGCTATCATGTCTCCCCTAGTCCTTCTTTTCATTAAACTAGACGCACCCAATTCCAGCAACCGTTCTTCATATGTTTTAGCCTCCAGTCCCCTAATCAACTTTGTTGCTCTTCTCTGCACTCTTTCTAGAGTCTCCACATCTTTTTTACATCGTGGCAACCAAAACTGGATGCAGTATTGCAAGTGTCGCCTTACCAAGGCATTATAAAGTAATACTAACATTTCACGTGATCTTGATTCTATCCCTCTGTTAATGCAGCCTAGGGCTGTGTTAGCTTTGAAAAATAACGGAATAATACTGGAATAATAATTGCATTAGACAACTATATGTAGAACCGTAACTATTTATGACAAAAATGATATGTTATATCCAGGGGTGGGCTGCTGGGGGTTAGCAGGGGTTCGGGAGAACCTCTAGCTAAGATTCTGTGTGGTTTGGAGAATCCCCAAATCCCACTCCTGGCTGGCCCTGCCCACCCCACCCTGCCCCTCCCAGGAGTCCCCACACGGCCACTTTTGGATGCAGGTAAGTGGAGGGTGCGTGTGGAGGCTCAGGGAGGGTGAAAAACGGACCTACCGGAAATTCGGGAAGGCCGGAAACGGGCCTGTTTCTGGCCTCCAGAGCCTGTGGAGGCTGTTTTCGCCCTCCCGGAGGCTCGAGAAAAACCTCCGGAGCCCAGGGAGGGCAAAAATGCCCCCCCACCATGGTGCAGGAGGCCAACTAGGCCACGCTCACCATGGCCACGCCTTCCCAGCAACCGTGCAGAGAACCCCTTGCTTCAAAATTTTTGAAGCCCACCCCTTTTCCTTTTTTCATTTGTTGTACATTTTTGCTTTTAAAAGCACTTTCTATCTGGGTTTTTTCTTGTCTTTAACAATGTATTTTTATCTTTATGCTTTGTTCCCCATTCCAGTTTTCTCTGCTATTGTTTTACAAGCAAAAATATAAATCAATAGGTCTGTCTGTTGCTTTTAATTGCTTTTCCAGCAAATAAAACTGGAAACACTGGTGTTTTCTTTTTCTGGAGGGCAAAACTTTCCTAAAGAGAGATTGCCACTTTCAAATGTCAAAGGCTCACCCATCTTGATGCTAGTAATACATTTATCTAATTTTCTTTTTAGAAAACAATGAAAGCTATTCCACCAGAGGTAGGCGTGCAGCAAAACATATGGGTGATTACTAGGAAATTTGGCTTCCATACATTTGTAGAATTAGAAGGGCACATTGTAAGCAGAGTCCAATTCAGTGGTGAGTTGCTACCGGTTCGGACCGGTTCTGCGAACCAGTAGCAGTGGCGAAAGGAGGCTCCGCCCACCCACCCCAGATGCTTCTGCGCATGTGCAGAAGCATTGCGCATGCACGCATGCAAATCAGTAGCGACGGGATTTGCAACCCACTACTGGTCCAATTCCCTGCTTGGTTTAGTAGTCCAATTTAAAGCATCTCCTTGACAGAACTCCTTGGCAGAACTAATTTCTGCTTTTTAAATGAGTTGAATTACCACATTTATCCAAAAGGAAGGTCAACTTGATTTTTTTAATCTAACATTAACAGAGTCGGAAGGGACCTTGCAGGTCATCTAGTCCAACCCCCTGCCCAAGCAGGACATTCTTACATCTGCTTCTACCTAGGATCGAACTCACAACCTCCTGATTGTAAGGCAAGAGCTCTACCTCTAGGCCACAGCAGCTGTGTATCGTCAAGGAGTAATAGGCAGAAAGCTTCAGTTTCCCTACATTTTGCCTATTCCCATCAAATTGTATGATAGCCTTCTTCTTTTAAAGATGAATTATTGGAGAATAGTCCAATACTTTTCAGAATGTAGCAATTTGTATTTTTCAAACCCACACACAGATTGGAACACACTTGCCCTTTTTTCCTAAATGTGCAATGCTGTCATCAGTCAGAATGAATGACTGATCGTTGCCTATCTTCAGAAATTAAGAAATTTTACAGCATTGTTGCATTGCCTAACAGACATATTCAAGAATATCAAGGGAAGTAGAGTTGACAATGTATGCCTTGGGAAAAGTTAAATTCAGAATTAATAGATTAGGAAAAGATGTTTGGAAGAATTAAGGGAAGTTGATTTTACATCCATCCATCCATAATCAATATTTATAGTGTAAATGCATTAATGGAAAGGAATGAGCATAGTCTATGTAAAATCACTTCCAGTAACTTCATACTTATGCAGGTAGTTCTCCCTTACAACCAGTCATTTAGTGACCGTTCTAAGTTATAACAGGACTGAAAAAAGCGACTTATGACTGTTTTTCACACCTACAACCATTACAGGATCCCTGTGGTTACACGATCAAAATTAAGACACTTGCCAACTGGCAAATATTTATGAAGGTTTGCAGACTCCCAGGGTCACATATCATATTTTGTGATCTTCTGACAAGCAAGTCAATGGCAAAGCCAGATTCACTTAACAACTGTGTTACTAGTAGCAGTGATTCACTTAACAACTATGGCAAGAAAGGTCATAAAATGGGGCAAAACTCGTTTAACAACTGCCTTGGTTAGCAACAGAAATTTTGGGCTTGATTGTCAAGGTCTACCTGTATCCATCTGAAGGCAATTTGCCACTTCCAGGAGACCCCTGTGCCCCCCCCACTCCCCATAGGCAGTTTCATTATCCAGCCTTCATCTCTAGAAATACAAGCTTTCTCTCAAATACCCAATCGAGTCTGAGCATATTTTATTTCCAGATTCAATGTTGGCCATGTGCTGCCATCTGCTGACAAATCATGGTGTGTTGACCACCAACAGGCACACTCCAAGGAGGATACTAGTCGTCCTTGACTTACGACAACAATTGGGACTGGAACCTCCGTAGTTAAGCGATGCAGTCATTAAGTGAGTCGTCATGTGATTGCACCCATTTTTACAACCTTTTTCCCCCTGTGGTTAAAGCAATTCACACACTCACTAAGCGACTCCTTAGTTTCCCCATTGACTTTGCTTTTTTGGGAGCTGGCTCGCAAATGGCGATCACATGACTGTGGGATGCTGCAGTGGTCATAAGTGCGAAGTCTGGTTATAAGTCACTTTTGCCAGTGCCGTCCTAGCTTCCCTTGGTCTCTAAACAAATGGTCCTAAGTTGAGGGCTTCCTATATGCAACTATAAAAACATAACACTGTTCTACAGGTAAAAAGTTGCGAGCATGAAAACAGCTGTTCTTACATAATTTTGGGGTGCTAAAGACGAAAATAACATTTAAAAATGTATATTGACTCTAGCTTCCATGATATAAGCAACCAACTAATGAAATAAGGTTTATAAAATGCATGATGCAACTTACACCATAGATTACATAGTCAGTATTGGTGACCAATAGAAAACCGCCACACGTACCAAGATGATGCAATATCGTTCAAACAACTGATCAATTGCTACTGACCAATTGCAAAGCTGCTAACTTACGAGGAATCCCCAAAGCCCCTAGGCATGCAACGCTCTTTTGGTTTTAAACACGTTGAATATTGTACTTCAGATGTAGACATTCCAAGGTGACTCTTAAAAGGAATTTACTTAATACCCGGGTGATGGACATTCACAAATCCTGCCAATTACTTGTGCTACTCCTAAGTCTGAAATCCCAGCAAGTTTTTTTTTAACTCAGTTTTATTACCCAGCCAGAGGTGTTCATACTTTCACAAATGCTTTAGTTATATGTTGCTGCCTATGTGAGATAGCCAAAGCAGCAGTTTTAGAATACTCAAGGTGACAGTTCTCCAACTTTATAAATGAAATCCAATATACCTGGTGTTAGGCAGATAATGAGATGCAGAGAGTTCTGTTTGGCCACCAGCACTACAGTACAGTACAGGTAGGCCTTGATTTACAAGGTTGTTTAGTGGCCATTCAGTTACAACAGCACTGGAAAAAAGTGACAGCACCGTCCCAAAGGTGGGGGTCCCCCCCCCCCAAGAAGCAACTGGACTTTCTAGTTTTTCTTTAAAGACATTTTGCTTCTCATCCAAGAAGCTTCTTTAGCTCTGACTGGATGGTTGAAAATGGAAGAATTTATACTCCTTGCAGACAGCTGGTCGTTTGCATTTTTTTAGCAGGTCCTTAAGATGGCCTGGAGGTTTATGTGTGTCATCAGGGTGACCTGAGTGGTGCAAATTGGTGTGGAGCCTTCTTGGAACTGTTGAAAGGGCTGTGTTGTATTTTGGAGATAGATGATGGCGTATCCCTCCCCCTCTGTTGAGAGTTGTTCAATTTCATCTTCAAAAAAAAAATGAGGAAGTCCAGTTGCCTCTTGAAAAAAGCACCTTTGGGACAACCATGACCTGGATGATTGAGAATCTCCAGACAAGTGATAGCACACTGTTTTTCACACTTTATGACCATTGCACTATCCAGGGGTCGTGATCAAAATTCAGATGTTTGGCAACTGGTTCATATTTATGATGGTTGTAATCTCCAGTGGTCATTGATCACTTTTTGCAAACTTCTGACGTCAATGGGGAAGCCAGATTCACTTAACCAAGTTACCAACTGCAGTAGTTCACTTAACAACTTTGGCAAGAAAAGTTGGGAAATGGAGCAAAACTCACTTAACAAAATTCATTTAATGTCTCACTTAGCAACAGAAACTTTGGGCTCAATTGTGGCTATAATTCAAGGTCTACTGTACTACACTTGTAAGATGATCTGGGAAAGCACAGCCCTCCCCAACCCCTTTTCAATTATACTTTCCTTTTTAATGTTCATGTTTTGGCAGTTTAGCATTGCTCTGAAGTTAACCTTGGAAAGCAAGAATGCTGCTTGGCTCCATAAGGTCCTGCGGCTATAAAAGGAAGGAAGATTGGAGCAAACGAGAGCCAGTGCTTCAATGTGAAGCGCTCTTGACCTACCCTCTCCTCAAAATGCAAGGCTCAATAAAAAGGGAGGTTAGGGTGGAAATAGAGTAGTACCAAGTTGAAAGGCAAGCCTAATGAAGTTAAGAAAAGACTTAGGATACCACTGGGGCTATCTAAGTTGAAAGATTTATTGTGAGAATTTGGGAATGCTGGAGAACCTTCTGCCAGGAAAGAAAAACAGGGAGGATGTGTAGATATATTTAAGAAATGACAACATACTATCGTGGGCTTGTAATGCAGGGATGGGAAAGAGATCCATATACTTGGGGGTGATTCTTAATGTGATATATTAAATTCAGGGTCCAATTCTTCTCACTGGTTTTGAAAACAGAATCTTTGATAGCACCCATCAGTTTCTCCAAATTCCAAGCATAATCACCAGGACAAAAAGGCTGAAGGCCTCCATCAATACAATGTGGCTGACATAGAATGATATAATACACAGTAACTATTATTTACAAAAAAAACCGGGGACAAAAAGGCAAGTTTCTAGCACATTCTGAAAAAAAAATACTAGAGACCTGTGTTATACCTACCCTTTCATTTAAAAAGTGTTAGCAAACTAAAGGTTTCACAGTACATAATTACTTTAAGAAAATCAGTCTTTCCTAAGGTACATGTACACAACTTGTTTGAAAAATATGTTGACCAATTTGGGATCCAGCATACCACACATAAACAATTAACCTGGCCATGCTTGCATGGAGCTTCACATGCCTGCCACTCCTGTGGAACCATCCCTTTCCCCCAACGCCAATCCAGAAAGGTTGTGGACTGATAGTGTCCACAAGTTCTTCCTTTGTCATTAAAATGACATTCTGAGATAGTATTCTCCTAAAAAAATGAATATTGGCAGTTTTACTTGGGGGTTTAATTAGAAAATAGTCCATCATACACATTATTGAATGTTTGTATTATATAGTTCAAAAATAAGATTTTGCAGATAACTTCAATGCAACACACAACATACGAGCCGAGGTGGCGCAGCAGTTAGAGTGGGGTATTGCAGGCCACTTTAGCTGACTGTGATCCGCAGGTCAGCGGTTCAAATCTCACTGGCTCATGGTTGACTCAGCCTTCCATCCTTCCGAGGTAGGTAAAATGAGGACCCAGATTGTTGGGGGAAATATAAATATACATTGCTTACTGGTATAAACCGCTTAGAGTGTGCTTGCACTGTCAGGCGGTATATAAATGTCACTAATAAAATAAATAAAATAAACAAACTCAGGCCCGAGACATAAAACGAAATTTCTCTCAGAATAGCCATTTAATGACACTTTTAAAACGTATCTCAGAGGTGACAGGAGATTTAAAATAGCATACAAGATCTGTTTGGTAATAAGTTAATGCATGCTCATAAATAGTATATACATATATATATATAAATAGTATATAATAGTGTATATACTCTGTTCATTCAGTAACATGATGCTCCATTTAAAAAACTCATTATTCCTCAGCTTCAGACCCTTCTTCATCGTGACTGATCTGGAAATAACGCAGCTCATAGGTCTCCTTGTCGGACGCTACCACTCGCAACCAGTCACGAAGATTGTGCTTCTTGAGGTACTTCTTCGTGAGATATTTAAGGTACCTTTAACCATAGGAAGAAAATGAATTAGGGTCAATATTTCATTTCAGAGTCTACTAATTTAAAGAAAAAAAAGCAGAAGACAAGAATTATGAAAAAGTAACCTTATATAGTAGCCTACTCTGAAGGAATTATGTAAAGACCTTATAATCTGTATATATTGTGTAACTAAAAATGGAAGTCCTCAAATTGTGATGTTCAGTTAGAGGAAAATCAGATCTAGGCAAATGCTTTATATTTTTACTATATTTGATATTATCTTTTGGTTGATAGGGGTTCATATTATTGTAATACATAAAAGGTAAAATGTTGTACTCTGAAGGTATTATGTAAACTATCTATAGCCTTAATTAATTAGTGGCAAATCAGAAACAATTTAAAACTGATGTATAGATAGAGATTAATATAAATCTATATGGAAAAAGTTTATAACTGGATTATATCCGATAATAGCTTTTGGATGATAGCGGCACATCAACACCCCACCTTTTTGTTGTTGTGTTGTCTTTGATTGTTTATGTATGTCTAATAAAAAATAAAATTAAAAGAAAAGAAAAAGTAACCTTAGCAGTCATCTGTTGAGTTCACTTTAATCAAACCAAACAGGAAGGCTAAGAAGCTGAATTCAACTTTAAACTAATTTCAGATATTAAAAATACACCTCTATCATCTCCAGCCCTTATCTACTTCTAATCTTGCATGATTGTCATGGGGGTGGCTGGGAATGATATGAAGAACTGCAATGCTACCATATATATTCATAATTCCTCCCTACACTCACCTCCCCACTCCCAACAAAAGAACAAGACTCCAGTGGTTAAGGATCTTATGTGGAAATATGGTAAAATGGCAAGTTCAATTTTTATAGGGAATTTCCATTAAACTGGTCATCTAATGCAATATATTTTACAATATTTAAAATTATTAACAATGATCCAAGGAGCTGAAGAAAAGTTGCAACACAAAATGAAAGAAAACCAACCTTTTTGAAAACTGCTTTTCTGACGTTACTGTGATCTTATTTTTAAAGCGTTCAATGTGAACTACATTCCCCAGGTTTCCTGTTTTTCCATTGACTTTAATTCGCTCATTCAAGAACTGTTCCTAATTTAAAAAAAACAAAAAAGCAAAAGAACACTAGGGAATGGTGCCCTAGGTGTGGGTCTAGGGAAGGAACCCTAGCCAGGCAACATTTGTTATTACACTCACTGAATATAATTATACCATACAAGCACCTCCCCATGAAGCATATTAAAATTAATTCCACCCAAGAAACTTAGCAAACATAATAAGTACTGTATCTATATACAAGCTTTCTGATATTAAATTATACACCTATACAATATATCTATTAACTAAGGGACTAAAGTAGATGAATACATTTAATAAGAGGCATTATTAAAATTAATTACTTTTTCAGGGAAGGATTTCTCAGACAAAATTACTCTCCAAGTTTGTTTGCCTGAAATTAGCGAAGGTATATATGCCTATCTTCCTTAACACTTAAGCTTCACCACTCTTCTACTATATAGCTCCTTAGATGGGTAAGAATTAAGTTACTTACAAAGTTTCCCGAATCAAATATGCCATCTTCCACAGGATGGGTAAGATCAAGGTTATACTTGCAAGTTGTTTTTTTCAGTTTGTCTTTTTGCTAAAAGAAACCCAAACACATCCTTCAGGTTAACTAACATCTGCTATTTTAATTTTGACAATTTCAAGGTTTAAATATTCTGTAGCGGAGCCTTTCCTAATCTGGCATACTGCAATGGGCTGGATTGCAATGCACTGGAAATCAACCCACAACGGAGTTGTCACAGGTTTTGTTTAATCTCTATCCATGGCTGGCGGGGGAATTGAAGCCTATCCACCTTAAGGGGACTGAAACTGAGAAACACAGGCGCCTCCAACCTTGGCAACTTTAAGACTTGTGGACTTCAACTCCCAGAGTTCCTCAGCCAGCAAAGCTGGCTGAGGAACTCTGGGAATTGAAGTCCACAAGTCTTAAAGTTGCCATGGTTGGAGACCCCTGAAATTCTAAAGAGTCATGAGGATATTCCTTCCCCCCAAAAGCAACCTAGGTCTTCATCATTAATCCATAGATGAATATTTCATTACTGACTAGGCTGGTCTCTCTCCAAGAAGGGCTGACAGGGTCTTTCGCAAGGCAACCCTCACAAAGAGGCTTAACCGTCCACTCGTGCCAGCGCAGCCTCCACTCGGAGCGGCTTCTCCCCAGTTCCCAACGAAAGGACCGAGGCCACAGCCACCCCACAAGGTTTCGGCTCCTTCCCTTCCCTTGTAACAACCCGCACCGCTTGTCAACGACCGATAGCGCATGCGCGGGCGCACACGAAACCCGCTCACCAGCGGCATCTCGGCGAAGTCTTCGGATTCCGAAAAGGGCGACGGTCTCCGCACGGCCCCCTTTTATAGCGATCCGCCTATGACGCAATCTATGTAAGGCGTGGCCGCACGCGCCCGAGAGATACTGTAGTACGCCCTTCTAGGAAACGCTGCTCTCTATGATTCCGGTTGGGAATCTAATTCTGATTCAATAAAGAGGCAAGGCATGCTGGGTAAGAGCAGAGCTTCGTTCACGTGCGTTGGGACTGCAGCTTCCGGGGTTCTAAGCCGAAGGCTGGTAGTTTGGAAGTGATGGTTGCCAAACGTCTCTCTGATTGCACTTTTAACTCAATTTTTTTCTGTACATAATGGTTTGAGAGTATTCTAGGACGACTGGTTTCAAGTTCCACGCCTTGGTTAAGACCACACTTGGAATACTGCATCCAGTTTTGCCATATAATGTTTTAGCCTCCAGTCCCCTAATCATCATTGTTGCTTTTCTCTTCACTCTGCAGAGTCTCAACATCTTTTTTTAATTATTAAAAAAAGATGTTGAGACTCTGCAGAGTGAAGAGAAAAGCAACAATGATGATTAGGGGACTGGAGGCTAAAACATATAAAGAACGGTTGCAGGACCAGGGGTGACATGATAGCAGTGTTCCAATATCTCAGGGGCTGCCACAAAGAAGAGGGAGTGAAGCTACTCTCCAAAGCACCTGAAGGCAGGACAAGAAGCAATGGATGGAAACTAATTGAGGAGAGAAGCAACCTAAAACTAAAGAAATGTCCTTAGAACAGTTAATTAGGGGAACAACTTGTCGTCAGAACTTGTGAAAAACTTTCATCTGGAAGTTTTTAAGAGATTGGACAACCATTTTCTTGAAATGGTAGTCAAATCTGCTAGTCCCACAGCAATGTAGAAGGCTGCTGTATTTTTGCGTACTGAATAATAATGGTCATTTCCTCTTAATTCTATTTGGCCTTAAGGTTTGATAAGAAACTTTTCTGTTTTTTGTCTCTATAATAGTTATGAAAAAATTAGTTATGAAATGGACCACAGCATCAAGCTTCTATGGGGCTGAATCTATTGGTTGTTACAGTGCTATCCAGAATCAAGTAATTAGATCCTAAGTTAATTTGACATTGTCATTTAAGCCAGGCACAAAGGCCTGCTCAGTTTCCCCCTCACCTTTCTTATATTGCCTTCAACTAGCAATCAAGAAACATATTTTGAAGCAGAGACCAACAGGACAAGATAAAACATTATCCCCTTCAAGATATGTAGGCATATCTAGATTTACAAATATGTACATCCCCACAGTCCTACAAGCTCCTAAAGGACGGTTGCTGGAATTGGGTATGTCTAATTCAGGGGTGTCAAAACTCAATTTCGTTGAGGGCCACATCAGGGTTGTTTGACCTCAGGGGGATGGAGTGGGTGTGGCCAGCTCATCACTCATGTTGGGGCCTGTGGTGGCCCGAGCACTCTGCCAGAGAAAATGAGCTCTCCTCCCGAGCTCCGTTTTTGCTGGCAGAGGCATCACGGGCTAACCCTTTACTGTTTCCAGGGCAGCCCCAAAGGCTGGATCCAGCCCCCGGGCCTTGAGTTTGACACCCCTGGTCTAGTTTAATGAAAAGGACTAGGGGGTGACATAGCAGTGTTTCAATATCTAAGAGGGTGCCACAAATAGAGGGGTCAGCCTATTCTCGAAAGCACCTGAAGGCAGGACAAGAAGCAATGGATGGAGACTAATCAAGGAGAGAAGCAACTTAGAACTAAGGAGAAACTTCCTGACATAATTAATCAGTAGAACAACTTGCATCCAGAAGTTATGAATGCTCCAACACTGGAAGTTTCTAATTAAGAGATTGGATAACCATTTGTGTGCAATGAGGTATCGTTTCCTGGCTGAGTAGTGGGTTGGACTAGACCAGTGATGGCAAACCGGTGGCACGCGGAGCCATATCTGCCGGCACGCGAGCCGTTGCCTAGCTCAGCTCCAGCATGTATGTGCACGCTGGCCAGCTGATTTTTGGCTCGCACGGAGGCTCTGGGAGGTTATTTTCGGCTTCCGGAGAGCCTCCGGGGGAATGTTTTTGCCCTCCCCAGGCTCCAGGGAAGCCTCTGGAGCCTGGGGAGGGCGAAAAATGGGCCTACCAGAAGTTGGGAAATGGGCCATTTCCGGCCTCCAGGGGGACAGGGGAGGCCATTTTCACCCTCTCCAGGCATTGAATTATGGGTGTGGGCACTTGCGAATGTGTGATAGCGCACGCACATGCACTTTTGGCACCCGAGGAAAAAAAGGTTCGCCATCACTGGACTAGACCCTTCAAGGTCCCTTCCAACTCTGTTATTCTCTCAGCAGTATTTTTCCTTAAAACCTATGCATGGAGATCATTGATGTTAAATAATAGAACTATAGCACAGAACCAGTTGCTAAAGTGCTATGAAATAGTGCTATGAAATGAAATAGTCTCCCCTCCAATTTGTTGGAGAAGACATTATCTATGGTGAACAGGAAATATAGAAATGACAATAAAAATAGCCTTTAAGTTTAAACTTTATTTTTGTTACTGTGACTCAAATAATTCAAACATTTTGTTAAAACAAGTCATTAAAAGCCAAGAACTCTTAAACATATGAACACTTCACTATTACATAAACGCAGAAAAAGTACAAACCTTTCAAGTTTTGCTTTTAAAGTCAAGGGCACTCTTATATAATGAACTTTGCATACATTACTTGCCAGTAGGTATAATTGCATACTTATGGGAGCTTCCTATGGTGGCAAATACAAAACCATTTCCCACCCACCCCACATTTAAAACAATGACTCTTTTAATGTAACAGTCACTGAATGTGAAAGCCCAGAATTCTACAAGTACAGTACCACAATCTAAACATCACAAAGATCAATGTCTCTAATTATACTGTGAAAATTTTTGATAGTAACAGACAAGAATCTTGCTCTTTACACACTCACAAAAATTTAACACAGCTTATTCCATTAAACTTCCCAGACATAGTCAGCATTCCAACATTTAAAGCTTACTGTTGTCAAACATGTCACCTAACCTACAGAGTAGATGGATCAATGTTTGACTCCTTTAGACTAATTCGATATACTAAATTTTACTTGTGTCCTAGGCATGCTATAAATTTATGCAATACAAAACCCTGTTACAACTTTTAAGCAGCTCTCTTAAAATAATCAACTTAAGCTCTTTCACATCTTCACAAGAGCAGCCCTGAGAAGAATATACTCAAGTCATGGCTCAACTAGCAGTGGTTTCGTTGCGCACAGATGCAAGACAACAAAGACATCAAGAGGTAAATTGGGGTTTTAACAAAAGAATCCCTAACATTAAAGGAAAAAAATATATATCCGCAGTCCGATGAACGAAAGATAATGGACCCCAAGCAAATAGCTTAGATCATAACAAACTGACAACAGGACTATTTCAGACTTCATTTTGGCCCTTAGCTTGTAAGATTTTGACCCTGCTCTTGAAAATTAAATGTGATTGGTTTCAACTAAAAAGTAAAAAAAAAAACAATCTAAACATGGATTCGTAGGAACATGATGGCCCTGAAATAGCTCAAAGAACCTGAAATAGCATTGTTTCAATAGCAAAGTTTATTGTAAACTTAGTGGGTTTGTAGACAATTAACCTCTACAAGAGAAATGGCTTTGCTATTAGCTTGTTGGAAATACTGTAGTTTTACTGGTGTCCTACATAAGATCTACCTAATAGACATTGTATTTTTTTCCTGACTTGTGGTTTCAGACTGCTAGGAATTAATCTGAAGTCTAAGTACCACTTTCAGGAGTGGGTACTTCTGGTAATAAATTCCTAAAAGATGACACCACTAGGGAGATACTAGCAGGACTCCTTAAATATTATAACCTCAGTATTCTCAGCTGCTCAGGCACAATAGATAACTGTTGGACAAATGATCATCACAAATGATACTAGCAAATGGGAGTCCACATTTCAAACTGTGACTTCCATTCCTGGTATGGATATTGACAATACAGTTATTAAGGAACACTCACATGATTAACTTTTAACAATAAGCTAGAATCCTTCAGCTTCCTAGTAGCCCTAGATCTTGAAACATGTAGTTATTTACCATTATAACAAGACTGTGCTGTTTTCCCCAAGTTTATTGCCAAATTAAGTTGTATTGTGCCCCTGTTCTGCATAGATACTTGCTTAGTTAAATCTAGAGCTTATAAAGATCCAGATGCAGTTTCTTTCCCCCTCTACTCTAGCTTTACCGACCGCTTAAGGGCAATTCTATTAACTTAAGCTCAAAATCCTATTTACTATCACCCCCCCCCCAAAAAAACCTGCCAATGAACTAAGCATGTTTTAAGAATCTAGTCACTAGTTCAAGTTAGTCATTTGCTACCAAAGTATAAGGCAAATTTAAGTGATTAGGTTCTCCCCAAATGCTAATCAAGCTGAAACATGGCCTTGCAAGCAAAGATCACATGGATAATAGGTTGATTAGTAGTTAGGCATTTGCCTATGCAGTGTAACCAATCCTTCTCAAGTAGGTTTTGAATCAGAACAGTTCTATTATAGTCCAGAGGTTCATGTGTTTGACAGAGTTGCGCTATCATAGTTCTTTATAAACTCTACAAGACAATCCATGGCTCAAATTCTGTTCAGTGACACAGGGTTGAAATTTAGCCTTCAGGCCATTGATAGGTACAGGTTTGCTTCAATTCCTAAAAAAAAAGTTTACTTCTGCCATAAACCTAAAAAAAAAATTAAAAGCCAAATCAAATACTGTTAACTCTTGAGGCATTGCCTTGTTTAAAACTGGAAGTGGTTGAACTCTACATTGAAAACAAAGGCCTCTAGTGAATCTCCTCCTCTCTACCCTGCTCCAACATTTGTGCACTATTAACCAGAGTATGAAAGCATCCAGCAATTCTGGATGTTTACATCACAGCAAATTGTGACCAATTAAGAGCAAGACAGCAAAGCTACAGTTTGCTGTACACAGCCAATCAGCACTGGCATTTTGATCACATGAGTTCCGTTGTCTCTAGCTCAATTAGGCTTCACAGTTGAGTGCAAGCCACATTTTACCATGTTTAAGATTTTAAAACAAAGTTATTTTTAGTTTCTTTAAAATGTACGTAAACTCAAACTGAGTACTATCTTGGTATTGGCACTGCTATACAGTCTCATTTGAGCAAAGCATACTACTTTTGAATACCTCATGATCTAAAATGACAAGTTTTTGACTGCCTTGCCATTCCTGTAAGCACTTGAACTTCAGCAATCTTAAGACTGCCAAACTGCTTGCAACATCAGTCAGCACTATTTTCAAACAAAGACACGAGGTTGCTAGTGAAGGTTATAGCTTTGGTGATAATCAGAACTAAAATACAAGATTTGCAGTTGCTGGTACTTTAGCAACTGTTTGATCCAGGTGGTCCTATTTGCAAGGTTTTATGGCTACAGCACATTCTTCACTCATTGCAGACATGACTGACACCTACAGAAAGGGGAAAAAAGGATTTTGTTAGGTTCTACAATTCCATTATATTATCATTTCAATTAACACATCTTGTAGTTTGCTAGATTATTAGTTTTGAAATTACTATTCCTACAACAAATTCATTTCTCATAAATAGAAGAAAAACTAGGAGAGCACACTAAGCAAAAATATGGTTTACTTATTTATGGAATATTGTATAAGAATCTATGCAGAGAAGCTTAAATCAAGGTTTATGATTTTATAGATGTGAATCCAGCTAATTTTGCTTTGTTCATTAACTGCATTGGGATGTTTTCTAAATCATGGATTATCAAAATAATGTGGAAAGACAATAGGATATTTGAAGTATTCCTAACTAAAGTTAAAATTCATGTTCATTGTAAAGGATAGAGCACACATTGGTGACTTCCACTTACAACATGAATGCAAAGACTGAAACAGACCTAACTCAAAACTAACAATATCTTTGACAATTGAAACAATATTTTAATCTGTGTGGTTTTAAATGTTTTAATTATTTTTACTTGTTTTATAACTTGTAAACTGCCCACAGTCACCTTGTGGGAAGATGAGCCGCATAAAAATTTAATAAACCAACAAATAAATAATACACTTGGATTCTAGAAAGAAAGCACTTCCTTTGCTATATAGAAAAAAACAGTTATTCATGGAGGAAAAGAAAGATATAAAAAACACTCCTACAATAGTTGATGTCATTATCAAGAGAGTAAAATGGGCATCCTTACCTGGAAATCTTCTCCTGCATTGTATTTTCCCTCTATTTCTTTGCCTAATTCACCTTCCGGGACTTTTAGATCTTCTCGAACTTCTCCACTTTCTGTCAGCAAAGAAAGGTAGCCATCCTGTATACAGATTAGCTGCAAGATATAGTATAAAATATTTTATTCAATTACATTCTTCATTAAAATGGGGAATGATAGAACAGCCGCTTTGAAAATAAAACTTGTCTGTTGTTCTTTTTGAGAATGCCTATCCTGAAGTTATCAGAATGACCTGTGAATTTAAAACATCCTCTCAACATATTTCTCAATGTTGCCATTTCTCAAACCAATTTTTAAACCCATACATTTTAAAGTACAGTATGATTTCTATTTTCTCACATCAATTGATCATAGGTTTCAGAAAATCTTTTTAGAAGACTTTATCAGAAGTGGGAAGACAAAAAGAATGCATTCTTTATTGTTCATTTTTAAAACTATTAATGTTAATTCAAACCAAGTTGTCTCCAAAAGTTTTAGATTTTTTGGGAATCTTGGTACCATCTTGCAATATTCTAACATGCATAATACCATTCCATAATTGAGAACTTTGGAATATTCCATTTCTCCTCCCAAAAATACCAATCTGGCTGGAACAGGAGATTTTGTATACATTTACTATATACAAAGGACAATGCGGGAATATCATGCCATAGGTAATGCAACATAGTTTTATTATTTAATGATAACTGGAGACTGGAAAGAAATGAAATGCTTATAATCAGCTTGGACCCAGCAAGAGGCAAGCTTTTTGATTACTACTACTTCCTAAACACACATGTACAGGTAGTTCTCGACAATTCATTTAGTAGCTATTCAAAGTTACAATGGCACCGAAAAAAGTGACTTGTGACCATTTTCACATTTACAACCGTTGCAGCATCCCCATGGTCATGTGATCAAAATTCAGACACTTGGCAACTGCCTCATATTAATGATGATTGCATTGTCCTGAGGTCATGTGATCCCCTTTTGTAACTATCTGACAAAGTCAATGGGGAATCCAGATTCACTTAACCCTGTTACTGACTTCATAACTAAAGTGATTCAACAGCTATGGTGCAAAAGGTTGTAAAATGGGACAAAATTACTTAACAAATGTCTCACTTAGCAACATAAATATTGGGCTCAATTAAGGTCATAAGTTGAGGACTATCTGTATGTTCTTTCTAGTAACATAGGAATCATATAATCCAGAATATTGTATGGCGACAACTGTAATGAGACCTTTTAGGAGCCTGTAATGACAGATACAGGTAGTCCTCAATTTACAACAGTTCATTTAGTGACCGTTCAAAGTTACAATATTACTGAAAAAAGTGACTTATGACCATTTTTCAGAGTTACGACTTTTGCAGCACCCCCATGATCATGCAATCAAAATTCAGATGCCTGGCAACTGGTTCATATTTATGACCATTGCAGTGTCCCAGGATCATGTAATGTCAATGGGGTAGCCAGATTAATTTAACCACTAGGTTGGTAATTTAACAACTGCAGTGATTCACTTAACTGTGGCAAGAAAAGTCCTAAAATCTGGCAAAACTCACTTAACAAATGTCTCAATAACAGAAATGTTAGGCTCAATTGTGGTCATAAGTTGAGGACTACCTGGAATTGATACTACACATTAAACTGTAAATAACCCCATTAAGAATAAACTGTTGCAAATCTAGGTATCCATGAATCAATTTCAGCATTACAAAGGGACAATTGGGTACCCTAAGTATATGGACGTCCATAGGGTCCCCCATCTCAATTTAGACCAGGTTCCCCAAAGTGAGGCTTCCATTTTGTACACATCTAAACAGCAGGTCCAAGGAAAGCCTAGATTCAGCGACATGCTTACCTGGTAATCATTCCTCTTGATATTTGGAACATCCATATTGTGAGTGGAAGGGCATATATCTTCATACTTTTTGCCAGTGAACACATCAATACCAACTAAATGAACCTATTTAGAAAATAATCATATAATTAGATTACCAAGAATATTGTATTTCACATTTTCTCAAAAGTTGAGGGGAAACAAACTAGCTATGAACATGTGTTTCAATATAGATTCTGCAGTATTCTGAATATGTAACGTCATTGAAGACCTGTTTCATTTCTAACGTTATCAATGTAACCAGTCATAAACTGGTTGTTTTGTACTATGTATATTTTAGATGTTTTCCCAAAGGCTCAAAACTATTAGGTGTTTGCATTATACATAATAACTGTATTAAAGTATTGTATGTAAGATAATGCCTAATGTTCATCAAGTATTTAAATGCAAATTCATTACAGGGCCTTAGGCAACACAATAGGTGGGTAAGTGGGGTAATTTATAGGGAAGCAAGTTCCCAAGTTTAATTTAAATGTCAACTCTCCAGCTATTCTGCTAAGGTGCAATCTATCAGAAGACCATCACAAGCAGATTTACATATAAGGCAACTTTCTAACTTTTAGCATTTAACCCATTCTGCAAATTTCAAAGGTAAAATTCAGTTAAGCTACTTCTATATTCTTTAGGAAACTTACTTGTAAAATTAGATTCATTAATTCACTCCAGATATGTTTAGAATCTTAAGACTAATTTGTAGAAATAAAACATGCTACACACTGGCATCTGGATTTCCTCCACCCTTTCACTTCTTGCGCAAGTAGATTTTCCCCTTCATTTATTGGCATGTTAAGTTCAATTATGACAAGGCACAGAAAAGGCCACGTTAGCTAGCAATTCTGCAGGTTCTAGTCCCAAAACATTTAGAAAGTAACAGACCATGGAGAACTGGCTGAAAAAAAATGATATGCAGAATTAGAGCACAATGCTTGAATTAATCCAATGTGCCATTTTGGAATTCCTTCACTTTAAATATGTTCTATTTGGAGAAACAAGATAGTATGCAATTTTATTTGATTGAATCAATTTGTAAGGACAACCAACTACAAATGCCGTTTAAGCACAAATGAAATAATGGCAAATATACAGAAGACACTACTTGTGCACCAAAGCAGTAAAAGAGGTAAATTATACTCTGAGATTACCTTGGCATGACCATGTTTGCCAGTTTTGGAAGTTGACATTTCCACAATCTTGCAGGGACGTCCCTTCAGCACCACAAAGCCATTCTTACGGAGTGCAGAACACTGCATTGGGTAAGTGGCAGAAGCACCAGCATCTCCAGTGGTGAAGTCAACTTCATCCGCCATAGTACAAAATGAATTCTAGAAAATACTGTAATTTCCAAGAGACAGTTCTCAGCCTTTTCATAGATACCATCAAAATTGCTACTGATGCTTTTAATCTAATGCAGTATCTACGTAGTGTTCTGCACCAAAGAATAAGTAGGGTTTATTCCTCTCTTATAGATGTTAGCTAGTCTCAACTGTTTCACAAACTTTTTTGCTCAGTAATATACTATTCTCTAAATACCTCCAATTCCTCACCATTTAGATAAAAAGAGCTTAAATTAATATGCATTATCCAGATGAGGGGGCAGAAAAGAATACAGATAAAAGTTATGAATATTTTAAATTAGTTTGAAATCCCAGTGGGGTACCGAAGAACACCCTATAATAGGATAACATAAAGCTTTCCAACCCTCAGGTGGATAGGATTGGTAACTATGATTTATAGGAGTGTCTGGCAACAATACAATTTGAGGTATCTTTCAAAATTGCTTTTTCAGATTACATCCTCCAGGAGCCATCTATATAATTAAGAAACAAGTAAAACTATTTTATGTCAGTTATTCACAGGCCACATTTAAAATGCTTGAGAAAAGTGGAAGCAAGCAAGCAGTTGGGAAACTAATACACCATGCTTATTTCAATTAATAATGATGGCTAAGCCAGACCATGTTACAATTACTGCAATGGTTTTTATTGAAGTCTGACCGTAACAGTAGTGTTGAATGCATTGTGATTCAGTTTTCAGTAGCTTAAACAGATCTGTCATTACAACTATCACAAAGAAACATGATTCATCACCATTATAGAAACTACAAGGGTGTGTGTTCTATGAATGTGAAAGTTAAGGGAGGCAGCAGCTGCGGCCAGAGGCAAAAAGAGACTGCATTTTGGCAGCAATCATTCTTGCCTGCTCCTCCTCCACGTATGGCAAACGCCTCCCCTCCTTTTTTTTGTCTCTTCATATCCAGACAAATACCTAAGAGAAAGACTGACTCTTGTTGGAAGAGAATATTAAAAATGCCCAGAGAACTTAAGAGAGATAAGCAAAGCCTTTGCGTTAGGGAGGATTTATTACCACCAAACCTGAAATTCTGGGAAGGCCAACAAGGTGTGACCCACTTGCCCTCAGGACAACTTGCAAATTTCTAACAGGGATTTGGGCACACCCTCTTATATGCCGGACAAATCCCTGAATTGCAGTTCTTCGACAAGACGAATGAACTTCTAAATCCTAAAGCGGTCTTGAAAGGTCAAAAGGAGGCGGCCCTGGCTCCGCTTTTAT
Organism: Diadophis punctatus similis; assembly: GCA_023053685.1. Taxonomy (NCBI): domain Eukaryota; kingdom Metazoa; phylum Chordata; class Lepidosauria; order Squamata; family Dipsadidae; genus Diadophis; species Diadophis punctatus. Next base: position 64,721,280 of record JALIGW010000005.1, read on the forward strand.
GTACCAGTGTTTTAATAGATTATCGTGATGAATGGGAGGGGGGGGGGAGAGGCGGACTGTCGAGTCAGCAGTTATCAGACCGCCCTTTCTATCGATTCCCAAGGCCGCAGGCCACCGGAGTCAACTTTAAAAAGGCTTTTTTTTTTAAAGCACGGGGAAGGCTTAGTGGAGGTTGCAGCCTAGCCAGGAAAGGAAAAAACGAACGAGGTTGGAGGGCAGAGAAGGCCCCGACCCTGTCGAGATCCACCAGGGCTTTCCCCAAGCGGGCGGAGTCATTCATCCTCGCCAGCGATGCGAGCTACCTACCTGGGTGGAGCCCCGCGGGCAGCTCGGGAAGGGGGGCAGGGACACGAGAGGCAGCCTCTCCGTTCCTTTCCCGGGCGAGAGAAAAAGGAAGCCTCGGGAAGAGGAGGAGGAGGAGGAGAATCTCTGGGCACTCGGTGAAGGCGCCGCTCGGGTGAGGGAAATCCGCCCGGCAACGCCTTCCTCACGCGAAAGAAAGCCGGAGGGCCTCCTCCGGGCTTCGTTTTCTGGCCCCTCGTTCCCCCCCATGGCTGGGCTCCGAGCCGCAAGAAAGCGGGAAGGGGCGGCTAACGTGCGTTCCGGCGGCCGTCAAGGGCCTCCGAGCCTCCCCGCGCTTCCCGAGCCTCCCGCTAAAGGTCGGGCGGAAGACGGGAGATGCCGCACACGCGCCCGCCGGCCCGCGTCAGGCCAAGCACTTACCTCACGCGGCGCAGGAAAAGACTGACGGAGCGTCGCAGCAACGCACATGCGCACAGCCGCCGCCGGAAAGGGAAGCTGGAAGGCGCGTGGGATGACCGGGGGGAGGGAGGAAAGACAAGCTGCGGAGAAAAGGGGACGCAAGGGCGTGTGCGACACGTTTCTTACGCTGTCCAGAAGCCCTCAGCCCCGCCCACCTCCACAAGCATCCTCCGCCATTGGCTGCGTTTAATAATGGCCCCACCCACCTTAGTGGGCCGCCCGCCGGGACCTCTTCCAATTTCTATCCCTTGTCGTTCTCATGATTCCTAACGAGGGTTTAAATTATGCCTGCATCTGTTAACGTCATCAGTCCGCGCCCATACGATTGAAACTAGCATGTACTTGTCAAAGCACGTGCTCCTTGTAAGGAAAGCGGCGCAGATGAAACGGTTTCAGCCGTTGGGTGGGGAGCGTTATTAATGGCGGGACCAGATAATTGGTCAGATAATCGTATCTCGTCAGATACGAGAGCACGAAAGACCTCCCAGATCACTTGTCTATGGAGATTCTCAGTCTGCAAGGAGTATAAACCCTTCCATTCTCCACCATCCAAGTCAGAGCTGAAGAAGCTTCCTGGATGAGAAGCGAAACGTTTTCCAAAAACAACAAAACCCAGAAGTCCAGTTGCCTCTTGAGAAAGCACCTTTGGGATCCCAGATCACTTTGCACACGGTCCATTTTGCCCAAATTGCATAAATTGTCATCGAAACACTTCCGTGTGACTTTTTGTGCTGCCTCTAACGGCTTTACCAGCGGGGCTGGGGTGCTAAAAATGCATGGAGCGCCGGTTGGACTAGACTAGACGACCTCTCGAGTCCCTTCCCCCTCCAGATTCTTTGATAAGTCTTTAGCAATTTCTTTTCCTGTGATCAATGCTATTAGTAACCCCCACCCCCACCCAAACAAGCAATACAATTAATAGTACTAAGACATGCAGCGAAATGTATCTTCCAGGTGCATTATATAACTCTTCATCAGGGATTCCATTAGCTAATGGCAAAAGTGATGAAATACTATTAAAGTCAGCAGGTGTAAGGGGTAGCTCGCTGTCCCAAAAATCTTGAACGGCCCGGTTGGATTTGTGAACTTGGATGGAGGGATTTCGGGTCTAAAAATCCAAGCCTTTAATTGGTGTAGGAAGGGGAAGTTGCTCAAACTCACTGCATGAGGGATTTTACAAATAGGAAATTAAAATGAAGGTCCACTTTTTCCCCCTTAGAATACCACTGTAATCTAGAAATAAAAGGTTTGTTTATTTTTGTATATATATTTATTTAGTTTTTTTTAATCCCATCTTTATTATTTTTACAAATGACTTGGGGCGATGAACATACCTAATATAATATTCCTTCCTCTTATTTTCCACATAACAATCCCGTGAGGTGAATTGGTCTGAGAGTAATTGGCCCATTAGTTACCCAGCCTGTTTTCATGCCTAAGGCAGGACTAGATATTACATATTATGGTTTGTTGCACAGTCAGCCAGATGTTCAAACTGGATCTGGCATTTTTGTCTACCTATCAAGTTCTTCACAAAGATGTGGGACAGGCAGATGTGGAAGTTTGATGGTGTTAAAGATATTGTCACAGGATGTAAGTTCTGAATAAAGCTGCTTTTTGCAATTGGTGATTTTGTCAATGCTGATGGAGTTTTGGAATTACATCCAAGGCACCTACTACTATTGGTACTACTTTTGCTTTCTTTTGCCACAGTCATTCTATTTCTATTTGCATTACTTTGTATTTGTTCTTTCTCTTCTGCTGTCTCCAGGCTCAGGTCCATTATGTAGACTTTTTTGTTTTTCTTAATTATGTTAGGTGTTAATTAATGTTATATTATATAATTAATGTTATATCTAGCATTCTATTTGAATGCTAAAGTCCAAGATAACATATTGATATTAGAAGTATTAAAAGTTTTACAAAGTCCAGAATGTATTTCAGAAGGAAAATGGAGTTTCAAAGCCAGTTTGCCCTAATGGAGCACCACCCTGCTCTCTTCCAATTTGGTGGAAGCTCTTAAGAAAGCTAGCAAGCTAGTTACCAGGAAACTCTTTAAAGATTAATGAATCTGATTCACTGTTCAATGGAAGGATACAAATTAAAGCATTTCAAACAGATGGTTTTCTGGTCTCATTTTAAATATAGGTAACTCCCAGGTCACAAAGGCAATTGGGACTGAGATTGCTGTCAAGTGATGTAGTTGTGAAGCATAATGTCATGTGGCCAGATTGCTTAGTGATGACAATCCTGGCAGTCCCCGTTGCTATCATAAACCCCAAGATGTGTGGGATATTAGGAAGCAGTGGGTAAGGAACACAGAAGTGCTAAGTGAGAGGATGGGGGCTAAGCCTGATGTAGGCTGTCCTCAAAAGCAGGAAGGCCAGAAGAAGGCAAGCGCTACACCACATGAATGCAGGGAGAACAGGGCATACTTACAGGAATAGCAATAGCAATAGCACTTAGACTTATATGCTGCTTCATAGTGCTTTACAGCCCTCTCTAAGTGGTTTACAGAGTTCAGCATATTGCCCCCAACAATCTGGGTCCTCATTTTACCGACCTCAGAAGGATGGAAGGCTGAGTCAACCTTGAGCGTGTGAGATTTGAACTGCTGAACTGCAGTGCTGCACTTTAACCACTGCGCCACCTCGGCTCAATAACTTGCAACATTTCCTCCTGGCAAGAAAACTTGCAAATTGCAATCACATGACCATGTGTAACTGTTGTGAGAGTTGATTGTCAAGAGCCCAAATCACATCTTGTGATCGCAGGGATAGTGCAACCACCAGAACTTCGAGGACCTGCCATAAGGGTCACTATTCAGTGCTGTTGCAACTTTGAGTGGTCACTGAACAAGTGGTCAGTAAGCAAGCACGACTCTGTACATTCAGTTATGGGCAGAACTGACAGCGGTGACTTCACCTTGTGAACAGATAACAATATATTAAATGTAGATGCCACCCAGCTCCCAGGAACTCTGGGAATATGTAAATAAAATGCATTTGTGCGCTCCAATTGTGTTGGATTGCAATGTCCACTCTTTCCAGCCATTCTGGTCAGCATATTCTTAAATTTTGACTGGCATGCTTTTTTCTCTCCATCATTGCTGTAACCCTATGAGAGATCATTATTGGAATCATTTCATGGACAATGGTATGAAACTGACAATGCAGTCCTTTTCTACTTGAAACTGTCACTGAGAGTTATTCTTCAATACCTATCTTTAAGACTCCAACCTGATACATGTTCAAGAAGTTGTGATCAAGCTTAATCAGTGCCTCTCAGAAATCCTTTTCTTAGGAGCAATGTACATAGTCCTCGACTTACGACCACAATGGAGCCCAACATTTATGTTGCTAAGTGAGAAGTTCATTAAGTGGGTTTTGCCCCATTTTACAACTTCTTGCCGCATTGGTTAAGTGAGTCTGTTTTCCCCATTGACTTTGCTTGTCAGAAGGTTGCAAAAGGTGATCACTTGACCCTGGGACACTACAAATGTCATAAATGTGAGTCAGTTGCCAAGCATCTGGGTTTTTATCACATGACCATGGGGGATGCTACAACGGTCATAAGTGTGACAAATGATCCTAAGTCAATTTTTTCAGTGTCGTAACTTTGAACTAAAGGTACTGTAAATCAAGGAGTACCTATACAGTGTTTAAATTTTACAGTAGCTTAACAGAATTTCCTCTGAAGGCATTTTTCATTATACTTCAGGAGTCTTTTTCAAAGTGCCGTATTTTTCGGAGTATAAGACGCACCTTTCCCCCCCCCAAAAAAGAGGGTGAAAATCCGAATGTAGCCCGCCCAGCCTCTCAAACGGAGGTTTCAGAGGCTGAAAAAAGCCTCTGAAACGGAGCTTCAGAAAAAAAGCCTCTGAAATGGAGGTTTCAGAGGCAGAAAAAAATGCAAGGCTCAGAGCTCACAACCAATGAACCTGTTGCTAAAATTCACCTCTGGGAACAGCTGATTGGGGTATTCTGGGAGGCCGATCCACCCGCCAATCAGTTATTTTCTTATTTTCCTCCCCAAAAACTAAGGTGCGTTTTATACTCCGGTGCCTCTTACAGTCCGAAAAATGAGAAATGGGCATCTAATAATTAAAATAAAAAGTGTTTTCTGGTTTTGTTTCTCCTCAGAACCAACCTGTAACTAAACTGAATAAACCTCCTGCTGGGAATCAGGAGAGAGTGTCATGTGGAATATGTCGTCATCATCATTTTAGCCATTGTCTATCCACTGCAGGATGAAGGCCTCTTCCACATGTTTCCAATCTATGCAGTTCTGAGCTTTCTTTTGTCAATTGGGCCCACAACACTTGCTGATGTCATCAATCCATCTTCAGGCCTCTTCAGTGGACACTTTTCCTCAAATGGAATCCATTCTGTGACTGCCTTGGTCCACCTGCCATCAGTTCAGTAAAACCTTGCAATACATATCAGAGATGTGTATTGCATGGTTTTATCCAGCAGGTGGGACTGGTGGGCTTGAAATAACACAGAAAGGCTGTGAATTAGAAGTATGCATGGTTATTGCTGAATGTGTGCAAATGGCTTAGGGCAGTGCTTCTCAAATAGTAAGGCGGGCCCCCCTGGGGGGGCGCGGAGCGATGCCCGGGGGGGCGCATGACCCCGAGGAACTTGTTTTTTTTTGGCCGCAGGGAGTAGGGGTTTTTTGCACCGAACAATATCCCACAGCACAGAGCAGGAGATATGAAGTGCAGATAACAAATCCTTAAGAGACACCATGTAAAAATATTTAACAGGGATGAAAAGAAAGGAGGAGAGAGACGAAGATAATGAGACAAACATAAGTCTCCCGAAAGCTAAGACAAGGAAATACGACGAAGCGTATGTAGTGCTTGGCTTCACTGTGACTACGGTGGGAGACGAGGAAAGACCGGTATGTTTACTGTGTATAAAAATGTTGGCAGCGGACAGCATGAAGCCAAATAAATTAAGGCGTCACTTAAACACATTACACCCCAATCACGCTGATAAGCCGCTTGAGTTTTTTCAGCGAAAACGTGCCGAATATTGCAAACAATCATCCCGGCGGAGAGTTGGGGGGGATGCGAAATGTTTACTTCTTCCGGGGGGGGGGGGCATAACAGAAAATAATTGAGAAGCACTGGCTTAGGGCCAGGGAATGTTTAATTTAGGCAAGCCATTGAAGTTACAGGAAGACATCAAATGAGCAGACATCTCTCATTTGGATCTTATTGCTGTTTCAGGAGAGAGTTGAATAAAGCACAGAAATTAGGTGGTAGCTATAGAAAAGTGAGAAGAGCTGTAACTATCTTCTTATCTGTCACACACAAGCCAAACAAAGCTGGTTTGTTTGTTTTTTAGCCCAAAACTTACAGGTTTCCTTTCTCCTGAACTGTGGTCAATTCAAAATGTTTGGCAGAATTTGCAGAGCATGATAGTTTGCTCTGGATTTTTAGGCTTTGATACTCCTTTGTGCAACGGGATTTTTGATTTTCTTCTTGATTGACCCCACTATGTGCGAGTTGGGACTAATATTCCTAACACCATTTCCTTGAACACCGGCTCTCCTCAGGGCTGTGTCCTAAGTCCGCTATTGTTCACCCTGTTGACCCAAGAACTGTTGTGCAAGATTTGTCACATTGTGAAGTATGCAGATGATACAACAGTAGTAGGCCTTATTCAGGACGACAATGAGGGTGCTTACCGCAAGGAGGTAGAGGGTTTGGTGAACTGGTGTAATAAAAACAGCCTTGTTTTAAATGTTGGAAAAACTAAAGAGATCATTGTCGATTTCAGAAAAGGAGGCAGGCATAGCCATACACCTCTGAGTATTAATGATTCACCTGTGGAGGTGGTTAGTAGCATCAAGTTTCTGGGTGTGCAGCTAATGAGCAGGCTGGCTTGGTCGTCCAACATCAAGACACTGGTGAAGCAGGCACAGCAGTGCCTGCATTTTCTATGTCGCATGAGAAGAGCACATCTTCCTTACCCTGTTGTTACCACTTTCTATAGAGCAGGGGTGTCATACTGGATTTCCTCGAGGTCCAGATCAGCACTGTAGTTCTCCACGGGCCGGCCGGGGAGGGGGGGAGATGGGACATGCACACCCCACGGGCCCTGTTTTGGCTGCCAGAAGCACCGCGGGCCGGTCCTTTGCTATTTCCAGGCCCTCCCCGCGGGCCAGATCCCCATGGGGTGCTTAAAATGTTGAATTTGACACCCCTGCTATAGAGGGACGATCAAGAGCATCCTGTCATATTGCACTACAGACTGGTTTGGAAGCATTCCTGTTTCAAACAGGAAGGCAGCGCAGAGAGTGGTGAGGATTGCAGAGAAGATTATTGGTAATTCAGTTCTGTCTAACCAGGACATAGCATATAAGTGATGCTTGACCAGAGTCCGCAGTATTGTCTGGGACACTACACATCAGGGATGGGTTCCACTTACCTTCGCCACCGGTTCGCATTGCGATGTTTCACGTGCGCTCGATACGCTCCCACGCGCGTTCCACCGTGCAATTTCACTTCCGTGCATGCTCAGTAGCAGGAATCAGCCCGAAACACAGCTGAGGAGCTGATCAGCTGTGCTTCAGGCGAAGAAATAAAGGTCAGTATTAACCTGGGGGCAGGCGGGAAGCTAAAGAGGACAAGCAATCCAAACGGGAAAATTCGCCAAAAATTTCAAAAAAAGATGGTGGCACCCATGGACCGGCACCAACCGAATCGGATCCGTGACATCACCAGCAGGTCGCTACCAGTTTGGGCGATCCGGTCCGAACCGGGAGAAACCCACCCCTGCTACACATCCTCTTCATGACCTGTTTTCCTTGTTACCTTCTGGGAGGAGGCTTTCTGGTATGCGAAGCAGAACATCCTGATTCAGTCACAGTTCTGTTCCATATAGCATCAACCTTGTGAATTCTAAAGCTTCCTCTTTATGATATGTATCCAAGATGGACAGTGATTAATATGTGTGTGTGTGTGTGTTTGTATGTATATAGCATGTGTATGTGTGTGTTATCTATGTGTATACTTTTGAGAGCAGGCAACAATTTCATTTTTAATGTGTTCCACTATGCCCGCAGCAAAACTGACAATAAAGGTTATCTATTTGAAATTCCATTTGTGCAGACTTTTAAGGAAAATATCAGTGATCAAACAATAAACAGTGGCTCCTTGCTCTACTGAACTGGAGTTGAATGTTAAGAAAACAGTCAAGAATCCTTTTATAGGCTCTGCTTTGCTAAAGGTTTACAGATTTACAGATTAACAGAGTTGGAAGGGACCTTATAGGTCATCTAGTCCAACCCCCCACTCAAGCAGGAGACCCTACACCAGTGATGGCGAACTTTTTTTGGTTCACGTGCCAAAAAGGGGGGGGATGCGTGGGATCACGTGTGTGTGTGCCCACACCCATAATTCCATGCACCCCCGCGCATGCGCGTATGACCCCCCCAGTCCCAGCATGCAATGGCACTCCCATTTTTTGCTTTCTCCAGGCTTCTAGGAGCCTGGGGAGGGCGGAAACGGCCTTCCCCACCCCCTCTGGAGGCTGGAAACAGCCTGTTTCCTGACTCCCAGTGGGTCCAGAAGGCCCGAAAATCAGCCGGCCGGTGCGCACATGCGTGCCGGACCTGAGCTTGCGTGCCCACTGATATGGCTCCGCGTGCCACTTGTGGCACCCGTGCCATAGGTTCGCCATCACGGCCTTACACCATTTCCAACAAATGGCAGTCCAATCTCTTCTAAAAATCTCAAGTGTTGAAGCTCCCACAACTTCCGCAGCCAAGCTGTTCCACTGGTTGATTGTTCTCACTGTCAGAAAGTTCCTCCTTATTTCCAGATTGAATCTCTCCTTAATCAGTTTCCATCCATTATTCCTTGTCTGGCCTTCAGGTGCTTTGCAAAATAGCTTGATCCCCTCCTCTCTGTGGCAGCCCCTCAAATATTGGAACACTATCATGCTATCATGTCTCCCCAGGTCCTTCTCTTCACTAGACTAGCCATGCCCAGTTCCTGTAACCGTTCTTCATATGTTTTAGTTTCCAGTCCCCTAATCATCCTGGTTGCTCTCCTCTGCACTTCTTCTAGAGTCTCAACATCTTTTTTATAGTGTGGTGACCAAAACTGGATGCAGTACTCTAGGTGTGGTCTAACTAAGGCTTTATAGAGTGGTATTAGTACTAAACTAGATCTAGATTGTATCCCTCTGTTAATGCAATTTAGGATTGCATTGGCTTTTTTGGCTGCCGCTGCACACTGCTGGCTCATATTTAGTTGGTTGTCCACTAGAACTCCAAGATCCCTTTCACAGTCACTGCTATTAAGTCTGGTTTCACCCAGTTTATATGTATATTTTTGGTTTTTCTTACCTAGGTGTAGGACTTTACTTTTCTCTACATTGAATTTCATTTTGTTAGATAGGGCCCAATGTTCAATCTGTCAAGATCCATCTGGATCTTGAGCCTATCTTCTAGGGCAGGGGTAGGCAAAGTTGGCTCTTCTATGACTCGTGGACTTCAACTGCCAGAATTTCTGAGTCAATCATGCTAGCTTAGGAATTCTGGGAGTTGAAGTCCATGAGTCATAGAAGAGCCAACTTTGCCTACCCCTGTTCTAGGGTGTTAGCTATTCCTGCCAGCTTAGTATCATCTGCAAATTTGGTAAGTTCCCCTTTTATTCCCTCATCTAAGTAGTTTATGAAGATATTGAAGAGTACTGGGCCTAAGACGGAACCTTGTGGTACCCCACTGCTTACTTCTCTCCATATAGACTTCGACTCATTAAGGACTACTCGTTGAGTTCGGTTTGTCAGCCAGTCGTGAATCCATCTGGTGGTGAAGCTGTCTATCCCATTTTTTTCTAGCTTACGAAGAAGTAGGTTGTGGTCTACTTTGTCGAATGCCTTGCTGAAGTCTAAATATTGACGCAGAAGTTAAATCACCATATAGATGTTTTAATTTTTATTCTTGTACTAGGCAAGGGCTTGGAGTAGATGTCTTTCAGCTCTAATTCAGTTTTGACTAAGCAGCCTTCAGTAACTCCAAGTTTGCAGACAAGCTTTTTCATCTCCCATGAGTCTAGAAATGCTAAACTGAAATCATTGCTTTAGGTAACTATTGGTACAATAAAAATATACTATTATTTCAGGGTAATTTTTTCCCCCTATGGCACTAGTATGACTGCCTGCAGTTTCCATTCTTTTATCCCCATAATGGCATGTGGATAAAACATTATGGGACCCCCAACAATCTGCCCTCATAGGGATCCCTTCTAATTCATTATTGAAATCCCTCTATCAACCGCTAGGGTGCTTACAGGCATGCAGCAAAATCCATTTTACATGTCTTGTGACAAAGATGCCTTAATCACCACTGGGTAACAGGGCTCAAGTGCAAGCTATGGAACTGGCTATGAACAATAGCGTGGTAATGGTGAATACTGTTGTGGCAAATTCATTTAAATAGCATCTGAGGGCAAAAGTTATTCACAGCCCTTCACAGCTGTGGATGGTTTTGTGAGGCTAAATTCCCATTGTGAGTCAGGAGGTTCTTTGTTCCCTGCTGTAGTTGCTCTATTGAGCCTGTTAAAGAAATCAATTTGACTTTTAACATTTAAATGGCCCATTGCTGCTGCCTAAACCAGGTTTTCTTTTAATGAACATCTATCTGTCTTCTTGGGACTCAGGCATAATGTGATTTAGATTCTCATTTATGCTTCAACTGCAAAACTCATTTCAGCTACACTGCAGTTTAGACCAACCCTGGCCTGGTGAAAGCTGCTAATGTTGTGGCCACTAATGTAACTACTAATGTAGTATTTTTTCAAATGTGGCAACTGTAAGACAGTGTGGACTTCAGTTCCCAGAATTCCCCAGGCAGCATGCTGGCAGGAGAATTCTGGGAGTTGAAGTTCGCCTATTTAAAGTTGCTGATGTTTTTTTTTAAAAAAACACAGCTTTGTAGCTTTCTCTCCAGGGATGTCTTAATTGGGGTAGAAGGGAGAGGGGAATCAACATGGAACCCACATGGCTGAGGTTTCAAGAAGTGTATGAAGCTGCCACTGGAAATAGCCTTAATTTAGCAGCTGAGCATCTGATAAAACAAGCAGGCTGGAGGAAACGGAAATAAATATCTGTAGGTATACTGCAGTAAAAGAGCTTTTGTTAATCAGAATTTATCTCAGATGCGGGGGGGGGGACTATGACTTTGTGCATACATAGTGTATTATTTACCAGTTTTCCATTTAGCCTTTCCCAAGCTGGACCTGGTTGGGAATACTGTACTGAAGTACCACCATCCCCAGATAACTTATCTGGGGCAGGAGTGAAATCCTCCCAGTTCGCTCTTACCTGTTGGTCGCCGCACAGCCGAAGAAGCTGCTGGCGTTCGCGGCATGGGGCTTCCCCCGCCCGCTTCCCCTGCCCACCTGGACGCCGGCATTTGTGTTCTTTTGCCCTCTGCGCAAGCAGAATGCTTTGCGCATGCGCAGAGGGCAAAAGAACGCAAATGCCGGCATCCAGGTGGGCGGGAGAAGCGGGTGGGGGAAGCCCCGCGCCGCGAACGCCACCAGCTTCTTCGACTGTGCGGCGACCAACAGGTAAGAGCGAACCGGGAGGATTTCACCCCTGATCTGGGGGGGGTGATGACAGATGCAGACTAAACCATTTGGGAAGCAGGGGTGGGTTCTAAATTTTTTTACTACTGGTTCTGTGGGCATGGCTTATTTTGTGGGTGTGACTTGATGGTCATGTAATGTTGGCTGTGGCTTCATGGTCATGTGACTCGGCAGGCATAGCTTTGTTGTCATGTGACTCAGCGGGCAAGGCTTGGTGGTCATGTGACTGGGTGGGCATGGCCAACTCAATGTCACTCACGTCAAGGGGTGCCTTGCCTGGCTCCTCCCCTCCCAGCCATTCCTTGTCACACCCAGCCTCAATGTATCAATAGTTCTGTAAAAATGTTGTTCACCTTTTTTCAACTTTATTATCTACATACTACAGATGTACTTTCATGGACCACTGAAAGGAGGAAATGGCTCACATGCTTTGCCCAAGAGTGTGACAGGCAACAGTTTTTAAGGGGCTGCCAGAAAGAAGGGAGGGCAATGTATTTTCCAAAGCACCAGAAGGGAAAGCAAGAAGCAATGGATGGAAATTGAACAAAGAGAAAAGCAACCTAAAACTAAGGAGAAACTTCCTGACAGTGAGAACCAATATAGGTGCAGAAATATTTCAGTCATAATTTCACATATAAAAAAGACATTCGTGTAATACAACCTGCATATTGTTCAAAACAGTAATTAATATTATGGCTGATGTTTGACAGTAAGCCTAAAAGTCAAGGATCACAAGAATGCTTCTTTCTCTCTATACAAAACGTCACATACCAGGAATAGCATATTAAGCTGGACTTATGCAACCTGATGTACAAAATAAACACACATATATTTATGCTCTGGACTATAGACATTGAATGCATGTAAATCCCTGAAAAATATGTGGTGGCCCTGGGCAAAAGAAAGGCAGTAAAATCACTCTAGGTGTAGGGACAATGTAAAATATTAACACATGATAAATAATGGAACAATTAAAAATAATAGCATAGAGGTTTCTCTCTCTCTCTCTCTCTCTCCCTCCCTCCCTCCCTCCCTCCCTCCCTCCCTCCCTTCCTCTTTCTTTCTTTTTCTTTTTCTTTCTCTCTTTGTCTTTCTTTCTTTCTTCTCTCTCTCCCTTCCTCCCTTCCTTTTTCTTTCTTTCTCTCTTTCTCAACTCTCTATCTCTTCCCCTTTCTTTCTTTCTTTCTTTCTTTCTTTCTTTCTTTCTTTTTTCTTTCTTTCTTTTTCTTTCTTTCTCTTTCTCTTTCTTTGTGTCTCTCTCTCTCACACACACACTCTTTCTTTCTTTCTTTCTTTCTTTCTTTCTTTCTTTCTTTCTTTCTTTCTTTCTTTCTTTCTTTCTTTCTTTCTTTCTTCCTTTCTTTTTCTTTTTCTTTTTCTCTTTCTCTTTCTCTCTCTCTCTCTCTCTCTCTCTCTCTCTCTCTCTCTCTCTCTCTCACACACACACACACACACACACACACACACACACACACACCTGGTCTGGGACGAATTGATCTGGCGAGCACGAGAGCAGCAGTGGTGGGAGAAGGAAGAAAGTGGCACGTCCGCGGGACCCGAGGCAGATGTGGGTGGCAGTCACCCAAAAGCCCAGTGGAAGCTGAGCGTGCCAGGCCCAAAAGGCAAGCAAGCCTCACCATGTCATGGTGCCTGCAGATGAGCTGAGGAACTGCTGGGAGCCTCCTGCATGTTGCACCCCCCTCCCAGCCTTCCTCTGTGCTGTTTTCAGCCGCCCACCTCTTTGGCCGGCCGGCTGGTCTTGCCAGAGAATGGCCATCTTAGCGCAAAATCACCGGTTCAAGTATCAAGTCCTCATGGGGCAGGAGAGGGCAGCGGTGGAAGAACAGGGTGGCGGCAGGAGAGGGCAGTGGCGGTGGAGAGGGCGCATTGGGAGACACTGGCCAGTGGCAGGAGGTGGCTGCTGGTCCGGAAAGCTTCTAACCATGCGGCTGCCATGTGGCTGTGAAGCTTGCTGAGCTAACCCCCGTCCCTGTCCCCGCTGCAGCTGCAATGGCGGCGGCCTCGGGAGGCGCTTACCTGGCGGGGGGGTGGGGTAGGCTAGTGCGAATGCTTACCTGTGTGTGGGCAGGAGGAGGCAGTTCTGTGGATGCATGTGGTGAAGGCGAGGCAGGGCAAGTGTCTGAGCGGGGGACCGGTTCGGGGGCATGGCCAGCCAGTGGTCGTTACCGGTTCGGCAACCCTGGCCAACTTACTGCTACCAGTTCTCCTGAACCGGTGCGAACCAGTAGCAACCCACTGCTGCTGGGAAGCAGTGATTGGAGATTTCGCTAATCAGAGTTCCAATCTTTTTCACCCTGGCTCAGTTACAAGGAGGAGGGAAGAAACGAGCATCTTTCCATTGCAAGAAATTAAAACAACCCAACTGCAGTTACACCAGATCTACAGCCGCTAAAGGAAGTAGCACTCGGGATGCTGTTGCTTTTATTTAAAGTCTGGCAAATTTATCATTATCCCTAGTTGTAGGAAATATTGATGGCCATTTGCAATGTGCTACTTTTTAATGAACAGCATGGGTATTATTTTTGCGGGTAGATCAATATTAGTCTGTTCTTTATATACATTGTGCATTTCTGTTCAGCTGAACATTATTTACACAGAGGTTGTTTAGAGGGAGGAAACTCGTTCTAAAATCTATTTTCTATTAGTGTAAAAAGAATGTCCATTTTTTTTACTCCTAGCAAGAATGATTCAAGTCTTCAAACGGAATTGCAAATCAAGAATGGATCTTTTAGTTTAATTTTGTTTATATTTGTGTGGTGGTGAAAGAATTAAATTTTATCTATAATTTGTTGCTCTGTCACACAGCTCAATACTATTGAAGAGCTGTTCCATATGGAGACTTTTTCTGTTCTTATTTTATATGTACCATGTAGAGCTAGAGCAGAAATTAATCTGATTAAGATACATTTTTGTAATAGGAATTTTGTCCCATGCTTGCATTTTTTTTAAATCACATTGCTCTTTGGGAAGCTACAGTGCTTCCTTGATAATGCATTTCCAAGCCACTTCTTTCTTTTCAAATATATTTACATTCATTTATTTGCCTTTTCTAAACACCACCCAAATCAATTGATGCTGCATGGTTAACAGTGAAAATGTAAAATAAGCAATATATAAATTTATTTATTTATTTATATGTGAGATTTATATACCGCCTCACAGTGCAAGCATTCTCTAAGTAGTTTGCACCAGTAAGCAATGTATATTTATATTGCCCACAACAATCTGGGTCCTCATTTTACCTACCTCGGAAGGATGGAAGGCTGAGTCAACCTTGAGCCAGTGAGATTTGAACCGCTGACCTGAGGGTCACAGTCAGCTAAAGTGGCCTGCAGTACTGCTCTCTAACCGCTGCGCCACCTCAGCTCATATCAATGGAATAAATGGAAACTCCATCACCACAAAAGTGTGTAATGTAAGGAAAAAATGTTATTCGGCTACTATCAGGTCAAACCAAAGGCGACTCTAAAAGGAGAAACGTTTATAGAGATTTTTGGAATACTAAGACTGAAGAAGTTAGTGTTAGGGTTCCAAGTAACAGACCCAAGGCAATATAGACTCTTGAGTTCTGGAGTTTCCTCCAAGTATGAATTTATTAGGAATGTCATATTGGCACAGCTGGGGAAAACCCGACTCTGAAGGGCCTGAGGTTTTCCCTACCTCAGGGGGAAACCCAAAGTTCTTGCTCCCAGTTCACACATCCATCACATGGTCCAATCAGGTCACAGTCCCATCTCCAGCAGGCTTTCATCCACGCCTTTCCAACACCTGGTGGAGCGTCCTTGGCTCCCACAGGAGAGAATGTTATTTTGGCTATGCATCTCCCCCAGCTATCTCTACTTCCCTGATCCCATTCCCACATGTCCAACCGCCCTCGCTGTGGCAGCCCTGAAGATGCTCCCAAAATGGCTTCAGTGCTGACAGAATTATTTCTCCTGTAGGGTATTCCATTGTGTTGAAGCAATCTTAGAAAAGAACTCCATTTTGGTGCAGGTTCCTTTCACTTCTTGCAAGGATAAGACCTTGAGCTATTCCTTGATGCTCTCACAGGATGAAACACAATTATTATGGGTTAGGCACTTCCTGATATAACCATTCAGGGCTTTGAAAGCAATAAGCAGCATTTTGACCTGGGCTCAGAAGGTTAGTTGCAGCTAGTAAAGGCAGTGGCAGATACTATGTTCTACCTTTCTGGATGCTGCATTCTAAGTCGTCTTCACAGCAGACTTACCCTTAGAATGCCTTGCAATAGTCAAGATGGATGATGATGATGACCTGAGTTATTGCCAAAGTGTCCACATCCAACATAAGCTGAACAAAAGGTTCCTTGGCCATGGCTTCCCCCTGCTATTCAACCAGGACATGAGAGTCCAGGAGAACCCGCAATTCAAGAATGGTGTTTTGTAAGAGAGCAAAGTCTATCTAAAGCCAGGGGTGGGCTGCTGGGGGTTCACAGGGGTTCGGGAGAACCTCTAGCTAAGATTCTGTGCAGTTCGGAGAACCCCCAAATCTCACTCCTGGCTGACCCTGCCCACCCCTCCCATCCCAGGAGACCCCACGCGGTCCATTTTGGATGCAGGTAAGTGCAGGGCGCGCATGGAGGCTCGGGGAGGGCGAAAAATGGGCCTACCGGAAGTTCAGAAAGGCCTCCAGAGGGCCTCCGAAGCCTGGGGAAGCCGTTTTCACTCTCCCAATGGCTCGAGGAAAGCCTCCGGAGCGCGGGGAGGGCAAAAACACCTCCCCCCGATGTGGTGCAGGAGTCTGACTAGGCCACGCCCACCATGGCCATGCCCACCCAGCAACCTGGCAGAGAACCCCTGGCTAAAATTACGTCCAACTCATTAAGGTTTAATCTGAGATATTTTTTTTCTTCCTATCCAGTTAACATCCCTGTATGAATAAAGACAAAGATGGCAGGGGAACATTTTGGCTTATTTCCCAAAACAAGATTAGTATAATTGCCTATTAATTGAACCATTTCTAGGCTAGCCACCCATCCTTCTTTAGTGTCATATTTTTGAAAGGTGGTCTAATTACACAACATCTCCCCACTGGTGCCCCTCCTTCCAGTGGAGCAAACGCAGGCTCTGGGTGGTCCCATTTATATACTTCGTTATCGATGCAAATTCATGTAGTGTTTGTACCAAGGAGTGCCTTTTCTGAGTTCTGTCTTAACCATTATACCCATATTTGGGCAGAAATAAGTTAATAATGAATGATCTATGCACCTGTAACATTGGTAACTGTTATCTACATAGGTTATCTACATAGAATTGATTTGGAAATGGGTCTGATGTTTATAACACTGAACCTATGATGAATACATTATTCATATTTTAAAGGATCTGCCTTCAATCTGAGTTTTCATACAGGTATCCCTGGCTTTAAAAATCAATTCCTTAAAGCAGCCACCCTTATTTTTCAAGCATGTGCAAAAGCCTTAAAAGAAAAATTAAACTGTTTAAATTAAAATAGCAGAGAAGTGGCACACACACACACACACACACACACACACACACACACACACACACACACCAGATCAGAAGCACGACTTCCAAATAATTTTTGAAGGGTGCACACTTTCTTCATTCCTCAGTAAATGTTTTCTAATCCAAAAAGCTTTCAATGTCTTCCTTTGTAGGGAACGCTCTGTTAAGTTTGATTGCCTTTTTTTTTTGCACCTGTTCTAGCTGAACAATATCATTTCATATCTTTAGATTTTGATGTGTTCGGAGATCCAAAGGAAGTGGAGGGGGAATCTATCCAGGTGAGTTTTGAGAAAGAACTGAATCAGAAGAGTGTCTTATTTCTGAAGCAGAGAATTCAGAACGCCCAACCCCTTTCAACCTATAGTAATTTATAAAGGAAATGAACACACTCAGCCCCAAATCATCACAGTCTCTCCCGATCATTTATTCATTTCTTTTTCCCCAGCTATTCAGTTCTGCCACAAGAGTAGTTTCAGGCTGAAAGCAAAAAATAAAAATAAAAAAAAACAGAGTGAAGTGAGGCAGAAAAACTCATAATAGCACAGAAAATCATAATGGGGTCACATGGCTCACGTTTGTTGCATTAGGACACCAGGCTCATTTTCAAGAGTAGGAAGTGCACATTGTCAAGCATTCATCTGAACACAAGAGCAACCTCCTAAGAGCAGTAATGTTGGCAGTTAGGAAAACACCATCAACGCCATGCTGACAAGAGGCTTTTCCTAAAGTCTGTTAATTATAATGCATTATTAGCTGACCACAATCCGGGAACATTGTCTGAACCTCCAGAAGTAAAGTAATGCCACCATTTAGCTAATACTCGTGGTTTGATCACTGAGGCTGCTTTAATGATTAGCAAGTTGGTAAAACTGTAACACTGAACTGCCTGCCTGCCTGCCAGGAATATATGTGGGATTCCACAGAGTAGACAGCAACAATATGCCATCAGTGGCGGGTTGCTGTCTTACCGGTGCCGGTGCGCTGCATGGGCATCTCCAAGTTTTGGGGGGCGCGCACTCGCGCGATTTTGCTTCTGCGCATGTGCAGAAGCAAAATCACGCTGAAATCTCACGAGGGGACATGCGCGCGCACGTCCCCTCATGAGATTTCGGTGCGATTTTGCTTCCACACATGCGCAGAAGCAAAATCGGCCAAAAATTAATGAAAAAACATGGCGATGCGCATGGTGGACCGGCAGAGAGGGCTCCGGAGTGGTCGCGCACAAATTGTGCAATCGGCCACTCCCTACCGGAGCTGCGCACCGGGCAGCTCCGGCAGGAACCCACCTCTGTATGCCATGGTTTTAGTTGCTGGATTTTGCACTATGCCATAAGCATAGATAGAACATAGGATAATAGAGTTGGAAGGGATCTCGGGGTCTTCTAGTCCAACCCCCTGCTTGAGCAGGAAACACCATATCATTTAAGATAAATGGTTGTCCAGTCTCTTTTTGAAAGCCTTCAGTGATGGAGTACCCACAATTTCTGAAGGCAAACTGTTCCATTGGTTGATTGCTCTCACTGTTAGCACATTTCTCCTTAGTTCTTTGTTGCTTCTCTCCTTGGTTAGTTTCCAATTGTTTCTTGTCTTGCCTTTTGGTGCTTTGGAAAAACCCCGCTCCCTTCAATCTTTCTTACCAATTTACGTTCTCTTGCTAACAAGATGGATGAAATACTTCTTTTAAACAGATGCAATTCTGATTTTCACAACGCATCTGCCCTATGCTTTATTGAAACCTGGCTAAATGAGGAAATTGATGACAATAGCATGCATATACCAGGGTTTCAGATACTTCGAGCAGACAGGATTGCAGAATTATCAGGGGAAAAACGGGGAGGAGGCTTATGTATTTATATCAACAACAGATGGTCTCAGGACATAACTATAATACAAAAATTCTGTGATGGAAACTTGGAGTCCTTACTTATTAACTGCAAACCATTTTACTCTCCACGTGAGTTCTCCCCATGTCTACTAATTGCGGTTTATATACACCCACAAGCCTCTGTAAAAAAGGCATTAAGAACTCTAGCTGATCAGATTATGGAGGCTGAAGCCAAATACCCCGATTCACTGGCCATTGTTTTGGGAGATTTAAACAAGGCAAACTTAAGGACAGAGCTACCAAAATACTTTCAGCATGTCAATTGTCCCACCAGAGGCAAGAATACCTTAGACCACTGCTACACAACACTAAAAGATGCTTATCGTTCCTTACCACGAGCAGCTGTGGGCCACTCTGATCATTGCATGATTCACCTTGTACCTGCTTACAGACAAAGATTTAAAGCCACAAAACCAACAATTAAATCAGTGAGGACTTGGACTGAAGAGGCAAAGTTAAAGCTACAGGCTTGCTTTGACTGCACGGACTGGAATATTTTTGAAGATACCTCTGCAGACCTGGATGAACTCACAGATACTGTAACATCATATGTCAGCTTCTGCGAAGACCTATGTGTACCGACCAGGAACTTGCGAATATACAGTAACAATAAACCCTGGTTCACAGCTAAACTTAAGCAGTTACGTCGTTCCAAAGAGGAAGCCTACAGAAAAGGTGATAGAATGCTGTACAATCAGGCCAGAAATGTATTAACAAGGGAGATCAGAGCAGCAAAAAGAAACTACTCTGAAAAGCTAAGGAACCAGTTCTCAACAAATGAACCAGCAAACATGTGGAAAACTCTTAAAAACATCACCGGCTACAGCAAACCACCTTCCCAAGCTGAAGGAAATCAGCAACTGGCAGATGACCTGAATGTGTTCTACTGCAGGTTTGAAAGGAAACTACAGCCACCTATCTCCACAATCTCCATCCCAGACACACCAACAACAGCCAAACCTCCTACAACTGAACCCATCCCATTGGGTTCACAGCCCCTGGTGATCACAGAAAAGGAAGTGCAAGATCTATTTCACAGACAGAAGCCGGGAAAAGCACCAGGTCCAGACAAGATAACTCCTTCTTGCTTAAAAGTCTGTGCTGACCAATTGGCCCCCATCTTCACCCAAATCTTCAACAAATCACTAGAGATATGCCATGTTCCTTCTTGCTTCAAACGCTCCACTATCATCCCAGTGCCGAAGAAGCCCTCCATCAAGGAACTGAATGACTACAGACCAGTTGCTCTAACATCTGTAGTTATGAAAACCTTTGAAAGGCTAGTGATGTCCCACTTGAAAACCATCACGGATCCACTGTTAGACCCCCTGCAATTTGCATACCGAGCAAATAGATCAACAGATGATGCTGTTAATATGGCTCTGCACTACATCCTACAACATCTTGAATCTCCAAATACCTACGCAAGGGTCCTCTTTGTAGACTTTAGTTCAGCATTCAACACCATCATACCGGACATTCTTCTAACTAAACTAAATCAGCTAGCGGTACCTGAACACACTTGTAAGTGGATCACAAGCTTCCTAACAGAAAGGAAGCAGCAGGTGAAGCTAGGCAAAATCACACCAGATACCTGTACAATTAGCACAGGGGCCCCCCAAGGCTGTGTACTCTCACCACTTCTCTTCTCTCTATATACCAATGACTGCATCTCAAACGATTCATCTGTTAAACTACTGAAGTTTGCAGATGATACAACAGTGATTGGCCTCATTCGAGACAACGATGAAACCGCATACAGACAGGAGGTTGAACAACTAGTCTCATGGTGCGACCGGAACAATCTGGAACTGAACACATTCAAAACCGTAGAAATGGTGGTAGACTTTAGGAGAAACCCTCCCATCCTACCACCTCTTACAATACTAGACAACACAGTATCAACAGTAGAGACCTTCAAATTTCTAGGTTCCATCATATCTCAAGACCTAAAATGGTCATCTAACATCAAAAACATCATCAAAAAAGCACAACAAAGAATGTTCTTTCTGCGCCAACTCAGGAAGCTCAAACTTCCCAAGGAGCTGCTGATACAGTTCTACAGAGGAATCATTGAGTCTGTCATCTGCACCTCTATAACTGTCTGGTTTGGTTCTGCAACCCAACAAGACAGACACAGACTTCAGAGGATAATCAGAACTGCAGAAAAAACAATTACTGCCAACCTGCCTTCCATTGAGGACCTGTATACTGCACGAGTCAAAAAGAGGGCCGTGAAAATATTTACTGACCCCTCACATCCTGGACATAAATTGTTTCAACTCCTACCCTCAAAACGTCGCTATAGAGCACTGCACACCAAGACAACTAGACACAAGAACAGTTTTTTCCCAAACGCCATCACTCTGCTAAACAAATAATTCCCTCACCACTGTAAAACTATTCACTAGGCTGCATTACTATTACTATTAGTTTTTCTCATCGTTCCTATCACCCATCTTCTCCCACTTATGACTGTATGACTGTAACTTGTTGCTTGTATCCTTACGATTATTTCATATTGATTGTTTCCTGATTGCTTACTTGAACCCTATGACAACCATTCTTGACAAATGTATCTTTTCTTTTATGTACACTGAGAGCATATGCACCAAAGACAAATTCCTTGTGTGTCCAATCACACTTGGCCAATAAAGAATTCTATTCTGTTCTGTTCTGTTCTATTCTAAATAAGTTGCTCCCCTCATCTTTGTAGGAGCTCCTCAAATAATGGAACAGTGCTATTATGTCAACCCAAGTCCTTCTTTTCATTAGACTAGACCAGTGATGGCGAACCTATGGCACGTGTGCTGGAAGTGGCACACAGAGCCATATCTCCGGGCACGCCAGCCATCGCCCGTTGCTTTTCCAGGTTCCAGTGCACACATGTGCACCGGCCAGGTGGTCTTCACGTGGGCGGGAGCACCAGAAACCGGAAGAGCAGCTCCCTGGAGCGCATGCACGTGCTGGAAAGCTGAACTTCTGGTTTCCGGCACGTGCATGTGCACTGGCCAGCTGATCTTCGCACGCACATGCATGCCAGAAACTGGAAGACCAGGTGACCGGTGCACATGTGCATGCCAGAAACCAGAAGCGCAGCTTCCCAGCACGCACATGCGTGCCAGGGAGCTGCTCTTCCATTTTCTGGTGCCAGTGCTCCCCTGCG
Source organism: Diadophis punctatus similis (assembly GCA_023053685.1). NCBI lineage: Eukaryota > Metazoa > Chordata > Lepidosauria > Squamata > Dipsadidae > Diadophis > Diadophis punctatus. The sequence continues at coordinate 64,743,212 of JALIGW010000005.1, forward strand.
CGCACACATGCGCTCTCGTTTTGGCACTCCGTGCCAAAAAGATTCACCAACATTGGACTAGACATACCCAATTCCCATAACCATTCTTTGTAAGTTTTAGCCTCCAGCCCCCTAATCTTGTTTTTTTTTTTGCTCCTTTCTGCACTCTTTCCAGAGTCTCAACATCTTTTTTATATTGTGGCGACCTAAACTGGATGCAGTATTCTAAGTGTATTCTTACTTAAGGCTTTATAAAGTGGTACTAGAATTTCACATGATCTTGATTCTATCCTTTTATTAATGTAGCCTAGGATTGCATTGCCTTTTTTGTCTGCTGTCACACACTGTTGGCTCACTGTTGTCCACTACGACTCCAAGATCCTTCTCGCAATTACTGGCATTAACCTACGTTTCACCTAGTCTATGGGTTGCATTTTTCTTATCTTAGTGTAGAACCTTGACTGCACATGTGTGGTCATACCATGGACTTTTACTTTGTAAAACATCAGCATTTGTAAAAATTGTATACAGTTCCTTGGCCTAGAAATGTCATACATCTTTGTAAGGTCTTTCAGAATCCAAACCAGAGGTGGGTTCCTCCCGGTTCAGACTGGTTCGCCTGAACTGGTAGCGACCCGCTGGTGATGTCATGATTATGTCACAGAGCTGGTTCGGTCGGTGCCAATCCGTGGGTGCCGCCATCTTTTTTTTGAATTTTTTTGGGATTTTTTTTCTTCTGAGTATGCGCAGAAGCCGAGTTTCCGGTACTGTGCATGCGGTCGCCATCTTGTTTTCAGCTTTTTTTAATTATTATTTTTGGCACTGCGCATGTGCGCGCGTGCAAAGCATGCGCATGCCCATGCAGCGCAACCACGCGGCGCGGGAGGAAGCGAACCAGCAGCGAGGTAAGTTAGAACCCACCCCTGATCCAAACATTGTGTGGGTGTGTACCTTTGAACTTGTTCACTTCTCTTCCACTTCAAGTCTACCTAGCTTTATTTATTATGCTTTTCATTTATGCAGCCCAAGTGATTTTCCTATTGTATCCTCACCACAATGCTGTCATGTAACCAAGACTGACAATTAATATATAGCTGAAGTTCTCCCCTGGAAAAGTTGTGAAAGTTGAAGGTTCTTCATAGTTAGCTTAACCGCAAGGCATTCTGGTTTTCATTACAACAGCATGGTGTAAAACGTTGGCCTGAATTATTTAATAGTGTTTTAAGATTGCAGTGCCTAGCTGGCTAACCAGTTAATCAATTAAAAGCTGTTGGTAAACTAAAAAGCTACCAATGATTACCTTTTAAAAAATTTCTGAAATGTTTTTGTTTATCATGTGATCCTCTTAGGATCCAAGAGTTTGACCTCTTAAATTCACAAGCATCTTAAATTTTTGCCAGGATAGTTTTCAGATTTTTTTTTGTCTTTTAATGACCCCATAATCCCTTGCATTGGGGTGGAGTCAGGGCAACTGAATGGAGCTGAGTGTTTACTGGCCAAATGCCCTTCTTGTCGCCAATGCAGAGTTCACACCTGATATTTACTCATAGTGTCCAGAGAGAGAAATATCTGCCGCAACCTAGGATTGAACTCACAGCCTCCTAGTTTTCAGATTGATTGGGATAATTACTATTAAGACCTGACAAAAGGACAACTGCAGGATCCAACATTCTGGTAGAAAGAAGTTCCCTGAGGATGGGATCCAGCAGGAGTCTGAAAGCTCTGAAAAGTAAACTTCTGGTTCTGGTGACCGACCCAAATTGGATCCTGCAATTGTTTTTTTGTCAGGTCTTAATAGTTTTATCCAGAGGTGGGATTCAGCAGGTTCTGACCAGTTCTGGAGAACCGGTAGCAGAAATTTTGAGTAGTTCGGAGAACCGGTAATATCACCTCTGATTGGCCCTGCCCCCATCTATTCTCTGTCTCTTGAGTCCCAGCTGATTGGGAGGAAATGGGGATTTTGCAGTAACCTTTCCCTGGAGTGGGATGGGAACAGGGGCGGGTTCCACTTACCTTTCTCTACCGGTGCGGATCGCGACGTTTCATCCCGCTGCGCGATTCTACTTCCGCGCATACGCAGAAGGAAATTTGAAGCCGAAACACAGCTGAGAATTTATCTAAACCAGGAAAAAAGCGCCGATTCTACTTCCTCGCATGCGCAGAAGGACATTTCAAGCTGAAACAAGATGGCGGTGCACACAGACCGGGAAAGATGGCACCGGAGCCGTCACGCCTAAATTGCATCATCAGCGGGCTGCTACCGGAGTGCCAGCACCAGACCGCACCGGTAGGAACCCACCCCTGGATGGGAATGGAGATTTTACAGTATCCTTCCCCTGCCATGCCCACCAAGCCACGCCCACCAAGCCATGCCCACCAAGCCACGCCCACAGAACAGTAGTATAAAAATTTGAATCCCACCACTGGTTTTATCCCAATCAAGCTGAAAACTATCCAGAGATTTACTCTTCCGAGCTTTTGGACTCGTGCTGGAGCCCATCCTCAGGGAACTTCTTTTATAGAATGTACTAGAACTGTTCTGGTAAATTCTGGTAGAGAAAAGCTCCCTGAGGATGGGCTCCAGCATGAGTCCGAAAGCTCGGAAGACTAAACCTCTGGTCCCAGTGACTGACCCAGTTTGGATCCTGCAACATTATCCTGGAACACATATATTTGCCTTCATTCATAAAAGAACAACTCAGTGATTGTAGTAATTGTATTTCAGTGGCCCAACAAAAGCAATTGATGAACAGAGGTTAATCCTGTGTCTTCTCTGTAAAGACTCTGTAAAGATTAGAAGGCAAATGTAGTCTTATATGCAAAGGTATGTATAATCATGTACTATATAACCATGTAATTTTCATGGTAACAAGACAGGAGCCAGTTACTATTGCTTTCTTCTGGATCAGTTTTTGACTCCTCGATCTGGACCACAGGTCTTCAAACTTGGCAACTTTAAGACTTGTGGACTTCAACTCCCAGAATTCTCCAGCCAACTATGCAGGCTGGAGAAATCTGGGAGTTGAAGTCCACAAGTCTTAAAGTTGCCAAGTTTGGGGACCCCTGATCTAGGCTATAGTCTAGGATTCCCTGATGGTCTCCCACCTAAGTACTATCAGGCTTGATCCTGCTTACTTTCTAAGACCAGACAAGAAATACTACATTTTCCAACTTATATATTCATCTAAGATGCTTAACCTGGCCACTAAATTAAAGGATTTTGAGGATTCGCACAATAGCCTAAATGAGAAACTAAACAGCAGCCTGGATTCCATCATTTCAGCCACAACAAACTTACCAAGCATTAACATTAACCAAACTTAATACGTTGCATGACTATATCTGCTGTAGCTTTCTCTGATATGATTAAATATATTGTGCGAACACAATTTCTGAGTTTATACACAGTATTTATGAATTTGCACAGAGAGGTGGAAAATCAAGTCCTGTAAGCCCTAGCAAGCATAACTAAACCATTAGATTTTTATATTTGGAGTGATGAAGTATTAACAGAGTTTGATAAAGATACAAGGTTCTTGTTCATATTTTCCTCAACCATAAAAATCACTCTGGTGGCCAGGCCGACTCAAAATCCCTCAGCCTAATCTATTTCAAAGGAATGTTTGGGAAGATTACACTGGTTAATAGGAGAAGAGGATTATATCCTCTACCTGATATGATATCAATGTAGTAATAAAAACAATAACATTGCATGAAATCACAGGGGAAACACTGTTTATTTCCAACCTATCAAAACTGTAGATAATGCATGATTACATAGATAGCACTTCCCTCAGGTTTCTTTTGGATATTGCCTCTGGCAGAATGACTGGTAGGCATAGAATAACAAAATAACAGAGTTGAAAGGGACCTTGGAGGTCTTCTATCTAGTCCAATCCCCTGTTCAGGCAGAAAATTCTGTACCACTCAAGACAAGGGGTGGGTTCTGGCTTACCTCGCTGCCAGTTCACTTCCTAACGCACTGCATGGACACGTGCGCATGCGCAGTGCTAAAAACCCAGCTTCTGCGCATGCACAGAAGCAAAAAATAGCTTCTGCACGTGCACAGAAAGAAAAAATAAGATGGCGGTGCCTATGGCGCCACCGAGAGAGCCTGTTTGGGGGCGTGGCAGGCCTGGGTCGCTGCTGGTTCGCCGAGCGGGGGGAAATTCCCGCTATCGGTTCTATAGAACCAGTCCGAACCTGCAGGAACCCACCTCTGCTTCAGACCAATGGCTGTCCAATCTCTGCTTAAAAACCTCCAGTGGTGGAGCACCCAAAACTTCTGGAGGCAAATCGTTCCACTGATTAATAGTTCTAACTGTCAGGAAATTTCTCCTTCGTTCTAGGTTGCTTCTCTCCTTGGTTAGTTTCCATCTATTGCTTCTTATCCTGCCCTCAGGTGCTTTGGATTTCTACTCTTTGGTTATGCTCTATTTTAGACATTTATTGTTTTTTAAAATGATAAACTTTCAGGATAAGACAGTCTACTCTATAGCAATATTTACTAGGTTGATGTTAATTGCTGGTATATGCACTGTATTTTTTACAGGGAGATATCATGAGATAAATGAAGCTGCTGATGTTTCTTCTTTTTTTAAAGTGACAACATTAGCTTAAAGATAACACTCAGCAATGTTTGTTTAATCTGTTCAGTTTCAAAATTAGTGCATGCTCTGAATTAGAGTCCAGAGACAGGAATCGGACATACCCAGGTCCTCTTTCTTTTTCAAACATTTTGCTGGCCTGGAGGGAAGGGGGGGGGGAATAAAATAGAAACCTTTTTGCCTTTCAAATCGAGAAAAGAACTAAAATCTCGATTGTAAAGATTGGGATTCATGGCAATGACAATGCAAGAAAATTTAAATCCTCGGTGCAGACTGTCAAACATGCATAACACTGTGGAGATTTGCAGTCATCCAGATCATAATAAGGATCACCAACATGGTTGCCAACGTCCGATGACGGATATGACACAAGAAGAAAAAGAAGATCATAATTGTCTCAAAGATGCTTTTTTTCAAATCTGGTCTTAGCATTTTCCCTGAGAGCTCTTGAGGCCATTGAGTTTAGCTATGGCCTTAAGGTCACCTATATCAGAATGCAAAGGGGAGGGGGGCGAGGCGTGAATTAAGTGAGGACAGAGTTGGCTTCACTTGGAAATGTGTGGACATGAAACTCCTAATAAATAACTGGATTTCTTTTGAAGCTTGGCTTGAAGGTCATGATTTCATTAGAGCATTGGTCAGAACCCTGACAGCAAGTCAACTCTGACCTCACTTAATTAACCCCCCAGCTCTGACCCTGTTCCCCCTCCCCCCAAGGTGTGTCATCAGTCACATTCCCCAACGAAGCAATTTCTCGGGTTGTAGAAATCCCTCCCTCTGGCCACTGTGGGTCTCCGTGGAGATGGCCTTGACATTTGCCAGCTGGAATGTGCTTTTATTTTGACTGAAGTACAATTCCCTCACTGCAGCTGCAAGGCTCGGTTCCCCATCCCCATAGTTGTCTATGGCAACTCGAGAGCAGATCAGGAATGCTTCGCGAGTTGACACTCAAGATGTCGCAGAGGCAGAATATGGCCTGATGGCATTTCACTTTTCAAAGACCAGAGCGACTTAACGTCAACCGAAAGGTAATAAATGTTTGCTTAACTTTCCTTAACCTACATAATTGGTGGAACAAACCAATATTAATGCAGTGGATTTCCCTGACTGGCAAAACACCTTATTCTTGGAATTTATATGTATGCATACATACACGCACATACATATACCCTTTTTGGGCATGAACAGCTTCTGTTTTGTGCTTTTTTTCTTTGTCCCAGAGAATACAAGGTAGTCCTCAACTTACAATAATTCATTTAGTGGCTGTTCAAAGTTACAATGACACTGGGGGCAAAAAGACTTATGACCGTTTTCCACACTTCTAACCATTGACGCATCCCCATCATCACGTGATCAAAATTCAGAGGCTTATGATGGTTGCAGTGTCCTGGGGGGATCAGGAGATGTCTGCCAAGCAAAATCAACAGAGAAGCCAGATTCGCTTTACAACCATGTTACTAACTTAACGACGGCAGTGATTCAACTGAACCACTGTGGCAAGAAAGGTCGTAAAATGGGCTAAGACTCGTTTAAGAACTGTCCTGCTTAACAGTGGAAATTTGGGGCTCAGTTGTGGTTGTAAGTCAAGGAATACCTGTACAATGGATCACCGGGAATATAGGTCCCCCATTAAATCGATAGCCCTCCCCTGAAGTTTCTTCCTTAGCCTCTTTTGCATAAGGCTTGTGAGACTCCGTAAGGCAACATGTTCCTGAGGGAACCGAGAAATTAAGAGACTGCTCTGCAAAATCATCCACTAGTAGTCAGAGAACAGATTTAACCTTCCACGCATTTATATTTTTCTAAACCTGTTTCTCCAGAGTTTCTACTGGCTTGACTCCAAACCTTCCTCCTGAGACGATGCTTCTAAGCCTCTTCGTTGGCTCCCAAATACTCCATTTCGGTAGGTCCCCCGACAGGTTTCTTGCTTCGGCGGCGGAATTCTTCTGCAATCTCTTCAAAGGACTTGCCTTTGGTTTCTGGCACTTTCAAGTAAACAAATAAGACGAAAAAGACGAGGAGGCCCGCAAAGACCAGAAAGACGTAGGAGCCCAATAGTTTCTGTGATGGACGAGAAACAAAGAGAGAAGGCGTTTAAACCATCAATGATTTCAGGAAGCAATAAACTCACGTTTGTATGGAAATATCCTTGTTTTGCATACGTTCACATTGCATCGTGTGCATCCCTTTTCATAGTTTCACTCTTGCATTGTTAAACAGCTCTGTAAGCCCCACCGCATTGATCCCAGATTTACTTGGGCATTGTCCAATTCAGTGGTGCAATTTATTTATTTATTTATTTGTGAGATTTATATACCGCCTCAAAGTGCAAGCACTCTCTAAGCGGTTTACACCAGTAAGCAATGTATATTTACATTGCCCCCAACAATCTGGGTACTCATTTTACCTACCTCGGAAGGATGGAAGGCTGAGTCAACCTTGAGCCGGTGAGATTTGAACTGCTGACCTGCGGATCACAGTCAGCTAAAGTGGCCTGCAGTACTGCCTCTAACCGCTGTGCCACCTCGGCTCTTAATCACTCTTGCGATTCTGCCACAGGTGCTTTTTCAAAAGGCAACTGGACTTTCTTTTTCCTTGAAGACGTTTCGCTTCTCATCCAAGAAGCTTCTTCAGTTGTGACTGAATGGTGGAGGAATCGGAACTGAAGAAGCTTGGATGAGAAGCGAACTGTCTTCAAGAAAAAACAAAGTCCAGTTGCCTTTTCAAAAAGCAGCTTTGCAAAAGCCATGACCTGGATTACTGAGTATCTCTATAGACATATAGTCTGTGATAGAAATCTGGCAGCAGTTCTTCCAGAGAAGAATTGTTTCCATCCTACGCTACCAGGAATCTTTTTATCTGGATATATCCAGATTAGGACATGATTTCCTGTATATTATTAACTGGGATATGCCTCTAATCCAGAGGTCGGCATCACATAATTTAACAACCGGTTCGCCCAGAATAAAAAATGTGAGCACGTGCGCGCACATGCTTGCTTCGCTCATGCACGCACACTCAATTCGCTTGCACGTGTGCCTTGCACACATGCACGCTGCATCAAAAACACGGCGATTGTATAGGACCGGATAACTTCGTGCACATGCGCCATCTACACATGCGTGTGGCGTCAGAAAACACAGTGATATAGGATAAGATTGTGCCCGGGCAGGTGGGCAGGCCCACCCGCAGGTGGCAACTACCGGTTCGCCCGAACCGGTCTGAACCGGCTGAATCCCACCCATCCAACTGATACCTTCCATGATACGAAGGAGCTGTAGCTTCCTCCTGGGCCACATATATGCCTTCAAAGTAGAAAGTTGCAGTAGTGGGTAATTTGAAAAACCTGCATCCATGACTCAGGTGAGCTGCTAACATCTTCCATATAGACAATACTGGTCTGGATCAAGTTATTCAGTCTTAGCATCTTTCACATGTTTTGAATGCTAGGACTGTTACTTGGGAGCAGGTAGTGGTTTGAATGCAGCATGTCACTAAAGATCCTGAAAACATCCATGCCTTTTCCTAGTCTTGTGAAATGGGAAAAGTTCACAAGACTCTGAATTTTGAGGAGTTGCAGGGAGGTATTATATTATACCTTTGCTTTGAGGCATAATACCTCCTGCTTTGGTATTAGCTGCAGGGAGGTGTTATATTTCTGCCACTATGTACAGGTAGCCCTTGGCTTCCGACCATAATTGAGCCCAACATTTCTATTGCTAAGTGAAGCATTTGTTAAGTGAATTTTGCCCCATTTCACGATCTTTTTTGACACAGCTGTTAAGTGAATCACTGCAGCTGTTCAGTTAGTAACACACTGTGAATCTGTCTTCCCCATTTACTTTGCTTGTAAGAGGGTCACAAAAGATGATCGCATGACTCCGGGACACTTCAATTGTCATAAATGAGTCAGTTGCCAAGCTTCTGGATTCTGATCACAGGATCATGGGGATCAGGGGCGGGTTGCTCACTTACCAATACCGGTGCGCTGCGTGCGCATCTCCATGTTTCGTGCGCATGTGCACTCACTATGCGCATGCACCCCCTCATGCAATTTTACTTCTGCGCATGTGCGGAAGCAAAATCTCGCCAAAATCACACACGCGTGCATCCCCTCGTGAGATTTTGCTTCCACGCATGCGCGGAAGCAAAAAAGCCCAAAAATTCTTTTAAAAAGATGGCGATGTGCGTGGCGGACTGGCGAAGATGGCACCAGAGCGGTTGTGCGCAAATTGCGCAATCGGCCGCTCTCTACCGGAGCTACGCACCGGACCGCACCGGTAGGAACCCACCACTAATGGGGATGCTGTAAATCAGGGGTGTCAAACTTGCAACGACACATTGTCGTCATGTGATGTTTTGTAACTTTTCCCCCCTTCGCTAAACCGGAGATATGTGTGGCCAGCGCGTGATGTATCTGGCCCACGGGCAGCGAGTTTGACACCCTTGCTGTAAATGGTTGTAAGTGTGAAAAACGGTCATAAGTCACTTTTTTCAGTGCTGTTGTAACTTTGAGTGGTCACTAAATGAACTGTTGTAAGTCGAGGATTACCTGTAGAGTACATCTTACAGTATACTAGTCCTAGCCCCAAATCCACTATTGTTGGCATCTGTTCATCATGAAGCTGAAGACATCTCTTAATGTTGGTCATGATACTCTACCAATAAGTATGGAATCCACTCCTACCTTGATGTCACGGTAAAGTCTAAAAACATAATGTTCTGTTGATCATTTTATCTACAAGCTAGATATAAAACGATCGACAGAGGATTATCTTTAAACGGCAAATCCTGGATAATCATTCAGCAGTGTAGTTTCAGCATTATAGAACAAATGTCGAAATTTCCTTACAGCCAGGTATGGGAAGAACATTCCAATGCAGAAATTGGTGACCCAGTTGGAAAATCCAGCAATCGCAACAGCCGCTGGGCGAGGACCTTGGCTGAATAACTCTGCAACAATGAACCAGGGAATCGGTCCTGGTCCAATTTCAAAAAAACACACAAAGAGGAAGATGGAAACTAGGCTGACATAGCTCATCCAGGGAATGTTGGGCTGAAAGCAAAAGCAGATGGAACCATATTAACAACATCATCAGCGTTCAGACACAGTTAATGGAAAAACTTGGATGGCCATCGTGTTTCTGTGTGGCTATGTGCAAACCTTATTTACATGGTCAAATATCATGGTTTCATTCATTAATTGTTATTTTGGCCAGTGTGCATTGGGTTTTGTGTCTGCAGACCAGATTTATATCCTCAGAAGATAATTCAAGAGTTGAAGTTGGACTAGTACCGTGATTCCATGCCAAACGCTAGATGGCATGACATAACAATCTTTTTTTTTAATTCAATAAAAGATAGCAGGTATGTTAAGGTTACTTGAAAGGGTGAATATCAGTGGTGGGTTCCTACCAGTGTGGTCCACTCTATAGCACCGGTAGCGGCCCGCTGGTGACATCACAGTACCGGTGCGGTTGGTTGCCGGTGCCTGGGCACCGCCATTTAAATTTTTTTTTTAATTTTTTTAAAATTTTCTTCTGCACATGCCCAGAAGCTGGGCATGTATCTGGCCTTCTGGGCATGTGCAGAAGAAAATTTGCATTCCTACCCCACAGTGAGTCCAAGCAGGGGAGGATGGCTGAGGGAGCGCGTGAGACGCTGAAAGAACGGGCGGCAGGAGCTATCTCCATTCCCCTCCCTTCAGCAGTCCAAGAAGCCACGAACGTGCGGTGATGATCCTAGGCATTTTCACACGTTTGAGGCTTCTCGAGCTGCTGAGGGGAGGGGGAATGGGCAGCAGGACCTATCTCAGTTCCCCTCCCTTCAGCAGTCCAAGAAGCCACGCCCACCCGGTCACATGGCTGGCAAGCCATGCCCACCCAGTCACATGGCTGGCAAGCCAAACCCACAAAATAAGCCACGCCCACAGAGTGGTAGTAAAAAAATTAGGAACCCACCCCTGGTGAATATTATGTAGTGGGCTTCAGTAGGCAAGAAGCAAACCAGCATAGCTACAACAGCATTTATTGACTCAAAGCTGGAACCGAGGAACAGCAGGGCTCACAGGGCCTTAACCAATCATAATAATTGACAAACCCGCCCAAATATGAATGTTCAAAGTTTCCCTCCAAAACAGTTGGAGTTAACAGTTAGGGTCATCTAAAGGTTAGTTTTACTTTAGCACAAAATAGTTGGAGTTAACAGGGTCATCTAGAGGTTAATTTCACTTTAGCAGGGCTTAACACAACTATATATATTCAATACATAACAGTGAAGACCCTGAAGCCTTCTAGGTGTTGCTGAAAGCTCCAGCCATCTCAGGTGCCATGGACAATGATGAAAGATGCTGGGGTCTAGGTTCAACCACTTTTGTAGAAGATCTCAAAGGATAGTAGCATTTAGCTGACCTTATCTGGACTTGGAAGATACCAAATGTCAGCATGGTTGGTATTTGGATTGGCAGCCACCTGGGAATCCCAGGGTTATAGGTTATATTTAGAGAGCAAATTATAACCTGGAATAGGGCAGTTGCAAACAGTTCCATCTACTTTCCCAAAAAGCTTCATGTTTGCATTCAAGTTGTGTCACAATGGTATGTACCAGAGTTTTTCAACCTTTGCAATTTTAGGATGTGTGGACTTCAACTCCCAGAATACTGGGAATGCTGGGAGTTGAAGTCCACCCTTCTTAAAGTTGCAAGGTTGAGAAACACTGCTCTACATCATCCGTCTTCTCTAAAGCCAGGGGTGTCAAACTGGATTTCTTTGAGGGCCGGATCAGCATTGTAGTTCTCCTCTGCATGCCAGCCGCGGGGAGGGGGGAGAGATGGGACTGACCCTGCCAGCCAAAACGGGGTGCTGGGAGGCCATGTGCATCCCCCATGCCCCATTTTGGCTGGCAGAGTGCTGCAGGAGTCCGTCCAGGCAAAAAATAGGGCACAGGAGGGAATGGGTGCCCCATATGCCCCATTTTGGCCAGCAGAGGCACTGCAGACCGGTCCTTTGCTATTTCCAGGCCAGCCCTGCAGGCCAGATTTAAGCACCCAGCGGGCCGGATCTGTCCCGTGGGCCTTGAGTTTGACAACCCTGTTTTAAGCTCTCAGAAGAGAGAGATACAGATATTACTTTTCCCCATGTTGACGGTGAGGGTGGCACATTTGTCCAGTCCAAACTCCATTGCAATATCTTAGCTGTACGTATGGACAATATTGAGCAGCAATTCTATTTCAGAATGGTGTTTTTCTGGAGAGCTTTTCCTTATGTACATATTTCAGTTTCCAACTTAAGAAACACCCTCTGATTCTCAGCTCCCTTTTGATATAGATAACGGTCACCACATTACAAAAAGATTGTTGAGTCTTTGGGAAAAGTGCAAAGAAGAGCAACTAAGATAATTGGAAGCCTGGAGACAAAAACATGTGAAGAACGGTTGCAGGATTTGGCTTTGGCTAGTCTAGAAAAAAGTCGGACTAGGGGTGGCATGATGGCACTATTCCAGTATTTGGGAGGCTGCCATGGGAAGGTCAATTTATTTTCCAAGGCACCAGAAGGCAGGACAGGAGGCAATGGTTGGAAACGGACCAAGGAGAGAAGCAACCTGAAATTAAGGAGAAATTTCCTGATAGTGAGAACAATTAACCAGTGGAACAGTTTGCCTTCAGACGCTGTGGGTGCTTTATCACTGAGAGTTTTTAAGAAGAGACTGGATGGTCACTTGCCCAAAATGGTATAGGGTCTCCTGCTTGAGCAGAGGGGCTGGACTAGAGGACCTCCAAGGTCCCTTCCAGCTCTATTATGATTGATTTTTTTAAAAAATAATGTGAACTCTTTTTCTATCATTCCCTGCTTATGTCTATCTGTTATCCCATTTTACTAGTTAATTGTTTTCTTGTTTACGGATGTTTGATAAATGTCAAGGTTTTGGGTTTTTTTGCTAATTGAACTGAGTAGAATATGTGCTTATTCTGATGCGGATAAAGGAATTGACTAGGAGGGTGAGGTTTGCAAATTAAGTTGCCAATGACCCACATGACTTACACTTTATAACAAAATAGCTCACTACCAAGTAGCAGTGACATTCTGCTAGAGAGATTAGATGTTCAAACATACTGGATGTTGACAGAACTAATAACTGAACACTTGACACAGGTATCTTACCTGAAGTACGAGCCCAAGAGTCATTGTTATGGTACACACCATCATGCCTAACAGACCAGCCATAAAGAGGATACGTCTCCCTGCTTTTTCCACCAGGAAAACCTGAAAGTGGGGTTTTGAGGGGCGGTGAGGAGAGAGGGAAGAAGAGTTAAGTTGTGTTGATTGAACAGTCAACTTCAACCTAGCAATGCGACTAAGCTATATTGTGAGTATCAAAGCTTTTTGCATATTTATTTATTTATTTAGTCAAGCATGTATGAGAAAACAAGTATAAGTATAAACATAACATTGACCCTGTCCTACAAGGTCAAAGACCTTGGAGTACTCATATCCAACGACCTAAGTGCTAGAGCCCACTGTAACAACATTGCCAAAAAGGCACTAAGAGTTGTTAATCTAATCTTGCATAGCTTCTTCTCTGGCAACATTACATTACTAACCAGAGCATACAAAACATTTGTTAGACCAATTCTGGAATACAGCTCACCTGTCTGGAACCCGCACTGCATATCAGACATAAATACAATCGAGAGAGTCCAGAAATATTTCACAAGAAGAGTCCTTCACACCTCCGCTCACAACAAAATACCTTATTCCACCAGACTTGAAATACTGGGATTAGACTATTTACAACTACGTTGCCTCCGATCTGATCTAAATGTAGTTCATAAAATCATATATCAAACAGTCCTTCCTGTCAATGATTACTTCAGCTTCAACCGCAACAATACACGAGCACGTAATAGATTCAAACTAAATGTAAAGCGCTCCAAACTCGACTGCAGAAAATACGACTTCAGCAACAGAGTGATCAATGCCTGGAATGCACTACCTGACTCTGTGGTTTCTTCCCCAAACCCCAAAAACTTTAACCTTAGACTGTCTACAGTCGACCTCTCCTCGTTTCTAAGAGGTCTGTAAGGGGCGTGCATAAGCGCACCACTGTGCCTACAGTCCCTGTCCTACTGTCCTATTGTCCTCTTTTATCGTTACTTTTTACTTATGTTTATACAAATTACTACTATACATGTTTGACAAATAAATAATTAATTAATTAATCAAATAAATAAATAAATAAATAAATAAATAAATAAATAAATAAATAAATAAATAAATAAATAAATAAATAAATAAATAAATAAATAAAAAATAACATATAAGTATAAACAGGTATAAGTATAAGCATAAGAAATGAGTACAACCAAATGGGAACAATAGCAGAGGGACAGTAGGCACCCTGGTGCACTTAGGCACGCCCCCTTACAGACCTCTTAGGAATGGTGTGAGGTCCACGGTAGACAATTTAAGGTTAAAGTTATGGGGGTTTGAGGTTGTAACAACTGAGTCAGGTAGTGCGTTCCAGGCATTGACCACTCTGTTGCTGAAGTCGTATTTTCTGCAATCGAGTTTGGAGCGGTTTACTATGAGTTTATATCTATTGTTTGCCTGTGTATTATTGTGGTTGAAGCTAAAGTAGTCATTGACAGGTAGGACATTGTAGCAGACAATTTTGTGTACTAAGCTTAGGTCAGACCATAGGCGGCGTAGTTCTAGGTTGTCCAGGCCCAAAATTGAAATGTGGAATCCATATGGAATCCACTGGGTCCATCACAAAAACTGGCTTTGCACCCAGATCCACAGAGCTGAAAATCCTCTCTCTTATCGAATCGTAGAGCTTTGGGGCAGCATTTTTAGAAGCTGTGTAAACAGACTGCCGTCTGGATTGTAGGCCAAGAGTCACTTTCTACATGAGTCAAGATAGTTGTTTCCTGTTTTGTCACATGTGTAGAGGTAGAGGAGGGAAACAGACTTTGGAAAACAAGGAAATCCTCAAAAAATGGAGGGGAAAACTCACTTGGTTTTCCTTTAATCCATTTTCCATGAAGGGGACTTTTGTTGTTACAGTATAGCCCCCATCTCTGGAATTCTCTAGCTCAGAGAACACCGTATTCTATTAAACCATTAAGGCATTAAACATTAATGAGGGAGTAACATTGGCTTTTTTATTTTATTTATTTATTTTTACTGCTCTGACAAACCTATTCTTGCTTTGAAGCTGGTTTGCATTCTCTGATGAAGCAGAGCTTATGACTGCTTTGAAATGAAGCAAAATCACTTTTAGCAATCTGGGGAATTTTCTTTCCTATCTGAATGATAACAAATGGCCTTTGAATGGATCCTTGTGTTTTAAGATCACAGTAAAGGCTCAGTATGTCCGAGATAGCAATCAGTCATCGACTTTTGTAATAATTGACAGTCCTCCCCTTTCTTGAAGGTTTGCAGTCCCCTTTAAAAACCATCTGGTGGTTATAAATTCCATACTTTTAATCCTAATCTCTGGTGGGTTTTCTCTTGCAGAGAGATAAAAAAAACAAAAGCCTGCTGATATATATCAAGGATTACAACAATACCTTTGGTCATTGGGGTTCATGTTCTAAGGCAGGGGTGGTTCTTTGAAACTATGGTTCTTTGGACTGCAACTCCCAGAATTCCTGAGCTAGTCATGCATGCATGGCTGGCTCAGGAATTCTGGGAGTTGAAGTCCACAGGTCCTCAAAGAACCATAGTTTGGCCACCCCTGTGAAATAAAACACAAAAGCCTTGTCCTTAAAATGTCTTACCCTTTGGGGGATTTTGTAATCCTGCATCATCATCTCTTGGCTGATATCCTGTCTATCGAATTGCTGATCTCAGCACATTTTATTCTGAGTAGCAGCTCTTTTCCACTACTTCAGCGTTCAAAGTTCAAATAAATGGCTATGTCTACTTGTTGGTCTGGGCTACCAGTCATTGATTTTCTGATAAAGCTCAGATAATATTTAAAAGCTTGTAGAGAAAAATCAACAGCGGTTGGAACCAGGACAACGTATTTACTGCAGTTGTCAAAAGTCAAAATTTGAAAACTGCTATTTAGAACCAAGATTAATAGAACACTAGGATTCTAACAAATCAGAAGGGGGAAATACAGTTTATAATTCAAACTTTGGGACAATGTCCGAAGCTGTCCTGATCGGGGTTTTTTTAAACTAATGTTTCTTCTTTGTTTCCATGGAATCCTAACTAGATTTCTTCAGATGCAAGTCTCATTCCTTTCTGTAATGCTAAATTCCTTAGGAAGAAGTCTTCTACACTTGGTAGTCTCACATTGTAACATTTCCAAGAAAGGTAGTTAAATCACAATCTAAAAAACCCCGAGAGCGCATAGACCAAAAATAATGAATTGTTTGTTTAGAAATGATTTAAAAATGATAAATCTGGAAGAGATGCCGACAATTTTGAAATGTAATAAGGCATC
This sequence comes from Diadophis punctatus similis, assembly GCA_023053685.1. NCBI lineage: Eukaryota > Metazoa > Chordata > Lepidosauria > Squamata > Dipsadidae > Diadophis > Diadophis punctatus. The sequence goes on from JALIGW010000005.1 coordinate 64,759,252, forward strand.
AATCAGTCTGTTAAATATGAGATGAATTAGAATGAGAATCACTCTGGGAAAGGTAAAGAAGGAGAAGGAGGAAGTAGAAAGGTGAAGGGAGAGAAGATGGAGTGGAGGGAAGTAGGGAGGGGGAGAGAAGGAGTTAGAAGGTAGAGGGAAGAGATGGAGATGGAGGGAGGGGAGTGTAAAGAAATGAAGAATAACAGACTGACGAATAGTACAGGTAATATAAAATGGGTGCAAAATAGGAGATTGACTTAAGAATGATTGGATAAAAATGTGTAATTGTGTATATTATTGATATAAATTAAGGTATATGCATTGACATATGTATGGAAATGGTGGAGAAAAAATAAAAACTTTTCCAAAAAATAAAAAATAAAAAACCCAGAGAACAATTGCAGAATTGTGGTCAGGATGGGGCACTTGGTGTATCCTCCAGATGTTTTTGACTAAAATTTCTCATGTTCTTGTCTACGCAGCCTGGGGTTCTTAAGAATCGAACCTCAAAGCATCTACAAAGCACAAGCTAAGCTAGATGATTCCGTGTCTGGATCTGTTATCTGCCCGCCTATTATGTTTCTAACTTGAATTGTACAGACTAGCAACTCTGTATAATAAACAAGCCCTTCCTACTCAACATTATTTCCATGGATGAATATGTCATCAGCCTAGTTGACAATTTCCTGGCATTGTGTTGTGGCCCGCCAGCAGCCTGTGCAGCCAGGGCCTTTGGAACCTCCAGCACCTCTTGGCAGTGATTGGAAAGGAGGGGCTACTCCTTTCCTGAATGCAAGAGCACGCAGGGCTGCCAAGAGGCAGGAAGGTTTACTCCGGAGGAGGTCTCCTCAGGAGTAAGATTGGGGGCTAATTGGCCACTCCCCTAGTCTATTTAAGAACAGTTGAGGCAGCTGGCAAGCTGCAGGAAACAATAGTTAACCTCCGATCTCTGTAGTATCTTGTATTGTGAAATACCTGGTTCCCTGCTTTGGATTTTGTCTCTAGAAAGACTCCTGGGCATTTGGCCAAGCCTTCAGACATTCTGTGAGATAACCAGAACTAATTGCCTTTGTTTGGAGCTAAGACTGACTGAACTTACTCCAGCTGCTAATGAAGCCGAATTAGCAGCTGACTGATGCAAGAAATTATTGTGTATTTTGATGTGTGTGTTTGCCACTGCTAAGCCAGTTATTAGCAGTGGTTCATTAATTAAACCAAGTTCATTCAAACATTGTGTGTTGAGACTTTCTTAACTGGGGACAGAACACATTGAGGCAAGTCTAAAACTCTCCTAAAAGCCTGGTCTTTTAAAAGGAGAAGAAGAAGAAAGAGGAAAAATTGTTAGCTTCTTGGATGAGAAGTGAAACGTCTTCAAAGAAAAACCAGAAAGTCTAGTTGCCTCTTGAAAAAAAGCACCTTTGGAACATCCAGATTTGTGAGCTTTCCACATGCACCCAGATGGCCATTGCGTGATGCAGGATGCTGGACTAAAAGGATTTAGGGCAGTGTTTCTCAACCTTGACAACTTGAAGGTGTGTGGACCTGAACTCCCAGAATTCTCCAACTAGCAGGAGTTGAGGTCCACACATTTTCAACACTGATGCAGGACTTTATCCCATGGAACTCATCTTAGGACAAAAGACTTTGTTGAGCTTTATAGCTCCACCCAGTGGCAGAACATGGCATTATCCATTCTACAACAAGAAAAAAAATACAGGTAGTTCTCCACTTATGGCCACAATTGAGCCCAACATTTCTGTTGCTAAGTGAGACAATTAAGTGAGTTTTGCCCCATTTTACAACCTTTCTTGCCAGTTCAGTTGAATCACTGCCGTTGTTAAGTTAGTAACATGGTTGTTAAGTGAATCTGGCTTCCCCATTGACTTTGGTCAACGGAAGGTCACAAAAGATGATCACATGACCCCGGGACACGCAACAGTCATAAATATGAATCAGTTGCCAAGCATCTGAATTTTGATCATGTGACCTTGGGGATGTTGCAATGGTCGTAACTGTGAAAAACAGTCATAAGTCACTTTTTTCAGTACCGTATTCAGTTACTATGGTTGGATAAAATAACACTTCAGCCACCAGTGTGGACCCACATCAAGCATGTTACACATAAATTGTGCTTACTTTTTAAAGTTATTGAAGGCACTGAAAAAAGAGCCGTGGTGGTGCAGTGGTTAGAATGCAGTATTGCAGGCTAATTCCGCTGACTGCCAGAAGTTCAATCCTGACCGGCTCAAGGTTGACTCAGCCTTCCATCCTTCTGAGGTCAGTAAAATTAGGACCCAGATTGTTGGGGGCAATATGCTGACTCTGTAAACCGCTTAGAGAGGGCTGTAAAGCGCTATGAAGCTGTATATAAGTCTAAATGCTATTGCTATTGCTACTTACAGCAACGACAGTGAACACCGTATTCACAAAGCCGACTCCTATGGTTGCATAAACAGGCTTCTTGACATGAGCTTTGTTGAAAATATCAGTAGAGTAGTAGAAAATCTAACAAGAGAGACAAAAGTAATCTGTTAGAAGCAGCAAAAATCCTTTCACCACACTGTGTACGCAAGTTTTGTTTCTGACTTAAATGAAATTTCAGGATGCTGATAGCACAAATTAACTGGCAGCTGTATTTATAAAAATGGAAATATTTCCCAGAATATATTAACAATCCTACTGATATGTTGGAGCTGACTTCAACCAATTTCCCCAGTGCTTATGGTTTAAATATCACTTGTGAAATCTATTATTGGATTGAGCACTGATGATGTTATGGAGTCAGGTAATGAAATGTCTGCAAGCAAACAACTAAGCTCAGAGAGCATTAAGTGTTTCACAGTTCAACCCTGAGCTACAGGTATTCATTTCTATTATTGCATTGCCTAGAACTCCCACCCAGCTGAATAACACTCCCAGACAGGTGTGTATGTGACATAGGTAAACATATTTAATGTTAATACCCATCAGCAAAACAGAAACAAAAAAACCTCACAGCATTAATTCCAGAAAACTGTTGAGCAATATGAACGCCTATGGCCACTATGAACGGCTGGCGGTAGGTCCCAGATGTAACCAGCTGCCAAATGGAGACAGGTTTTTCTTTTGATAATTCTTCTTTTTCTTTCTCCATTTCCTCAATTTCTTTGGTGGCATCATAGTTTTGTCCTCTCAGTTTTAGTAAATCTAGAAAGGAAACATTAAAAGTCTTTCTTGATGGAAGAGAGCTCCAGGTAGCCCTCATTTAATGACATTGGATGACTAGCAACTTGATCTTGTATGCCGCTCTGAGTCCTGAGGGAGTAGGGCGGCATAGAAAAACTACCAAATAAATAAATAAATAAATAAAATAAATCTTAAGGCAAAGCAATTGCTAAGTGAAAAATTGCCAGGTGAGCCCAAACTCTGGGGAAACACAACTCACAAGGAAGCCAGGTAAAAGGGTAAACCTTATAGCTCAGGAGTGTCAAACTTGATTTCATTGAGGGCCATCTCAGGGTTGTGTTTTACTTCAGGGGCCCAGGGTGGGTGTGGCCAGCTTGATGTCACTTGTGTCGGGGGCGCCTGTGGGGGCCTGAGCATTCTGCCAGCGAAAACGGGCTCCTGAGCTCCATTTTCAACCGTGACGTCCTCCTGCAGCCTTCTGCCAGCGAATACGGAACTCGGGGGGGGGGCACACACAGCCCTCCCGGGCCCCATTATCGGCTGAGACGGTCTCCTGTGGTCTTCTGCCAGCGTCCGCCCCCCCCAAGCTCTGTTTTCGCTGACAGAGGCACTGCAGGCCAGTCCTTTGCTGTTTCCAGGGCAACCCCACGGGCCAGATCTAAACATCCTGCAGGCCGGATCTGGCACCCGGGCCTTGAGTTTGACACCCCTGTTATAGCCCCTCATCCCGAAGCAGTGATGTTTCTGTTTACATTTATAGGAGAAGAAAGGATTATAAGAGAGCAGTGATCTTAGGAGGCAAACAAAAGCCTTTGGAGTAGAACTAATTAGAGTCAAAGATACTACTATCCTCATCCAAACTAAGTCCCACTTCTCCTGTGACCCGCATTTTTGACCCACATTTGACCCGCATTTGACCCGTGTGACCCGCTGTGACCCGCATTCTTCAACATGATTTTCAAGCAATTGAAAGAAGTCTTCTTACTTTTTTGGGCTCCTTCAACATCTCCACATTTTATGTACATGTATCTAGGACTTTCTGGACAAATTAGGAGAAGAAAAATCTGAAAGACAGCAGCACCACCTGACAGGGACAGAAGTAATGGCCAACATTTTGGTGTGCCCAACAAGATATCCAATCCAAGAACCTGGAGAAAATATAGAACAATCTAAATCAATGTCAAGTCAAGACTCTTGGCGTTAATAAGGAAGAGTATGTGAAGTGGTGACATCAATAAAACTCTTTCCTAAGGACACTTCTTATGGTTCATTTCAGTATGAGTGGAATCCAGATGCAATCTTTTTCTTCTAATGGCGATGCCAGCAATACAAGATGGCGATGCCAGCAATACTGTGGTACAGTAGTTGAGGTATTTGACACGGGTTGGGGTTCAAATCCGCAATAGTCATGGAAACTGAGTGATTTTGTGCTGGATACTATCTCTCAATCTCACATACCTCACATTGTTGTTATGGAGAAAATTGAACAAAATAATATGTCTTCTTGAGCTTCAGAATATAAATCTAGATGATGGCCTCAATTATTAAAAAAATATCTTTATGATGTCCCTTTTGTTTTAAAGGCAAACACATATGCTGCCCAGAGTTACTGGAATTTGGGCAGCATACAAGTTTATATTTTTAAAAAAACTGAGTACATTCTTCACCCCAGGATATGCTATAATTATCTTCTCATGTGCTTGTTTGTTGTTTGTTTATAAATTGCCTCAATCCCACTTGATTCCAGGTAGCTTACAACATATATCCATATTCCAATATCTCAGGGGTTGCCACAAAGAAGAGCGAGTCAAACTATTCTCCAAAGCACCTGATGGTAGAACAAGAAGCAATGGGTGGAAACTAAACAAGGAGAGAAGCAACTTAGAACTAAGGAGAAATTTCCTGACAGTTAGAACAATTAATCAGTGGATCAGCTTGCCTCCAGAAGTTGTGAATGCTCCAACACTGGAAGTTTTTAAGAAGACCCAAAGGTGCTTTTTCAAGAGGCAACTGGACTTTCTGGTTTTTCCTGCCCTAAGTCTTTGCAGGCTTGTTTTCATTCCTCTGAAAAAGTTGTGCTTTTCAGCCCTAACGCAGTGCTAACGATCTTCCTGGCTTGCTGCATTTATTTTTATTCCTACTCCCTCCGAAGCAGTTTTTCCTGCCCTAAATCTTTGCAGGCTTGCTTTCATTCCTACTCCCTCTGAAAAAGGCTTTTTCAGCCCTAACCAGAGGATAAAATAATGTGCTGAAGCTGAACAGACTATGCCAGATGAATACCTGGTAGGTATATTTTTTCCCCTATTTTCCTCCCCCAAAACTAATGTGCGTCTTATACTCCAGTGCGTCTTATATTCCGAAAAATACAGTATTTAAATAGTTATTATGATAATTAAAACAATAAAAAATATTAGCATTGTCAGTAAGCACGGATGCAAGTGATATTTTAAAATATCTGAAATTTTAAAAATGTATTTTTGGGGGAATCTTGGTGTATAAATGTGCTTCATAAATAAATGCATGCAATAACCAGATCAAGAAACTAGGAATTCATTTTTAACTAAAGTACAGATAAAGAGTCATGACAGCACAACTTATTTACATGGATACCAAGTCCTACATGCAGTCTTACCTACCTGGCTGATGAGAATACCTATAACAATAGCCAGCTGATTCAGGGTGCCCAGAGCTCCACGGAGAGCGGTTGGAGCTATTTCTCCAATATACAATGGAGCAAGTCCAGATGAGAGTCCTGGGCAAATACAAACAGACAAGGGCACTGACTCTAGCATCTTAAATCATCAAAACAATCATTTCCCCAGCTATCTTAAGAATGCCTTTAAAATATGGTGGGAAATCATATTCCAAAAAATATGTAAGTCATATAAACATGAAAAAAAACTGAGGACTTCTATCTGTTTCAAGAATGTAGATCTTTCAGTAAAGAAAACCAAATACTCCTTTAAGTCATGCATGGATGGACTTCATGTGGTTTCTTGATAGCAGCATATTGCTCCTCACAACATGGCACAGATATGGGAAAGAAAGTGTTTTCAGATGCTGACCAAATTTGGAACACTTTCAATTTTTTTTATTTACTATTCCTTGATTACATATGCCTAAATTGCTCCTTACTATTGTCACCTTGGTTCTAGCTTTCCTGAAGTCCTTGTCTCTTTCATCACAATCTCTAGATGCATTTGAGCTGCTCTACTCATCTAGAACCATGCTAGAAGGCGATAGGTTTCCTATCCCTCTTCTAGTTCTTTGGTACAATTGTCTGGGTTTTATCTGCCCGGATAACCGTATTGCAGTGATTCTCAACCTTCTCTTCACCACAGACATCCTTTATATTTTGTGGTCACAGACCATGACCACAGACACACACACCCAAGACTTAAGATTTAAGTCATAACATTTCTTCAAGCCATCATGGATCTCCTGTAATGACATTGTGGGCCCCCAGGGGCCCAGGATCACAGTTTGAGAACCATTGCTGTTATTGAATGCAAGCATTAGTTGTAAGGTCCCCTCAGCAGGTTATCGGATTTTCATCAGATACTGTTGTCAGTTTCTGTTGTAATCCTCTCAACCACTGACAGCTCTAACAGTTGCCTGAGATTGCTGGATCTGGACCTTACTTCTCTGTCATCTCTTTATACTCAGATTTTTCTTTCTTAAGTTCATGTATATTACATGCTAATTTCAGAAGCTGGATGACAGATTTAATAGATTAACAGAGTTGGAAGGTCATCTAGTCCACCCCCCCCAAGCAGGAGACCCTACACCAGTGATGGCGAACCTATGGCATGGGTGCCACAGGTGGCACGCGGAGCCATATCTGCCAGCATGCGAGCCATTGCCCTAGCTCAGCTGCAGCGCGCATGTGTGTGCCCGCCAGCTGATTTTTGGCTCACGCGGAGGCTCTGGGAGGGCGATTTTGGCCTCCGGAGGGTCTCCAGGGTGACCAGGGGAGCGTTTTTACCCTCCCCAAGCTCCAAGAAAGCCTCTGGAGCCTGGGGAGGGCAAAAAATGGGCCTACAGGGCCCACTGGAAGTCGGGAAATGGGTGAGTGGGGGGGTCATGCACGCATGTGCAGGGGGGTGGGGTGAGTGGTGGGCTTTGAATTATGGGTGTGGGCACGCACACGCGTGCAATAGCGCACGCATGCACTATTTTGGCACCCGAGGAAAAAAAGGTTCACCATCACTGCCCTACACCATTTCTGACAAATGATAATCTAATCTTTTCTTGAAAGCCTCCAGTGATGAAGCACCCACAAATTCTGAAGGCAAGTTGTTCCATTGGTTGATTGTTCTCACTGTCAGAAAATTTCTCCTTATTTCTAGATTGAATCTCTCCTTGATCAGTTTCTATCCATTATCCCTTGCCTGGCCTTCGGGTGCGTTGGAAAATAGCTTGACCCCTTCCTCTTTGTGGCAGCCCCACAAATATTGAAACACTGCCATCATGTCTCCCCTGGTCCTTCTGGTCCTTTTTTTTAGCTTACCAAGAAGTAGGTTGTAGTCTACTTTGTCAAATGCCTTGCTGATGGTGATGAGTGATGGAGTGCCTGTTTCCCCAAGAGAAGATCCCTGGTTCGATCCCCAGAATAACTAGGGAAAGCCTCAATCCTAGAGAATCACTGCTCCCAGCCAAGTGTTGATAATGCAGCCTGTTCCTTTTTCATTTGCAAACAATCACAGAAGTGTGAGGAAAAATCCGAGGAGAAAAGCTCTATTGAGAATCAGCTTTTAACTTACCACCATGCAAGCCTGTTAAGACTCTTCCAATAATTACCAGGATGTGAGAAGGGCCACTTTTTGCCATTACAAAAAATATATTCCCAGAGATTGCAAAAACATTCACCAGTAGCATGGCTCTCACTCTAGAGTAGCAGAAAAAGGTATATCAAACAATTAATATAATAAAGGCATATTAAAACATGAATAAAGGCATATTAAAACATTAATATCCCAAAATGACTTGATCTGCTGATGTCTAAATAGTGAAAGCACCTCCATAGTAGATAAAAAGCTGAACATTGGTGGGTAGGCAGCCTATTTTTGTCAAACCTTCTCAAAATTCAGGGCTTTTTTTCATAATCACAGCTATCACTAACCTGAGTCTGCTTTGAAGAGACTAAGTAACCTTGGTTAAAACTGTACTACTTCTGTGTTAACTAAGTCTAAGGATGCTGCTGCTGTAATTTACAGACAGGTTTTACTCCTTGCCTTTCATGAGGGGTTTAACTGAATTGGCTAGGCTCATATATGGCACAAAACCAAAATCTATACAGAATAGTCCCTAACGTACAATCATACTGGAGCCTGCCAATCACTGCTGTAAGTTGTGACCATGATAAAATGGATTGGTTGCAATGGTGGGTTCCTACCGTTGCAGTTCCACTCTACTGCACCAGTAGCAGCCGGCCGATTACGCAATTTGCGCGCGACACTGGTCCGTCGTCTTCACCGGTCCATCGCGCGTTGCCATCTTTTTTTCAGAATTTCTGGGCTTTTTTTGCTTCCTGCGCATGCGCAGAAGCAAAATCTCGCGAGGGGATGTGCGCGCATGCGCGATTTTGGCAATTTTTTGCTTCACATGAGCAGAAGCAAAATCGCACAAAGGGGTGCGCACGTGTAACATGCACATGTGCACACGAAATGTGGAGATCCGCGCACAGCGCACCGGTAGCAAGGTAAGAGAGCAACCCACCGCTGATTGGTTGGTATATAGCCTGGATTTTACCATGTATTTTGTGATGGTTGTTAAGTGAATAGCATGGTCTTTAAGGGTGAAGGGTGAAGTTTTGCCAAAAGCCAGAAGTAAAAGCTGAATTTTGGCAAAACAGTTGTAAAACATGGTCCTTGCAAATGGCTATTAGTGGGTTTGTGTTGCCAAACGCCTAAAGTTTGGTCATGTGAACACGAGAGTGTTGGGTAGCAACCATCAGAACTTTGAATCTGGGTCATACAGTATGTAGCCCCAAGGTAGAATTCATTGTAACTTTGAACAGTCACTAAGCCACTAGTCATAATAGAATAGAATAGAATAGATTTTTGTATTGGCCAATTGTGATTGGATACACAAGGAATTTGTCTTGGTGCATATGCTCTCAATGTACATAAAAGAAAAGATATGTTCGTCAAGAATCATCACTTTTAAGAACTTGCATTAAGTCTTACTTAGTGGCAATACGGGCGGCAAAATGCGCGTATTTTTCCGCCCGTATTGCGTCCGCCGACTCCCGCCCAGCCGCCCTGTTTAGGGTAACGCGCTCCCTGCTTGCAAAGGGGGGGAGCGAAGAACCCTTGCAGGGTAGAGCTGAGGAATTTTCGCAGTTCCTGGCGGATAAAATCACTCAGATTCGGACAGACCTGGACTCCATTTGGACAGAGCAGGCCGAGATGACAGAGGCGAGTCTTAGTCCTGTTATTTGGGAGGAGTTTGAGCCTATCACTCCTGAGGATGTGGACAAGGCCATAGGAGCGATGAGCGCCTCCACTTGTTTATTGGACCCGTGTCCCTCCTGGCTGGTTTCGGCTAGCAGGGAGGTGACACGCGGCTGGCTCCAGGCGGTTGTGATCGCATCTTTGAGAGAGGGGTCCATCCCGCAGCCCTTAAAAGCTGCGGTGGTGAGGCCCCTCCTCAAGAAGCCTTCCCTGGACCCAGCAGATTTAAAGAACTTCCGTCCAGTCTCCAACTTACCCTTCGTGGTTAAAGTTGTCGAGAAAGTGGTGTCGCTCCAACTCCTGCGGTTATTGGAGGAAACGGATTATCTGGATCCCTTTCAATCGGGTTTCAGGCGCGGCTACAGTACGGAGACTGCTTTGGTCGCTCTGATGGATGATCTCTGGCGAGCCCGAGATGGAGGTCATTCCTCCATCTTGGTGTTACTTGACCTCTCAGCGGCTTTCGATACTATCGACCATGGTATCCTTCTGCGTCGTCTCGGGGAGATGGGAGTGGGGGGCACCGTTCTTCGGTGGTTCTCCTCCTTTCTCTCCGACAGGACGCAGTCGGTGTTGATAGGAGGGCAGAGGTCAGCCCCTAGGCCCCTGCTTTGCGGGGTGCCACAGGGCTCGGTCCTCTCTCCCATCCTGTTCAACATTTACATGAAACCGTTGGGTGAGATCATCCGACGACACGGGGTGAGGTATCAGCAGTATGCTGATGATACCCAGTTGTACATCTCCACTCCGTGTCAGTTCAGTGAAGCAGTTAATGTAATGTGCCGCTGCCTGGACGATGTAAGGGTCTGGATGGGAGTGAATAGACTCAGGCTCAACCCAGACAAGACTGAGTGGCTTTGGATACTGCCTCCCAAGGATTATGTCGACTGTCCCTCCTTGGTTCTTGGGGGAGAAAAATTGACTCCCTCAGAACGGGTCCGCAATTTGGGTGTCCTCCTAGATCCACAGCTTAAATTGGAGCAACATCTTTCAGCTGTGGCTAGGGGGACCTTTGCACAGGTGCGTCTTGTGCACCAATTGCGACCCTACTTGGAGAGGGAGGCTTTGCTCACAGTCACTCATGCCCTTGTCACCTCACGGCTTGACTACTGTAACGGGCTCTACATGGGGCTACCCTCGAAGAGCATCCGGAGACTACAATTGGTACAGAATGCAGCTGCGCGAGCTGTGGTGGGTGTACCGAGATACACCCACGTAACACCCATCCTCCGCCAGCTGCATTGGCTACCCATTGGTCTCCGGTCGCAATTCAAGGTGTTGGTTTTGACCTTTAAAGCCCTACATGGCTCAGGGCCAGGTTATCTTCGGGACCGCATCCTGCCACATTCCTCCCTACGACCAGTGAGGTCCCACAGAGAGGGCCTCCTCCAGGTCCCGTCTGCCAAACAATGCCGGCTGGCGGGCCCACGGGGGAGGGCCTTCTCTGTGGGAGCCCCATCTCTCTGGAACCAACTCCCACCAGAGATCCGGACTATCCCCACCCTACTGGCCTTCCGCAAGGCAGTAAAAACGTGGCTCTTCCGGCAGGCGGGGTGAAGAGATGATTCCCCCAAGGATGAATGGCTTTTTATATCGTAATATGATGTTTTTAAATGCCTTTTTTAATCTGTAGTTCTAATCTCTGCTGTAAGCCGCCCTGAGTCCCAAGGGATTGGGCGGCCTATAAGAACTCTTAATAAATAAATAAATAAATAAATAAATAAATAAATAAATAAATAAGGTACAACACTTAATGATAGTCCGGGTACAAATAAGCAATCAAATCATATTAGGAACTAGTCAATATAAATCGTAGGGATACAAGCAACAAAGTTACAGTCATACAGTCATTAGTGGAAGGAGATGGGTGATGGGAACGATGAGAAGATTAATAGTAGTGCAGACTTAGTAAATAGTTTGACAGTATTGAGGGAATTATTTGTTTAGCAGAGTGATGGCGTTCGGGGGGAAACTGTTATTGTGTCTTAGTTGTTCTGATGTGCAGTGCTCTATAGCGTCGTTTTTAGGGTAGGAGTTGAAGCAATTTATGTCCAGGCTGCGAGGGGTCAGTAAATATTTTCACGGCCCTCTTTTTGACTCGTGCAGTGTACAGGTCCTCAATGGAAGGCAGGTTGGTAGCAATTGTTTTTTCTGCAGTTCTGATTATCCTCTGAAGTCTGTGTCTGTCTTGTTGGGTTGCAGAACCAAACCAGACAGTTATAGAGGTGCAGATGACAGACTCAATAATTCCTCTGTAGAACTGTATCAGCAGCTCCTTGGGCAGTTTGAGCTTTCTGAGTTGGCGCAGAAAGAACATTCTTTGTTGTGCTTTTTTGATGACATTTTTGATGTTAAGTGTCCATTTTAGATCTTGCGATATGGTCGAACCTAGAAATTTGAAGGTCTCTACTGTTGATACTGTGTTGTCTAATATTGTAAGAGGTGGAAGTATGGGCGGGTTTCTCCTAAAGTCTACCACCATTTCTGCAGTTTTGAGTGTATTCAGTTCCAGATTGTTCCAGTCGCACCACCAGGTTAGTTGTTCAACCTTCTGTCTGTATGCTGATTCATCATTGTCTCGAATGAGGCCGATCACTGTTGTGTCATTTGCGAACTTCAGTAGTTTAACAGATGGATCATTAGAGATGCAGTCATTGGTATAGAGAAGAGAAGTGGAGAGAGCACACAGTCTTGGGGGGGGTGTGTGTGTGCTAATTATACAGGTATCTGATGTGATTTTGCCTAGCTTCACCTGCTGCTTTCTGTTTGTTAGGAAGCTTATGATCCACTTACAAGTGTGTTCAGGTACCGCTAGCTGGTTCAGCTTAGTTAGAAGAGTGTCTGGAATGATGGTATTGAATGCTGAACTGAAGTCTACAAAGAGGACCCTTGCGTAGGTCTTTGGAGATTCAAGATGTTGTAGGATGTAGTGCAGAGTCATATTAACAGCATCATCTGTCGATCTATTTGCTTGGTATGCAAATTGCAGGGGGTCTAACAGTGGATCCGTGATGGTTCTCAAGTGGGACAGCACTAGCCTTTCATAAGCTGAGAAGTAAGCTTTAGCTTAGTAACCATACAATCCCTAAACAGGCTTACAAAACACAGAAGGGTTTTTTCCACACTCTGTTAGTTATCAGTGGTGAACTCACATCACACAGCTGCCAGAAAATAAAACATGGATGGACAGTGTGCTATTATGCCTCTCAAAAGAAGTGTCATCAGGTGGCTTTGTAGCTCAGTTGCGCTGTACTTCGTAGCAGCCGTCCTGTGTAAATATACCCCTATCCTCTTCAGTCCCTTAATCATGGTCCAGTCCTATTACATTTGCACAGCCCAGATAAAGGGTAGCCTGTATCAGTGCTTTGATTATTCTAATAAAGGTGGAGTGCAGGCACCCTTCAGCTTCCCATCCTTCAAACTTCACTCCTCTGCTAATAAATTCCCAGAGGTAGCAGCATAGGATTTTTGCTCTGTCATCCTCTTTTCTCATTATAGCTGCAATTCTTTTCATCTTATCCAGTGTGGCACTTACATGGTTTTATTATTTTATTTCCAATCTCTGTGCGCTGTCTGTATCTGCAATTCTGGGAGGCTTACAATACAGAGGACTAAAAAAAATCTCTTTGAAAAATCAAACATGGAAACCTTTTTCCTGTCCAAACTGAAACTCTTCCTATTCTGAGGTCCCACAAAAAGTCTTCTATCACTTTCCCGAAAAATGTTAGGATGACTGCAGGAGATAATGCTGTTGTGAAAAGAGGGGGCTACTGCTGAGAAAACTTATTCTTGGGGTTCCCTGTCCCCAGGTCTTGCAGTATGGGCAGCGAAGCATCCTCTCCAGAGTAATCTAATAATCTTATTATTTGATTACTAATTGTTATATAATTAATATAATTACAAATTGTTGTGAGGAATATCCTTCTGGGTTCAGTTCCAAGTGGGGAAAAAGACACTGGATTCATGGAAGTTGCTTGGAAAGAAGGTTTAATGGAGAACAGAGAGCACATGGCATGAGCTCCTGAACAGAAAAGGTGGATCACATGCTTCCAGATGTTGGGTCCAGGGAAAGAAGGGTCGAGATGCTGAAATTTCCTTCTTTTGTGCCCTCTCTTGGGCCCCGCCCTAAGAGTTTCCTGTTCCTGTACAGAAATGTATCCCATTGGCTGTCAGACTCCTATGGTGCCATGCAGGGGCAACTCTGTAGGCTGTGTTTTGAGTTCAAACTTGGCTGACCCTTTGCTGGGTGATGGTGAATTGCTTTGGGAAATTCCTAATATGGTTGTTATTTGTTTGTTATGTAGAAGACTGTTCCAGGCTAGGTACTGGAATAATTATTATAATTATTATAATAATAATAAAACTCATAATCATGCTTGTACTAATATGTGTGTATGTGTGTGTGTGTGTGTGTAATCATGTTTATACTTTGTATATACTTTGCTTGTTATCATATATGCTTGACAAATAACAACAACAACAACAACAACAACAACAACAACAACAACAACAACAACAATAATAATAATAATAATAATAATAATAATAATAATAATAATAATAATAATAATAATAATAATAATAATAATAATAATAATAATAATAATAATAATAATAATAATAATAATAATAATAATAATAATAATAATCTACAAACAGAGGCACAACTACGTGGCCCAGATGCTTCACTGGAACCTGTGCCACAACTACCACCTACCAGTGGTAAAGAACTGGTGGGATCATAAACCTGAGAAAGTAGTTGAAAACAAACATGCCAAAATACTTTGGGACTTTCGAATTCAGACTGACAAGGTTTTGGAACATAATACACCAGACCTCACGACTGTGGAAAAGAAAAAAGTGTGGATCATTGATGTCGCCATACCAGGTGACAGTCGAATTGATGAAAAACAACAAGAAAAACTTAATCGATATCAGGACCTTAAAATCGAATTACAACGACTCTGGCATAAACCAGTACAGGTGGTCCCAGTGGTAATCAGCACACTGGGTGCTGTGCCAAAAGACCTTAACCGGCATTTGAAAACAATAAACATTGACAAAATCACGATCTGTCAGTTGCAAAAGGCCACCGTACTTGGATCTGCCACATCATACGAAAATACATCACACAGTCCTAGACGCTTGGGGAAGTGTTCGACTTGTGATATAGTGATACGAAATCCAGCATATAAATCTCGTTTGCTGTGTATTACATTTTTTGTGAATAATAATAATAATAATAATAATAATAATAATAATAATAATAATAATAATAATAATAATAATAATAATAATAATAATAATAATAATAATAAAAATAAAAATAAAAATAAAAATAAAAATAAAAATAAAAATAAAAATAAAAATATTATTATTATTATTATTATTATTATTATTATTATTATTATTATTATTATTATTATTATTATTATTATTATTATTATTATTATTATTATTATTATTATTATTATTATTATTAATATTAATATTATTATTATTATTATTATTATTATTATTATTATTATTATTATTATTATTATTATTATTATTATTATTATTATTATTATTATTATTATTATTAATAATAATAATAATAATAATAATAATAATAATAATAATAATAATAATAATAATAATAATAATAATAATAATAATAATAATAATAATAATAATAATAATAATAATAATAATAATAATAATCAAACAGTTGAAGAAGAAAAGCATGCATTGGCGGATTATTTAAAAGAAAGTCAAGAACATCTATTAATTGAAGTAAAGAACAAAAATCTACTGAAGGTCCAACAGACGAAACAAGAATACAGAAAAAATGTGATAAAATCAAGAATGGAGAGTTGGCAAAATAAAGCATTACATGGCCAATTTCTGGAAAAAATAAAAGACAAAGTGGACAGTGAAAAAACTTGGTTATGGTTAACATCTGGTACTTTAAAGAAAGAAACAGAATCATTGATCCTGGCCGCACAAGAACAGGCAATTCGTACAAATGCCATAAAGGCCAAAATTGATAAATCCTCAAATGATGCTAAATGCAGATTATGCAAGGAAGCTGATGAAACTGTAGCCCATGTGCTCAGCTGCTGCAAGAAAATCGCGCAGACTGATTACAAATTACGACACAACTCTGTTGCACAAATGATCCACTGGAATTTATGCAAAAATTATAACATCCATACTGCTACAAACTGGTGGGAACACAAGCCTGAAAAAGTCACTGAAAATCAGATGGTCAAGATCTTGTGGGATTTTCGTATACAAACAGACAAGGTACTGGCGCATAATACACCAGACATCACGTTGGTCGAGAACAACAAGGTGACTATAATTGACATTGCAATACCAGGAGATAGCAAGGTCGATGAAAAGGAACACGAAAAAATTGCAAAATACCAGGACTTAAAAATTGAAATCCAACGATTATGGCACAAACCAGCAGTGGTAATTCCAGTAGTGATTGGAACACTGGGTGCTATCCCAAAAGCACTGGAATTACATTTAAAACAGCTCAAAATTGACAAAATCACCATCAGTCAAATGCAGAAAGCCGCACTGCTCGGTTCCGCACATATACTTCGAAAATACATTACGACTTCCTAGGCCCCTGGGTGGGGCTCGACTAGTAATCAATGCCAAATCCGGCGAAACAACTGGCCGCTGTGATACAATTGTATAATAATAATAATAATAATAACCCTTTAAGCAAAGTTTCTCAACCTTGAGTACTTGAAGCTATGTGGACTTCAACTCCCAGAATTCCCCAGTCAGCTATGCTATGTGGTCAAGTAGACATTTTGAGAAACTGACAAACAGAACATGAAGACAACTGACTTCTCTGTTCTTTGTTCTCAGGATAATTATTGAGATATATTCTAGCATTCAGCTGCTTCATCGTTAACATCAACCAAGCTAGCAGCCAGTAACCTATTTTAAGGAAATGATATATGGATGGAGATCTTCTTTGAATCTAAACACTACATGTCCATCCTTTGGATCTCCAGGATGTCTGGAGAAGATCCTCAGCCTGAAATTCTAGAACAAGCCTATCCTGCTTGATCTTATTGGACCAAAGTCACTGGGAATAGATAAATAAGTATCTATTTATTCCATAAATATCCACACTCTGAACAATATAGTGTTTTAAAGATGACAACCTGAAGTGCACCCAGAAGCTGACCAGTAACCAGTGCAACCCTTGAAGAAGAGATATTATGTTATGTTGCAGTGCCTGTCTTATGAAACAGTTTAACTCCTGAAATTTGGATGTTATTGACCCTGCAAAGCACGGAAGACTTAGTTCCTTCCAAGCTGTGGGCCAGGATGCCGGATGAGCCCATTTTTTGAGATGTGATTGTGTCACCCAGAATAGGATGTGTTGTTTTTGATTACTTATTATTTTTAAAGGATTGTTCAATACCCAGAATCACATCGCCAGTGGCTGGCCATATAAATGGTTGGATGGATGGATGGATGGATGGATGGATGGATGGATGGATGGATGGATGGATGGTTGGATGGATGGATGGATGGATGGATGGATGGATGGATGGATGGATGGATGGATGGATGGATGGATGGATGGATGGATGGATGGTTGGATGGATGGATGGATGGATGGATGGATGGATGGATGGATGGATGGATGGATGGATGGATGGATGGATGGATGGACAGACGGACAGATTGATGGATAGGTGGATGGATGGATGGATGGATGGATGGATGGATGGATGGATGGATGGATGGATGGATGGATGGATGGATGGATGGATGGATGGATGGACAGACGGACAGATTGATGGATAGGTGGATGGATGGATGGATGGATGGATGGATGGATGAATGGATGGATGGATAGATGATAGATAGATGATAGATAGATATAGATATAGATACTGTATATGATAGATAGATAGATAGATAGAGAGAGAGAGAGAGAGAGAGAGATAAATAGATAGATAGATAGATAGATAGATAGATAGATAGATAGATAGATAGATAGATAGAGATAGATAGATAGATAGATAGATAGATAGATAGATAGATAGATAGATAGATAGATAGATAGATAGATAAACAACACAGAGGTTTCGAAGTATTTCTAGAAGGACTACCAGATTCTGTAACAACTTTGTTCCCTGTGCTGGTAAACTTGCAAGACTCATTTTTCTCACCAGGTATATGTATACATGCAAATTAATACATCCGAACTAGACTGTGTTGTTTCTCTGTGTCATATAATATATGTGGGTATATGCATAATTATGCATTTATTTATTTATTTATTTAGTCATGTTTATGTAGTGTATATTGGAGGTGGTGACCTTTTGAGAGCTGTATGTAACGAAATTTCATTTTAACGTATGCCAATTAGTGTACATTCAGTGACAATAATTATTCTATTCTATTCTATTCTATTCTATTCTATTCTATTCTATTCTATTCTATTCTATTCTGGATGGACGGATAGACTGACAGACAGACAGATAGACATTCACATGCCTTACTTCCTTAAATTTTCTCAAGCTATCGTCTCATTATAATTTCTGCAATGTGTCAATGGTGGTCAGAACCCTGTACGAATTATTTTCATTATCTCCTTATTCACAGAGAATGCCCATTTTATTTTTCTAGCAAGACATGAAATCCAACAAGGAAAAATGTTACTCACCGTGGCATCTTTTCCCCAATCCAGCCAACGGTGAAGGAGGAAATCATCCCGCCAACAGCAAACATAGAGACAGACAAGGACCAAAGCATCATGATTGTTGGATCTTTCAATACTTCATCAATTAAAAAACCACCAGTGGGATTCTTAGTACTTTCAATGTTCAGGACGTTTGCATAGTGCGTCATTATGATCTGCGTTGACAAAAGGGCATTAGTCATGTCATTACTCCAAAAAACTAAGTTTATTTGGACAGTGCATGTTTCACAACCTGAATTTGCCCATCACCTTCTTCAGGATGAGAAGTAAAACAAAGGGGAAAAAAAGAAAGTCCAGTTGCCTTTTGGAAAAGCACATTTTGGTTCTGGATTTTTAACAACTAAGAATACCTGTTACAATAGTATGTTCCAAATCTGCATTTAGTCTCTTTCAAACAATTGTTTAGGGTGAGGGTTTTAAACTGTGAGTTTTTAACTGTGAATTTTAACTGTGAATGTTAAGGTCTCCTGACATGAGGAAGGGGATTAGACTAGAACAGTGATGGCGAACCTTTTTTGGTTCGCGTGCCAAAAGGGGGGGGCACGGGGGGCGTGCATGTGTGTCCACACCTATAATTCCATGCAGCCCTCCCACGCATGCGCATGTGACCCCCCCTCCCAGCACGCGATGTCACGCCAGTTTTTTGCTCTCCCCAGGCTTTAGAGCCTTTCTAGGAGGCTGGGGAGGGCAAAAACGGCCTTCCCCACTCCCCTGGAAGCCCTCCGGAGGCAGAAAATGGTCCATTTGCCAAGTTCCGGTTGAACAGGAAGGCCCATTTTTTTTGCTCTCCCCAAGCTCCAGAGCCTTTCTAGGAGCCTGGGGAGGGCAAAAAATGGCTTTCCCGACTGCCAGTGGGCCCAGAAGGCCTGAAAATCAGCTGGCCGGTGTGCATATGAGCAGCAGACCTGAGCTCGCGTGCCCACCAATATGGCTACCATATTGCCATAGGTTTATTTATTTATTTGTTTGTTTTGTGAGATTTATATACCGCCTCACAGTGCAAGCACTCTCTAAGCGGTTTACACCAGTAAGCAATGTATATTTATATTGCCCCCAACAATCTGGGTCCTCATTTTACCTACCTCGGAAGGATGGAAGGCTGAGTCAACCTTGGGCCGGTGAGATTTGAACCGCTGACCTGCAGATCACAGTCAGCTAAAGTGACTTGCAGTACTGCCTCTAACCGCTGTGCCACCTCGGCTCTTCAGGTTTGTCATCACGGGACTAGAAGACCGCCAAGGTCCCTTGCAGACCTATGATTCTATTCTGTACTATGCTGCCCAGAGCTATCCTGTGAGAATTGAGCAGCTGTATACATTTTATTAATAAATAAATAAATTTTAATAAGAATACAAAATTGAAATTGGTGTTTAGGAATTGGCAATGCGGATCACAATTAGTACAATAAATATATCTGAGTGTTATCTATCTCAACAGCTTTTTTCCCTCAGATATCTCAACCATGCAGTGCTAACCCATTCAGGAAAAGTGGCTTTGTGGTTACATGCAGAACCCTGCAAGTTTTGTGCTAATTGGGAGTTTTCACGCCTCTCGCTGCTGAAATTGGTCCCCTAATTGTTACGTTTTAGGCGTGCATGAAAAATAGCTTAGAATACACTTAAGATGATGAAAGAGATTGGCAGCACTTGAATGCATTTTGTCCTTTTATTTTTCTCAAGCGTCAAATTGGGGTGCCTGGCCCTAGCTTGCTCAAATCATGCTGGGTTAAAACTAATTGTAACTGTTAGGGCAGATGAAAGATGCTGAATTGAAACTGGAAGCGTCAATCACTCTCACACTGCAAAGGAAGAAAGTGTGTTAATAAATGGGTATATATGGATGCTGTCCTAAGTGTGGATTTGTATTACATTAGAGCCAAGCCAATATTGATAATCCTCGATTTACAACAGTTCGGTTAGTGACCGTTCGAACTTCCAACGGCATTGAAAACGTGATTTAGGATCGCCCCAAGGATGCTTTTTTTTTTCAAAAATTTTTTTTTATTTTTTTTCCTCGACTTTTACATTTCAATGAGCATATACCTTCAATTATTACAATAAAATACACAATTTTACATTTGTGTTCCAACATTCAAAAGTCAACATCTTATACCTACGCTTATGTCATCAATCATCAGTCTATTCTGTTTTTCTTTCCATTGCACTCCTCCTCTCTTCCTCCATCGTCTCCTCCTACTTTCTTATTTATTTATTTATTTATTTATTTATTTATTTAGTGAGATTTATATACCGCCTCACAGTGCAAGCACTCTCTAAGCGGTTTACACCAGTAAGCAATGTATATTTACATTGCCCCCAACAATCTGGGTCCTCATTTTACCTACCTCGGAAGGATGGAAGGCTGAGTAAACCTTGAGCCGGTGAGATTTGAACCGCTGACCTGTGGATCAGTGTCAGCTAAAGTGGCTTGCAGTACCTGCCTCTAACCACTGCGCCACCTCGGCTCTTACTCCTTCACTCCTCCTCTACTCTCTACTCCTTCTCTTCCTCCCCTTCTACTTCCTCTTACACCCTCTTGACCTTCCTTGAGTACTCTTTTATCTTGTATTTAACAGACTGATGATACACTTTCAAATTTAAGCTCTTCATTTGCTTCTTAAGAAAATTTTTTTTAATTATTGTTATTATATTTATATAGTACTTTGTTTCTAGATATATGCTTCTAGCTTCATCTTACCTCCACAAAAAAAAAAAAGAAAAAGAAAAAAAAAGAAAAAAAAAGAAAATCTAGTTTTGTCATCTGGGATATTCACCCATTATTTTTCAATTCTACTCCTAAGGATGCTTTTTCAAGAGGCCACTGGTTGGACTTTCTGGTTTTTCTTTGAAGACGTTTCACTTCTCATCCAAGAAGCTTCTTCAGCTCTTGAGTTGAAGTGAAACGTCTTCAAAGAAAAACAAGAAAGAAAGTCCAGTGGCCTCTTGAAAAAGCACCTCTGGAACAACCATGACCTGGATGGCTGAGAATCTCCAGTGACTTATGATTGTTTTTCACACGTACGACCGTTGCAGCATCCCATTGATCACATGATCAAAGTTCAGATGCTTGGCAACCGACTCATATTTATGACGGTTACAG
The DNA here is from genome assembly GCA_023053685.1 of Diadophis punctatus similis. Lineage (NCBI taxonomy): Eukaryota > Metazoa > Chordata > Lepidosauria > Squamata > Dipsadidae > Diadophis > Diadophis punctatus. Next base: position 64,780,687 of record JALIGW010000005.1, read on the forward strand.
TGTCCTGGCATTATGTGATCCCGTTTGCGATTATCTGACCAGCAAGGGAAAGCCAGATTCCCTTAACAACCATGTTACTAACAAACTTCAGTGATTCACTTAACAACTTGTGGCAAGGAAGGTCAGAAAACGGGGCAAAATTCACTTAACAAATGTCTCGCTTAGCAACAGAAATTTGGAGCTCAATTGTGGTCATAAATTGAGGACTACATGTAGCAGGGCTCATACATGTTTATATTGCTTTGCCTAATGTTGTAAACGGAAGTGACACTTTGGGGTAGGGAACATCTCTTTCCTAAAGGGCATCTCTTTCCTGAAGATATCCAGATAGTTAAGGTGTCCCACGTCCCAAATATGGGCTATGATATGAATGAACATGTAAATAATCAAATTGACTTGCCTGTTGAGGAGCATTGATGACTCCAATGCAGTAGCCATATTGGAAAAAACCCAGGACTGCAGTAAAGACTGAGAGAAACAAAGTAAATGTGACATCCTAGGAGAAGAGCAAAAATGAGAGGAGAAGGTCACACAGTGCATTCCCATTACAGCAGACTGAAGAAGAAATGACGTATACATTTCAACCCTTTGCTTGGAATCCTTTGAAAAGCTCCCAGAGTTGATTGGAACAATGCCTCCAAAGATTGGCAGGATTCAAAACATCTTTAACATTTCCCTTGATTTTCAAGGACAAAAAAACCCTTCGGGACAACCACAATCTGGATGATTGAGAATCTCCATAGATTCAAAACATTAAAAAAAAAAAGGCAAGGCAATTATTTCAATCAGGAATATTATAGCACTTTATAGCACTTTTCTTATATACCGCTTCATAGTGCTTTACAGCCCTCTCTAAGTGGTTTACAGAGTTCAGCATACTGCCCCCAACAATCTGGGTCCTCATTTTACCCACCTCGGAAGGATGGAAGGCTGAGTCAACCTTGAGCCTAGTGAGATTTGAACAGCTGAACTGTTGAACTAGCAGTCAGCCTGCAATGGCTGCATTTAACCACTGCACCACTTCAGCTCTTGCCATGACTGGAGTTAAATATGCAAAATCTATGGAGGTTATCAAATCCAAACCAGAGGTGGGTTCTTCCCGGATTGGACCGTTTCGCCCAAACTGGTAGCGACCCGCTGATGACATTATGATGATGTCACCGAACCGGATCGGTCGGTGCCGGTCCGTGGGGGCCGCCATCTTTTTTTTGAAATTTTTTCCAAAAAAAAATTGATTTTGGGGGGGATTTTTTTAATTTCGTTTTTCTTCTGCGCATGCGCAAAAGCAGAGTTTCTGGCACTGCACATGCATCACCATTTTGTTTTCAGCTTATTTTTTTAAAAAAAAATTGGGATGTTTTGCACTGTGCATGCGCGCATGCACAGTGCGCATACGCCCATGGGGCACGGCCATGTGGCATGGGAGGAAGCGAACCGGCAGCAAGGTAAGTTGGAACCCACCCCTGATCCAAACCACTGCTTGTTCCAAGTTGAGCATCACATTGGTGGTGGCTTTCTGGAAGGGGTGGGTAGGAGTATTATTTTACCTTGCAGAAATTTGTTCTAGATTCCAGTGTGACATTCCAACCAAAGATAATCATGCAGGCTCATTAAAATCAGATTTTGCTGCTGAATGCGCAGTGAAATAATTGTGTGACTGCCTACATATCCAACCTGGCAACCTTACTTTCTTTTACCTAGTCCCAAAGGTGCTTTTTCAAGAGGCAACTGGACTTTCTGGTATTTCTTTGAAAACATTTCGCTTCGAAACGTCTTCAAAGAAAAACCCGAAAATCCAGTTGCCTCTTGAAAAAGCACCTTTGGGACAACCATGACTTGGATGACTAAGAATCTCCATCATAAGTGGGTTCCTGCCAGTTCAGATCAATTCTATAGAACAGGTAGTAAAAATAGGGACTGGTTCTCCGAACCGGCAGTACCGGAAGCCTGGCCACCCCCTCAAACTGGTCCCACGGTCGCTGCTTGTTCACCCACCCGACGCATCTGTCGGACAGCAAGCTGACTGGAGCTGGAAAGCAGCTGGCTGGCAAAGAAGCCTCTCAGCCGCCTGGCTGCAGGGCGCCGAAAAGTCATTCAGCCAGTGAGAAGAAAGCTGCGCATGCGCGAAGATGGCGGTAGTGAGTGGAGGTCTTTTCGGCACCCTGCTGGGTGGAAAAGAAGCCTCTCGGCTTCCAAGTTCAGCAGCAGGCTCGGTCCCATGACAGGGTCGCTTTTCTCCATGCCAGAAAGCTCAAAAGGCTCAGAGCAGCCTTTAAGGACAAAGTTGGCATAGCCGCCTAGATGTAAGAAAACGAACCACTGAGGGAAGGACCCCCCCGAAGCTGCTGACATTGCAGCCCCACCTTCCCCGCAGCTTGGAGTTCCAAGCGGAAGAGGTCCTTGGCTGTTGGGAAGAAGCGGCAGCTCTGGGTGCTCCACGCCCACTTCCTGTAATTCCCAAATAAGCGTGAAAAGCATTGCAGCTTTAAAACCCAAGTTCAACACCAATGATTTAGTAACCAACAATTGTAGTATTAGCAGATATCATCATTCTTTTGGAAATCCTAGTAACAGGATCCTTCACCAGAAAACCTTACTTAATTTTGTTAATACTTTTGAGCATTTTATAACTTCTATGCTAATCGGGAGAGGGATGGACTAAGAATGTAGCAAGAAGCCGGTGCCTGGCCATTTCTGAGATACTACAACGTGTTGTAGTTTCAAACTTGTTTGCATTTTGAAAATTGAGACACTGAGCACTCATCTGATAATAGCCTCGACCACTCTAATCTAATCAGATCATTAAACCAGGCAGGCAGTGAGGAGAGAGAAAGGAAAGAAACCATGCAGCCTCTCACTATTCAGTTCTCCATCTTTCTCTTTCTTTCTCTCTCTCTCCCCCCCTCCCTCCCTCCCTCCCCCCCTCTCTCAAATCGCTTTCAGCTGCCACCGCCTCCCTTAAACTTTCAGGTCAGAAGAAACTACTGATTGCCGGTCCCCTTCCAGCTCCTACTCTCAATAGGAACTTGGTAGAGAGTCTGAGGTCTCGGGCAATTTATCTCCCGATTCAAAAATGGGGGAACTTCGGTGCGTCTCTGGGCTCTTGCCTGCCCTGCTCAGGGGGTGCAACCCCTGAAGAAGGCAGTGCTCAGCACGAGCCGACAAGGTCTAGCAAAATGGAGGGCCACACTGCCCACTCCATTGCAAGAGGGGAGCGGCCACTGCCTCCTAGCTCGGGAGCCAGCTGAAGGTGAGCCGGGGGCGAGCAGGGCAGGGATGATGGCAACGGCAGAGTCTGGCACTCGGTGAGGGCAGGTTTGGCACTCTCCCAGCTGCGCTGTGTGCTGCCTCCGCCAGTTTAGGGCAGTGGGCTCAGCCCCCCGCATGTTGCATCCTCCTCCCAGCCTTTGCCCATGCCTCTGCGCCTCCAGTGTCTCCCAAAGCCGGCGCCATTGGAGCTGCGACAGGGACGGGGGCAGCTCGGTAAGCTGAGTGCCCAAAAATGCCACAGAGGTGCAGGCGAAGACTGGGAGGGGGTGCAACATGTGGGAGGCTCAATTGTGGTCGAGGACTTCCTGTACAATAATGAAATAGTAGAATAACCAATGGTTATTTATAGTCAATTATAAATATCCATGATAAAAATATAGGTAGTTTTTGACTTACAACCAATTGCTTAGCAATGATTCGAAGTTATGATGGCCCCCTCCCCCAAAGTTCTGTATAACCCAGATTCAAAGTTATGATGACTATCCCCCACCCCATAGTCATGTGACCATATTTTGGACACTCAGCAACCAGCCAACCATTTGCAGAATCTCACACTCATGTAACTATGATTTACAATGTTTTTCACTGAAAACCTGGCATTTAGTTATGAATGTGCCATAGCGAACAATGGGTTCACTTAATGACTTCAGCATTCGCTTTACAACCATGGCATTCACTTAATGATTGCCACAAAAAGGTAATAAAACTGTCACGTGATGTCCTGCTTAATGGTTGTCATGTTCTAACAACTAGAATTGTAGTTGTGGACTACCTGTAGCAATAGCAATAGCACTTAGACTTATATACCGCTTTACCGGACTTTAGAGATGTCTCTAAGTGGTTTACAGAGTCAGCATCAGGGGTGAAAATCAAATTTTTCCCTACCAGTTCTGTGGGCGTGGCTTGGTGGGCATGGCAGGGGAAGGTTACTGCAAAAGCTCCATTCACTCCCCACTCCAGGGGAAGGATACTGCAAAAACCTCCATTCCCTCCCCACTCCTGGGGGAAGGATATTGCAAAATCTCCATTCCTACCCCACTGGGGCCAGCCCCAGTGCTGGTTCTCCAAACTACTCAAAATTTCCGCTACCGTTTCTCCAGAACCTGTCAGAACCTGCTGAATTTCACGCCTGGTCAGCATATTTCCCCCAACAATCAGGGTCTTCATTTTACCCACCTCAGAAGGATGGAAGGCTGAGTCAACCTTGAGCCTGGTGAGTGTAGAGAATGGAAGCCATGTGTAGGTTGTGTGCAGCAAACTGCCTACCTCAAACGGGTCTCTCATGCCTACATGATCTCACCCAGTTCACATAGCCAGGATGATTTAGGCCATTATCCCTGGCTGATACGTGATCTCATCTAGGTTGTATCAACAGGATGCTCTTAAGGATTTGCAGGAAGAATTCACCAATGAAAATGCTGTTGCTCTTTTCTACCTTTTGCTGCTTGGAAAACTGTATAAAAAGCAATAAACACTGCGAAGGCAGTCAGACATCTTAGCATCCTGCAATGACTTGTCTCTAATTCCATCATCTGGCACCCAAGGTGGGGCCCTCTCACCCCCCCCCCACCCCCCCACCCCCGGTGGGGAGCAACAGCCAACATACTTACCATCATCTGGAACAGACCCCCTAGGTGCACCTTTGTCCTTCAGCTTCAGGACCCCTCACTGGTAAGTATGGGTTGCAATCTATTTCAACACCAGCATAAGCATGTACAGGAACTCAGATTCCTGTTACATAAGTCAGGTGTGGCAGTGCCTGAGGCGGATATAAGGAAGCTGGTTGAGGAGGTAGGGAAACACTGTCCCAGGTATCCGGAGCGCGGGACGCTCCATTTACAGGATTGGATAAAGATAGAGCATACTTTACATCTTGAACCCTGGGCTTCAGTACAGATATTACATAGATGGTATTAATGCAGTCAAGCAGTGGAAAAATTTGGCTTTGATGCCAAATTTGGCTTTGATGCTTCGGCAGGACAACAATTAACTACCAGCCCTCCACCTGATTATGATCAGATAAAAATTGTCACCCCCAAATCATCTCCAATTGGACCTTCAGCTCCTCCTGGAGAGGCTAATTCTTTTTGCTTCTCCATGGCCATTGTATACAGTTAAGCTGTTCAAATCTCACCGGCTCAAGGTTGTCTCAGCCTTCCATCCTTCTGAGGTCGATAAAATGAGGACCCAGATTGGGGGCAATATGCTGAACTCTGTAAACCGCTTAGAGAGGGCTGTAAAGCACTATGAAGCGGTATATAAGTCTAAGTGCTATTGCTATATCCCAATAAGGCAAATATTAGAGGAACAATTAGACAAAGGGCGGGGGGAGAATATAGAAGAAATTACTGACATGCTTTCTATTTGTCCAGGGCATGCCACGGGACAAGCAGATCAGAATGGAGCTCAAATAGTGGAATATTGCCCTTTGTCATATGCAATTTTAACGGAACTTAGAAAAGTAATTAGAGACATGGGGTTGGGAAGTACCTATGTGCAGGGAATGCTGGAAGCCACTATGAGAAATCATTAGTACCTGAAGATTGGAAAACTACTTTTCGCATGTTGCTTACTCCAGCGCAATATGTAGTTTGGGTTTGGGTAATTGATTTAAAGGATTGTTTTTTCTCTATTCCTCTATGCCCCCCTGATCAGGAAAAGTTTGCATTTACTGTGCCTGCAGTGAATCATTCAGAACCTAATAAATGTTATCACTGGACAGTTTTACCGCAGGGAATATTGAATAGTCCCACATTGTGTCAGCTTTATGTTGCTGCAGCATTAGCCCCTTTTCGCAAACATTATCCATTGGCTTTGGTATATCATTATATGGATGATATTTTAATTGGAGCCCCAAAGATACAACCTAATTGGCTTTTTGAAATACAAAATGATTTCAATATTTATGGATTGCAGATTGCCCCGGAAAAGATACAGCTGCATTCTCCCTATCTTTATTTAGGGCATAAAATGTTGCAATCCTACTCTGCTCTAGTTCTTCCTCGCTTGAGTTTACCCAAGGTTATTTCTTTGGTCAATTTGCAGCAGTTGTTAGGCACCCTCAATTGGATTTGCCCTTTTTTTTTACCTACACATTTACTTAGTCCATTATTTGATTTATTGACTAAAGGAAAACAACCTGGAGATCTCATTGTAGTTCCACTTGCAGCACTTTCCAAGATTGAGCAAATTAATGACATCTTAAGCACTCAATTTGTGGATCGTATTCCTCGTAAAGATTGTCAGTTAACTCTTTTGATATTCCCTACTAGTAAGTTGCCTACCGGAGTATTAGCTGTATTAGAGTCGCAGAAAGTATATTGTGTTGAATGGCTTTATTTACCCCATACCCCATCCCAAAATGTTTTGCCATTTATCCAGGCCGTTGCTGAAATAATAACTTTGGGACGCACTCGAGCTTGCCAAAAAATTGGGACTGATTTAATGAATATTATTCTTCTCTCCCTAAATCTGATTTTCAATTTTATTTTCAGAATAACTTATCTCTTCAGTGTGCTTTAACTGATTATGTGGGCTGTATTGCATATCATTTGCCTAAAGATCCTCGGTTTGCTTGCTTAATGACTTCTTCCTTTCCTGTCTGCACACTGCTTTCTCCTTCTCTGTTGTTACAAACTCCTACTGTTTTCTCTGATGGAGAGTGAAAGAGAGGAGCAATTGCTTACAAGGATCTTCATGATGAAACCTGGAAAATATCTTACACTGTAGTGCAATCTTCGCCGCAACATTCAGAATTGTGTGCTGCCATTTTAGCTTTCCACACCTTTTCTCAACTTAATTTCTGACTCTCATTATTTATTTATTTTATTTATTTATTACTTGTACTTGTATGCCGCTCAACTCAGCAGGGACTCTGAGCGGCTCACAGCAATACAAACAATATCAATATAAAACAACCAAAAAACAGGGTTGAAAACACAATATAAAAACATTAAAATCACTCAGTCATTCAATATTCCGCTGAATATTCAATATTCAGTCATTATGTGTGTCAAATTATTTCTAATCTTCCATGTGCTTACATTACACCCAGGATTGACTCCAATTTAATGGCTCTGTTTTTAACTTTACAGCAACTGCTACAAGATCGGAAACATTTATACTTTGTTTCTCACATATGCATTTATACTTTGTTTCTCACTCGTCCCTTCCTGGCCCGCTTTCCAAAGGCAATAGTCATGCTGATGCTGCTGTTCATGTTTTACCCACTTTATTTTCAGATCCTTTTTTAGTCACTCTTTTTTTCATCAAAATGCTAGGGAGTTGGTACAAGCTTGCCATATTCCACTTGACCAAGGCAAGCAGATTGTTTTATCCCATCCCCAATGTTCTGGGGCATCCCCCTCAGGGGACACAGGAGTTAATCCCCATGGTTTCATCTCCGATCAACTATGGCAAATGGACCCAGTGGGAAGGGAGTGACTGAATTTGATATGCTAGGTCAGATAAGCAATTTTAGTAATGATAGAAGTTAAAATACTATATTTGGATATTGAACATTGAATATATAACAAAAAATTATGTTAATTCTTGATAATACATTATGGTATATGTATGGATATTTATATGAAGAATGTTAATAATAATAATTTTTTTTAAAAAAACTGGCAAATGGACATTACTTATGTTCCTTCTTTGGCTCCCTGGAAGTACATTCATTTATCTATTGACATTTATTCAGGAGTGCTTTGGGCCACACCTCAACAAGGGGAAACAGATAATCATGTTATTTCTCATCTTTTTTTGGCTATCACAGCCTTGGGCAAGCCCGCTTCTTTAAAAACTGATAACAGGCCAGCCTATTCTTTAATTAATTTATTTATTTTATTAAATTTATATGCCGCCCAACTCCAAAGGACTCTTCTTCATCGACCTTTTTGCACTTTTGTACAACCTGGAATATTGTTCTTACTCATGGTCTCCCCTATAATTCCACGGGTCAAACCATAGTGGAGGGTAATAATTGGTCCTTCAAGGACTGCCTCCACAAACAAATAAAAAAGGAGGGCTTTCGAGTACTTAATTTGTCATGGGTGACACAACAGGTTAAAAAAGTATTATTTACCTTAAATCAATTGAATGTTTCCATTCAAAATTTGACCGCCTATCAGAGACACTTTCAACAGAAAGCAAGTTTGCCTCCCCCTTTAGTATATTATCGGGCATTGCCAGATAAAACATGGTTGGGGCCGGTCCCTCTGATAACGTGGGGATGAGGATATGCTGCTGTGCTTGCTCCTACAGGATCTTTGTGGATTTCAGCGTGTTGCGTCTGCCCAGCCAAGGATGTCGTGGCATCAGTCCCTGGATCCAGTCCCAGAAATGGCAAAGGTGACTCTCCAGATGGCACAGCAACCAATTCGATCCCGTCGTGCCAGTCGTCCAGTGACATGGGGAGATGTGAAGAACTTGACCACCAAGATGCAGGCAGTGCTGCAGCAGCAGCAAGCAGAACAAACCCCTGAGAACTGCCATTTTTGTGGTTTTAACTGCAAATTCCTTAGCCATCATTTGTTTGTGTTTGATTGTCAATAGCTGCCCTTTGGCAACAGCAGCTGTCATCCCACCCAAACATTCACTCGAACAACGAATGAAGCAAAACCTATGGGTACAGCTAGCTAACATCACACAAAATGATGTCTTTTGCTTATCTGAAGTGTATGATATGGAAAATTTGCTTTCTACATGTTTAGTCCCTGTTTGCACCCCTTCTGCGGTAATTCAAAACTTCACTGGCTTGGGTGGATTTTTATTAAATGGGAATTTTAATTATGGGACTATATCTAATTGGAGGTTCGCTGCTTATTATTTACCCCCTGATGCAATTGTTTTGTATACCCCGGTGGTAGCAATCCCTGCAAATATAATCTGTGCTAAAGTAGTTAATTGTACATCTTCAAGTAAAAAACCTCACTGTCTTCGCATTAACTCACCTAATTTAAACTACACCATGTTTGAGGAGATATCCTTTAATTTTGCCCGTGTTTGGCTAACGCAAGGATGGTTTTTTACATGTGGTCAAGAAACTTTTAATTATATTCCTGCTAATATTAGTGAAGTGCAGTGTTGCCTCAGCCGGCTGATTCCTGTTTTGCTTTCCAAAGAACAAATTCACTCGAGCCGTTCTCGGTGTGGGGTCTCCCTAGATAGCACTTGTGACTCCGAAGCAGCCTTACTTAATAAAGCGGAATATGTAGTGCTGGCTGTGTCTATAGTGGGTGTGCCAGCACTTGCTGCTCACACTCACCTTAACATTAACGCTGTTGCGTGTAATTTAGCAAAAACAGTTAATGCTACTTCTTCAGCTATTTCAGCAATTAACCATAATCTGCAAGTTTTGAGAAAGGCTATTTTACAAAATCATGCTGCTATTGATTATTTGCTTTTGCGTCAACATTTAGATTGTGAAAGTTTTGATGGAATGTGTTGCTTCAACCTTTCAGATGAGTCACGAACTATCCAGCACCAGCTCAATATTTTAAACAATTTGGCCTCTGATTTGAAAATTGATACTTTAGGATCTTGGTGGGAAAGCCTTTGGGCTTGGTTACCCACAGGCTTAATGGGAAATGTCCTACGGTTTTTAGTCATTATTTGTGTCATTTTGATTGGTGGCTGCTGCTTTGTTCAGTGTCTTCCTTCCTTTTTCAACATATGTATCACAGTTTTTCGCTCCAAACCCCCACCCATGTTGCCTCAGGATCAGGTTTATGCCCTGTATAAGCAATTGCAGGGATATTCTTCTCCTGATTATGACCCTTTTATTAACCCCTCTTATGACAATGTATTGTCAAACAAAATAAAAAAGAGTGAGATGTAGAGATGAAAGCCATGTGGAGATTGTGTGCAGCAAATTGCCTACCTCAAATCGGCCTCTCATGCCTACATGCTCTCACTCAGTTCACATAGCCAGGATGATTTAGGACATTATCCCTGGCTTGTATGTGATCTCATCTAGGTTGTATCAACAGGATGTCCTTAAGGATTTGCGGGGAGAATTTATCAATGAAAATGCTGTTGCTCTTTTCTACCTTTTGCTGCTTGGAAAACTTATAAAAAGCAATAAACACTGTGAAAACAGTCAGACATCTTAGCATCCTGCAATGACTAGTCTCTAATTCCATCATGTGACATTCAAACTGCCAAATTGCAGTCAGCTGGCAGTCAGCAGAAGTAGCCTGCAGTACTGCACTCTAACCACTGTGCCACCACGGCTCTTGTATCTGGATAACACTAATAAGCTACAGACCATAACGATGATAATATGTAAAATCCCCCAAAATATCATTGCCCACAGGCTGGACTTCAACCCCCATCGTTCCCAGTTTCAGGATGGTTGGAAATGATAACATGAGGAGCACCAGGTTGGATAATGTTCTACATCATGAATTCATTCATGGTTCATAAGTGCTCAGCGAATTTCCCCATTATTATTATTTGAATAACCCTGTCTTTGCACTCTACAGTCAGTGTCCTGAGAAATTGTAACAATGCGCCCCACAAGTGAAATAATAACTAACGGTTATTAAAAGGGACATAAGACCCTCAGGTCTTCTTGGCACTACGTTCCCTGAGTTGCATCATCTGCTACAAATAAGCTATTCCTTCTGCGCTCATTGTTCAAAGTGGCAGCTGATCCAGACATATGCCGCCATGCCAGCTGCCAAGATTGCCTACCCTTTAATGAAAGTAAATTAACATCTGATCGCCAGTCCACCAATCTAATAAATTAACTGTTCGGTTAAGTTATTATAGACATTTAGCTGCTGCCTTCTTTATGTTTTGCATTTGGAGAGCTCATAATAAGCAGAAAATTGGTTTTAACTCTATAATTGCTACGACATGGCAGACAATAGCAACTGTGATCCCAGCAATGACTTATTTTACATTATTTCATTCAAACTCACACTAGTTACTATATTACTGCTAGACAGGGAAACCAAATTTGACCATTCTGCCTTGCAAAAGGATGTGATCCATATGTAATATTCTCCCTTTTTTCTGTATTTATTTTTATAAGAATGTTTAAACACAATAAAAGTATAAAGAATCAAAGACAAGATAAGAAAAAAATAATAGAATTGTGATTTACACCCTTCTTTCTGTTGAGTAGCTCCTGTCTTACTCTTTCTCTTCCTTCTGTTCTTACTTTGTAATTACCTTCCTCTTAACTGATTGATGTAAACCAGGGGTATCAGACTCAAGGCCCGGGGGTCAGATCTGGCCCATGGGGTGCTTAGATCTGGCCCATGAGGCTGCACTGGAAACAGTGAAGGCCCAGCCCGCAGAGCCTCTGCCAGCAAAAATGGAGCTCGGGAGGGCCGCGGGCATCTCACCAGAGCTCCGTTTTGGCTGGCAGAGGGTTGTAGGAGGCTGTCGCAGCTGAAAATGGAGCTCGCGAGGGCTGTGGGTGGCTCTCACCAAGCTCCATTTTTGCTGGCAGAGGGTTGCAGGAGGCTGTCACAGCTGAAAACAGAGCTCGAAAGCCCATTTTCTTTGGCAGAGTGTTCGGGCCACCACAGGCGCTCTTGACATGAGTGATATTGAGCCGGCCACACCCATCCTGGTCATGCCCATCCCGGCCCCCCAAGATCAAACACAACCCTGATTCACCCTCAATGAAATCGAGTTTGACACCCCTGATGTAAACCATCAATTCAGTCTTTTCTTCTTTTAACGAAAACTCCATGTAAAGGGTCCAGTCTTTCAAAAAAGGTTGCATTATTGTCTTGATAAGGAGGAAATCCTGCCATGTACCAGATGTCAGTGCCTCAGGGTTTGTGTAGTCACCGTTTCCTATTGTTTTCATTTATTTATGAATCTATTATTTATATATTCATTACCAATAGGTTGATACCATCTCATTAAAAGCTCTAAAACATTTCAAACAATTTCTCCAAAAAAAGTCAACATGTAACTAATAACAATAGCAATAGCAATAGCACTTAGACTTATATACCGCTTCGTAATGCTTTACAACTCTTTCTAAGCAGTTTACAGAGTCAGCATACTGGCCCCAACAATCTGGGTCCTCATTTTACTGACCTTGGAAGGATGGAAAGCTGAATCAACCTTGAGCTGGTGAGAATCAGTGGGCAGAGTTATCCTGCAATACGGCATTCTAACCCATGCACCACCATGGCTCTAATAAAAAACCCCAATGTAAATGCAGATGGCTTTCACTACCTTCACTAACCATGAGAAAGCCCACCTAAACACAAAGGATTTCAGAAGCTGTTTGAAGACTTCTGGGATCTGAATAGGGGACAGGGTATTCCACATAGAGAGGCATTAACCTCCAACCCATTCAACTCACATGGATTGGGACCTTAAGCAAGCCCTCTGTTACCCAGCAGGAGAGTCAAAATCATTTTATTTTTTATTTATTTATTTATTTATTGTCAAGTACATGTTGGTAATATACATAGATATAACATTGCTTATATACATAAGATAGGTACTGATATGAGGGAACATTAGGACAGGGACGGTAGGCACGCTGGTGCACTTATGCACGCCCCTTACTGACCTCTTAGGAATCGGGTGAGGTCAACAGTGGACAGTCTAAGAGTAAAGTTTTGGGGGTTTGGTGACGAAACCACAGAGTCAGGTAGTGAGTTCCAGGCATTTACCACTCTGTTGCTAAAGTCATATTTTCTATAGTCAAGTTTGGAGCGGTTCACTTTGAGTTTGTATCTGTTGTGGGCTCGTGTATTGCTTTGGTTGAAGCTGAAGTAGTCGTTGACAGGAAGGACGTTGTAGCAGATAATTTTATGAACTATGCTTAGGTCGTGCCGAAGGCGACGTAGTTCTAAGCTTTCTAAGCCCAGGATTTCAAGTCTGGTTGCGTAAGGTATTCTGTTGCGAGTAGAGGAGTGAAGGACTCTTCTTGTAAAGTATCTCTGGACACTTTCTAATGTATTTATGTCCAATATGCGGTGTGGGTTCTAGACAGATGAGCTGTATTCAAGGATTGGTCTGGTGAATGTTTTGTATGCTCTGGTTAGTAGTGTGATATTACTGGAGAAGAAGCTACATAAGATTAGGTTAACAACTCTTGAAGCCTTTTTGGCGATGTTGTTGCAGTGGGCTTTGGCACTTAGGTCATTTGATATGAGTTTTCCAAGGTCTTTGACAGGGTGAGGGTTGTCTGCAAGGTCTTGTCTGTTCAGCTTGTATTTGGTGTTCTGATTTTTTTTGCCAATGTGTAGGACAGAGCATTTGTTGGTTGAGATTTGGATTATAGTTTAATTTAAAAAAATTGGATTATTGAGATTGAGATTATAGACAAAAGAATTGTTGTCAAGAGCCCTCAAGAGCCAACAGGTCAAGCTTAACATAAGCTTTTGTGGATGAGAGTCCTCTCTATCAGAAATGGCAATGATTTGTTAGCTGAGAAGAGCCAGAAGACACTTTCATTGTTAGCTACTTTGCAGAATAAATGATACTGTAGCAACAAAAAATGGGATCCTATGCTATGTAGAATAATAGCTCAGAGTTGCCTCGAACTTCAAGATGGGCAGCAAATAAATTTAATAAGAACTAAATAAAAATTAAAAAAATAAATAGATTAAAGGGGGTTGGAAATGGAGAATAGGATGTTTCAATTGCTAGAGAGCAAGGTCTCCTGGTGAGAATTGCATATTTATTTATTTATTTTATTTGTGAGATTTATATACCGCCTCACAGTGCAAGCACTCTCTAAGCGGTTTACACCATTAAGCAATGTATAAATTTACATTTCCCCCAACAATCTGGGTCCTCATTTTACCTACCTTGGAAGGATGGAAGGCTGAGTCAACCTTGAGCCGGTGAGATTTGAACCGCTGACCTGCGGATCACAGTCAGCTAAAGTGGCCTGCAGTACAGCCTCTAACCTCTGCGCCACCTCAGCTCATAACAGCATATGCTGTTGAAAGTCCTTAGAAGAGCCAAACACTTGGTCATCAGCCTTCCATCCTTCCGAGGTCCGTAAAATGAGGACCCAGATTATTGGGGGCAATACAGGGGTGGGTTCTAACTTACCTCACCGCCGGTTCACTTCCTCCCGCACACAATACGTATTGTGCGTATTGTGCGCTGCATGGCCGTGCGGCACGCACGCACATGTGCAGTGCCGAAAATTCTCATTTTTTTTAAAAGGCCAAAAACAAGATGGTGGCGCATGCGCAGTGCCAGGATTCGGCTTCTGCGCATGCGCAGAAGAAAAAAAATCAGCAATTTTTTTTAAAAAAAATCAAAAAAACAATTCAAAAAAAAAGATGGCAGTGTCCACGTACCGGCACCGACCGAACCGGCTCCGTGATGTCACCAGCAGTTTGCTACCAGTTCGGGTGAACTGGTCCAAACTGGGAGGAACCCACTTCTGGGGCAGTAGGTTGATTCTGTAAACCACTCAGAGAGGGCTGTAAAGTACTCTGAAGAGATATATAAATCTAAATGCTACTGCTATTGGGTTTCTTCTACAATCAATGAATAGATATGAGCCGCTAGATGCAAAATTTCTTTCATTCTTCTGAAAATGTGACTGCCACCAGCCCTCTGATTTTGGAAGGGAAAAGGCAATCTCCTTATTAGATACATCATCTCCATTTGCCAAATTGCTTCTGGAACAGAGTAGAGAGTCCTTTCTGTCCGTTTTCTGCCCCTGCTATGTACATAAAAGGGTTAAAGCTAGAATAAACAAAAGCCACCCACAGTATTGTTTTTAGCAGCTTTAAAAAGTTCTCTTCTTTTGATCCATGGATATAGAAAATGGAGATTGTTATTTCAAATCCTCTGCCCTTTTATCTTTTGCCTGTTTTTCCATGTCTCTCTTCCTTCCTCCCTTCCTGTGTTTACCAGCCTTCAGTCCCATTTTGCCAGTTAGCTGTTTTTGATGTTTGTTGAGCTTTAATAAATAATTTTTTGTTGGCTGAACTGAATGACCTGTGCGCTTGCTCCAATCTGGAAATAAAGATTGAATTGATTGCGAATGTGCTGCGGGAAAACTGAACGGGAAGTTACCCCTAATAATTTTTCCTTCCCCCTCCCTCCTTTGTCAGAGGTGGTGGCTCAATGGCTTAAAAGACGTCAGAGAAGGTCTATGCTCCAACGGTTCGAGTCCTAGCACTGCGTGATGGTGTGAGCTACTGTCACTTGCCTCAGCTCCTGCCAACCTAGCAGTTCAAAAGCAAGCTAATGTAAGTTGATAACTAGATACCAGTTTGGCAGGAAGATAACAGTGTTTCACCATATGTTTTGCCTTGCGGTGTCATGGTGGCCGTGTGACCATGGAAATGTCTTCAGACAATCCAGGCTCAAAGGCTTAAAGAAATGGAGATGAGCACCATCCAGGGGTGAAATTCAGCAGGTTATAGAGAACCGGTAGCAGAAATTTTGAGTAATTTGGAGAAGCGGCAAATACCACCTCTGGCTGGCCCCAGAGTGGGGTGGGAATGGAGATTTTGCAGTATCCTTCCCCTGCCATGCCCACCAAGCCACGCCCACCAAGCCATGCCCACAGAATCGGTAGGGAAAAATTTTGCATTTCACTCCTGGCAAATGCAATCCCTTAAAATTGGTTATGACTAGCAGAGTAAAATCCACAGGGATTCCTTTACCTTTACCTCCCTCCTTACTGAGAAATTGGGACCAGCCAACTATCTGAGACAGATGTAGCATGTAAATTTTAACACAGTACAGTTTCTCATTTACATCTAGGCTTTAAAAGGAGTATCGGTTTGTACCTCTGTAACTGCCATTTTCTACCGTTGGGATCTCTCTCACATAATTCTAGGTCCATCCACTTGTCAGATGCTAAAAATTCTCTTAGCCCAGCCCATTATAGAACACCCATTGTGAGGAAGAATGAAAATTCTTATAGACATTCCAGCTGTCACTATGTAAAAATAAAAATCCTCGCTGTTTCTACTCTCTGAGCCTTTTGGACTAGCGTTCTGGATCTTAAAATATGTTTAATAATGCTTTCACAGACTAAAGATAGCAACACTTTCACAGACTAAAGATAGCAACACTACTAATATAATAAAAATTTTGTTTTGCAAAAGCCTATGAAACACCTGGTTAATATTTTGCTGAAATCTGTCTTGGAACTTCTCAAGAATTTTCAAAATTTCTCTTGAAAGAGAAATTTGACTGTATTCTCAGAGTGATATGTTTTTTAAAAAGGTGCTTTCATTTTAAACGTTGATGAAATTTGCAAGCTGATAAACTCCTGAATGGTAATGTTGAATTGAACAGATCCAATTCAGACTAGAATTGGGGGTGGCCGGGGGTGGGAGGGAGATGCCTATAGGCAGGAGGCATTAGAGTGGATCAAATCTATTCATATTGGGATCATTTCACCCATATAAATCAATACATCAATGCCATGTAAAAACCTAATTTTGTTAGGACGGGGTTGGGCAACTGTGACTCCTTTATGACCTGTGGACTTCAGCTCCCAGAAACCCTCAGAATGAAACCACCATTCCTGAATGGTGCCTCAGGAATTTGGGGAGTTGAATTCCACAGGTTGTAAAGGGGCCATACAGTAATTGCCTATCCCTGAGGTAGGATATTCTACTGAGATGTTTTCATATTGAATCTCCAAACTGATTATTTGTACATCCCCGTTTCTTATAGGTTTCTATAAGTGTTTGGAGCTTATTTTATTTGAACATGCTATTGATGTTGGATTGATCACTTTGAGGCCTCCTTGTTGGGTTGATCACTCTTTGTATTTGTATTTGTTTATTTGTCAAGCATATATGATTATAAGCAAAGTATAACCAGTAAAACATGATTGAATACCCAGAGGTGGTATTTGCCGGTTCTCCGAACTACTCAAAATTTCTGCTACCGGTTCTCCAGAACCTGTCAGAACCTGCTGAATTTCACCCTTGTTAGAAACTTTGGAAATAAAGTCCAAAATCAGTCAACTTCTTCTTCAACTTCAACTTCAACTGGATAGGTGCTATGTTTTGAAGTCAGTTTTATAAGAGAAAATCAACAATAACTGGAAATGGCTCTTTTACACCTTTATTTAAATGCATTTGTCCCAGACCAAACGACACCAAAAACTGCTGACAAAATGTAAATTGCAATGGCATTTAGAAGGCTAGTGCAAGAAAGGAGAACAATGCTGCAAAAAGAAGAGTAAGAAGGATAGATCACCACCAAATCACAAATATTTGAGACGTAGAAGTCCTACCTAATGTATACTGTTTTATGTGTGTCTAACCTGGAGAGAAATTGCAAGATGTACAGTATTTCATGCATAATAATCAGTATGGGCTTGAAACTGAAAATGTAGATTTGACTCTCAGTGAAGTCTAACTATATTCAATAGCATAGATTTCTGAGTAAGTATACTTATAACTTTAGTGCACTCCTACAAAGTTATACAACTGGCGTTCCCAGCTTACTACTATCCAGTTACGTTGGAACTGAATTCTTGCAATTCCCAGTCAACATGTTTTAACTCACATCATAATCTCCAGACCACAATGATAGGAATTTTTAATAATACTAGTTCCACTGATTGATATTATATTTCTATATCAATAATTTTCTTCTTTTCCCTTTTTGCTTGCTCATTTGATTTTCCTTCTTCTTTTAAAAAAATAAAAAGTCCCTGCTTTTAGGGCCCCTCTTGTTTCAATAAAAAAAGAAAAGAAATTTTAGCCCCAAAATCTCAAACTTACTGACACCCTTGTTTCCCCCCTGGTTAGATATGCATAGGATCGCACTGTTAGCAAATTTGAACGAATGCTTTAATTCTTTTTAAAGCAAAGGATCATTGTCTCCAAAGTTGCAGAAATTTTTTACTGATGTGATATTTCAGTTTTATTTAAATCAAGAAAGTAAACCGAGTGGGCCAGATTGGTCTGGATGGAAAACGTTCACAAGAATATTCACCACAGTGAAAATTGTTGTGAAAAGAGTATGTTTGATAATGACATTCACACATTCTCTACAGGCAACGTTCTCAGTGTGAAAGCTATTGACAACATGTTTTATTCAAAACATATTTGAAAGAAGTCAATGTATTCTGTCGATGCAAGAAAAGAGCTGGTTTTTTCCAATTCGGTAGCTTCTAGATTGTAATTATGAATATGTTCTTTCCTTTCCTTTTTCGTTTTCCCCCACCTGATTTATCTCAGTAATGCATGAGGCTGCAACTTTGCCCTTGTTTCCCCTGTAGTAAGCCTCAATAGATACATTGGCCTTTCTTTTTGAACACCCATGTATCAACTAAGCCATGCTTAGGGTTTAGCACTACTGCAGGATTCAGCACCTAGTTAAGATGCTGGGCATAAATCTCGATTTGGAAGTCTAGTAAGAGATATTGCGATAAGTATTACCTTTGTTAACCGCTGTTTAGGTTTCACGTCCATCAGCGTGTTTCTTGTCAGCGGATCCATGATTGCTGGCAGTCACTTGCTCAAAAGAATTGTGCAAAAGATGAGTTTCCGACCTTTATCAGATTTGTTGCTTAAAGAGCTGGAGAGGCATAATTGATCCTATGAGATCCCCAAGGGGAGCAGGAGAAGGAGAGACAGTTGGTGGCAGACAACATGAGAGAATTAGAGGAAGCTTATTTGTAGCCCCTGGTAGGGATATAATTAATCAACTCAAATGTTAATGAAAAACCAAGCATTCTGCAGCGTGTACCTTCTCTCCACACCAATTGTTTAAATAGAGAAAGTGCAAAGGCCAAAGGAGTTTGCACAATGATAAACCCACCAAAATGAGCTGAAATGTTCACTAGGAGTTTATTGCATTCTAGACATCAAAATAGAAGAAGTCTTCCCCTAACTTCTTGTCCTAATATGCTGGACTCCAACTCCAAAATATTCAGATACTTTCATAAGAGTTACCCTTTTCCAAACTGGTACCTAGAAAAATGCTGGGTTTGCAATTCTCAGATTCCCATCCTAGCTGGCTATCGTTTTCAGGGCTACAATTCCAGTTCGATAATGCCGGATTGTTGGAAATTTCTCTAGGACAGTACTTCTGATTTTTTTTTGCCCCTCTAATAAGAAATTGCAAGGTGTTGTTTTTCTTCTACATCAGGGTCTCCAAACTTGGCAACTTTAAGACTTGTGGACTTCAGCTCCCAGGATTCCTCAGGCAACCATGCTGGCTGGAGAATTCTGGGAGTTGAAGTCTACATGTCTTAAAGTTGCCAAGTTTGGGCAACCTTGTTCTACCTATATTCTATTCATAACTTTTATAGGTAGTTCTTGATTTACGACTACAATTGGGATCAGAACTCCATTGTTAAGATCTGGTTAAGACCATGTACTGATTCATGGTTAAACAGAGATTAGATATTTGCCCCCCAAAAATAATAATCCATGGAGCTTCCAGGATTTTGATCCCGATCACAACTATAAGAAATATGAAATACCAAATCTCCATGGAATGAAGTTCCTATCATCTCTCACATTTGGTTATGCTGGATATAATTGGGCATCTAACAACAACTGGATGGCCAATCCAGCCTATTCCTATGCTAATTATTAAGCGAATACTTAAATTCCATTAAAATCACTGGAAACATTTATCCTAAGTACTTGGAGAATAGTTTACCCAGTTGAAGTTAGTATATCCTGGACTACTGCAACGCGCTCTACATGGGGCTACCCTTGAAGAGTATCCGGAGACTTCAGTTGGTGCAAAATGCGGCTGCGTGTGCTGTGGTGGGTGTGCCAAGGTACACCCACGTGACACCTATATTCCGCCAGCTGCATTGGTTGCCCATCGGTCTCCGGGTCCAATTCAAGGTGTTGATCACCATCTTTAAAGCCCTTCATGGCTTAGGACCAGGCTATCTCTGGGACCGCATTCTGCCTCACACTTCCCTTCGACCGGTTAGGGCCCACAGAGTTGGCCTCCTCCAGGTCCCGTCGGCCAAGCAATGCCGGCTGGTGGGCCCTAGGGGGAGAGCCTTCTCTGTGGCAGGCCCCGCGCTCTGGAACCAACTTCCCCCAGAGACCCGAACCATCCCCACTCTGCTGGCCTTCCGAAAAGCCGTTAAGACATGGCTTTTCCTGCAGGCTGGGGGTAGAGCCTAATCCACTCGAGCTCACCCCCAAGTATGTATGGTTGTTGTATGGTTGTTGGATGGTTTTAATACTGTGTTTTTAATTTTTATACTTGTTTTTAATGTAATATTTACAGTTGGTTATTCTTGTATTTTCTCTGCTGTACGCCGCCCTGAGTCCCTCGGAAGTTGAGCGGCATATAAGAAAACCAAAATAAATAAATAAATAATAAATAAATAAATAAATAAATAAATAAATAGTGTAAGTGGATACAAGATGGAAGAGTTCATATCCAGCCTTCCTGGACTTGAAATACTGATGATGTTACCTAGCTTGGGTAATGAAACAACCAAGCTTAGAGAGCACCAAGGACCCCTCATTTCAACTCTGAGCTACATATATTCTCCTTTATAGAACTTTGTTCCTCCAAAGAAATATTAGATATTCCTGTCTAATACGCATTTGGTGGTAAGTTCCACTGAATTCCTTGAAACTTAATTCTAACCAGAGATGTCTAGAAAATTACATTTTAAAATGCTTACAGGGTCCTGAATGTTAAGATGAGAATAAATCTCATAGAGGCGATGTGGACCTTTTCTTGGAATTCAGACATTTAGAAATAAAGTCGAGATTAAAAGTCTAATAGAAAATATTTATTTCGGTACAAAAACAATAAATCATGAATAGTTACATCCTTGCTAATAAATCGTGACCGTTCCGGTCAGAGTCAAAGGCAGAAGTGATTAATGGAGAATCAGGAATGCACACATGCGCAGAAGATCACATCACGTGTCCTGCTTGTATTGGAATGTACCATAATATTAGGATAGGGATGCATCACCCTGCATAGACATACAACTGGCAATATTCACTACGTGACACTGAATTAATAGTCCCAACAATTATATTGCCTAAGGGCAAAAAGAGACAGAAAGTGCTGTATATTTAATTTTCAAAGATGTGTATTTTTACTTAACTAGAGCCATTTGAACCCCAGTTAAAAAGAACTTTCACTTGTAATTTTGTGAACAACGTTCACAATGTTATTCCCATATTTCTAAAGAATCATTGGGGGACAGTAGCTTCACTAGGAGCTCAGTTCTAGTTCTCCTTTGAGGATATCTTTCATCTACTACACCCTGTGGTTTCAGTGGTGTTCTGTAGGAGGTTAGCACCTACCCCCCTCCTAGAGGAATAAAATTTTTAGGAATTATTAAAAAGGCAGAATCTTATAGGAGCCGAGGTGGCACAGTGGTTAAATGCAGCACTGCAAGCTACTGCTAGTTCAGCAGTTCAGCTGTTCAAATCTCACCGGCTCAAGGTTGACTCAGCCTTTCATCCTTCCGAGGTGGGTAAAATGAGGACCCAGATTGTTGGGGGCAATATGCTGAACTCTGTAAACCGCTTAGAGAGGGCTGTAAAGCACTATGAATTATATAAGTCTAAGTGCTATTGCTATTGCTATTATATTTCCCTGGATTAGAAAATGAAGAAACAAGTTTTAGGCAGAAAAAGACTCACTCTTAGTAGCCCCCACCTTTGTCAATGGACCATCAAAGCCTGAGCCCAGCTCACTCATTCCCCCAGCCTTTGTCAATGGGTAGTCCATACTACATAACCAAGATAGGATTAGCCTTCTGCCCATCTCACCACATGGCACCTGGGAAGATTGCATCAGTCAGCACTCAAACAAGCCTAGTGGGACACAGACAAAAGCCTACAAAGTTAGCCAAGACCCCTGCCCCCTGGGAGTCTGGCAGCCAATGGGATACATTTCTTACACAGGAACAGGAAACTCTCAAGGTGGGGCCTAACAGAGGGTATAAAACTTAGGCAGTGTCAGTATCTGACATAGTCGGAATAACAGAAACTTGGTGGGATGAATCACACGATTGGAACACACAGATAAAAGGATACAAACTCTTCAAAAAAAACAGATCACATAAAAAAGGAGGTGGTGTTGCACTGTATATAAAGGACCACCATGTAGCTACAGAGCTACAAGTAACCAAGGAAGAAAACCCATTAGAATGCATATGGGTCAACATAAAAGAAAAAAAGAACGACACAACAATAGGAGTATACTACAGACCACCAAACCAAACAGAAACAATGGACACCCTTTTTACCAACCAGCTAAATAACATATACAAGAAAAACAACATTGTAATAATGGGAGACTTCAACTACCCGGATATCAACTGGAAAACCAACTCAGCACCAAGTGAGAAATCTAACAGATTCCTAACCAGCCTAGCTGACAACTTCATTGTCCAAAAAGTGGAGGAGGGAACTAGAGGGGCAGCCATACTGGATTTAATACTTACAAACAGAGAAGAAACAATAGAAGGAGTTGAAGCTGCAGGAACACTTGGCGAGAGTGACCACGTAATACTAAAATTCACCATAAAGCAAACACAAATAACTGAACATAACAACACCTATATCCCAGACTTCAAAAAAGCCGACTTCAATAAACTCAGAGAAAACTTGGGGAAGTTCCCTTGGATGAAAGTACTAAAGGGTAAAACAACTCAAGAAGCCTGGGAGATCCTAAAAAACACGATCTTAAAAGCCCAGAACACCACAATACTGATGAGGAAGAAAAACAAGAAATCCAAAAGGAAACCAGCATGGCTAAACAAAGACCTCACCGATAAACTGAATGAAAAAAAAGATAAATACAAAAAATGGAAAGATGGGCACATAACCAAGGCAGAGTACCAACAGACAGCCAAAATCTGTAAAGAAAAAATCAGGACAGCAAAGGCCCAGAATGAACAAAGACTCGCAACAAAAGTCAAAGACAACAAAAAAAGCTTCTTCCAACACATAAACAACAAGAAAAAAATCAAAGAAACAGTTGGTCCACTAAGGAGAGAAGATGGCAAAGAAGTAACAGACAACACAGACAAAGCAGAGCTACTGAACACATTCTTCGCATCAGTCTTCACACAAAAGGAAACTGCAGCTCAACTACCCAGCAACACAAAAATAAAAAACAGATTCGAAGCAAGACTCAACCTAAGCAAAAATAAGGTAAGAGATCACCTATCTGAACTTAATGAATACAAAGCACCAGGACCTGATGGATTACACCCCAGAGTCCTAAAAGAACTAGCAGAAGTCATTTCGGAACCACTGCACCACATCTTCCACAAATCCTGGAACACAGGGGAACTCCCCGAGGACTGGAAAAGAGCTGATGTGGTCCCCATCTACAAAAAAGGTAAAAAAACAGACCCAGGAAACTACAGACCAATCAGCCTAACATCAATACCTGGAAAAATACTGGAAAAAATAATTAAAAACCAGATCTCACATCATCTAGAAACAAACCAAGTAATAACCAACAGCCAACACGGATTTGTTAAGAACAAGTCATGCCAAACCAACCTCATTTCATTTTTCAACACTGTGACCAAATTAGTAGACCAGCGAAATGCAGTAGACATCATATACCTGGACTTCAGCAAAGCATTTGACAAAGTAGACCACAACCTACTTCTTCATAAGCTAGAAAAAAGCGGGATAGACAGCTACACAACCAGATGGATTAACAACTGGCTGACCAACCGTACCCAACGAGTAGTCCTCAATGGCTCTAAGTCCACATGGAGAGAAGTAAGCAGTGGCGTACCACAAGGTTCCGTCCTAGGCCCAGTACTCTTTAATATCTTCATAAATGACCTAGATGAGGGAATAGCAGGAGAACTAACCAAATTTGCAGACGATACCAAGCTGGCGGGAGTAGCAAACACCCCAGAGGACAGACTCAAAATCCAGAGGGACCTTGACAGACTCGAACACTGGGCCCAAACAAATAAAATGAAATTTAACACGGAGAAAAGTAAAATTCTACACCTAGGTATGAAGAATCAAAAATACACATACAAACTGGGTGAAACCACACTCAATAGCAGCGATTGCGAGAGGGATCTTGGAATCTTGGTAGACAGCCAACTAAATATGAGCCAGCAGTGTGCAGCAGCAGCCAAAAAGGCCAACGCAGTCCTGAGCTGCATAAATAGAGGGATACAATCAAGGACCAGAGAGGTACTAGTACCACTCTATAAAGCCTTGGTCAGACCACACCTAGAGTACTGCATCCAGTTTTGGTCACCACACTACAAAAAAGACATTGAAACCCTAGAGAAAGTGCAGAAGAGAGCAACCAGGATGATAAAGGGTCTGGAAGATAAAACATACGAAGAGCGGTTGCAGGAACTGAGCTTGGCCAGTCTGGCGAAGAGAAGGACCAGGGGTGACATGATAGCAGTGTTCCAATACTTGAGGGGCTGCCACAGAGAGGAGGGGGTCAGGCTGTTCTCTATGGCACCAGAAAGCCAAACAAGGAATAACGGATGGAAGCTGACCAAGGAGAGATTCAACCTGGAAGTGAGGAGAAACTTTCTGACGGTGAGAGCGATCAACCAGTGGAACAGCTTGCCAGCGGAGGTTGTGAGAGCCCCAACACTTGCGACCTTCAAGGGGAGACTGGACTGCCATCTGTCTCAAATGGTGTAGGAACTCCTGCTTGAGCAGGGGGTTGGACTAGATGACCTACAAGGTCCCTTCCAACTCTAATAATAAATCTAAATAAATCTAAATCTCGCCCCTTCTCTTCTTCTTCAACATATTTGAGGCAAGTGATAACCCTTTTCCCCAGGACCTCAAACCCTGTGGTCCTGCTGTCCACCATTAAAACCATCTTTCCAAGCAGTCACCATGCTTCCAGTTCCCTGACTTGGAACCGAACCCAGAAAGGATATTTCTTACAACAGTTCCCTGGAATGGAAGAAAATCTCCTGGATTTTGGGGTCCTCAAAGATCAGGGGTCCTCAAACTTGGCAGCTTTAAGACTTGTGGACTTCAACTCCTAGAATTCTCCAGCCAGCATAGCTGGCTGGAGAATTCTGGGAATTGAAGTCCACAAGTCTTAAAGTTGCCAAGTTTGAAGACCTCTGACCAAGATCAAAGCACCACAAATAATTCAGCTCATGTTGGATGTTGGATGTTGAATTTGTGCACTGCCCCTTCAAGGAAGTTCAAGAAGAGTCAAGAGTGATGGTAGAGAGCCTGCACTATAAGCTGTTTTGTTTTTGAAATCGTCATAGGTCAACCGTGCACTCTTTTAAATGCTTTCCACATGGAAATAATATGCACAAACAAACTTTATTTGCTCTGATTGCAAATAAAACCTTAACTTAAGGAGAAAAAAATAGGCCAGTTGGTTTCTCAACGGACAGAAAAGAGTAAAATGTGGCTATCATTTATCGATTCAAGAAACTTTAGATAAAGGTATGAAGCGGTTGTTTTGTGATATGTCACATGTCTGCCTTCAAAACATCAAGGATGTTCTCTGGATTATGATGGTGTAATATTTACAAAGTCCAAAAGGTAAGGTATCTAATTCTGATTGAAACAAGAGGGGCCTTAAAAGCAGGGGCTGTAATGGTTTACTATTGTGCTGCTTTTTTTAAAAGTAATACATATCTTGATTATTTTCCACATTAGCTCTGCAACAACATTCAGTTGGTTTTTTTCAAGTTCTGTCTCAAAATGCACAGGCTGGCTGTGTGCTGGTTGAACTGGCTTGGCTCTTTTGGTATGCAAAACATACCAAAAGAGTATGTTTTGCATGCGCACGGGCCACCTGGTCTTCTGGTTTCTGGCATGCGCATGCGTGGCAGCCAGCTGGTCTTCATGCATGCTGGAGCGCCAGAATATAGCACTTTACTTATATACCGCTTCATAGTGCTTTCCAGCCCTCTCTAAGCGGTTTACAGAGTTCAGCATATTGCCCCCAACAATCTGGGTCCTCATTTTACCCACCTCGGAAGGATGGAAGGCTGAGTCAACCTTGAGCCTAGTGAGATTCGAACAGCTGGACTGCTGAACTAGCAATCAGCTGAAGGTCGCAATGCTGCTTTTAACCACTGCGCTATCTCAGCTCAGCTCAGCTCAGCTCAGAAACACGAAGACCAGGTGGCCAGCGCACTCATGCACACTGGCCAGCTGGTCTTCAGGTTTCCAGGGCTCCGGTACGTGTGAAGGTCAGCTGGCCGGCGCCCATGACCGTGCCAGAAACCAGAACAGCAGCTGGTGACAGCGCTCGTGCCCACAGAGAGTGCCCTGTTTGCCACCTCTGGCACGCGTGCTATAGGTTCGCCATCACAGACCTACATACGCCTAAACAAATAGCAATAGCACTTAGACTTATATACTGTTTCACGGTGCTTTACAGCCCTCTCTAAGCGGTTTACAGAGTTCAGCATATTGCCCCCAACAATCTGGGTCCCCATTTTACCGACCTCGGAAGGATGGAAGGCTGAGTCAACCTTGAGTCTGGTGAGATTTGAACTGCCAAATTGCAGGCAGCCGGCAGTCAGCAGAAGTAGCCTGCAGTACTGCACTCTAACCACTGCGCCACCGTGGTTCAAATTATACTTTTTTACTTGCATTACCTGAAACTCTTGGTATTGAGGAGATAGGAATATTTGCTTTTAGAATGGGCACTCAGTAGTCTTTAAAATACCATTAATAGCCTTAGTATATACCAGGGGTCTGCAACCCGCGGCTCTGGAGCAGCATGTGGCTCTTTCATCCCTCTGCTGCGGCTCCCTGTTGCTCAAAATGTGCGTCACAACCGCCAATGTGCGACACCCGCCAGCACGCAATTTATTAAGCATTTCGACCCATCCTTTTTTTCGGAGTTCAAAATGTTTTTGTTGCATGCAGAAATAAAAAATTGTTTTCTCTGTAGCAGTTCATTGACTACATAAATGCAACACACTATAGTTTTTTTATACATAGCATAAAGGTAAAAAATAATATATGCAGTGCTATCTTCATTTTAGCTGTCAAAAGGTTTTTGTGGCTCCCGGTGTTTTCTTTTCTGTGGGAAACGGGTCCAAATGGCTCTTTGAGTGTTTAAGGTTGCCGACCCCTGGTATATACCCTAACAGTGTAGAAGTTGGGTGCATGTGGTTTTGACCTATATCCATTTCTCAATGGTAACGGCTCAGCTATGCATGAATGGAGTTCGAGCCTAACTGGACTCAAGGTTGACTCAGCCTTCCATCCTTCCAAAATTGGTAAAATGAGGACCCAGATTGTTGGGGCAATATGCAAATAATGCTTCTATATTGTAAACCACCCAGAGAGTGCTGTAAATTGCTATTGGGTGGTATATAAGCCTAAATATTGTGCCATGAGAAAATTTTGTTCCAAAACAGCAAATAACATAAGCCTAAATGTTATTTGCTGTTTTGGAACAAAATTTTCTCATGGCACAATAGCACTTTTAATCATGAGTCCAAAACCTTGCATAATCCAGTAGTAACACAAAACCAATTGAAGACAAATTAGTAGAATTTAGTTGCGGGTTAAGCAAGTAATAAAAATAAGAGGTCTAAAGACCATTTAAGGGCCAGCACAAGCCACCTAAAATGTGAAACTAATTGTATACAATTCCAAAAATATGAGACCATAAATAATGGTAGAATAATTGTGTTTCTAATGCCTGTCAGTTTGAATGGCTGATCTTCAAACTGAGTCCCTGAACCTGAACTTTTGACAGATACATTTGGATGGCACAGCCCCGTCTTTCAAATAGACCCAAACTATTTAGTGTATTAAAGGTCAAATCTAGTACCGTATTTCAAAATAACTCTGGATATGTGCCATCAGATAGTTCAACCCAAGACTGAAGGAATCTATTGCAGGATTCCTATCTTTGGGATTAACTGAATTCCTGGATTTAATTCATGGAGTTCTAGCTAGCCACTTGCTTTCAAGTTTGCACTACTAAAGATATTTTGCCGATATTTAATCTGATCTCGATTCTTTCTGAGAATTGTCACATTCTCATTTTACATTTTACATCTTTTCTTTTTCAATGAAGTCATTAGAGCAGGGGGTCAAACTCGATTTCATTGAGGGCCACATAAGGGTTGTGTTTGACCTCAGGAGGGCGGGGTAAGCAGGCCAAGGGTGGGCGTGGCCAGCTTGACGTCATTCGTGTTGGAGACGCCTGTGGTGGCCCGAGCACTCTGCCAGTGAAAACGGGCTCCCAAGCTCTGTTTCTGGGTGGGACGGCCTCCTGCAACCCTCTGCCAGTGAAAATGGAGCCCGGGAGGGCCACACATAGCCCTCCTGAGATCCGTTTTTGCTGGCAGAAGCTCCATGGGCTGGTCCTTCACTGTTTTCAGGATGGTCCCACGGGCTACATCTAAGTACATTCCAGTCCGCAAGCCTTAAGTTTGACACCCCTGTGTCACGTAGTGAATATTGTCAGTTGTATGTCTATGCAGGGTGATGCATCCCTATCCTAATATTATGGTACATTCCAATACAAGCAGGACACGTGATGTGATCTTCTGCGCATGTGTGCATTCCTGATTCTCCATTCTTCTTCTGCCTTTGATTCTGACCGGGAGCAGTCACGATTTATTAGTAAGATGTAACTATTCATGATTTATTGTTTTTGTACCGAAATAAATATTTTCTATTAGACTTTTAATCTCGGCTTTATTTCTAAATGTCTGAATTCCAAGAAAAGATCCACGTCGCCTCTATGAGATTTATTCTCACCTTAACACCCTGCATTAGAGGTTTTTCATTAAAAACAAACACAGATTTCTACTGTCTGCACGTGGGCATCTTATAAATTCCAAGGTTCCCTCATGGTCTCTCTTGCATTTCCACAAGAGGTCTCTATGCCCACTCAAAAGCAGGACTTGTGTTTTCCCATGATATTGGCTAAGTTTGAAAGTTCAGGTGATTTATTTCAGGCTCATATGCAGAGCATTTGAAATTACATTAAAACTAATATTCTTCAAAATGTTGTGGCTTTGTAGAATGTAAAGGGAAACAATTCTCCATTTGCAAGTGCTCCTGGACTTCAGCCATCTTTGAGGTCTTTCAAGGGGAAAGGTGGTTTGACAGTTTTTCAGCTTCTCTTCATAAGAACTGCTTCAGTTTGTACACAGAGACAATGCATACAACAGGCAGTAAAGGGGATTGTTGGGGAAAGGCACAGCATAGAGAGTAGGAATAGGGGAATTTTGTTAATCTAGGATCACATCAAGTCCTGATAGGGCAGTGATTAAATGTCATTCTTTGTGACAAAATTCTCAGAATTTTGAAGAATGCTCTTAATGGCGTACAGATAGTTTTTGACTTAGAACAGTTCATTTAGTGACCGTTAAAAGTTTCAACAGCACTGAAAAAAGGTGCCATGACTATTTTTCACACTTATGACGATTGCAGGATCCCCCATGGTCACATGATCAAAATTCAGATGCTTGGCAACTGACTCATATGTATGACGATAGCAGTGTCCCAGGGTCATGTGATCCTCATTTGTGACCTTCTGATAAGCAAAGCCGATGGGGAAGCCAGATTCACTTAACAATGTGTTTTC
Source organism: Diadophis punctatus similis (assembly GCA_023053685.1). NCBI lineage: Eukaryota > Metazoa > Chordata > Lepidosauria > Squamata > Dipsadidae > Diadophis > Diadophis punctatus. Next base: position 64,810,438 of record JALIGW010000005.1, read on the forward strand.
CCTCCCTGGGCTTTCGAGCCTCCGGGAGGTTAAAAATGGCCTCCCCAGGCTCCGGAGGCCGTCTGGAAGCCAGAAATGGGCCTGTTTCCGGCCTTCCCAAACTTCCAGTAGGCCCGTTTTTCGCCCTCTCTGAGCCTCCATGCGGGCCCTGCACTTACCTGCATCTAAAACGGGATGCGTGGGTTAGTCAAAAGTCACTTCATTTATTGTCAGCTGGAAAAACAGAGCAAATAATCACATTTATCCATCACAAGAAGGACTTGCAGTCTTGTAGTGCATTTAAATTACTGCTGTTCCAAGTGCCAACCAACCGTGGTCTCCCTTGAGCTACTCCACTTCCCAAAGTTTCTGCTTCTCTTTTCTAACTAACACTCAATATACTATGGCTACTAAACATGATTTCATTAGAGCAGGGGCGTCAAACTCACATCGTCACAGCGGCGTCACGTGACGTATCGGGACTTTCCCCCCTTTCGCTGAAGCGGGTGTGGCCAGCGCGTGATGCATCCAGCCTGTGGGCCGGGAGTTTGACAGCCCTGCATGAGGGCGTAGAAAGTTAGCACCCACCCCTCTCCTAGAAGAATGAGATATTTTGAGAAATATTAAAAAGGCAGACTATTATATTTCCCTGGAGGAGAAATGGAGAAACATGTTTTTTTAAGCAGAAAGCAACCCCCACCTTCCTTAATAGCCCACAGGAGATGTCAGCACTTAAGAGATAAAGAGATAGATAGCTCTATTCATAAGCAAATGCCTTCACCCAAGAGCCAACACAGGAAGAATACATTTAAGCCATAATAGGAATTACCCAACACCCTTTAAAGAACACATTGCATCACCCCAAACTTCAACCAAACTGGGAGCTCAGACAACCTACAGAGCCAGCTATGACCCCTACAACAGCCAATAGAATGCATGTTCTTGTACAGGAACAGGAAGCTCAAGTTCAAAGCCCAGGAGATGGTATAACATCTGTGCTTGGGTGGTTCTGCTTCATCATTAAACCATCTTTCCAATCAGCCTCCAACCTCCTTTTTGTCTCCAGTGCCTTTCTCCCAGCTCGGAATGGAACCAGAAGGATATTTCTTCCCACAAGAGCATGTCTCTTTGTGTTCACCCATTCTATGTATGCTTGTGTTTGTAATTTGCTTCAGGGTCCCGATACGTTCTTTTGTTTCACTCCCATTTCTACTGCAATTTCCACCTGAATTCACTGGTAAAAGTGCAATTTAGGTATAATGGCAAGTAATCCAAGGATAAAAGTACAGTACTTCAATACAGGTAGTCCTTGACTTATGACCACAGTTGAGTCTGAACTTTTCATTGCTAAGCAAGACAGTTGAGTGAGTTTTGCCCCCTTTTACAACCTTTCTAGCCATAGTTGTTAAGTGAATTGCTGCAGTTGTTAGTAGCATAATTGTTAAGTGAATCTGACTTCCCCACTGACTGCTTGTAAGGTTGCAAAAGATGATCACATGACCCTGGGAGACTGCAATTGTCATAAATACATGCCAGTTGCCAAGTGACCAAATTCTGACCATGTGAACATAAGGATGTGCAATGGTTGTATGAAAAACCGTCATAAGCCACTTCTTTTCATTGCCATTGTAACTTCAGTCACTAAACATGTTGCGTTCCCTCAGGATGCTGGATTACCTCAGGACTGTTCCTGATTGGCCAGAGCGGGTGCTGTTTAGAAGCGGGAGTTTAAAGGCTTCCTATTGGCTGGTGCGTCTGACAGCCGGCTATAAAAGAGCTGTCAGACGCGGCAGAAGCGCGGGTTGATTTCTACTGAGTTGTTGCTGGTTGCTTTTAGCTGTTGTTCTCTTAGCCTTAATAAAGGTTTGTTTTGGCTCTTGATTTGCCTCACCTCAGTTATTGTGGCCTCACCCGTGCAGACATATTAAAACAAATGGTTGTTAATTCCAGGTTTACCTGTATACCAAGAATGTGTTCGCTTTAGTGCTAAAATTGCTAGGAATACTATTACTTTCATGGGGAAAAAATGTTTCCTAACTTTTGATATTTAGGGAACTCTTTGCCACATTGCCTTGCCTATTTTAACTCAAGATTATTTATAAAGGAAATTCCAGGAAATACACTTAGTTTATTTCAGCTTCTCTCCCAGCCTTTAAGTACGTCATCTCCCCATCCAGGAGAACCATATAAAAAAAATCAAGTTTGATTATAGACTTAAAATTTCCCCCTCCCAGCTTGCAAGATTGTTATGCAGATCAGCCAGAGATCACCCAGTGACCCATCTCTACTTCAGATCTCAATGCAATGTGTTCCTGGATAGCACATTACTAGGAAACATCAATAGCCATTAACAACACACTATTTGGGAAGCTTTTTGACTGCCTTTTCATTTTCATATAAACTTAAGGCCATCTTCAAATTGTCGCCTTCCATGCAGCTGTCCTAATCTCCAGAAAGCAAAAAAAAATAAAATAAATGTTGGTAAATATTGAAGTCCAATACATGTGGAGGAATAAGATTGAATCTTCAATGGAATTGAAGGTGATGAGAGTTCTGGTAGAGCAATCTGAAGTCTACTAAATTGTAGAAGGCTGAATTAGGAGCTGAAAACATATTTCAGCTCCTGTTTTATCCTAAACCTTCTTGCGGTGGTTTTTAATGATTGCCAATTCCAAACTTCTCATTCTCTTATTTAAAAATAAGAGTTATTTAAAATAAGTATTTCGCACTCCCGAGCCTCCATGTGTGCCCTGGACTTACCTGCATCCAAAACAGGCCATGTGGGGACTCCTAGGAGGGGCAGGATGGGCGGGGACAGCCAGGGGTGGGATTTGGGGGTTTTCTGAACTGCACAGAATCTTAGCTAGAGGTTCTCCCGAACCCTTGCGAACCCCCAGCAGCCCACCCCTGACCTCACATGGTGTCTGTTGGGACTCTCTGTATAAATGGGGCATAGTATCCTCCCCTCAATGTCACTGCAGGTTCCACGTCAAACTGTAAATCACATTGTGACCGGCTGTAAGCTGAGGGCTTACAGTCCAGTGTCTGATTTAAATAATAATAATAAACAAACAGCGCTGTGCTCCAATGGTTAGATAGCCTAGACATTGATATTTGAACATAGATCTTTTAAACATTTATATTTTATTGGGTTCTACTAATTTAGTAGAAATGTTAATTTCTATTGCTTGTCCATGTGATATGTCATACCCTAAATAAATAAATAAATAAATAAATAAATAGTATAATTCGGGCCTCATCCTTTGTGCTTTGATTATTTAAACCCAATACTTGAACCTTTTTTTGTTTTCTGAATGAAAAAAACAACACAAACAACTCACTCGTGTTTTCAACATAATTTAATAAGAAGCTTCTGGTTTAAAAGGTAACCACAGCAAAGACATAAAAGAGCTGGTGGCAGTTGTTATGAAACTCGCTCTTACTCAAACCAGTCCCCAGAAGTTACACTTGTAGACTTAACTGAGTTGGAAATGTTATTGCTCAATTTGATGTATGGAATATAGAGTTGTTTTCTTTGTGGGACCTTCTAATTTTAGCAGCAAGGAAGGAACACAAGGAGCACTGGGGGATAGAGTGTGTGAATAGGGAACTCCAATTGAGATTCTTGTCATTTAAAAAACAGATCCCGCCAAGTAATTTTGGTCTATGTTTGGCATAATTTGGAAGAGTAATGGTATAATAAATTAGGGTGGGGGGAGAGAAGAGATGGGTATGTCTTTAAGGGTACTCTAATAAGGTTGTATGGATGGGTGGATAAGTGTTGCAAAAATGGACCTTAGGCCTCAAGCTGTGTAGCTCGGATTGCTCAAGTTGGCAATGAACACTAGGTAGCTCAGATCACTTTCTGAAACATTCTATTTCAGCTACTGAGAATGACAAATGGTAAACACAGATTAAGTCTTCCCCAATCAGGTACCCTCCAAATGGGTTGGTCCCAGAATTCTCATACATCATTGAATTGAAACCAGCAATTTTTGGAATTACAATTGGAGGACACCGGGTCGGTGTAGGGGCGATTAGTTGTACTTGCCTAGTCAGATGCAAAATGCTGCTAAAGTTTTCAATAACTTCTTTTGCTTAAGTGACAACGTTCCGACTCTTTATTCGAACAATCGTTCATTATTACAGTACTGATGGCATTGCTGCTTGCCTGCTGTTTCTGCTCTCTAGTCCCATGCCCCCTACCCCACAAGAGTTTTGAAGCTGACTCATAATCATGTTCATTTCATTAACCTTAAAACACAGAGAGAATGGTATTCCTGCTGAACATCTGGGGGCTGGTAAAGGAAGAAGGTGGGACACGAAATTAATCCAGAGTTATCCCCAATACTGGAACACCAATGAAAAGAAGAGTTTTTGATGCAATGTGGAGATATTGCAGCTGAACCAGCAAAACATCAACTTGGTTCTTAAGACACCCGAGGTCATGAGACTGGATAGGTTCAGGGATGGTTCTGGAGTATCACAAATACCTTGTGTGGAATGCCATACATTAATTGGCACGATGCTGAGCAAACTTATGGAAACCTCTTGGGTTTTCAACAGAGTTCCATTGGGTGCCAACACAAAAAGCACTGAAGATATAAAAGTGCTGGTGGTTGGTAGGTGGTAAGCCCTCCCTTTTTCAGCACCAATTTTGAGCTCTATATTAAAAAATTAGGTCAATGACAATGGAAGGTAAAGGGTGGGCAAATCTTTATATTAACAGAAGTGCCTTGCTTGTATCTTCCATTGGAAGAAAATGTCCAGAAGATTCAGACATACTGAATGTCACTCAGCAGCCACATATTTGCTTGATTGTATTTTTCTATCTCTGAGACAAGTTCTTATAGGTCTCTCCAGCATCTAATTTTATTATTTTCCATATTCTCCTTCAAGTGGAGAACTTCATTTTTAAAAAGTATGTATCATTCTATTAAATCATTTTTTGAGGCAAAAGCAAAGTGGCCGAGTACTGGAGAGTACTTGAGGCTGGGTAGCAATGCGTAGAGATAAACATCTATTGTTAATACTTGCATATTTCATTAGCTGACCTTGGCTGATCACAAAAATCAGTACAGATTTTATATGTAGATGGAAGCCAGGAAAGTCCAAGACTATAGATGACATGAGCAAGTAACGTCAAGAAATCTAGATGGATGCGTCCATGAAGTAACTAGAAGTTGAGCTCAATTTGAGATTTTTTGGATGATTTAATTTTGAGTCAAGTCTCCTGGTGACTGGTAAGTCCCTGCAGTTTTCTTGGCAAGATTTCACAAGTGGTGTGCCATTGCTTCCTTACAAGGGCTGAGACTGTGTAACTGGCCCAAGGTGACCCAGCTCACTTTGTACTAAGGCAGGACTAGAACGCATGGTCTCCTGGTTTCTAGCCCAAGAGCCGCTACATCAAACTGTCTCTCTTTTATAGATTAGGTTACAACATTTTCTGGTTGTAATAATTGACTATAAATTAATCATTTGATCTGGAGAAGTTGGATTAATGTTAGGCTTGCAAAATCCTAACTAAATAACATAATTAAAGAATCCTAATTAACCCCTTTGTGAGCTAAGCCAAAAATGGACTGAGTGCAACTTTGATGCTCAGAATACATGCAGAGCGGATTTGAATGTCTATCTCGGAGATAATGTGTCAATGTTGGAGTCCGAACTTATGACTCTGTATATTAGCCCCCTTTTAAAGGGGGAAGAAATAAGATCCTCTGACACAGATCTTCTGACATACAGTAGATGATCACCAATTCCTCCCACCATGTTTTATTACAGAAAAGCCACCAAACAGTATGAAGTTGAAAGGTGCCCAGCAACACTCTCTTCAGAAAGTTTGGAAGCACCAATTATGTTGAATACTAATGACAGAGCATGCTTAACCTGAAAGGTTCATCTGATTGTACATATAGCCAGCACTGCTATCATCATCATCATCATCTCTCTAGGCCTGATAGTGAGATAGAGTTGAATGGGGATGACAAACATGAGCTTATTTCTGATGGAATGTCTCATTAAGAAAGGTATCAATTATTTCTCCCATCCAGCTCCCATCCATGCCTATCCAGACTTCTCTGTTTCCGAGAAGTCAGTGACTTCTGATGACTTCCAAGAGTAACATAGACTAACTGAGCTTGTAACTCATAACTTCATGTATGCACACTGATAGCAATACATTTTGAGCTCCTGGCTTTCAGTAATTTGGGTAGCCTCTCTGACAAATGACTTCGCATGGTTGTGTGTTTATGGCCAACTGCTCTCACGGACCGATGCATTGTGGCTACAGTAGCATCAACTAGCATATACGATCAAAATTCTGAAGTTATGGAATGGTTGAAAGGAGAGGGGGGAATGGAAATGGAGAGTTTGATGTAAATTTTCCACTTCTCAAAACCTGGCCTCTGCAGAATACTCAGCTATTGCTTGGACTGGCCAGTTAAACTCTCCGAGTATCTATGGGAGCCAAGAAGGAAAAGAGAACTGAAATAAAAATAAAATGAGGTAGGTTAAAAATAGCAAAACAGATCCAATTGTGTTATATCCAGAAACCAGGGGGAGAATCCAGGCTTGGAGACAGTGGAAATAACTAATTTAAAAATACAAATAATTTGAACAAAGCATATAAAGACAGATAAATTCAAACGAAAAACATACATCCTTCTGCACATGTGTTGGTCCTTATACAGATGGATACACGGGGGAAGGGCAGAAAGATGACATCTAAATGTCAGGTAACTGATCAATGAAACCCTCCTTTAATCCGCTCTCCTTCTCCTGCACGTCTTCGTATCAAGAGATGAATATTTTATTAAGATTTTCCATATTGAGAGTAGGACACCATCAGATTAAAAAATACTGATCTGTATTTGGGACTTCCATCTTGGAAATACCGGAATGATGTCGTCTCTTTCTAATTTTTAGTAGAAGAAATAAAACACACCAGTATCTACAAGGAATCATGCCCTCTATCCCCCGAAGTAAAGTACAACTGTACAGAATAGGTATGATTTGGATTCAAACACATCCGAGTTAAGATGCCTTATGTATCAAGCTGCTAGGGGCATTCTTTAGCCAATCTTTGGAATCTTACAACATTTCAGTTAGCTTCCCATTTAGAGGTACCTTCGTGTTACAGCTTGGAGAAAGGCAACCAGTGGGAATGACTAACAAGAATGGCACTGCTGTTTTTTTTTTTAAACCAATGAGCACCATTATGCAAAGATCTATAAAGAAGAGCATTGATCAGCCAGATGTATTCGGCTTGTGACTTTGCTGGCTGGGAATCTGGGGAGGTGGCATCTCATCCCATCCGGAGATGGCCAGGCTGGAGAAGAAGTAGTATGAACTGAAAGACTGACAAAAAGTTAACTTTATCACGATCGTCTTATATTCTCCAAAGCTAGGAGTCTAGCCATTTAGATTTCCCAAAGGAATGGGACAAAAATCTCATGTATACTCTTATCTGAAATATCTTGACCTGTTTGCAAAAAACAAAACAAAACAAAAACAACCACAACAAAATAATCCCCACACAAATGTCCATAAAAGCAAAAAGAGTTTACAAAACGTGGCCACTCTATGGTTAGGGCCTCTCACACAAAGATTAAAAATGGTACATTTATTGTGCTCTCTTGCATCAGTTTTAAGTGATAACTTTATAACAGCAGTTCTTAGCCTAATCTCAACAGATGTGTTTGATTACAACTCCCATCATTCCAAACCAACATACCCATTTGGCTCGCTAGCCATGATCATGGGAGCTCTAGTCCACCACACCTAAAAGACACCAGGTCAGGGGAATCTGCCTTACATCATACTATATAATCGGTGCTAATAGGCAGACATTATTAAAACAGAGATTCTGTTCTAATTTTAAGACCTGTCTCTATTCATACAAACTCAGGATCAAGGAAAATAATAATAATAATTATTATTTTTAAAAACCCTAGAGCCGATTCTATCACAGCTTAGTTTGAACACCTCAGAGAGATTTATTCAGCTAAACCTCTTCAGCGTTGGTCCTTTCCTGCTCAAACAGTGTTGCATTCTTGGGATCTTGAAGAAACGTGCATTCTGAAATCACTATAGGAAAAGTGTGTCATGTTCTCAGAATGTGGCTGCATGAGCAGACTGTGATCACCGAAGAAAGCCACAGGATCCAGAAATATCTTCTTCTTCGCTTGCTTTGACAGTGTAACTCTGCAAATTCAGATGTCCTTCAAAATTTAATACATCTTGGCATCAAAATAAGCACCAAGTGCCCTCTCATTACCAGTTCATCATGCAATTTCTGTTCAGGGTCATGAAAAATACTTGACTACTTCCCCCTGATCTTACCGATGCAAAAAATACCTGTTTGGAAAGAAAGCATTCTGATTAAATATAAATGGGAAAAAACATCTCTTTCTTCCTCCCACACATATATTGTATGTAATCAGAAGGACTCAAGATACTTAATTAAACATGTCTGTTTAGTTTCTCCATTTGACCATTCGTTTAAACAACGATGTCTGCTATTTTTATCTTTAAAAACTCAGAATACGTTTTAAAAACCATTCTCCGTGTCTTTGGACCACACTCCCAGAATTCCCACACAATATGTGATAGAGGGCACCAAGCTGATTATACCAGTGCGAATTATCAGATGACTGCAAAGAACATAAATCCTTCTATTCCCTACCATTCAGTCAGGACTGAAGAAGCGTCTTGGATGAGAAGCGAAATGTTTTCAAGGAAAAAAACCCAAGAAAGTCTAGTTGCCTTTTGGAAAAGCACCTTTGGGACAACCATGGCTTGGATGATTGAAAATTTACATAGATATCAGGGAAATCAGTGCAAAATCTATAGTTATATTAATTACTTTATTGAATAGTGATGTTTTGTAAATTGGGTTTGGGGTAGAAGAAGATGGTTGCAAGGATTTTAGCCTTCTTTAGAAGGGCTGGGATTTGGGGATCTTTATTTTTCAAAAAGAAACTTTTCCCCCTCTTGTTAATACTTTTTTGAACAGAGAATCTGATAAAATAGTAGAAGTCCTTTGGATTCTTTCAATGACTGGGATTATCCAAGCTTACTTTGGGTGTGAGAGCTATCAGTAGGATTTAAATACATTTATGCTGTGAAAATAAACTCTTGATGTTTTACTTTTCAAATTTGGAAATTATTTGTAAGTCCACATTGTGTGAAAATTGTGACCTCTTATGGAATGAAGACATGTTTTCAGAATGTTTTGCAATACATGGAAGGAATATTTCTTTGTGTGGAGTGGTACTTAGATCAGAGGTGGGATTCAGCAGGTTCTGACCAGTTCTGGAGAATCAGTAGAGGAAATTTTGAGTAGTTCGGAGAACCGGTAAATACCACCTCTGACTGGCCCTGCCCCAATCTATTCTCTGCCTCCCGAGTCCCAGCTGATCGGGAGGAAATGGGGATTTTGCAGTAACCTTCCCCTGCCACGCCCACCAAGTCACGCCACGTCCACCAAGCCATGCCCACAGAACTGGTAGTAAAAAATGTTTGAATCCCACCACTGACTTAGATGTTTCATATATTTCTTTTTATTAAAAAGAAAAAAAAGCTTTTGCTGCTATTTTTTAAGCAAAAAATAAGCTTTTCAGATCTGTCTGTTTAGCAACCATGCAACGCTGAAACACAGATTACAGAATTTTAGACTCTGGAATTGACTCCACACCTGGAAGCAGGGGATGCTCATATATTTTTACAGCATGCCTTCCAAATAGCGAAGCAGATAAACCAGCCTATTTTAAAGAACGTTTAAGGGATGTACGTAAGATCTTCAGAGCATAGAATTCCCCACCAAGCATGGCTCTTTGTTGAGAATTCTAAATGTGAAAATCTACACATCTGGAGATTGTGAAGTTCAGAACAAACAAGTGTGCAGTTTTGGGGAGAAGGAGGTGGACCCTCTGGCTCCTCCAGATGTTAGTACAGAACATATGTTTCTAAACTAAAATTCCCATAATCAGGTAGAACCAGTGGTAGGATTCAATTTTTTTTCTACGGGTTCTGTGGGCATGGCTTGGTGGGCGTGGCTTGGCTTGGTGGGCGTGGCTTGGTAGGCGTAGCGGGTGAGGGATACTGTAAAATCTCCATTCCCACCCCACTCCAGGGGAAGGATACTGTAAAATCTCAATTCCCTCCCCACTCCAGGAGAAGTTTAATGCAAAATCCCCATTTCCTCCCAATCAGCTGGGACTCGGGAGGCAGAGAATAGATGGGGGCGGGGCCAGTCAGAGGTGGTATTTACTGGTTCCCTGAACTACTCAAAATTTCCGCTACAGGTTCGCCAGAACTGGTCATAACCTGCTGAATCCCACCTCTGGATAGAACTAATGAGTTAGAACACTTGGGGGGCTGGAGGCTATCCACTCTGATTCAAGAACAATCACTCCAAACAGTTAAGAGTCCTGAAAATAGACTTACCTTATCATTTCTTTCACATAGAAACTTTAACCGCTGGGCACGCTTGTGCATAAATACTCCATCCAAATGTCCTGTCTCCACTGATCGTATCTCAATAGCTTTCTCACCCCAGCCCATTATTTGATTGGAGTGAATATAGGCTTGTCATAAAACAAACAAACAGACAACCCATAAACATTCAGTAATATATTCTGATTAAAAACAACTGGAAAATAACTTCCCTAGCAGGTATTATTATTCACAATGGAAATGTCATAGGGTCGAAGTTCAAGACATCAATCAGCATCCTGGTTTCATTATTAAAATACAGAAAAATGGCTAACTTTAGCTTTGTTGTTGTTCAATTGCTAAGGTATGTCCGACTCTTCACTACCCCAAGCCCCCTGTCCTCCACTGCCCAAACTCATGCCTGCTACATTGAAGACCCTATTTAGCCATCTCATCCTCTGCCATGTCTTTCTCCTTTTACTTTCAATCTTTCCCAACATGAGGGTCTTTTCCTATGAGTCCTCTTTTCTCATTGGGCGGCCAAAGCATTTGAGCTTCAGGTTCAGTATCTGTCCTTCCAAAGGACAGCCAGGATTGATTGACTGATTTGATCTCCTTGCAGTCCAAGGGACTCTTAAGAGTCATGTCCAACAACGCAATTCGACAGCATAATTCATGCTTACTTCACTCTAAATATATCAATCTATGTCATCGCTATCTTTATCTTTAAAGAGAAGAAGAAGAAGAAGAAGAAGAAGAAGAAGAAGAAGAAGAAGAAGAAGAAGAAGAAGAAGAAGAAGAAGAAGAAGAAGAAGAAGAAGAAGAAGAAGAAGAAGAACAACAACAACAACAACAACAACAACAACAACAACAACAACAACTGACATACCCACTGAAGTGGGCATTTCTCCCCACTGGAGCACCACATCTTTTGTTATGCGTCCATAGGTATTAACATATACCCCTTCGTCCTCATAGCACACAAGCATTTCCATTCCATCCGTCTTGGGTAAGATGACGATGGCATGAGGTGTAATATTGCCCTGAATCTGTGTATAGAACAGAACATCCCCCAAACCAGCATTAAATCACATTTTCAGGGTAAGAAGAGCCAACTTGCTTTGGTATAGGTCACTTTCCTTTGGAAAATAAGCAGAGCAATCATCAACCCAGTGATATTATATGACAGTGATGGCGAACCTTTTTTGGTTCGCGTGCCAAAAAGGGGGGGGATGCGTGGGATCACGTGTGTGCGTGCCCACACCCATAATTCCATGTACCCCCGCGCATGTGCGTATGACCCCCCCACTCCCAGTATGCAATGGCACGCCCATTTTTTGCTCTCTCCAGGCTTCTAGGAGCCTGGGGAGGGCGAAAACGGCCTTCCCCACCCCGTCTGGAGGCTGGAAACAGTCTGTTTCCTGACTCCCAGTAGGCCCAGAAGGCCCAAAAATCAGCTGGCCGGTGCGCACATGCCCGCCGGACCTGAGCTCGCGTGCCCACTGATATGGCTCCGCGTGCCACTTGTGGCACGCGTGCCATAGGTTCGCCATCACGGTTATATGTGCTTCCAAGATTACTGTCTGCACATTGGCTATGTCTTCTGACAAGCTTGCCAGAGGTATGCTATAGTCTACCCATAAGACAGAAGGTTTATCAAAACTTGGCTGACAAAGTATAAGAGCTCTGGGAATAACGGGAAGCTTCTTACAGCTCAGGCTCAAATTAAGCTCTGTTTAATATGTGAGACACATACTTGGATATATTCATGTTTAAACCCATTAATATGAGCAGAGATATTCTGGTTTAAGTGGTTCCGCTTAATTGCATTTTATATTTGATATGCTATTTTACTAGTTTGCAAAGACATGTTCATAGCCGTTTGTGGGCAAAAAATATTCTTTAACTAGTAAAACAAAATTAAATATCCAATTCAGTTAAAAAATGGAAGCAGCACTGAACAGCAGCATTCAACATTAGAAATTACATAGCTATAAATGGAAATAGTACAAAGACTCTTCTGCAGCAGGACATTCCAAACTACAGCAATCAGAAAGACCTTCCAGGGGGTTCTACAGCTTAATTATTTCGTTTGATGACAGAATCTGAAACAAAGACTTTCCAGAGGATACAGATCCAATCGTTAATAATTATAGCTAAATGGCATCAGACTATTATGGTTTCCTGCCCATCCCATTCACAAAAGTAACCATAGAGCAGCCTCAGACTTACATGAGATGGTATGTAGATGTCGTAAGAATTGCCTGAATCTACATCAATAACATGAAAACCAGTATGTGACCCAAAGATGACTTTCAACCTCTGTCCTTCTTCTACTGTGAGGTCAACAAGCAACGGTTTGTGCTGAAGATCTGCAAAAGACTTTTAAAATCCCCTCAATAAATTTTTTTGGGTTGAGAAGCAAAATAAGTAAATAAATATCCTAATAATTACGCCTCGTTTTCAGGCCTTTTTCCAGCCCATTTTGGGGGCTTTTGTGGGCCGTTTTTGAGGGTTTTTTCAGCCCATTTTTGAGGGGTTTTTTCAGCCCTTTTTTTTGGCTTTTTGGCCCGTTTTCAAGGCTTTTTCCGACTCGTTTTTGAGGCTTTTAGGGGGCTGTTTTCGAAGCTTTTTTGGGCCATTTCCTCCAGAAAAATGGCCCGAAAAAAGCCTCAAAAATGGCCCAAAAAGCCTCGAAAACGGGCCAAAAAAAAGCCTCGAACATGGGCTGAAAAAAGCCTCGAAAACGGGCCAAAAAAGCCTCCCAAAATGGGCAAAAAAGACCTGAAAACGGGGTGAATGGAGGCCAAAAACTTTTTTTTTGTTTTCCTCTTCAAAATTTAGGTGCATCTTATAGTCAGGTATGTCTTATAGTCCAAAAAATATGGTAACAGTCTGATAGTCTCCTTTTAAAAATGTGCTCCTCTATGTCTACTAGTTTACAGTCTCTGCAGATTTAGACAAAATTAAGCCTTTTAAAAATATATTGAGCTATTACAAGAAGGTCTAAAGTTCCATAGGAAAGTTCCATGGGAATTTTGCCTCTTTATTTTTAAGGATTTTTTAAGAGTTAGCCCATTCTACACAGAAAACTGTAGTTTCCAAGGGCCACCAGGGCAATTTATTTATTATGTTCTGATAGATAGGCTGGAGAAGAGACTTGCATTCTGCCCCCATCCCTGCTGCAACAATTCTATAGCTTTTGTTACACTTAAAAACTGAACAGAAAGAGCATTTTAGGATTAAAGGGATATCTAGAACTAAATAGGAATCCCTTTTGGGTTCTGATTTAATCCAAGGTGCAGAAGATCTTGAGAGTTGCATTGTTACTTCTTCTTTCAAATGAGCATTTCAAACATATCACATTCAGATCTTGGACTAACTAGGTTGTACACTTTCATTATTTATTTGCTTTTAAATTCCTTAGTGAAGAAGAACAAACTTGTTACAAAAAGTCAAAAATGGGGAAACAACCTAGAAAAAAAACAGGTTCAATTTTATCAAATCGTTCCAAATACTCATTAGGCCTCTCTGGGATGTGCACAGATTGTGGTAGAGTAGCTTGGGTCACTGTCCTGCACCTCTTGTCCTAAGATGGAAAGAGCTATCACTTAAATGTTAAATCCATTGGCTAACTACGTGGACTGTGATCTTTGTAAAATCCAGGACATTACTGCAGTGTTGAATCTTACAGACATTTAGATATATATGCAGCCCCATCAAACATGGCATCCAGTCAGAGCACAGCTAGCAATTTAATAGTGGCATAGTCAGATTTGGTTGCTAAGAGCTTCAGTGAGTAAGAAAAGCAAGTCTAATGATGTTGTATTAATTATTTTTGCCAAGGGCATGAGTTGAAGTCATTATTTACTATAGGTAGCTAAATACCAGTAATGAATGACAGATTTTCCCCCTGCAAAAAAAAACATTAATAAATGTATCAGTAGTAATATTTTTTGGTAACACAAAACATACCTTAAATGCCATAAACTTGTGATATGGTTTAGGAGCCCAAGCATATATCTCTACAGCATTCTTTAAGGCAATCACCAAGAACTTGATTCTCTCATATTTCACTAAAATAGAAATAAAACTAAAATTTTTAAACATCCTATTTACATAAACTGAAATACAAAATTGAATCATTTTCTTTCTCAAAAAAGAAAAAAAGAGCACAGAGCATCAGAAACAGGCTTCTTTATAAGCCTGGATACTTCCCTTTACACATAAAGGCAACCATTTTAATTTTCTTGTCTATTTGTCACTCTTATGGTTGCCATATCTTAAGCAAATTAAAAGTGGCAACATGTTTTGAGCCTTTATCGTAATTAGTGAACTCCAATTAATACAAATGCAGGCGTTTGAAGAAAGGCATGTGGTATCCGGAAGAAAAGTGGATTTAAGTTGAGAAAAGTAATTTCACATGTGACACTATCTTTAATACAGACAGTCCTCTTCTTATAAACTTTTGAGTTACTTTCACCAATATGAACAAACCTGTTGACAACCCCAATCTAGAAGGTCCCGGAAAGTGGGAAAATATAGGAAGGGGTTAATTTATGGTGTGCCGCATACATATCTCGCACATTGGGAGGCTGAATGTACGCCATTTTGAATTCTACCCCATTCGGTCATCCATTGCCATTAGGTATTAAGGCATACCTGACAATTATCTAAGGTATGAACTGTACTGTGCATGTTTTTATATTCAGTTGGACTTACAAACAAAATGGATTTACAATCAGTTTCTTGGAACATTACCTGTTCATAAATAGAAGATTGTCTACATTCCTTCAGTAAGTAATATATGATTTAAGGTTAGAACATGGTGAGCAGAATATACTGTTTACAATAATGAAAGTAATTGATTTAAAATAGTAACTTCAGTAGATTTTGCCAAAGCAAAATACCGTAAGTCTACTGAAATCAACCAGTCCGTCCCCCGCTCCAACCCCCCCCTCCCAAATGTGGATCTAGTGCAATGCTTTCAATTACTTGACAAGAACAAAGAGATCAATTTGTTGATTAATGTTTTAGGGAAATTGGGGAATTAAGACCAGCGGTGGGTTGCTATTGGTATGGCCCGGATCTCCGAACCAGTAGCGGCGGGAGGCTCCGCCCACCTGCCCCGGACATTTCTGCACATGTGCAGAAGTGTCACACATGTATGAGAACCAGTAGCAACGGGATTTGCAACCCATTACTGATTAAGATCATGCCTGCCTAATCCACTCATGATTCAATTTTACATACATGGATTGAAAACGACACTGGAACACAAACCAATCCATAACAAGTCCAATGTGTGCATGTTCAACCCCCGTAATAATAGGTCCTGTGAATAAGGTAGAGGGTAATTTATGATGTATAGCACATCACCATCCATCTTGTTTCAGAAAACTATTTCTGCAATTGCTGGATTAGCCACATCAAGGCTTCTATGGAAGATTTAGGGATTGTTATCAATGCCCCAAGAACATAGTTTGCTACATAGTTTGCTACACAGGACTTGCATGGGTCTTACGTGGTAGGAATACTGGTTTTATGAGTTTACTTGCTCTGCATGCAAGAGAGCTTCCACCAGTACTTGTGTAATTGATTTATACTTACCAACTTTATAATGGATGCAGCCTTCCAAATCACCTACAGTGATCCAGCCCTGTTTCTTTTCTACTTCTGGATCATTGTGCAATATTCTGTTTCTTAACCAAGAAAGGTAGTAAACTCGAAGCTTATTCTTCTTTCCTGTTGAGACATGTAGCTCATTTTTTCTACCATAGATAGATAGATAGATAGATTTCACCAACCATAGACAATATGTTTAATTCATTCATTTTTTCCTGTTTCATTATTCTGTTCAAGCAAGTTATTTTGGGGGATATTAACTGGTTTTTTAAAATCCACAGTACACATATGCAACACGAGGGGTGCTTCTTATTTCATTCTGTATTTATTTTCTATTCTCTATCTATCTCACGCAAGTTGATAAATCCTTTTGGAACATTAAAATATGCTTGTGCAAGTCTTCCTGAATACTAAAATATTTTATCACCATGTATTAAAAATTGTCACTGCTGGCTTTTCTATTACAGACACAGCCAAACTGATGCCCTCCGGTTATTAAACACATCATCATGCTTCTGATCCAGGGATTTCTGGGAAGGTATGGTGAGGTCCTCCAGGAGAGATATGGCAAACTGAAGATGTCTGTGAAAGTGGAGCTGATGATCATGGCAAAGACCAAGGAACTGATGGGGATGACAAGTTCCTTAGAATCTCTCCAGTTAAACAGAGGATAGGAGATTCTTCTTCTTCTTGTGCCATATCCATCATTGGACGTTGTCAATCATGTTGGTGATCCTATTTTTATCAACAGCCGCAAGAAAAAGTGCTGTTGAGTTTTGTCCAAACCAGTCCCTTAGATTTTGAAGCCATGATGTTCTTCTTCTGCCTGGATCTCGTTTGCCTTCAATATTTCTTTGGAGGATTAAGTAAAGTATGCCGTATTTTCTGGGTGTCGCATCACATGTCCAAAACTTTCACTTTTTTATGGTTTTGATGATTTCCCTTGGCTTTCCCAGGAGGCTTATCACCTCCTCATTTCTGATTTTGTCAACCCAACTTATACATAACGGCAGCCTGTAAATCCGCATTTCAAATGCTTCTAGTCTCTCCAAGTGGCTTTCTGTCAGAGACCAACTCTCCACTCTGTAGAGCAGGATAGAAAAGATGTAGCATCTGACAAGCCTGATTTTCAGTCTTAGCAATAGCAATAGCACTTAGACTTATATACCGCTTCATAGTGCTTTACAGCCCTCTCTAAGCGGTTTACAGAGTTCAGCATATTGCCCCCAACAATCTGGGTCCTCATTTTACCCACCTCGGAAGGATGGAAGGCTGAGTCAACCTTGAGCCGGTGAGATTTGAACAGCTGAACTAGCAGTAGCCTGCAGTGCTGCATTTAACCACTGTACCACCTCGGCTCTACCTTAGGCTTATGTCGTGACTGCAGAAGACCTTTTTCATTTTGAAGAATGCTGTTCGAGCTTTCTCTATCCTTGTTTTTACTTCAGTGGTCATGTTTCAGCTTTCATGTAAATTAGAACCGAGGTACGTGATCCTTTCAACTTTTTCTAGTGGTATTCCTTCCAAAGTTATCGGTGGTTAAATTAATGGGTTGTATGCTGACGACCATGATCTTGATTTTTGAGGTGTTAAGCTTCAAGCCGTATTCCAGATGGCTACTTTACACACAATCAGAGGAGGACAATTGTTTTCCATGAGTGTGAGCACTGACGGCCAAAGGGATTAGTCCTCCTGCTTGCAACCATGTGGAGTCTTTTAAAAGACACTAACTTCACTTTCTCTTTACTTTTGAAAATTGCCTATTAACCATCTTAAATCTATTAGTGATCTTTGGAATGACAAGTTTGAAAAACCTTCATTGGACCAGTTTATCTTCAACTCTGAACAAATAGAAAATTAATTATAAGCTTAAGAACTTAAAGAATTTGAAATAAACAGAAAAAGCTAAACATAATATTGATCTAAGAAAGTTATAACATGGATTAAGGGTCCAGATAAATTTGAAATACTGATTGTCACTGTAAGATTTTGGAGTTAATTATAAAACTAAATAGCTTATCCTTGGAAATAGATTAATTTTGGTTATCCTGACTATTGTAAGTTATAACAAAGATAAGATACTTTATAATTTTAGAAACCAGACACAAGAGGGGACTAAAGAATCTAAACAGAAGGGAAAGAATAGAAGCCTGTTCTTGATTTCAGTTAAAACTGGAGATACAGAATTGCAAAGATTAAAATAAATTACATCAGAAATATTGGAGATCTTTGAAGAATGTAGCCAGAATTTAGTGAAAACTATATCAACATTAGTGAAGACTATATTTCCTCTTCTCTTTATGTTTAGCTTATATTAGTTTTTATATTGTAATCAGAATTCTTAATACAAATTATATTAAAAAAATACCCCCCTCTTCTGATCCAGCTAGGCCATGGATCCTGATAGAACCATTTGTCTATTGCTGCTTTAGTGAACAGAAATTATAGAAGATTATATATTGCTTTGTGATTATGAATATATAATCAATTTTATGACTACTTAGTTAGCAAGAGAGGGAGCAAGGAGAATTTTCAGTGAAATACACGAAGGCCAAATGGGTTAGAAGTCTAAGATCTCCTTTACTAGAATACTCTATGATCCCATCTTGGCAACCCAGATGGGTGAAAACCTGATGAAAGTACTAAAGAAACAAGACATATTGGGAGCAGAATCTTTCAGAACTCTGGAGAGAGCTTAGAAAAGAGACAATCTGATCTTGGTGAGTGCTGAGGCCAAACTAACCAATAGAGTCTTAGAGTTAAGGGCTCCATTAGAAGGTGATTTGACCAAACTGAATCTTCTAAATCAGCAAATCAATTTGATTTCAGGTCCCTCTGAACTGATCCAAGGATTTCACACATCTGTGTGTCAGCATATGCTGTTTTTGAAGATAAATGAGGTGGTTTTCATGCATTCATGTGAGCCAGCTGCAGTGATTTAACACATGGTGTGAATATATCTTGCCTGTTTTCTTCTTAACGAAATAAAAAAATGACTGTTTGTTTCTGTAGCTTATGAGACACTGTACATCTACAGTTCCATTTGACAGTGGTTTAATTTTTCAATTCATCTTCTGGGCATGGAGCAGACTGAAGGATACATAGGATGGTTATTGTCAACTTGCAAAGCTTTCAAGTTGCCATAAGCAGTGGGAGGGGGGGAAGAACTGACAGAGCTGCTGGGCTGTCCCAACTGAAAAGACATTCCACACATGCCTTTCTCGAGATAGTATCCTAGGTTACTAGAGTCAGCAGGAGGGGTGGGATTTTTACAGCCCGCCAATGTGGTCCATTGGAGAATGTGATTTAAGACATGCCCAGGGAGGAGGGGGGAGACAGGGTCATGGGGGCCCGTAAATTACGTGAGGTCAGAGTTGACTCCACCAGAGTAATTTCCGGAATGTTGCTCCTAATAAATGACTGTATTTCTTTTGAAACTTGGCTCGTGGCTCATGAATTAATTAGGGCATCTTTCGGAAACTTCACAGTTGTGGCGAAACTGATCTCCTGTTCTTGTTTGAATGAAAGGGCAATTAGAGTCTAAACATATGCTAGTCATCGCTAACACAAAATGATCCAGTTCCAATCTTACTGGCTTCTTTAATCGAAACCTGCAAAATATACCTTGGCTTTCACTACAGATGGAATTACAAGCTTGGAATACACCAGGAGCATAATGGAAGCATGATGTGGTCTTGCGATTATACCTGAGATAGTTACTAGGACGTTGAGGCCTTCTAACACATCCATTTGTTGGAACCGTCTCCTATTGATCAGATTGTACACTTTTCCTTGTCCACTCCGGTCCAACAGCATAAGCCCATTCTCGGTTCCCACCAGCAAGTTTACACCTACATAAGGGAAAGGAGGAGATGAAACAAAAATTGGGGTCAACAATGACAAAATAAGGGGATCAAAGTACAGCTGCAACTGTTGCAGTTAACTAGCGAATCAATTTTTTTTTATAAGGATGAAAGTAATATTTAGGAAACATTTTTTATTGTTTTTATAAACTGCATGACCTTATATGGAACAGCTCATCATCCCATGAGGCAAAATGGGAGAAGATTGTCTCTTTCAAGACTGTTTTTGCAATCCGGAGTTTTATATGAATGGTATTAAAAAATATTACAATCAGAAATATCTGTTTCCATTTTAAGCAGGGGCATCTTATTCATTTGAACGGAGAGTCTCACTATTGGCTATATACTTCAATTGCTTAGGGAGAGAAATTAGGAAAGCTTTAGTCCTCCAGTCTTCCTTGATTTCAGTCAATTTGGCCTATGATCAAGAATGACAGACAGTCATATAAGAATATCTGAAGGGCAAGACATGCAGCTTCCCTTCCCTGTGTTAGGAATCCTTTCTAAGAGATTCATTGATTGTACGTGTGCCTTTAATTCAGGTTTGATGCCATTGACACCACTGCTTAATGGCTAAACAATCAAGATATATGGCCACAGGCTTAGCCACTCTAGTAATTACTTTAATTTTATTCATAATTTTATTCATCATTCATGGATTTTTATACGCTTGAAATCTAACATTTTCACCCTCTAGATGCACTTCCTGAATGGACCTGAGTTTTATTTGGAAAGCACAGAAGAATTTGAGTTCGAATGATGTTGTTCAAAGAAGTGATTCCTGATTTTCCCATAAAAATCATGGAGGATGAAATGTATGGGATGCTACCCATTATGTAGTTGAGAAGGAAGCAAAGTTATAAGCAAAAGAAGTCCAACAAAAGCACTGTCATATGAACTGTGTGCAGGGGCGGGTTGCTCCTACCTCGCTACCAGTGCGCTGCGCGCGCATCGCCATGTTGTGCGCACCCTCTCTCGCTACGCACGCATGCCCCCTCTCATGATTTTGCTTCCGCGCATGCACGGAAGCAAAATCTCGCCAAAATCTCGTGAGGGGACGCGCGCGCACACACAATTTTGGCATTTTTTTGCTTTCGCGCATGCGCGGAAGCAGAGTCTCGCTGAAATCTCACGCGCGTGCGCATCCCTTCACAAGATTTCGGTGAGATTTTGCTTCCGCGCATGCGCAGGAAGCAAAAAAAGCCAAAAAATTGCCAAAAAAAGATGGTGACGCATGACGGACCGGCGAGGACGGCACCGGAGCAGTTTCACAATCCGCAGGCCGCTACCGGTGCCATAGAGAAGACTGCACTGGTAGGAACCCACCCCTGACTGTGTGGTAAAGGTATATATGTGTGGCAGGGCGTGTGTAGGATGGAGGTTCTTAGGTTCTCCTGCTATACGCAAACTACGTCAGGAAAAAAATGCATACATACAGAGATCTTCCCTTTGAGGATACGAAGAGCTGACTGAACTAAGTTGCTACAGCATGTGCACATTTGTTACCCTAGATGGGGATCTTCAGTGACTGGGAGCCAGGCTAACTTGATAGCAGGCTAAGCAAGAAGCTGATAGCAGGCTAAGCAAGAAGCTGTAACCTGCTAACCAAAGACAACTCAGCTACTTCAGGAAGAGAATGTTTGAATTCCTCTTACATCTAATTGCATTCTCTCATACTGAATTTACTACTTCAAGCTGCCATTCTCTCTTCTGATAGAGAACATTTATAGCTCAGGGTTGAAATGAACGGTTCATGGTGCTGTCTGAGCTTGGGTTTTTTCTTGCAGACATTTCATTACCCAAACTAGATAATATCCTCAGTGCAGTTTGAGTAATGAAACGTCTGCAAGAAAACAACCAAGCTCAGAGAGCACCAATGTCCCCTCATCCTCTTTTCTTTCTAATATTTTTTTCTTAACCTGATGACTATTATTTCCGCATTAAAATCTCTAAGGGGGCATATATTTGTACAATCATTGCCATAAAAAGAGGCTATGAGATTTTGAACAGACCGCTGTATTAAACTATTTTCATTTTCTACTCAAAGCCAAGGAGTTATAATTATTGCTGCTCTTGCCAATTTTAGGAAATTCTACTTTAATGTAAATTATATTAAATAGATGGTCTGCAAATATTCCAACTGCAATACCAGTAAAACCATAAAAACAGCCTCTGCTTAGGCTTAATGGACACAGATGGTCATGGCCTACTTAACGACTTAACATTTGCATGTTCATTTCCACATATCCAGTCAGAACTACAATAAAAACACTGGACTAAATTCTATTATCTTTTGAACGGAAGTATTTTTTCTTCTCCCTTCTCTTTCAATCATGCAGACTTCATCTCTAATATTTACATGAATAATGAAATGTATACCCCATAAAGCAGCACACAGGATTTCTGAATTGAAGCGTTTCTTGTACTTTCGGATCTCTGGGGTATCACTATGAGGACGGATGTTGGTGGGATTCACATTTACTACAGAAATTTTTCTTGCTTCATTAAGCTTGGCCTGCTCTTGCCTCAGCAGCTCACTGGTAAATAATGCTGAAAAGGGGGAAAAACACAGAAGCAGCTTTGTTAAATATGTAACTGAGAGATTTCATCAGATTTTAATTGCACGATTCTGTAATGGAACAAGTCTAGGGTTGCATAGCATTCAATATGGTACCGAATAGAATAGAGTAGAATAGAATAGAATAGAATAGAATAGAATAGAATAGAATAGAATAGAATAGAATAGAATAGAATAGAATAGAATAGAATAGAATTCTCTATTGGCCAAGTGTGATTGGACACACAAGGAATTTGTCTTTGGTGCATATGCTCTCAGTGTACATAAAAGAAAAGATACATTTGTCAAGAATCATGAGGTACAACACTTAATGATTGTCATAGGGTACAAATAAGCAATCAGGAAATAATCAATATTGGTATAAATCGTAAGGATACAAGCAACAAGTTATAAGTGGGAGGAGATGGGTGATAGGAACAATGAGAAGACTAATAGTAATAGTGAATAGTTAGACAATAGTAATAGTGAATAGTTAGACAGTGGTGAGGGAATTATTTGTTTAGCAGAGTGATGGCGTTCGGGGAAAAACTGTTCTTGTGTCTAGTTGTCTTGGTGTGCAGTGCTCTATAGCGTCGTTTTGAGGGTAGGAGTTGAAACAGTTTATGTCCAGGATGCGAGGGGTCAGTGTCCTAATAATCTACATTTTAATAAATTCTCTTTAACAAAAAAATTGGAAAGCTGTTATACTACAAACCAAAGACCAACGCTAACCCAAATGTGCCCCCAGAAACTTTCTTGAACATTAAGAATAAGGGGTAGATGCAGCTCAAGCGCTTGTTTCAACATTGGCCCAGACTGAAATAGGGGAAAGTCAAAGGGCATCTGGTTATGTTTGCTAAGGCGGTTATTTTCTGAAGCTCTGAAGATTTCCTTTCTTTCCCTTCCTCCCTGACAATTGATATGATGCTTCAATCAGGAAGTGACTCTAGGCAGCTTACACAAGAAGATTAAGTCATCAAATAAAAACAATAATGAAAAATAACCAAAAAAACAGAATCAGCAGAAGAATATACTACAGACATCATGGAGGGTAAGCCTAACACAAGCATATTTCCCATCAATTACCATCAGGGATCTCATCATTCCCCTCTACTCCAATGTCTATTGAAAGAAGCAGTTTTTATGGCTTTATAGAAGCCCAACAGGACGGGAGCTATATGGACACCAAGAGGCATATTATTCAATGGTGGGTTCCTACCGGTGCTGTGTGGAGCACAGCTCCGGTAGGAGCCCGGCGATGACGTCATTTTCTGGCGCTTCTCCGCGTCCTGAGCTGCTGGAAAAAAGCCCTCCCACCTGCCCTTGTTTCAATATGGACCTTTATTCTTCCTCCGAAGCACAGCTGAGAAGCTCCTCAGCTATGTTTCGGCTTGTAATGTCATCCTAAGCATGTGCGGAAGTGAAATCGCCCGATGGAACACGAGTTCACTTCTGCGCATGCTCGTGATGTGCACCGGTAGCGAAAATAACCGGAACCCTCCGCTGATATTATTCCAGAGAAGTTGCAGCTACCAAGAAGATGCATCATCTGGATCCCATAAGATGATTTTTTTTAGTTGAGATTCAAAGTATGCCAACTGAGATAAAAACAGGCAGAATGACAATCCTGTAGGTCAGTGGTCCCAAACCTTTTCTGTTTTGTGGCCTGCCCCAGCCCAGGGCAGAGAGGGTTATGTGAGTGGCAAGTGCATGCGCACAGCTCCATTTGTACAAGCGGCATCCACGCACACTCTCCACTCACATGAATGGAGCTTCGTGTGCAAGAAGGTGCTTGTGCTCGTGTGCAAAGCTCAGCCTTCCATCCGAGGCTGGTAAATAATTCTTTACCTATAGTCATATAGGCGAGATTAATATATAGAGCCCTTATTTTATTTTCATGAACCAACGAATTTTAAAATGTCACTTATAACTTAATGTATAACCTCCTGAATTTCTTATACCTTACAAAACTGACCACATATCTCCATTATAGGTGTATCATATCACTCAGCAGGAACTGGGTCTGCCTAGTCTAGTGAAAAGAAGGACCAGGGGTGACATGATACCAATCTTCCAATATCTGAAGGGCTGCCACAAGGAAGAGGGGGCCAATTTATTTACCAAAGCACCTGTAGTCAGGACAAGGAACAATGGGTGGATACTAACCAAGGAGAGAAGCAACCTAGAACTAAGGAGAAAATTTCTAACAGTGAGAACAGATAACCAGTGGAACAAATTGCCTTTGGAAACTGTGGGTGTCTCATTACTGGAGGCTTTTAAGAAGGGACAGCCATTTATCAGAAATAGCATAGGTCTCCTGTGAGAGCAGGGGGTTGGACTAGATGACCTCCAAGGCCCCTTCCGACTCTGTTACTGTTTCACTATGTGTTCCTTCCTTATAGCCTTCCTTCTGCTATCCATGTATTTCATGCCATCATCGTTTTTTTTAATGACCCCATAATCCCTTGCGGGGTGGAGTCTGGGCAACTGAATGGAGTTGAGTGTTTACTGGCTGGATGTCCTTCCTGTCGCCAATGCGGAGTTATAGTCAGCAGCTATAATCTCACCGAGCCCAGAGAGAGAGAGAAATATCTGCCTACACCTAGGATTGAACTCATAGCCTCCTGACTGTGAGGCGAGGGCTCCACCTCTAGGCCACCGCACCACTCATCCATGTATTTCATGCCATGTGCTAAATAAATTTACCCGTAGCAGAGGATTCTTCATCATCATCTTCGTCTTCATCAGTCGGAGAGGTATGATACACTCTGGTGTCCACAAATGGGGCGAAAGAAGCTTTTGTACTGCTCCCCATGCCGTACTATAAAGGGAAGAACACAGAAATGATTCATAAGGTTGTCATCATTTATTTATTATTTATTTATTATGGTGTTCTTATATGCCACCCAACTCCCGAAGGACTCAGGGCGGCGTAAATCATCATCCTAATCACCCATGGTATCCTTGTGTTACAATGACTTCTATGCCCAGCTGTGCAGATCTAGGTTTGCTTGTTGGTATTTTCATTTAAGGACTACTTTAAGGGTACAGATAATTCACTCCTGCAGCATCTAGTGGTGATTACATGCGTAAGTGACCCTTTGTGGCTCATATAGCAGAGAGAGCTAGCTTTTTTTTTCCTGCACGCCAATGCTTCATGATCAAATAAGCATCCCTGAGACTGTCTCTTTGGAGAGGCAAAATAATTAACCGTCCTTTCCAGCAGAACCATCCAATATATTCAGATGCATTTCATCGGGCGATGAAAAAGCCAAGGTGGCTACACTCGTGTGTGTGTGTGTGTGTGTGAACTCTTGATGTGGAACCTGGAAGAGCTTCATTCAAAACCCAGGGCAGGTACAATTTTGCAAAACCAGATGAGGAACCCGTCTAGCATTGTGCATTTCTGTGTCTGTGTATCTTTGAGTTGGTGTTGATGCTTGACAACTGCCAGGACAAAACCTTGCAGTTTTGTTGTCAAGGTTTTATCAGAAGTGGTTTGCCATCGCCTTCTTCCTAGGACTGAGAAAGGGTGCCTGGTCAAAGGTCAAACCCCATTGGCTTCATGTCTATGGTAGGACTAGAATTCACAGTGTCCTAGTTTCTAGCCTAGTGCCTTAATTATATACCAAGCTGGCATTATGTTAAGCTAGTATAGTTTATATAACCCATATATCTCCAGCTAGCATTGATGATTCAGTTAATCCCTACTTTTTTACGGAAAAGCAGTAATCAACCCCAGAAGGTTGAAAAGTTATGAAACATACCTTCAAATTGCACCTATAGGCGACATGGTGATAAAAGTGTTTAGACGCAGGGGTCTCCAACCTTGGCTACTTTAAGACTTGTGGACTTCAACTCCCAGAATTCCTGGGAGCTTTGCTGAGTTCCTCAGCAAAGCTGGCTGAGGAACTCTGGGAGTTGAAGTCCACAAGTCTTAAAGTGGCCAAGGTTGGAGACCCCTGGTTTAGAGTAATTATACAGATTGGCAGCTGCAAATTTTCTCGAAAACGAATGGGACAGTATTCTGCCCTCTTTCTGTATCAATGCCCATAACAACTTTTTATTTTTTATTAATTAGTACATCACCTAATTCTCTTCCTTCCCCAAGTCCCAGAAAACTAGTGCACCCTCCTAAGTGACTCCCACAAAGCTAGGAATTCTGCCGTGTTTAATTTCTTTGTTTTCCAATGTTAAGCGGCCTAAAACAAATGTATGAATCGGAGGCTGCTTAAAAAGAACGGGGACAGAGGTTGTCCTTGATTTACAACCATTCTTTTAATGAAGGTTTGAAGCTACGATGGCGCTGAAAAAAGTGACTTACCATCAAGCCACATCAATAGGGAAGCCAGAACAGAAGGTTGCAATTTAATATCTCATTTAACGACTGCTGCAAAAAAGGCAGTAAAATCGAGTGCAGTCTAATGATGCCTCACTTAATAACCATGCCACTTAATGATAAAATTTTCCAGTCCCAATTATAGTGGTAAGTTTAGGAATACCTGTATTTGGTTTTTTTTTGGAGGGGGGGCATTTGTGTGTGTGTGTACATAAACAGGAAATCAAGGTAAAAAAAATTCACAGTGTTTGCATGATTTTCTTTGGAAACAGCCCTGCTTGCCTCCAAAATCAAAGATAAAAGATTTCCTCGTGAAGGAAATGATCAAGTCCGGGAGCTGGGCAAGATCAAGGTAGCAAGAACCGCACAGAATTCGGTAAAGTACGAGGGTGAGTCAAAAAGTAATGCCATTTTCTTTAGGACAGGTATAATTACTAACACAGGAACATGTACCATACATCAAAATGAAGCTGGTCCTCTGTGGATCACATCCCTACTTCTCAACATAGTCACCGTTTCTCTCAATAGCAATGTTCCACCTTCAAATGAGAGCATGTATCCCTTTCTCGTAAAAATTAGTTGACTGTTCTTTGAGCCACTTCTTCACTGCAGTTTTCACTTCCTCGTCACTGGAATATTTATTTATTTATTTATTTATTTATTTATTTATTTATTTATTTATTTATTTATTTATTTATTTATTTATTTATTTATTTATTTATTTATTTATTTATTTATTTATTTATTTATTTATTTATTTAGTGAGATTTATATACCGCCTCACAGTGCAAGCACTCTCTAAGCAGTTTACACCAGTAAGCAATGTATATTTATATTGCCCCCAACAATCTGGGTCCTCATTTTACCAGGATGGAAGGCTGAGTCAACCTTGAGCCGGTGAGATATGAACCACTGACCTGCGGATCAGTGTCAGCAAATGTGGCCTGCAGTACCTGCCTCTAACCGCTGCGCCACCTCGGCTCATTATAATGTTTGCCTCTCAAACCCTCTTCTTCGGCCCCATGAAAGAGGGTGGGCCGTGGCCCAGGGGTTTGGGGACCCCTGTTCTGGGAGCCTTTTGTTGGCTTTTATGCTTCCTATTGTTTGACTTTTTTTGTGAGCCACCCAAGATTATGTTACATAAGACGGGCAGCTATACAAATCTTATATCTATAAATCAATCCAAAAATAAAATGTGTGGCTCTGTGAAGAGAGTGAGACTGGTCAATGAAGCTTAGCCTGGTCCCTTTTTCTGAAAACTCTGCTTCACAACAGTAAATGGCTCTAAATATTGCAAGAACTGCAGTTCTTTCTTGTGTAACGATATGGCACTGCACATCAGTATTTCTAACATGCAGCGATGGTTATTCAGGATCTTGGAAGGTTTGGAATTTCTCCAAAATGCTGCATAGTGCCACAACAGTATGATCAGTAATGAGAAGGGTTGAGCAAAAGTAGCAATTATTGCCTTTTCAAGAATATACTTCCTGTTTCATTTGGGGTTTTTATAGCTACTAACATGTGGAACGATTGTATCTTGGGAGCATTCTAGCTTTCTTCTCATCTCTTTGTAACAAGAGAGGAAGTATTGCTGAGATTCTGCCTGTCATCTTAATACAAAATGCAATGAAGAAAAGAGCTGGAAAGCTGCCCTTAAGAGTGCCTCTATAAAACAGAATGCTACAAAGCAAAACAAAGGGAAAGACACAAGTGTCTAAAACCCAAAGGGCCTCTGCTACCTACTTCAGCCACTGGCTCCATCTCTTGCCCATGGGTGGAGACTCGCCCCAAGCCCTCAGTCGGCGTGCCCGCAGGTGAGTGGCTTTGTTGCACTAGATCGGGAAGGTTGACATGGCCAGCAAAGCCATTGCTGGCTGGGTGGCCTGAGCGCTTGTGGTCACCAGAAGTCTGCAGAGACACAAGTCATATGGAAAAGAAGAAGAGGAGGAGGAGGAATTGCAGAAGGAAACAAAAAACACAACCCAAGGTTGCCATATCAACGCACACTCTTCAGCAAGCACGGAAACAAGACCCCAGCTTCTTGACGTACAACATGCAGCAAGAGGCAACTATCGACAATGGTGACATTAGGAGGGCATCAGGGGTGGGTTCCTGCCGGTTCGGACCGGATCGCCCAAACCGGTAGCGACCTGCTGGTGATGTCACGATGGCGTCACGGATACGGTTCGGTCCATGAGCGCTGCCATCTTTTTTTTGGATTTTTTTCCATTTTTTTTTACTGTTTTGAAGTTTTCCCCTCTGCTGCTGCTTGAAAAAGGGCCCTCCTGCCCGCCCCCGGGTTTATACTTACCTTTATTCCTTCGCCCAAAGTACAGCTGATTAGCTTCTCAGCTGTGTTTCGGGCTGATTCGGCCTGAGCATGCGCGGAAGCAGAATTGCATGAGGGGATGCGCGCTCGCTCACTACGCTCGCACATGCAAAACGTCGCAATGCGAACCAGTGGCGAAGGTAAAGTGGACCCACCCCTGGAGGGCATGCAACACAAATGAATTCACAGGCCAGTGAGTTGGTGGCAGCATGCTTCTACATCAGAAGAAAGGTGATTATGATTTTCTTTCTCAAAGACCATGAATCTAGAAATGCTAGCAATTTATACCAATGGGAAAGGGTATCGGGTAGGTGACAGGATGCAGAAGAGATAAGTATAAGGACAGTGGAGTCAACATGGTTTTCATGTTTAAAGCAGGTGTTTGGAAGCTGTGGATCTGGAAATGCCTACAGGTCCCATGACAGCTGACAACCAGAGTGGAGGTGCTGACTGTAGGATATAGAGCTTTCAAAGAAATGATTGGCACAAACAGAACAGCTTGATTAAGTGTCCTATCAGGATCTCAGGATTCTCGCACCACTGGAGCTGTGCCCCGATAAAACGGTTATTGCAAGTGTAGCCTAGTGTGATACTTGCCCTCACTGCAAATTCACTGGGCTTCTTTACTGGGCCAGAGATAATTTTAGAAATAAACTGGTGGGAGAAATGGGAAAAAATGTGGATCTGAATGTAGTTTCATCACAATGTGCTTGCCATCTTCTATACAGTATCTTACATTAACAGAATCTTGTAACAGATAATGTGTTGACTTTATAAGAAGGCATATTAAAATGTGCTTGACATAATTATTTGGTCTCATTCTTTATCTTTGGCTGGCGATGTTCAATTTTGACAATGCTTAACAGCATAGACCAGCAATCCCATGGGAAATATAGCAATATCCAATACCTGCTGCATTCTCAGACTGGTAATATTAAAATTCCCTTTACAGAAGCTTTCCCCAACTAGCTGTCCTCCAGAGGAACTAGTCTTCAACTCCATAATACGGGTACTTCAGCCTACCTGGTCTATGATGACCAGATTAGGACAGGTAATCCTTGACTTACAACAGTGCATTTAGTGACCGTTCAAAGTTACAACAGCACTGCAAGAAGTGCCTTATGACCATTTTTCACACTTACGATCATTGCAGCATTCCCATGGTCACGTGATCAACATTCAGACACCTGGCAATTGACTCATATTCATCATGGTCAAAGTGTCCTGGGATCATGTGATCACCTTTTGTGACCTTCTGACAAGCAACATCAATGGAAAAGCCAGATTTGCCTAACAACCGTGTTACTAACTTAATGACTTGCAGTGATTCCCAATTGTGGCAAGAAAGGGTGTAAAATGGGGCAAAGCTCACTTCACAAATGTCTTACTTAACCGACATAAATTTGGGGCTCAATTGTGGTCATACGTTGAGGTCTACCTGTATGAGAATTTAAGGCAATCTCAGAAGGGGACCCAACTGGAAAAGCTACTTTAAATGGACTTGAGAATGGAGGAAACCCAGATGAGAGAATTAGATTTGGAGGAGGCAGCATTAGATTAATAACATATACCTAAAATAAAGAGCTAATAGTATAGGTGTGATATTAAAAAAATAAGGAGTTTAAAAGTGGCACTGATAATTTACAGATGTATGGGAATATGTTATCAGTCTGTTAAATGTAATATGTATTGAACTAGAATCACTCAGGGAAAGGTTTAGAAAGAGGAAGAGGAAGTAGAAAGGAAGGGGAGAAGGGAAGGAGGGGAGAGAAGTAGGAAGGGGGAGAGAAGGAGCAAGAAGGTAGATTGAGGAGGTGGAGATAAGAGGGAGGGGAGTGTGGAGAAAAGAAAGAAACAGACTGATTAATAATAGCAAGTCTAGGTGTAAAAATAGGTTATTGAATTTTGATTGATTGGGAAAGAATGTATGTTAATGATATATATTTAAGGTATATGTATTGATGTATATATGGAAATTGGGGGGGGGAAGGACTTTAGAAGTAAATGAACCTCTTTATTCCCACTAAATAACTGCATTTCTCCCCTTCTCCATGTCAACATGGGGATCATCTATTTTTATTTATTTATTTGTCAAACACGTATAAGATAACAGATATAGGAATAAACATGATTATGAATACAGGATAAGGATACGAATAAATGGGGACAGTAGGACAGGGATGGTAGACACGTTGTTGCGCTTATGCACGCTCCTTACAGACCTCTTAGGAATGGGGTGAGGTCAACAGTAGATAGTCTAGGGTTAAAGTTTTGGGGATGAAACGACAGAGTCAGGTAGTGCATTCTGGGCATTGACCACTCTGTGGCTGAAGTTGTATTTTCTGCAATCGAGTTTGGAGCGGTTTACCTTAAGTTTGTATCTATTGTGTGCTCTTGTATTATTGTGGTTGAAGCTGAAGTAATCATTGACAGGTAGGACGTTGTAGCAGATAATTTTGTGTACTGTGCTTAGGCCAGACTGAAGGCGGCATAGTTCTAAGTTGTCTAAGCCCAAAATTTCAAGCCTGGTGGCATAAGGTATTCTGTTGTGAGCAGAGGAGTGGAGGACTCTATCAATGATTCAATCTCCTCCAGGGACAGGTAAGGGGGTTTGTCTCAAAATCTCCACATTTCCTCCCTAAAAATGGGCAAAAATGTTTTCTTTGTAGAGTCTGGTGATGATACTAATCCAGTCCCCGGAGCCCCCCCAAAATAGTGCAGCACGTGATCCCACACAGAAGTTACCACTAGTGGCTTTGTGTGCGTCATAAATCCAGTCACAAAAAAATATTAAGTGAAGAAAAGGACTAAGCTAACATCTGCTGTCGGATAAGTTATCTCTGGTTCCTTCTAGTTGTTCAGAATCAGGAACATTCAACTGGAGGCCAATTGTTCCACTGGTTAATTGTTCTAACTGTCAGGAAATTTCTCCTTAGTTCTAAGTTGCTTCTCTCCTTGTTTAGTTTCCACCCATTGCTTCTTGTTCTACCCTCAGGTGCTTTGGAGAATAGTTTGACTCCCTCTTCTTTGTGGCAACCCCTGAGTAGGCAGACTTCTCTAAGTTGAGGTGCACAGATTAGTAAATTTCTTTTGGTCCCATAGAGCAGGGGTCTCCAATCTTGGTAACTTTAAGACTTGCGGGACTTCAACTCCCAGAATTCCTCAGCCAGCCTGCCATAGAGCACACAAGCTTAGTTGCGTGTTAGTTTCAATGAAGTTTAGGTGCTTCCATTGCAGCATCCCTTCCCTTCCCCCACTTCCATCTGCGGTTGGAGAAATGCAATCTAATCTAGCAAAAGAAAAAAGTCTGTTCTTCCTTCTAGTCTCTGCTGGCAATGAAAAAAAAATGAAAAAGAGAAAGAAAGCCAGTTGATGCTATTTTAGCTGAATTACAAGTCTGGCAGAAATTGTCGGCAGTGTGTTACAGCTGCAGCAACCTGCTGTTTGTGCCTAATGTGTCACTTATTAAGGAAAGACTCCAGAGCAGGGTAATGTACCTGAAAGAGATTACCCCAGGCTGCATAAACGGCATCTGCCACAATTCTTAAAACTCTCAATTTAATCAGAGGGCAACGATTTATTTAGGGGAGGGCAGAAAGAGAGAGAGAGAAATAGAAATCTGAGGCACTCATCACAGCATGGTTCTC
Organism: Diadophis punctatus similis; assembly: GCA_023053685.1. Taxonomy (NCBI): domain Eukaryota; kingdom Metazoa; phylum Chordata; class Lepidosauria; order Squamata; family Dipsadidae; genus Diadophis; species Diadophis punctatus. The sequence goes on from JALIGW010000005.1 coordinate 64,843,214, forward strand.
AAATCCCATCAAGTTTAAGGTCACATTCAGACACTTTTGCAAAAAAAAAAAGGAGTACACAGAGAAAACACAAATGCAATTTCGCACATGATTTTTGCCAAATGCAAAGAAAGAAAGAAAATGAAGAAAAGAAAGAAAGAAAATGAAGGAAAAAGAAAATGAGAAGAAAAGAAGAAAGAAAATGAAGGATAGAATGAAAGAAAATGAAGGAAGATAGGAAGGATGGAAGGAAGGAAGGAAGGAAGGAAGGAAAGAAAGACAGAATGCAGAAAAAAGAAAGAAAAAGAAAGAAGGCAGGAAGAAGGAAAGAAGAAAAGAGGGAGGGAAGGAAGGAAAGAAAAAGAAAGAAAGAAAGAAAGAAAGAAAGAAAGAAAGAAAGAAAGAAAGAAAGAAAGAAAGAAAGAAAAAGAAAAGAAGCCAGCTCACTATATTACCCTTCCTATTGTACTATTTTGGTACAGCTCACATTTTATGTCAACAGATTGGGAGACTTTCTCCACTACCATCTGGATTATGTCAGTATCTTATGTCTAGTTTGCCCAAGAATCATATTTTAAAGAGGGAAAAGGATGTGTAATGTAGAAGACTTTCGTAGAGAGTGTTTTACAGCAGGTCTTTTATCAGCAGACTTTAAAACACGAGGTGCTGCCAACAAAATCCAAAGGAGGAAAATACTAGAACTTACATTTTCTAGAACAGTCAAGTTCTATTACTAAACTGCATCGGGGAAGGACTGTTTAAGACTTAGAAGATGATTATTGACAGTCAGAGAATCTAGATTGAAAATCTATCTAAGATGCCTAAAACTACTATTTAGGTGACAATTTTGCCACCTATATTTTCTCTTTCCTATTATAGATGCTCTGTTCCATGTCTACCTGTGCATTTCCAGGTCACAAGGTGAAAACAGATGTTTAAACATAACCTGTGTGAGCCCTGGAAGATGTGCCTGCTATTATCACTTTGAGGGATTTCCGAAGTAGAGAAAGTGCCAGCGAGTAGCTTGACAATTGCATGGACATGTACTCTGTACAGAGAAATACCCTGAGATCGTTCTAGCTCCTGCCATCACAATGAAAAGACGATAGAATATGGCCAGAACAGCCAATGCTCTCACTGTACCAGAAATAAAATTAGCTGTGAACAGCCTGTGCTTGCTTCTAAAAAGAAACTATAGCTGGTTTTAGCAATAAGCAACACTACTGTTTTCTCACAAGAGGAAGTGGGTCATTTAATACCACAGATGATTACTGGACAGTGCTGGTGATCTTCATGTAAGATGTCAGGTATACTTGTAAATGATACACTGATCTCTCCCTTATTGTTTGGATGCTGTCTTTTCCCCCCTTAAGATAGGAGTTCTGACCATGAATCATCTTCTTCCACTTTTTCAGCCATATGGCTTAAGAAAAATTAAAGATAGATGGCCTTTCTTTTTTTCCAAGATTGTTTTCACGATGTATAGGTAATGTTTTTGAAGGAAGACAAAAGAGGGAGGAATGGCACTAACTCATGAATGAAAGACAGAATGGGATAAAAGAGAGTGGATTAGAATCAGTGTGTTTCCCCGTGGGACAAAACAAGACAGATATGGGCTGGCTGATGCCCTTAGCTAAATTATCCTGCCTTCACTTGCCTCCTACAATCTGACCTTTTGTCTTGACAATATCATCAAGCAAACCTACTCTTTTCATACAAAGAGAGGAAAGCAGCATTATTTCTCCAGGAGGGAACATTTTAGCAGGAAGCCGCCTGAGCAAATGACGTTTGGTGCAAATGCCTATGGAAATTCTCAATCGTCCAGCTCATGGTTGTCCCAAAGGTGCTTGAAAAATGTTTCTTTTCTCACCCAAGAAGCTGCTTCAGTTCTAGAACTGAAGAAGAACTGAAGCAGCTTCTTGGATGAGAAGAAAAAAAAATTTCAAGGGGAAAAACCCCCAAGAAAACCCCCAAGCCTTTTGGAAATGCACCTTTGGGACAATGTTTAGTGCAGTTCCTTATCATCATACAAGGACCTAAATTGTTGGAGGCAATATGCTGACTCTGTAAACCACATAAGAGTGGGCTGTAAAGCACTGTAAAGCGGTATATAAGTCTAAGTGCTATTGCTATCATGATCTGCCAGATATTAGGAAAATGCATCTGTCAATGGCAGGATATTAATTATGGCACCCCACAAAGAGTTGTAGCTTTGCCTCAATAACTTTTACCGAAGTCCTCCTTTGTTACATTAGTGCAATTGTCTTGTCCCTATTATGTCTATGGAGATTCTCAGTCATCCAAGTCATGGTTGTCCCAAAGGTGCTTTTTCAAGAGGCAACTGGATTTTGTGGTTTTTCTTCAAAGACATTTCGCTTCTCATCCAAGAGGCTTCTTCAGCTCTGTTATGTTATTCAGTCTCTATTATGTTTACAAAAAAACCCCTACAAGTTTATTTTTCACCACTGACTTTTACAGAGGGTCTTCCTTTTCTTCTCTGAATATAGAGCAAGATATGATAATTGGTGTGATAAGAATTATAATTAATCTAAATTAGCAACTGAGAATCTCTTCCGTATACAGGCGATCTGCGACTTACAACCACAATTGAGCCCAAAATTTCTATTGTTAAGTGAGACTTTTGTGAAGTGAGTTTTGCCCCATTTATGACCTTTCTTGCTCCGGTTGTTAAGTGAATCACTGCAGTTGATAAGTTAGTAACTCTGTTGTTAAGTGAATCTGGCTTCCCCATTGACTTTGCTTGTCAGAAGGTCGCAAAAGGGGACCCCATGAGCTTGGAATACAGCAATGGTCATAAGTATGAACCAAGTTGCCAAGCATCTGAATTTTGCTCACGTGACCATGGGGGATGCTACAAAAGTTGAAAAATGGTCATAAGTTACTTTTTTTTTTAGTGCTGTTGCAACTTTGAAGGGTCATTAAATGAACAGTTACAAGTTCGAGGACCACTTGTAGTATGTGAACCAAGTTTCTGTTTCACCTTTACAATATCAATTGTGTGCAAACTGCATGCTTTAAAGTCAGTTTGAAAGAAGATGAAGATCTGAAAACAACCTTGCTATGTCCTACAGTGTTTGGTGCTGTTTATAGTTAAGACACATCTTTTGTTTAGATGTTATAATTATATTAATCAGCTGCAAACCAGCACAGTTTAATCAATCACTCTGTGCTCAGAATACACAGTGTAATTATTATTCATAGCCTACGAAGACATTATCTCTCAAAGACACGGCAGAGAAGAAATTGTTGCCACCCACTTACCTCCCTTATCATTAAAGTCCCTTCTCTTGAAATACTGCTAAATTTGTCAGGGTGGGGGGGCTCCAGACCACCATGGCTTGATACCATTCCTAGATTGTAGGACTCGTTGTTGGCTGGCATGCCCGTTGGTCTGAAAAATAGGAGTTTTCAAAACGAAAAGAAAGCAGTTGGTTTCTCGTGATAAATACATGACGACTATAGAAAAACAAAAATTAACCTTAAAAGATTTGTAATTGCCAAGATATATGAAAATCAGGAGCAGAAGCTGAAGAATTCTCCCTCATGTTCCCAAAATGCTGGTCTCTCTCATTCTTGGTTATCTATTGCCTGAAAAAGCAATTCCATAGGGGTAAGTTCTGATCCTAAACTTGTGTTCTTTTTTTTTAAAGGGGAAACACAAAGCTTGACATTACATTTTCGGTTCGTCCTGGGCTTCTTCGGGTCATATTCTAATAATATACAACTCTGACCACTCCATGAAATGTATTTTCTGAACGAACTTCAAGGAAAAAGACAGAATTGGATTTAACAGATTAACAGAGTTGGAAGGGACCTTGCAGGTCATCTAGTCCAACCCCCTTCCCAAGCAGGAGACCCTACATCTGCCTCTACCTATGATGCCTTTTTAAATGGGAAACTTGTACCCAATGTTATCCATCTTTTACTCTAAACATCAGAGCACATGTTCTCACCAAGCTGATGCTAAAAACTCCTCCAGGTATACCTGGATACCCGGGAGCAGCATCTACAGGGAAGCAGGGAGTCGATCTGGTGGATGGTCACTGCATCACAATCAAAGCTGTACCTTTCATTCATACACAGCTATTGTGCTCATATATAAAGGAGCTTTGGTTACAGTACCAGAATAACAAGAGTTGGAAGGGACTTTGGAGGTCTTTTTTTTTTAGTTTATTTATACATTTTTCTTTTACTTGCGTAAGTGCTTTGTGAACAGTGTATTGTCTGGGTCAATTTGCTTACACATAATAATATTTATCCAATTTCTAATCTCTACCTCTATTATCAAGCCATTGATAAAAAAGTTCCATGTTAGAAAATATTCTGTATCTTCTTTATCTTCATTATCTTCAATGTCAACCTATCCATTTATGCACAATCTAGTATTTTTTTAATTACACTCTCTTCTGTAAGTATTTCCTCATTTTTCCAGTGCTGTGCAAATACAATTCTTGCTGCTGTCAAGACATGCAATAGTACGTATATATTTCCTTTATCATACTTTTCTGGTACTATGCCTAACAAAAATATTTCTGGCTTATAATCCGTATGTTGCTTTAACATTTCTCCTAACCATTTGTGCATTTTCGTTCAAATTTTTTTTTGCCTTTGCACATGTCCACCATGTGATAATATGTGCCTGGTGACTGATTACACTTCCAACATTTGGCAGACATGTTTTGGAACATCTTTGCTACCCTCGCCAGTGGCAGATGGGACCTTAGAGGTCTTGTAGTCCAACCCCCTGCTCAAGCAGGAAACCCTATACCATTTCAGACAAATGGCTGCCCAATTTCTTCTTAAAAACTTCCAGTGATGGGGCACCCACAGCCATCATCATATCTATTTTGACCCCCAATATTGTAATAGTTTCAAGTATTCACCATACCATTATAAGATTCTTCTTGCCTTCAGCAGAAGAAAGACGAATGGGATTTAGGGATAAGGAATTTAATGTTATATGACTAAATTTCAGGCAGGTAGTTCTTGCCACAAATAGGCTATTTTCAAAGTTATTCCCTCGGCCAGCATTATTGTCAAGTGCATACGTCCCAACCAGGCCATTTTTATTTTTGACAGCTCTCCAACGTAAAATTGCAACACAGAATATTTTTCACCACATTAAGCAAAATACAAATAAACTAAGTGCCTAAACTTGAGCCATATGCTTTTGGTTGACTAATGAAAATAAACAACAGCTGCACGTTTCTGCCTGAAGGCAGATATTGGCCTAGATAACATTTATAGAAAGATAAATTAAAAGATGCTCTGATCATGAACTGGATGGACTGTTGAATTTGGTCAGCCTTCAGAATTTCAAGAAATCGCTGAAGTGTGTGTTGATGCAAATGGCAATGACATGTTCAAATATTAAAGGTGGTGCCTGCCAAATATAGTAACAATCTCTATATCTGAAATACAGAAGACCTCAGAGAGGGTTCTTTAAAAAAAAAAAATCTGGAATTTTTCAAAAGATCCATTCCCAAATTCTTCAGTGTGAGTGAATGAGAAAGAATGTATTAAGAGAAATACATTCCATTGACAGTCAGGATTGACTGTTGCCACATAAAGAATACACTCTATGCAGCCCAAATTTGCTATTGCATAAATATTGCATTAGGAACTCCACTTAAAGGTGGAAATGTAGGACTTCGACAGCTAGGCCTCCCTGGGCAAGAACTCTCATTCAGTTAACTTGCTCAATGAACCTCATATCATTGGAGGTGTGGCCAATTCACTTTCCCAAGTAGTCACATGAGAAATTGGGACGACTGTTAAGGGTCAGTGCCATCACCACTACTACCATTGCAGTTCGGCCGTCACCACCCCGCCACTGCAGGCCAGACAGGGCCAGCCGAAGGGCCAGACATAGCCTGTGACCCATAAAATGCCTAAATCTGCATTAGAAGGAGGAATAACTTTGGTGGCTGATGTTTGCACTTAATGCATTTTGGAAGCAGGAGGACCGCAATAGGGGGTGGAGGAATGATGTAAAGCAGACAGAGTCAGGATATACCTATGGGCATTCCCATTGTTTGTTTTTTTAAGGGAGAGGGATTTGGGATATTGACTGACTGATTCAAAGAAGCCTCTTTACACTGACAGAAGTATTTTCTTACACCTCTTATTTCAAAATGACAGAAAACCAGCCCCTCTATTTTAAGTAATTGACTTCAGAAGTGGTTCCAGAAATCATAAAAAAGGAGGCTTGGTGGTCCTATGTGACTCTATAGGGCCCCATTTTGCTCACCTACGTCCTACTGCCATCATCTGATTCCTTATCAAACAATCTAATGAAAGGGCATGTTTTTACTTGCTGGGTCCCTTCACCACTGTTGTTGTGCATTTGTTCACTATTCTTTGGGCAGAAAGAGAGAACAGGAGACTAAGCTCCTGGCCTAATCTGGTGGGAAATCTTTTGTGGATGAGGATGGCTTTTTTCAGCAAGTCTACAGCAGAGGTCCCCAACCCCTGATCCGTGGACTGGCACCAGGCCGGGGCATGCCAGAAACTGGGCTGTGCAAACCAGTGAAACTCCAGCCATGGGATGCAGGCAGCATGGAAAAACCCTCTGATTTGTGGAAAAACGTCTCTCAATGGAACCAGTCCCTGGTACCCAAAAAGGTTGGGGACTGCCATGTTTATAATGTCTATAAAACATTATTGCAACCAGCAGTTCTAAATGAGACGCATTTGTGGATTTATCTTCACCAAGAAAGAATGTCTTACATAAGCCTTGGAATGTCACTGACAGGCACAGTGCCATCTTGTGTTTCACTTTCTCCGTCTTCTTCCTCCTCTTCGCTGCTTTCAGATTCCTCACTGGAAGAAGAATAATCGGTAACTTTCTTTAAAGGCCGGTTGGTTTCTTCAATCCGCAGCTCCCGCAGTTCTTTTGCTAAAGCAGTCAGATCCTGTACGAGAAAGAAAAAAACACAGAAAGCAACATGAATTTTCACCTGAACTATAGAAGGGATGGGATGAGGATTAGGAAATGCAACAGTCATCTGATATAGAAGGCAATTATTATGGAATGTATAGATTTTGTTATACAAAACCCTGGCTTTATACTCACTTAAAACCTAACAGCAAACTGCTGACATATGGGTTACATATAAACATGTGTTTATGAGCCACGGTGGTGCAGTGGTTAGAGTGCAGTCCTGCAAACTACTTCTGCTGCCTGCCTGCAATTTGGCAATTCAAATCTCATCAGGCTCAAGGTTGACTCAGCCTTCCATCCTTCAGAAGTGGGTAAAATGAGGACCCAAATTGTTGGGGGCAATATGCTGACTCTGTAAACCGCTTAGAGAGGGCTGTAAAGCACTGTGAAGCGGTATATATGTCTAAGTGCTATTGCTATTATAGCCTTCTATGGACATGTACAAGACTAGCAAGGGGAGGGGGAAATGACATCTTGAACATTATGTCATGCAAATGACACAAATGAACTTGTGTCATCTGCATGATAATGTCATGACACACACACAAGTTCATTATGATAGATTTAGCATATCTAAATCTATTGACTGCTATAGCAGTTACAAGAATACAGTCATCATCACAATAAACTGGGAACAATGCCATCTCAGAAGGGTATTGATTCCAAATATACATTTTGGGTGATCCAAAATCTGCACATCTTCCACTTAAACACATTTAAGAGAAATTGAAGTGCATGAGGTCAGTCACGACAAAGTATCACGGACTTTAGATTATGCTAACTGAACTAACTTTGGTTATTATGTTTCCCATGTAGGCATGTCGACCACTTAATATCCATTTCTCTAGAAATTCAGTGCAACGTATCAAGTCAAGTGGGTTCCTTATCTATGATCGTCACTAACAATGTACAATATATGTAAAGCTCACATGATAGCTTAAATCATGCATAATGACGTTCAAAAGATATAGGCAGGGTGCATTTTACAATATGTGCGTATGAGTGCATGTGATGTGCATGTATATATATGCAAAATTGGCGATGAATCATAATGCTAGAACTTAGATTTAGAATAGAAAAGAATAACACAACTTGGAAGGGACCTTGAAGGTCTTCTATCTAGTCCAACCCCCTGCTTAGGCAGGAAACCCTATACCCGTGGTGGCGAACCTATGGCACGCGTGCCACAGGTGGCCATAGCGGCCGGCACGCGAGGGTTCCCACCGGCAAACCGGAAGTGCGGAAAAACGCACTTCCGGTTTGCCGGTGTGCTGTTTTTTGCACTCCGGAGGGTTCAGGGAAGCTCCCTGAAGCTCCGGAATGCAAAAAACTACAAAACGGACAAACCGGAAGTGCACTTTTCCGCACTTCCGGTTTGTCCGTTTTGTAGTTTTTTGCATTCCGGAGCTTCAGGGAGCTTCCCTGAACCCTCCGGAGTGCAAAAAACAGCACACCGGCAAACCGGAAGTGCGTTTTTCCGCACTTCCGGTTTGCCGGTTTCGTCGTCCCAGGCTCCGGTAAGGCCTTTGCGCGGGGGTGGGGGTGTGTGCGCATGTGCAGGGGGCAACATGGGGGGGTGTTGTGCGCATGCGTGGGGGGGAGGGAATGGGTGTGGGCACGCGAGCGCGCACGCCCCCCCCACTTTTTGGCACGCGAGCCTAAAAAGGTTCGCCACCAATGCCCTATACCATTTCAGACAAATGGTTATCCAATCCCTTCTTAAAAACCTCCAGTGTTGGAGCATTTACAACTTCTGGAGGCAAGTTGTTCCACTGATTAATTGTTCTAACTGTCAGGAAATTTCTCTTTAGTTCTAAGTTGCTTCCCTCCTTGATTAGTTTCCACCCATTGTTTCTTGTCCTGCCCTCAGGTGCTTTGGAGAATAGCTTGACTCCCTCTTCTTTGTGGTAACCCCTGAGATATAGGAACACTGCTATCATGTCATCCCTAGTCCTTCTTTTCATCAAACTAGACATACCTAGTTCCAGCAACTGTTCTCTATATGTTTTAGCCTCAAGTCCCTTAATAATCTTTGTTGCTCTTCTCTGCACAAAGTTTTAACACAACATTTATTTTATTTTTTATTTATTTAAATGGATTTATATGCCTCCCAACTCCATTTAAGGTTCCCCATTTATATCTTATATCTTAATAGTGTTGTTTTGAGACAAAAAGTTTTAAGAACTGTACAAAGATATTTATTGTAATCTTACATGCTTTCATGGCCACACAAAGGAAAGCAGTAGGGCAAAAATATAAAGCACAATAGGTTTAATTAAATGAGTTAGAAGAGAATTAATTAAACACGCACAAGATGATCAAAACAATTGCAATCAACTCTCTTACAACCTCTCCCTATATTAAGACTAAGGAAGCTATTAGCATATTTGCTCAGATATAAAAGATTAGGGAAAAAGTAACTCACTCAAAAAAATTCAAGTTTCTATACTGTTCGTTTGTTTGTTCCTCTGGCTATATTTGCTTTTTCCTGCATCATACAATTATTTTTTTTGTAAAATGTCTTGGAATGTCTGTCCTTTACAACCCATTAGGAGAAACTGGAAATTGTTTTTAAACCCCTAACAATCCAGTCTCAGTGGAGTTCTCTTTGATACTTCTGCACTCAGCTTGCTTGACTATGTCAATTCTATAGAGATTGTGTAAGGAAGACAAAGAGTGAAGTGCCTCTACCAGGGGTGAAATGCTACCGGTTTAGACCGGTTCTCCTGAACCGGTAGTAAAAAATGCTACCGGTTCAGGCAAACCGGTATTTCCATCGATCAGCTGGGCGACGCATGATTTATATTAGCTAGAATTTTCAGATTTTCTGCTTTCTAGCTAACCTAAATCGTGTGGCACAGCGGATTCCCCCCCCCCACTGTTCTACTTACCTTTGCAGACTCGGAAGCCTTCAAAAATGTTCCTTTTTTAGCACTGTGCGGGCGCGCCTCAGGCACGCATGCGTGCAAAGCGCGCGCTCGGTAGCAGATTCACAGAACCGGTAGCAGACTTAAGAGGATTTCACTGCTGCCCTCTACCCATCAAGGCTAATACTATTCAGGTCAAATTGTGAACCTTTCTAGCCATTTTGTAAAACTTCATGAATAAAATCTATTATCAAGCATATTGGGCAGATTGATATAAAAATAGAACAATCAACTAATGGGAGAATTTTCAATCAATCAAATATCTGATTTTCATTGCTTAAACTACAATGTCTACTGTTTTGAAATACTGCAGAAATTATAAATGTAAAGTTACCCAAATTCCCCATTCCATATTAAGTGGTAATCTTCTTTGCAAATTTTAAGACATTACAAAATCAGAAGTCTCAAAGTATAAATAATATCCAACTGAAGTTTTCCTTCATGAAGCTAACAATTCAAATTTTGCAATGCTATCAAATTCAACACATAACAATGCCACGAAACAGAAAGCCTATACTAAGATCATTTCAAGTTGATTCCAGCCTGACTAACTCAAACAGCTTATTAAAACAAAGATTATCCTAAAGTTACAACGTATTAGCATAGCATTGCTATGCGGGATTATTTGTTCTGCTTTAAAGGCATGGCTATTTAATTCATTAGTGTGAGGATGAGAGTACTGATGATTACTGATTTATTATCCCAGTGCAAAAATATTGTGAATTCTACCCACAAGGAATTCTCAACATTTTTAATTAATCTGATGTTTTATGAGAGGAGATTGAGGTATAAAAGGCAGTTGTTCAAGAAAAGGTGACTTCCGGCTGATGTCGCGGTGATATCAGATGCAGGGAACAGGTTTCCGCGTTCTCTGTGCTGAGTTCTCCCTGTTTGTGGGTTCCGAGAGGAGCCAAAGCCGCCTTGTAGGGGGAGAGAATCTTAGGAGGGGTGCCCTGAGAGGTTGTGGGAGAGATCGCAACTCTCCTGCTGAACCCCGGGCTTTTTCCCCTTTATACCATGGCGAGGAGAAGAGGCAACCTAAAGATAGCTGCCACGAAGTTGGGACAGCCGAGAAACATCTAAGAACTGTACTAGAGTGAAGTCGGTGAATAGCGTCTGGAACTGGATGAGAAGAATCCTTTTTATTTAAAATTCAACCCCAAAAGAATATCCAGGAAAAGAGAGGCTCACTGCTATTTTTAAAAGCACCGATTTAATATTTTGAGAAGAATTCAAAATTGAAGGAAAAAGAATCAAAGGGGGAAGGCAAATACCTTTAAAAATACAGAAAATTGGATTTCTAAATTGGACAGGCGTTGTTTTGGATAGGCATTTCAAAATACTGGAACTATTTACTTAAAAAACTAACATCACCTTTATATTTTGGATTGTTACCATTAAAATAGGATAAAACTGGTTAATATTGAAATTTTACTTAAGAGTGCCACCTGCCGACAAAAGGAAGACATAACACATCCCCCAAATCCTGGAAATACTTGGCTATTGGAGATTTAAACGTGAGAATAAGAAAGACATTATTATTAAATTGACCCCTGAAGGCTACAACACAAGACTGAATTTATAAAGGGACTTATGAAGGTTCTGGAAAAAAATTTGGGACTATCCAGTGGAACAGGTTGATTAGCTTTGGGATATAAAGATTCAAGAATATTGAACTTTTTGAGAAGTGACTTTAGGTTTGAATATATGGTTTTTGGATTATTGGACAAAAGAGGGACAAAATAAAACTAAACAAGATGCTTCATCAGCAAGAAATGAGTGGAATTTGGGAAGAAACGGCATCGATAACTCAAAGTATTAAGGATACTTTGACAAAAAGCTACAAGGAGATTATGAATAAAATGCAGAGCATAGACGGAGAGCTGGAAAACATGATACAAAGGACAAGGAGTGACCAAGATGCCCAGGAAGAGGAGGAGTCAGTTGAAAGAGTAGATGAAAAAACAGAACAGATAAACCAACAAATAAAACGAGATGACAAGAAGGAGATAACAACAAAAATAATAATGATTGATGAAACAAGCCATGGGGAGAGTATTTTAAGGGAATTAAAAAAGGAACTAGAGTTGCAGGAAGACTTTTTTGGAAGAGAGATAGGGGAAAGGGTAGATTTTTGAAAATTAGACAATAGAATAGGGCAGAGAAGGGAGAAATGTTTAAAATGATTGGTCAAGATGTGGAAACAGATAGAGATAAAGATCCAAGAGAGAAATATGGGAGGCAAGCTAAGAAATGAACAATTAAAGCTTTAAAGCGGACAAGAGACGATGGATAGAAAGGGAATATTTTTAAATATAATAGTGGCATAATTAAAAGTTAGAATAGGGATGGAAACCAGAGGGGGGGGATTAATGGAATACACATTTTTATATAATAAGGTGAAGTAATAACAAGAGGGAAAATCAGAACTTGAACGATGGTATTATTAATATGGTGATTGGCATAAAAATAACATACTGAAATATTGAATAACTAAATAATGGAAGATTATACTGTAACTTAACATAAATATGTGTATTATTATTATAATCATATAAGCCTGCTAAAGGTAACAAATATGATTAATAATATTTTATTTGTAGTAAAAAGAATGATACTCAGAATATGGTGATTGGCATAAAAATAACATATTGAAATATTGAATAACAAAATAATGAAAATTATAACTCAACAAAAATATGTGTATTATTACCAAAACTATATAAGCTTGTCAAATGTAGTAAGTATGATGAATATTATTTTATTTGTACTGAAATGTAAGACACTCAGGTGCCATACTGTGCACGCATTGATATGTTTGTAAAAAAATTAAAAACTGGGGGGGGGGGTCAGCAGTGGGGCATTTTATAGAATTTTTCTGAAGATCTGACAGTAGTGACAAATTTTGAGCTGGCAATTGCTCTACTTCATTTTTTTAAAAAATGGGGACTTATTGTTTTAAAAAATGGAGATATTCTGTATCTTGAAACCCATATCCCAAGTATCACATTTTCAAAGATACATTTTAACTATATTTGTTGCTTCACCAACCAACAAAGAGACCTAACCAAGTCATGATTATGTAACTAATGTTAACAATCCGTTTATCCAATTTTTGGTAACTTGAAATAACAAGAAACCCACTACTGTATCTTAGAGAAAACTATTTTTTAAAGTCATATTTTTTTCTTAATTATGACAAACAAGTAAGATAATATTCGTGATTACAACACAATTAGGAGTTGTGAACACCTACTCCCACAAAATTCTCAAATCTAAAAATTGGAGGAGCATATCTTATGGATGGTGCCTTGAAATATGTAGGAAAGGCATGCTCAAATAATGGGCAGTAAGAGTAAACATCATCACCATCAAGCCAATATTAATGGTTTAAGGACTGTAATCATAAATGAATGTTTGACACTTTTCTTTCTACTCTCCAGATGAATATAATCTTCCTATTCCTACACCCCATTGTATTATTTTTTATACAATTAAAGAAAATAACTATAGCTTCTACTACCAACAATTAATATCTGGCCTAATCTAAGCAAATATTTTCATTGCTAACAAATCAATTCCTTGGTTTTAAATGCTTAGGTCAACTTCCTCCCCCTTCCCCAAATGAAAACAAGTCCAATTAAGATTTGGGCAGCATGAATATTTTTCTAATACACCTTTCAAAGTCCAGTAATGAATGACTCATTCATTCTGACTGGATTGTTTCCAATTACCTGCAGCAATACATCATATTACTTTTAAATTAGTCTGCTCACCATCATCCAACTAGAGAATTAAATAGTAAAAAAATTGGCTTATATACTCTCAACTGCAACCCGATTATAATTTGGATATCAAAGGTAGAGCTTCATAATTACTGCTCACAAATCATTAAAGCAAGAGAAAGGGACCCCCAACTGGGCCAAAATGTTTCATTCCTTAGATTTCTAGGCTTTCAATCACACATGAAAACAACAATTTTAATCCACAGTGTATTACGGATACACTGGTGTTCAATGAAGCATGTCTCAGAGTAGCTTTACATGGTTGGAAGAGTTGCGAATGGGCTTTCTATAATTTCAGAATGTAAGAAGATGATACTTCTGGGAATGTACTTCTAACCTGCATGAACAAAAACTATAATAAAGGTACCAATCATCTTTGATGTAATAGCTTTTTAGTAAGGTAAAGGTAAAGGTCCCCCTTGTCACGCAGTGATTTTATTGCCTGTTACATGTATATGCAGGGAGATGCATCCCTATTCATTATAATGGTTTATTCCTGAGCACGTGATTGATATGTTCTTCTACGCATGTGTACATTCCATTCTTTCCTTCTGTTCCTGGCTTCCATTGAAGGAAGACCTACTTTTTATATCAGATATGTAGATAATGAGGATTTATTGTTTTTGTACCGAAAGAAACATTTTTACTTAGACCTTTAAACTGCGGTTTCTTTTCTAATGTCTGATGTCCGGGAAAAGATCTATTTCTCCTTTGTGAGATTAATTATCGCCTCTGTCACCCCTTGCACATGCGTGCTAGTCGTTCCTGACTCTAGGGAGCGGTGCTCATCTCCCTTTCAAAGCCGAAGAGCCAGCGCTGTCCGAAGACGTCTCCGTGGTCATGTAGCCGGCATGACTAAACGCCTAAGGTGCACGGAACACTCTTACCTTCCCACCAAAGGTGGTTCCTATTTTTTCTACTTGCATTTTTACATGCTTTCAAACTGCTAGGTTGGCAGAAGCTGGGACAAGTAACGGGAGCTCACTCTGTTACGCAGTGCTAGGCATTCGAACCACCGACCTTTCTGATCAACAAGCTCAGCGTCTTAGCCACTGCGTCTTGTAAAGGTCCTGACATATTTTCCTAAATTGGCTTTAATCTGGGATTTATGAACATACTTCCTGGCCTTTGACCAGTTGTCTTCTCTTTCTTCAGTTTAGATATCCTAATTTGGAGGGACACATATTTTGGAATGTTAAATTCATATTTACCGGCAAAGAAATAAAGGGTATGGCTAACTGACGAGAGCTAAATAGCTTGAAATAGATCTATACTAGTCTCCCTTTATTTCTTTGTGGGTAAATATAAATTGGAACACAAAAAATAGTATGTCGCGGAAGCGACTGCCTGTGAAGGCTCCTGGATTGGGGCTGAAAGGCGAAAGCGGAAGCAGTATGCTCTGTCCCATATTTGGGTAGACCAGGTTGCCCTGATAAAAAACATTTATAGTTTGGAATGTGTGGAAAAAGGAATTGTGAGAATCAGATCCAGGCAAAGCCAAAATCAAATACCATACACTACGGAACTGGAACAACTGATGTGATGATGCAGTCTAGATCAGGCGTCTCCAACCTTGGCAACTTTAAGACTTGTGGACTTCAATTCCCAGAGTTCCTCAGCCAGCTGGCTGAGGAATTCTGGGAGTTGAAGTCCACAAGTCTTAAAGTTGCCAAGGTTGGAGACCCCTGGTCTAGATAGACTAACGTAGATCTTTGTTTCCTGAATGTTTAGGGAAGTCAAGTTTGGAGACTTTCTTTGGGTTTTTTTACACGATGGTATGCCTGTTTTGCCTGTAAAAATGTAGGCTCTCTGACTCCAAACGGTAGGGAATAAATAGCATTTACTGATTTTTTTTTAAAGTTGGAGGATCTTTAAGTATACACATACCCAAAACACATGAGCAGCTATATGTCACTTCTGTCTGGGTTGGGGAATTCTCCTTTCAGCAACCATGAGATAAAATAGAATAGAGTAGAATAACAGAGTTGGAAGGGACCTTGGAGGTCGTCTAGTCCAACCCTCTGCTTTTGGCAGGAAACCCTACACCACTTCAGACAAATGGTTATCCAATATCTTCTTAAAAACTTCCAGTGTTGGAGCATTCACAACTTCTGGAGGCAAGTCGTTCCACTGATTAATTGTTCTGTCAGGAGATTTCTCTTTAGTTCTAAGTTGCTCCTCTCCTTGATTAGTTTCCACCCATTGCTTCTTGTCCTGCCCTCAGGTGCTTTGGAGAATAGATTGACTCCCTCTTCTTTGTGGCAACCCCTGAGATATTGGAACACTGCTATCAAATAACGGACAGTTTTCCATTATGCTCATGCTTCTTTACATAATGAATATATAAGTTTTAGTTTGTGTAACTAGTAAAAGCACATATTCAAGCAGGGAAGATACCTGTGTGGCAGCTCTGATTCAGCTCATGAGGTCTAAATAGACCGCAGGATGCAACCAGAATATCCCTGGTGACACTTCACTTTATTCTCATGTGGCTTTGAAGCCTTTACCACATGATCTTAAAATGGTGAATTTGAAACCTAAAAATCTAGATCTACATATAACTTTTACCTGTTACACAAATGCCCAAACAGGACGGGAGAAAGTACAATTCCCATATTTCAGTAAATATCTGAGACAATAAACAACATTTTAATCAGAACTGACTTTTCCATTTTTTTTGGGGGGGGGGAGGGAATCTAGAAATATAGGATTTATTTTGGTTCCTACTATCATTATAACTCTAATATGCCCCAATCTTATCTGAGTGGGTTAAAGACATCGAGATGGAAGACAAGTTAAATAAAAGTTTTACATGTCACACTTACACCTACTTTTCCTTTTAGAGAGAGGGTTTCTCTAGTCATATTAAGATCTTTACTTTGGAATTACAATTAGCAAGAGCCCATTTTGTGAGATGTTAGCAAACAAGAAAGTAGGGGTTGACTTTAAGCATAACTTTATGAAAGGGCATGACAAACCAAGAATAGACACTGCTAACCTTCTCTATTGCTTTATTATAGGCTTGGGAGTAATGGTGAATTAATTAGCACCAGAAGAAAAAAAAGATCAGGATAGGAAAATAAATTTATAAATTTAATAAATAAATAATAACATGTCAGAAAAACCAGGTCAGTTAAGAAATAAAACAAAAACTGCTGACTGAGTGTAGGCAGAAAAATAAAATGTCAGAAAAATCAGGAAGTACCGTGTTTCCCCGAAAATAAGACCCTGTCTCATTTATTTTTTGAACCCTGAAATAAGCGCTGGGCCGTATTGCCATGCACTCAAAAGCCCGATTGAGCTTATGTGGTGCCCACATACAGATACTGAATGTAAAATAGTAAGTTGTTGTACAATGTTAAAATGTGGTTAAAAGGAACTGTTTAAGCAAGTAAATATAGAGCCAAACAGCTTTTAAATGCATGGTAAGTAGAAAGGGGGAGATGTTTATCCCAGTACTCCAGAAGGGAGGGGGGATAGATTACATCATAAGAGACAGCCAATCAGATCATAGATAGCAGGGCCAGGAACTATAAAAGGCCTGGTTGAGAGAGATGTGGAGCTCTCTGTTTTGTGGTAACTTCCAGGAGGGAAGGTTTAGTGAGAAGAGCTGTGAAGAAAGCTCTCTGTCAGTGTGTGTAACTTCCATGAGGGAAGGATTTAGTGAGAAGAGCTGAGAAGAGCTCTGATTTGTGTAACTTCCATGAGGGAAGGTATATAGTGAATCTCTGCCTGAGTTTAACTGTCCAAGAGGGAAGTTGACAGGAGAGAAAAGATAGGCCCTAGGCAGTTCTGTGGGAAGCAGGAGCCAGGGTCAGGGAACAAGATTGATTGATATATATTGAGTAATTTGTAGATAGAGATAAACGGTGAAACGTGCTCTTATCTATAGGCCTAGAAACAAAGAAGAATTGGATTTGCTTAGATTTAGTCAGGAAAGCAAAGAGAGTCTCTGAGGGGAAGAAAAGAAAAAGAAAGAATTAAATAGCTGCTTGTGGCTGCAACAAATTCACTTGACAATTACTGAGAAGTTGTATTTAAATAAACTGTTTTCTAGTTTGCTCAAGAAATGTAGCTTATTATCAGGAGATGCCTTATTTTGGGGAAAACAGGGTAGGTTAGAAACAAAATAAAAATTATTGAGAGTAAAAAGAGAAAAACAAAATAATGAAGTAAGTTCTTCTACCCCCTATTCCAATTTAGAAATACAAAATGTCAAAAAGCAAAATCAAACTGGTAGGAAATGGCAGTGCCAGCTTGTTACACGCCTTTGTGAAATCTCTAACAAAAATAATGGTAGTTTAGATTTGCCACAGGGTAGGGGATATTTAATTAAATTCCTTCTTGTCTACTTCTTTCAGTCAGAAATCAAGGCACTGAGCTGGGTTTCTGTGCTTCATCCTGTGCTGAACCAGGCCAGAATTTCTTGAAAAATAACCCCAAAATAAAAACAAGTGCAGATAATGACAACAAGATCAACAAACTATTAGAAACTAGACCGACAACTGTCTGTATAGGTAGTCCTCAACTTACAACAGTTCATTTAGTAATTGTTCAAAGTAACAACAGCACTGAAGAAAGTGACTTATGACTGCTTTTCACACTTATGACGGTTGCAGCATCCCCGTGGTCACGTGATCAAATTCAGAGGCTTGGCAACTGACTCATATTTATGACCATTGCAGTTTCCCGGGGTCATGCGATCCCCTTTTGTGACCTTCTAACAAGCAAAGTCAATGGGGAAAACAGATTAACTTAACATGATTTGTGTTACTAGCTTAACAGCTGCAGTACTTCACTTAACAAATGTGGCAAGAAAAGTCATAAAATGGGGCAAAATTTAGCAACTTAAATTTTGGGCTCAACTGAGGTCATAAATCAAGGACTACCTGTACTATAGTACCTTACAAATACTTGAAGTATACTTTAAGTGCATTAGATACTTATTTCTCCCTTCCCCCAAGATTCCCCCCCCAATTGTACAAAATTTGTGGAGAGACGATTCATCAAATTAAAAAAAAAAGCAGCAGCATATACTGCTCATATATGACAGATGTCTATCACAAAAGATACATGGGACTCACAGCAGGTCGACTTGGCCGGGTCATCTCCTTACTGTCTTCCTGCTTTACCTTGGCTGGTTCATGTGGGAGTATGGGTGATCCTTCAAGCTTGGCATTTCCTGGGTAAAGAAGAAATCCAGTGCAAAAAAAGATTAAAGATCAAATCAGGGAGGGAGCATGAGGCAGGGGGAGAAAGTCTGCTTCAGAAAATCCCATTTCTCTTGGGTGCTTTTCCCAGCCTGGATCTTAACGGGTACCTGCTGCTCAGAGAGAAACTCCCATTTCTTTCCATTCTCACATCAATGACATTTTGGTATTGGTCACATCTGTGTAATACAAGTTTCTCTAAAACGGGGTCCTTTCCAGGAAGTTTGGCTTAGCTTAATGTGTACCTGAGCTGTACCACTTCAAATGAAAAGGTGAGGTCACAAGACTGAATTTCCCTCCAGGGACACATCTTCAAAACTTTGTGCGTGAGGAACCAACCTTTGGAGGACTTTTCCCTTTGTTGTTCTGCCCCAGCTAAGAATGTAACACAACACCCAGTTTGTACAAACTTATTTAATCTAATAACTACTACTAATAAATGTCTTAGCAGTGAAATGCACACACCAATCTACAAGCATCCTTTTCATGCAAGCAACCAGCTGCTAATTAATCTTCATTAACAGCTGGTATCAGTTTAAAGAGTCTTAAAGCAAAGAAGAGCAATTAGGTCTTGCCATCTTATGGAGCTTCAGAGAGTTGGCAAAATGCCCAGAGATAGTCCAAGCCGAAGCAGAGAAACAAATCAGCAGTTTTTTCAGACACGGAGCACACTATGACCAGGCGGATTTCCAAACCTTGTTTCCTGCAGCCTTTCAGCTGCCTCTGATGTCCTTAAGTAGACTAGGGAAGTGGCCAATTAGCCCCAAGTCTTACTTCCGAGGAGACCTCCTCTGGAGTAACCATTCCTGCCTCTTAGCAGCTCTGCGTGCCCTTGCATTCAGAAGAGAAGAAGCTCTTCTCCCTCATCACTGCTATGAGGTGCTGGAGGTTCCAAAGGACCTGGCTGAACCTTAGCCTCTGGCACAGAGTCCTCGCCAGCCTCCTCACTGTCCGACTCGGGTGCCAGCTGCACGGACTACCGGCGCTACACCGAGTCGGTCTCCTCTTGAACGGGATCCGCTATCAGCTGCATGGGCTGCTGGCGGGCCACAACACTTTAGCAATAGCAATAGCACTTAGACTTATATACCGCTTCATAGTGCTTTACAGCCCTCTCTAAGCGGTTTACAGAGTTCAGCATATTGCCCCCAACAATCTGGGTCCACATTTTACCCACCTCGGAAGGATGGAAGGCTGAGTCAACCTTGAGCCGGTGAGATTTGAACAGCTGAACTGCAGTGCTAAATTTTAACCACTGCGCCACCTCGGCTCTCTCTTTATTAACTTAATGCCAACTATGAGTTGGAAAGTAGTGCAATTTTGGAATCACCCCATCAGGAAATAAAGTTTGATGCTATGCTATGGCCTCAGACCAGTCTGGGCACCTCCAGATGTATGGACTTCAATTATTCCCAGCTTTGACCACTATCTTAGTGCACTCATTTGGAAGACACCCAGGTTGAGTAGTGGTTTGGAGATTTATTTGGTTGAGGATTCTTTCATCTGCCAAGGACTTCTTCAGTTCTCTGTCGCAGAAAGAGGAGATAGCAAATTGGGACACCCTCTCCTCCCTTCGTGGCATCCAATGTTCTTCAACATTCAAAATATATAGCATCCTTCACTCAGGAACTGACAACATTTTGTGCCCCAAACTAAACTTAATGAGATTTTAGAGATCTCATCACAACTTACAAGTTAACCACAAATTTGTGATCCTTTGGAATGTTAACTACATTTTGAGAGACCAGTATGGTTTAGAGTTGGACAGAAGCCTGGCACCTCTGGGCATTCTCTGCTGATCGCATGTGCTAAACTGTAAGGCTGTTCACTTCTTTGTGGCTTAGCATGATGTGTCAACCCAATGGCTTAATACTATTAACAAACCAAGGTGATACTGCTTGTCCACTAACCATGGCTAAAATCCTGGCTTAGTGTTACATAGGAAGGCAGACCTTCAAAACACAAACAGAGTTAAGGACACAGGGAGAAATGAAAATCCTTTCTAGCATTACAGGTGGTCAGATGAGAATCCAATGAGCAGAGCATTTCAAGCAGCAAAAATGAAAGCAGAAGAGGACAAACTGTAGGTATGAGAGTGGGCTGAAATCTCACCTCTGGCTCGGTTCCGTTCACTGGAGCCAGCTTGGGATCCAGGCTGTGAGCCGGCCTGTGAACTGGGCTGTGAACTGGGGGTGCTGGAGCTGGAGGAACTGCCACTGCTTGTCCTCTGTATCAGATTTTCTATTATGGGCTCTGTTCTCCGCAGGTCTGGGTTACTAGAAACAGGAAAGAAGAGCGGATGTTGTGCCTATTTATTTGTATTCCACCTTTATTGTTTGTTTATGAATAACTCAAGGTAGTAAACATACTTAATACTCCTCCCATTTTCCCAACAACAACAGCAACCCTGTGAGGTGAGTTGGGCTGAGAGAGAGTGACTTATCCGGCCACCGAGCCAGCTCTCATGCTTAAGGCAGGACTATAAAAATCTTCTGGTTTCTAGGTTGGTGCCTTAACAACTAGATCAAACTGGCTCTCATTTTATCAATTCATCTATTTCATGAATACTTTAGAAAGATTCTTGTGAATTAGTAAGGTGGGAGAGAACCCGTTGATGACCCCTTGGTCAATGCTGCAAAAAAAATTCTTTTTTAAACAATTTTTATTGAAATTTCCAAATTTAAAAACAACACAACATAAAAAACACAACAAAAAAACAAAACCACATAAGAAAAGACAAACATATAAAACACACATACATAAAATATAATTCCACTATTATATCATCGGAATTTTCCTTCTCAATTCTACATTTTCCTAATTGTGGCTAGTGTTTTGTGTATTAAACATTTTTTATCTTCACTTATTCATTATATACACTATTAGCTACAATGCTGCAAATTTTCATAGAAGACATTTGGTATTGAAGATGGCATGTATCTAACAGAATAACAACCAGTTTACTCTGGTTTCTAATGTCATGAACATCTAAACCACAGCTGCCTCTTTCTTCAGAAGGGAGCAAACTGAGGCTGAAGAGCAGGGTGGATTTGATTTAAATCAAGTTGATTTAAATCATGATTTAAATCACTAGTAAAAAGGCTTGATTTAAATCAACTCGATTAAAATCCTAATTTTTAAAGAGCAACTGTCATCTCTGCTACTCCTCTGCTCCGCTGTTGACTTACCGACAGTCCCAATGTTACAGCCTCATGCTACATAAATAAGCTCTATGTCATGCTGAATAAACTAAATTATTTATGTATCTTAAATAGAAAATTATCTTTAGATAGATTTTTACTCCAAAAGCATTTTATTAAAATAAATTTGATTAAAAAAACCAATTTAAATAAAAAAATCGCTTTTTTATTTTTGTTTTTTAAAAAAATCATTGATTTTTATCCACCCTGCTGAAGACCATGAACATCATTTTTGGGGGCCCTTAAATTAAATTGGAAGGTTAGTCATTAAGTAGAGTCAAAAGAGCCAATGGATAAAACTTCACTGTAAACCGCAGTGAAAAAAACAACCAATGTCATTCATGTTTGGTGGTTTTTCCCTTTCCCCAAACAAGTTTACGACTACTGCACAGGTATGGAGTAGATTTCTCCTCCTCCAAGGAGAAAACTGTTATTTCTGTTCTGTCAAAAATCACCTGTTGACCCAAAGATCTTCACTAAGTAGAATAAGGCAAAACATTGCTACCAAACTGTAAAGTTGAGACCCTGCAGGAATGTTTCCAAACTACTTCTTGTATGTGTAAAGTAGGAAAAGTGAATAAGTATTGTACAAGTCTGAAAGCCTTACAGAACATCGTCACAGAGTAAGAAGCTATCATTCCCATTATGTCAGAGAACCAGGCTTACAAATCATTACTGGCTTTGGTACTATCAATTCTCTAATTAAACTTCTGGAAAAGTTGATAAGAGATCCTGGATGATATTAGATGAGCTGTATCATCTAATATCTGCATGTGTAATCACAGCTTCATAGGGACAACCTAATTACATAGATATGATCTTCGAGAAATCAATAACCATCAAATAAATATTGTGCCTTATCTATGATCATCCATTTATTTAAATTCTTTGCAGCATACCATTTAACCCTAGACTGTCTACAGTCGACCTCACCCCATTCCTAAGAGGTCTGTAAGGGGCGTGCATAAGCGCACCATCATGCCTACCGTCCTGTCCTAATGTCCTATTGTCCAAATTTATCTATACCTACTTTGCTTTTGTTTATGTTTATACCATACCTGTTATCTTGTACACGTTTTGACAAATAAAATAAATAAAATAAATAATTTTTTTTTGATTTCCTTAATTTCTGACCTTGTGTCAGTATCTTAAAAAACTGACTTATATGAGATATGTTAGGACAGTGATGGCGACCCTTTTTTTGTTTGCGTGCCAAAAGGGAGGAGCGCGGGGGGTCGCGTGCATGCCCACACCCATAATTCCATGCGCCCCCCCGCACATGCACGAGTGACCCCCCCGCTCCCGGCACGCGATGGCACACTTGTTTTTCGCTCTCCCCAGGCTTCAGAGCCTTTCTAGGAGCCTGGGGAGGATGTAAACGGCCTTCCCCCCCCCCGAAGGTCCTCCAGAGGCCGGAAACGTTCCGTTTGCCAACTTCCAGATGGACTGGAAGTTCCATTCTTTTGCTCTCCCCAGGCTTCAGAGCCTTTCTAGGAGCCTGGGGAGGGTGAAAATGGCTTTCCCCACCCCCCGGAGGCCAGAAATGGCCCATTTCAAGTTGGGAAACCTCCTCAGGCTCCTAGAAAGGCTCTGGAGCTTGGGGAGAGGCCAAAAAAACGGGCCTTTCCCACCCCCTCCGGAGGCTGGAAACAGCCTGTTTCCTGACTCCCAGTGGGCCCAGAAGGCCCAAAAATCAGCTGACCTGAGCTCGCGTGCCCACCGATATGGCTCCGCGTGCCACTTGTGGCACGCGTGCCATAGGTTCGCCATCACGGTGTTAGGAGATGCAGTAGCACGACCAAAATAAAGTCATTAAGAGTAATGGGATGGCAGCCATCAAATTAAGGAAACCAGTAAGTGACACGTTAAAAAAAATCATTCCGAAACCAGCTGCAAATATTCTATGATGTATGTAGCTCTGCATTTCAGCTACCACAAATTATACACCAGCTAACACTGACTCATCTATTTGCCTTGTTCTAGTTCCCTCCAAAAGGCAACAAATGAGTTGATTTTGAGATAACTGAAAGGACTTTAGGCAGTCTCAGATGTGACTATTCATCTACTGTAGAACACACTGCCCAGGTGTGTTATTTCACACTGTCCCACTCCAGGTTGGCTGTGAGGTATTAGAAGAAATGAAGTACCACACGCCTAGAGGGATCTTCTTAGTTGAAGGATGCCAACTTTATCCTGTCCAATCTTTTCTTTGATCTCACTTTCATCTTTACAGTTAGTGAAAATTGCCTACCTATAGTAACAACGTTCTAGCATTGGACATTGAATTTGAAAACCAAGTGCCTAGCTCCAAGCAACAATTCCATTGCAAATTAATGAAGAGACATTCCTAAGAACAAATACAGGTGTAAAAATCCAGCCTAAAGCATATGCAGAATAGAATGTCAGACTTGAACAAGAGGAATCTGGATTTAAATGCCCATCCTGCTCTTTTTCTCTCAAGAGTTCAGATCCCAGCAAGAAGAAAAGATGAAAAAAGGGCAGCTGTGCCCAAAATAAAGCAGGATAGCTTTTATGCATGCCACCTTGAGTGGAAAATTATTTTGGTAAATAGATTATCTATTTTTAACTGGGTCATTCTAAGAATAACTTACTAGTTTTATTCTGTGTTTTCCAACCCTATATCCCAAATTCCATCTGGTTGGGAAAGATGAAATATTTTCTTGCCTGAATACAACGCAAATATTTTCAGACTGGTTTCTGTTAGATTTGGAATTTTAGATGCAGAATGAGTGAGGTTTCCTAGGGAAAACCCAAGATTTGCTGCCTTTCTGAGCAAATCTTTCAATCTTCTACTTAGACGGTGTTTGTTGTACATTGCGGTCCTCAAAAAAGAGTCTTGGGGTTATGGCTGCTTTGTATTTTATTACTGCAATAGGATCTGCAGTGTGATGCAAAACACAAACTAATTGAAGAAAGAGCAAGAACTCCTAGATCCAAGACTTACATCCTTTTAGGCAAAGATTGCTGCTATCGTATGCCAGAAAGGACATTTGAAATATTGTGGAGATGAATGCTTGCCAAAACCTTAAATAAATCTTAGCTATTTCCTATTTTATATCAATCCTCTAGCTCTTAATGCATTAGTTTAGTTAAATCAGATTAAATCCTGATTTATCAAGAGCTGAAATAAGTAAGATCACTTGCCCAACATAATATGAAATATAAAAGTAACATCTAAATCTAAATATCATCAATCAATCAATCAATCTCTTATCTACCTACCTACCTACCTACCTACCTACATCTATCTATCTATCTATCTATCTATCTATCTATCTATCTATCTATCTATCTATCTATCATCTATCTATCTATCTATCTATCTATCTATCTATCTATCTATCATCTATCTATCTATCTATCTATCTATCTATCTATCTATCATCTATCTATCTATCTATCTATCTATCTATCTATCTATCTATCTATCTATCATCTATCTATCTATCTATCTATCTATCTATCTATCTATCTATCTATCTATCATCTATCTATCTATCTATCTATCTATCTATCTATCTATCTATCTATCTATCTATCTATCTATCTATGGTAGAAAAAATGAGCTACATGTCTCAACAGGAAAGAAGAATAAGCTTCGAGTTTACTACCTTTCTTGGTTAAGAAACAGAATATTGCACAATGATCCAGAAGTAGAAAAGAAACAGGGCTGGATCACTGTAGGTGATTTGGAAGGCTGCATCCATTATAAAGTTGGTAAGTATAAATCAATTACACAAGTACTGGTGGAAGCTCTCTTGCATGCAGAGCAAGTAAACTCATAAAATCAGTATTCCTACCACGTAAGACCCATGCAAGTCCTGTGTAGCAAACTATGTTCTTGGGGCATTGATAACAATCCCTAAATCTTCCATAGAAGCCTTGATGTGGCTAATCCAGCAATTGCAGAAATAGTTTTCTGAAACAAGATGGATGGTGATGTGCTATACATCATAAATTACCCTCTACCTTATTCACAGGACCTATTATTACGGGGGTTGAACATGCACACATTGGACTTGTTATGGATTGGTTTGTGTTCCAGTGTCGTTTTCAATCCATACATTTAAAATTGGACCATGAGTGGATTAGGCAGGCATGATCTTAATCAGTAATGGGTTGCAAATCCCGGCGCTACCGGTTCGCATGCACACGGGACACTTCTGCACATGCGCAGAAGTGTCCGGGGCAGGTGGGCGGAGCCTCCTGCCGCCGCCACTACCGGTTCGTAGATCCAGGCCGTACCCGTAGCAACCCACCACTGGTCTTAATTCCCCAATTTCCCTAAAACATTAATCAACAAATTGATCTCTTTGTTCTTGTCAAGTAATTGAAAGCATTGCACTAGATCCACATTTGGGGGGGGTTGGAGCGGGGGGACGGATTGCTTGATTTCAGTAGACTTACGGTATTTTGCTTTGGCGAAATCTACTGAAGTTACTATTTTAGAACCTACTATTTCTGCCCTGCCACATGCCTCTCCCATTGAACACCACTATTCAACACTATCTGCATAGGGTAGAAGGTTCCCTAACTTGTGATGTTCCTCTTATCTACATCTGAAGAGGGCTGGGGTAAGGAAATAAGACATTCTTCCTCCATAGAACATTCAGCTGTGTTTCTCTTCTAAATCTAGCGCTTTAGATGTATGGACAGTAAGTTTTATCTTGGTTGGTGTTACCTTGCTCTTATGGGCTGTGATCCGAGTCGAGGTCCTAGAGCATTCCCATTCCCAGGTGAGTTCTTCCGGGCTAATGCAGGTGAAATGGATGTAGTTCGTTGAGGCACCTGTAAAAAAACCCAAAGCATGCTGGCTACTGAAGTTCTGCTGCCAGAAGTAGAATGAGACAACTCGCTGCGGCCAACTTACCACTGCCAACTCGCCAGAGCCAACGCACCGTGGGACAATTGCCACAGCACAGTTTAACAATTCAATTTAATTATTTAAAAGAAATAAAAATTATTTTAATTTTTGTCATGCACAATTCATTTTGTTCTTCATTTTGCATCCTTTCTTTAGTGATTCTATTCCACCATTTCTTTGATATTAGTGACACGGCGAGTTGGCTGTTGCAAGTTGGCCGCGTCAAATTGTCATAAACCCTCCCAGACTGTACCAACATGTTACAGGTAATGACTACCAGGTTAGGTAAATTTGCCAGTGAAATGTCCTCTAATTTCTTCTGGAAAGATAGAACATTTTTTTTTCAGTGAAGCAATTATAAACTGCACTTGGTGTTTTCACAGCACCTTGTTAGGAGAGAAAATATCATATCTGAAATGCATTCATTTGAATTCCATAGGATAACTTACTTGTTTCAATCAAGGCTTGATGAGCTTTAAGTTGCCACACCAATATGTGATTTCCAGAAAGTCATGTCTGGGAACTAAAAGTTCCAAGATTTTTGGAGAACTGCCCTACTGTGTCCCACAGAAACAGAGAGAACATTGGTTTTTCATCAGAAGCAAGGAATTTTCTTTGAGAGCTTGAGGTGGCTTACATAGGGGGACTTTCTTTTCTTTTATCCCTATAGCAAGAACTCAACGAAGTGTTTGTTTTAGAGTCCACAAGTGGCCTGTAGTTATCCAGGGAGCTTCCATTATTGAGTGGGAACTAGAATCTGGATTTTCTGACTCCAGGTCCAAGACATATTATATTACAATGATGATAGCATTTTGTTATTATAATGAGGCATTGACTGCAGAGTAGAAGTTCAGCAACGCTATTGATTTTAATATCAGCCTGGGGATTAAGAGCCACTGGAAGATTCTAACAGTCGTTAACTCAAAACCAAGAGGTACAAAAATTCAATGGAACATTAGCATGATAGGCCATACAAATATGGTAATAATAAGCAATGCAGAGATGAGACTATCAAGACGTTACTGCACTATATATGTATTTGCACTTGCATTATTTTAAGCCAGATAATTGGTTCATCTAGATCAGTACTGTCTATCCCCAGTACTGACTGGGGAAGTCAGCCTTCCAAATATTATTGGACCTTAGGTCTCAACAGTACAGCCAGCACAGTCATGGGTGATGGGAACTGTAGTTCACCATCAGAGTTGGATGAAAGGTTTTTTTTTTTTGGCTGCCACTCAGTTTAAGTCACATTTTTCTTTCCATATCCACTAGAGATGCCCAGGACTGAACTTGGGATCTTCTACATAAAAAGTATGTCTGAAATATAGCCCTTTCCCAAAGCAAGCCATAAAGTAGCTTGTTTAGCAATGGCCTTGTTCAAAGAGAAAAAGACATTATGAATATACAAATACTTGATGATTATTTACACAAATGTTTATGGGAGGTAGATTTGACTATTATATACACATTCAGAGTTTTAATTATGCACAGATGTTCCTGTGATGGTTTGTGATCTCAAACAACAAATTATTTCTGAACTGGTCTGGATAGAAATGAAGATAACACCGTTCCACAGCTATGGCTATCTAAAATGTGATAAAATGGAAGAGAGTTCTGTGTAGTGAATGTTGAATAATAGACACGTACTCTAACTGTAACCTCTGTGGATTTTGCTGCTGAACTGATGAACAATGTGTTGTTATTATTAGTGGTGACAGTAATAATGGAATGATAATATTTTTTATAATCCTAATTACAGAAAACCTTGAGGCAATTTTCCATACCCATATCATTACGGTAGAAAAAAAAAGTAAAATAAAAATGGAGTAAGAATACAGGAAAAAAATATCCTTTAAATGGAATGTTAGGCAGAGTTAGTGATAAGGATGTCGATGTAAAAAGGTGTGGGGTTTTTTTTTTAAGAGAAGTGAGAAACATGTCATTGTTGGGGCTGATGTAACACAGAAAGATAGGGCATGCCATGGCACCGGTGCCACAAAAGGCGAAATCCTCTGTGCCACCATCAGCTAGACTATAGGGCATTTTCTTGAGCTTCCAATATGTGGACATTTTTCTACTGCTTCCATTAAGGGGCGTTTTCTAATGCTTCCAACGTGTTCAGTGCAATCCCTCTGCAGATGAAATGGAGCATTTCACGAATAACATCATACACAGATGATTTCAACATGAAATCTTTTGCACTCTCTTCACAGACAAAAGCTTTATAAATAACCTGGTCCTAAAGGTGCTTTTTCAAAAGGCAACTGGACTTTTATTTTTTCCCTGAAGACATTTCGCTTTCCTTAAAGACTGAAGGAGCTTCTTGGATGAGAAGCGAAATGTCTTCAAGTAAAAATAAAGTCCAGTTTATTTATTTATTTATTTATTTATGCCTTTTGAAAAAGCACCTTTGGGATAACCATGACCTGGATGACTGAGAATCTCAATGGACAACCTGGTTCTAATTGCATGTAATTTTATTTGAAAAGAAAAGAGTACTTTATAACTATTTGCCTCTCTACTTCAAGTGAATAATTTATTTTCAGTGTTAATCTCAGGGGATTAAACTTTTGTTGATGTCGCAGCTCAAGCAATTTAACACATTACCCATAGGTTATGGTTCTAAAATGCAGCTAACCGAGAGCTCCATCTCTAAGCCAGTTGGAGGTCTCTCGGTGGTCATCTTATCAGCCAATTACCTAATCACAAAGACAATCCCAATTTCAAGATGATTTTTTCCCTTTAAGATTGGAAACAAAAATGTTGCTTGTTTTCTTCATCATTGTTCCTGGGGAATCTAAGGTGACCTTCTTAGTTTGAAAATAAATTATCTGGAGGAAAATCCCTAATCTTTCTTGGTAAATACTGTATAGATCAGTGATGGCGAACCTATGGCACGGGTGCCACAGGTGGCACGCAGAGCCATATCTGCCGGCACGCAAGCCGTTGCCCTAGCTCAGCTCCAGTGCGCATGTGCGTGCCCGCCAGCTGATTTTTGGCTTGCGCGGAGGCTCTGTGAGGGCGATTTTGGCCTTTGGAGGGCCTCCAGGGTGGCAGGGGAAACATTTTCGCCCTCCCCAAGCTCCAAGAAAGCCTCTGGAGCCTGGGGAGGGTGAAAAATGGGCCCACCAGGCCCACTGGAAGTCAGGAAACGGGGGAGTGTGGGGGTCACGCACGCATGTGCAGGGGGCTGGGGCAAGTGAGGGGCTTTGAATTATGGGTGTGGGCACGCGCGCGTGTGCAATAGCGCACACACGCACTATTTCGGCACCCGAAGAAAAAAAGGTTCGCCATCACTGGTATAGATTATTCATGACACCAGTGCAATTTTTTTCTCGGGGGAAAAAAATATAGACAAGGGACATCTCTGCATATAATCAATCAGCTATTCGTTTTTCCTTTCTTTTGCGTATTTGTGCCATCCAAGATTTAGCATGAAAGAGAGACTATTTTTACAAGAGCCTTAAAGAAAACAAAGCAGTATCTGCATTAATAGTTTGGAACAGTGCCTTAGATTGCAACCTAATAGTCACTTCCTTAGGAGAAAGGCCCATGTATTTCAGTGGGACTTAATTCTAAGTAGATGCCTATGGAACTGCATTAATTAAAGAGCTACTGCTGCCATCAAATCGTGAAAGCATTAAGATTCTGGTGCGTTCGTACAATATTCTAACTAATATTGATTATATCTGGAGGCATGATGTCAGCCTGGAAAGCTTACAGGTTTGATCCAGTATGGCAAGTTTTATGCTTACTGCAGATTTCTTCTCTAAATGCAAAGCCAGGAGTGAGAGGGAAGGGAAGGGAGGCCAAAAGACAGCCATGCCACATTATTTTAACAGCCTTTTATATTATATGTCAGCTAGCACAGCGTATTGATCTCATGCATATTTTTTTTTAAACGGCTTGATGCTGTAACCTAGAACTCCGTAGCCGAAATAATGCTGGGGAATGCTGTAAGGATTTGTGCTCAGACTGAGATCTTATTCCCTGCCTCAGAATCCATGCAGCAATCTTGTGTTTCGATGTCTGCTTCTTGCCTTGGCTGGTGTATTCCGTAAGAGAATCCAACACCCACCCAACCCAGTGTAACTCATCTCTAGGATCATTTAATTAAAGACAGAACAGGAAATCCAGCCAAATGTCCTTATTTTCTATGCGGTTGAGAAAACAACTTGAACAGGTAGTCCTCGGCTTACGACAGTTCATTTAGCGACCGTTCGAAGTTACAACGGCACTGAAAAAAGTGACTTATGACCCTTTTTCACATGTACGACTGTTGCAGCATCCCCATGGTCACGTGATCAACATTCAGATGCTCGGCAACTGGTTCATATATATGACGGTTTCAATGTCCCGGGTGTCAACTCGTAAAGCATTCCTGGCCTGCTCTCGAGTTGCCATAGGCAGGAGCGGGGAAAGCTGACAGAGCAACATGGCAGCAACCAGAAGCACATTCCACGCATACCTTCCTCAAGGTTGCAGCCTAGGTTACCAGGCCAGTCGGAGAGGCGTGTTCTCTACAGCCCACAGAAGTGCTTCGTTGGAGGATGTGATTTATGACACACCCTGGGAGGAGGGGGAAAACAGGGTCATAGTTGGGACATAAATTACGTGGGGCAGAGCTGATTCCACTTGGGTATGTGCTGACATGTTGCTCCTAATAAATAACTGGATTTCTTTTGAAACTTGGCTCGAGGCTCATGAATTAATTAGGGCATCCATCGGAACCCTGACAGAGAGTCAGTTCTGCCCCACGCAATTTATGTCCCAACTATGACCCTGTTTCTGCAGGCTGTAGACCTTCTGGCAAGCAAAGTCAATGGGAAAACCAGATTCACTTAACAATGGTGTTACTAACTTAACAACTGCAGTGATTCACTTAAAAACTGTGGCAAGACAAGTCATAAAATGGGGTATAATTCGCTTAACAAATGTCTCACTTAGCGACAGAAATTTTGGGCTCAATTGTGGTCATAAGTTGAAGACTTCCTGTACTAAAACACATTTGAGGATGGGCTATCTCCCTACAGCTGGTAAGCCTGCCTAGCTTTGATTATTTTATAAAATGTTATATGCCCTTAGTTCTTATGGGAATGAGGGCCTGTCCAGAATAATTTTGGGTTCAGATTAGGGAAATTATGGGGGGAGAAACTTTTCTCTTAGCCTCCTTGGTTATTTTCAGAAAAACATGGCTACCGTTAGAGGAGGTCAAGTGGTGCCTGCAGATTGAAAATTTCATTGCTTCTGCCATTATAGTTTAACAACTGGATTAATACACATCTCAGGTAGTCAATAGCTACCAATTGATTTCTTTAACTATGCAGTGGACTCATGCCAAGAAGCTATGGAAAATCAAGGAATTTTTATTTGGTTTTATCCAGATCATTATGTTTGCCTCATAACCTGAGGTCATAAGGTCGCACATCATGTTAAAATATCTATAGAGTCTACTCCGCTTCAATTAGACTAAAGGAGATAATATTCAATGCAATATAAAGTAGGGATATTATATATTGATTCTAATTATAATTACACTGAAACTGAAAACCAATTAAGTTTTCATATGCCCCCCCCCCCAAAAAAAACTACTTTTGGGAAAATGGCTCTGATATGGTATTTAAAAAAACGAGGGTGCTTCTCTGTCTCAGAAAATTGGCATTGCGTTTGCTTGATGAATTTGCTCTTTGGTAGAAACTCTGGGGGCAACCTATTCCCTCTCAGTTGTCTCTTCATGTTTTAAACTGAATTTACTGTGCTTTTGTTTTCATAGTATTTGTTTTGCTGCAAATAATGAAGAGTCTTTGGATTTTGTCAGTATATACATGGAAAGAAAGAAAGAAAGAAAGAAAGAAAGAAAGAAAGAAAGAAAGAAAGAAAGAAAGAAAGAAAGAAAGAAAGAAAGAAAGAGAAAGAAAGAAAGGATGGATGGATGAATGAATGAATGAATGAATGAATGAATGAATGAATGAATGAATGGAGTAGTGAGCTGTTGGAGTCTACATTTAACCAGATCTGGATTGAAAAAAAGCAAAAGCAAAACCAGGCAACCACTTCAGAGCAGCCATTATATAGTTTATGTATGGTATCTCCTTGGTGCCCTCTAGCAGGTATCTGGATGTTGGCAGCTCAAACTGGCTAGTTCTACTAGAGGCCGAACCTGGTATCCTTTTGTGGTCTATCACAGAGCTACAGTTACTGCCTTCAAAGGAATTTGAAACATGTTCTGAAGTATTAATGTATTCGGCCATTCAAATGCAGGAGTCACCAGGGCCATACTGGGAAAGCATCCCTGGCACCACCTGAAAGATTTCCAGCGCCGCCACAGAGGTCTAAGCTATTTCCTATTCCGAATTTTTTCAACTTAGCATGATTCCTTTTTTAAATTTATTTATTTTTTTTACCTTTGGTGGAATGTCTTCTTCCTGTCGTAACCAAGAACTTCGATCAAACTTTTCAACACGAGGGGGGAGAGGAGGCTTTTCGGAAGTGGGGTCCGAGTTCTGCCTTGGCATCTCAGTGCGGTGAGAGGTCACCGTTAGAGCTTCCTGAAACCCAGCCATTCCCTTTGTGGGTTGTTCATGCAGTGACTGAGAGGCAGGCAAAGAAGGTCCCTGGGATTTCACACTGACCAGATGTGGAATCTACGCACCAAGTTAAAACAAAGTCATAAGTATAAATTGGAAAAAAAAGTTATTAAAAAGAGTATAACGAAGCATGTTTTTTTAAAAAAAAATTGTTTCCCCAATTTTTATTTTATTTTAGTTTTTTTTAAAAAAATGAATTTGATAAAAAAAATTCAGATCTTTCAATAATTAAGTGGATGAAGGTCAGGAAATGCCAAAGATGAGATTCCTTATTTGGCCTGAATTCTGTTCCTCTAAGAACATCCGTTAAAGCATAGTCTTTTTAGTTATATGATAATGTGTTATTTATGAAATGATGTAAGAAAGTTACATATGAAATGTTTGTTTTGCTTGGCATGGTCTATGATATCCAGAAACAAAGGAAACTTGATTTTCCATAGATTATTGTTGTTATTTCCACCAACTGGTTTGGTATGTCAGATCCAAAGAACATTTCAAAACGTGGAGTGGCTGTTTTCAGGTGTGTTGTCAAAAAGTGCAATGCTTTGTGCATTTACACTACTATAAAATTATAACGATTAGGAATCATGTACAGAAACGCATCTGCAAGGCTGGTGGCTCCTCATTTTGGTTGCACTGAGTTGCCAAAATAGAAACGGGAAAAACTTACTTTGCAATTGGCTTGACAGCGACAAGAGAAAATAAAATAAAAACCGTGAGTCTAAATATCATTTGGACAGACACAGGTCATGTTGACACTAAGTCTTAGTTTGTCTGATTCATGGTATGCTCACCATACCAGCTGGGTCTATATAATACATTAAGCCATAAATCCTTACCAACGATAGTTAATAGTTCACACAAGAAGGAAACCCAAAACCCAAAAAGCACCTATAATTTAGTCTGCTGTATGCAGTTGCTTATTTATACCTCCTCTATATTGAATACTATGTATTATTTTAGGGGCAAAGTGTGATGGAATCTCCAGCTAGACTAGAAGGAGGTGTTAAGCGGGGACCGAGCTTAGAATCCTTGCACTGCAGAAAGCGGCACAGGCCTGACTTCCCCGAGAATCCCTGAAGCCTTATCTCACCATTCACAAGAGAATGTATTCAATCTGGCAAGATTCTTGTAACAATGGGACTAACAATAAAGCTTTTGTTTGAAACTGTTCACGAGTGGTTCTGGTTACTTGCGCCTGACACATAAGGGGGCTTGGACATTATGTATTTCCCTTAGTTTTAACACAAACACTCAACTTCCATGTTGTAAATGACATATGCCATCTAAAAAGGATGCCAAAAAACACAATTACATAAACAAACAAAAAGCTTGGCCAATATTTTGTTTTACTTTAATTGGAAAAATGGGTCACAAGCGAGCTGGAAGAATTGCCATCCTGGACCAAAGCAGCATTTTATATGTTATCTTCTAATTTCTCTTTCATGGAAACCACTGGTTTATCGCCCTGTAAGCAAGCTGACTAATGTAGAAGCATGTGGGTTTTTTTTTTTTGCACAATTGAAGGAGAAAAAGGGATGATCTGAAGTGGAACTGATGATGAGGTTATGAATGGAGCCATGGAAATGCAAAGACAAATACGGTACTGTTAATTTCACTCATATTACCAAGAATCGAAGGAGGTAGCAAATCCAAATTTGCTCCAGAGCAGATTCTCTGGATAGCCATCAAATACAGTATACTGATATCTTACAGTATATAGTTCCATTATGTCACATTCACAATTTATTTAAATATGTATTATGCAAATATGTTCACATATGTAATTCTGTGGAGGTTTGGAGCATGTGACAAACACATCCACAGCTTGGGCATCCCAGAATAGCCTCAGAGGGACTAGGCTTTTTAAATAATAATGAAAGCTGTGTTATTTGAATGAGATATTCTGATTTCTTCATGCATGCCACTGCTTATCCCAAAAGATAAAAAGATAAAGACACAATTCCACATTACTGGAAACACTATTTAAATATTCTTCTTTTATCAGAATTCCTGGAGCATGTTTCCTTATGACTTGACTTTTAACCTCTCTTCCAAAGAGCAAGGTTAAGAGCAGATTGATACATTTTTCATTCCCCCCACCCTACGGTTAGCTCAATGTGTGTTTGACTGTCTAAATCAGGGGTCTCCAACCTTGGCAACTTTAAGACTTGTGGACTTCAACTCCCAGAATTCCTCAGCCAAATTCTGGGAGATGAAGTCCACAAGTCTTAAAGTTGCCAAGGTTGGAGACCCCTGGCTCTAAATTAGGGGCGTGTTGCTGCTTCTTTGCAATACCGGTGCGCTGTGAGCGCATTGCCATGTTTCAGCATGCACGCGCTTGATATGCATGCACACATGATTTTGCTCCTGCGCATGCGTGGAAAGAAAATCTCGTGAGGGGACGCGCGCGCACACGTGATTTCGGCGCTTTTTTGCTTCCACGCATGCGCGAGAGCAAAAAATTGCTGAAATCTCACGCACAGGCGCGTCCCCTCACAAGATTTTGCTTCCATGCATGCGCAGGAAGCAAAATCAGCCCCAAAATTCCCAAAACAAAAGATTGCGCCGTGCGACAGACCGGCGAAGACGGCACCGGAGCTGTCATGTGCAAATAGTGCCATCAGCTGGCCGCTACCGGTACTGTAGAGTGGACTGCACCGGTAGGAACCCACCACTGGTCTAAATCACAACTGATATATGGTTAAGATTTGACCCACATTGCCTCCCTATCTTGCCTACGAGTTCTCTTTCCAGCCCATTATGACTTCCCCACTGTTATTTCTGGTCACTCAGCCATCTAAAAATTTCCATTGCCACTGCTTTTTCTCCTGAAGGCCAATGGAGACAAATCCAGATGAAATCTGCTGTCTCAAAAGCAGCTTCATGGATTACATTTCCTTCCAGAAAGGTAAGGAATACATGCTACTTCATCTGGGTCTTGCACGTCTTATTCATTGGCCTCCTCAAATAGCATTTTCATGAACATCTCTTAGGACTGAATGACCTCAAACAATGGAGAGACACCTACTGTACTTCAATAACAGGATGAGTAAAAATCCCTAATTTTATTTTCATTATAATTCCGTATCCTGGGAGGAGATACGGAAACATTTTTGTTTTAAATTCCTCTCCGATAAGGGGACGAGGAGAAAACAGACCATAGGCAATGGAACTGAATTAGTCTATGACAAACTACATGCAGAATTTGACTGTTTGTGTTGTTCTGAAATGTTAAGGCTTGCTAAACAGGGCAATTGTTTAGAGATGACATTACCTTTGAGGAGAATAATCTGTCACATTCTTGTCTGAGCTGTATCTGAGAAGCAAAGAACAGGCGGCTTTACTAAGACACAATACCTGTGGATCCACTGTTCGCAACATGGGTGGTGTCCGAGCAGGCTGCACCCCGCTAATACTAAAGGATTCTGATCGAGGCGGAAGGTTTGGGTCAGAAATTCTGTTGGCCACCTTGTGAGGCATGGCTGGGGAACTTTGCCGGTTAAGTCTGGAACGTTCTTCAACCTGAAGCAAGAAGAGAAAAAGGAGCTGTGAATTCACGTTGCCTGAAGGCCTTGTCCGCAATACCTCCAAAACCTGTAGAGCCATTTTCTCGGTCTGCATTTCCAATCAGCCATTCCAAAGACAAAAATAATCCCAGCTAACTATGAATTGTGGCTACTCTAGAGGACTTTCATACTAATAAATAGCACAATAAAATTAGTTACGGTTGCTCAGTTTATGAATTTTGTTCAAGTCTAGTTCCACCTCCTGTCATATAAATAAATATTCAATCAGCTGAATTTAAATTGTTTCCTAGTAAAATCAGCAAGAAGGCTAAAGTGTAGGCCGAACAGATTGTAACTCAGTAAACAGCAGTCAACCGAAAGTGACAAAAAGCAGTAAGTGAATGCATATAAAAACAGGTTGTAGGACAAATTTCCAACACCTTTTTTTACCTATTTCCCCGTCCCCCTTGCCTTGGCAGAAATTAATCCAAATATATATGTATTCTCATATGAAAGTCCTTTTTAAAAAAGGTAACATAATCAACTATTTTATTTTTATGCGTTTGGCTCCAAATGTGCTTTGAGGGTATATTTAGCAGGCTATATTTTAGGTGTTGACTTTTTAAAATGGCTATACAGGTTTTGTATATTTTCCTACATGCCTTGATATAGCAGCCCTCCAGAACCTGCCCAAGCAGACAGACGGTATTTACCGCTCTCCAGAAGATTATAAATCAAAAGCAAGAGAATTCATTTTTATGCCAGATTATACCAGCTGTGATCATAGATTCCTGCCATTCATAAATTTCATCTTTGGGAAATTTCCTGCTCTGAATCCAGCAGCAGAAAGAAGAAAAGAAAACCCCAAGAAAGAGCAACCGGTAAGACGAAATACAAAACGCAGAGCAGACTTGTCTGTCTCACCTCCTTGGTGGCTTTTGTGATCCCGAGGACTTTACAGGGATGGGACTGCATATGTAGCGTAATGAAACCAAGAAGCAACTTACTGGATACACATACAACAAACAGCTTTTGGTTTCAAAAAAAGCAAGTACAGCAATAAGAAGGCAAGGCCAGAAGATAACATCCACCCCAAGAAAAGTAGAATCCCAAACTTTACATCAAGGCAGATTAAAACATGGCCCGTGTACCAAGATAAAAGGACAGTAAAGATTGCTGGAGGTTCAAAGCGTTTTTCCTCAAAAGAGGCTACTTTACAGAATTTCTGCATGATCTGTTGTTCCAGTCATATCTCCTACTAATGAGACTGTAATGATCATCCATTGTTCTGGTATAATACATGGACCACAGGTAGTTGCTGAAACCTGAATTACAGCATTGGTCCATCTACTTCCGAATTATCTAAACTGTTTTGGTAGGAATCTTTCCTAACCCTAGCTAGCAGTTGTAGGGGCTTCATCACTGGAGGTTTTTAAGAAGAGACTGGACAACCATATGTCTGAAATGGTATAGGATAGGCCAGGGACTCCTGCTTGAGCAGGGGGTTGGACTAGAAGACCTCCGAGGTCCCTTCCAGCTCTATTCTGATTGATTGATTGATTGATTGATTGAACTATGTATGCCCCTAATCTATGAAGAGATGCATCCAAATGGCTGAACTCAAAGGTGGCATATCCTGAATAGAGAATTACACAGAAATGCCAAAGGGAGCCTTTATACATTTTAAAGTAGTGTAAAGTTTAAGTACAAAGCTTCAGTAGTAAAGCTTTGAGAAACCCTAGTTTAGAGGCTCTCGAATTCTTGGATTACAACTTGAGTTCAAAGAGGTGTTTGATCTCTTTTGAGGCCATGAGCATCAAAACAAATGTTAAAATGCTTTCAATAAGAAATGGCAATGATACACTCTTATTAACATATGGATAATTATCAGAATTAGAATCCAGTGGGATATCTTGATTAAAAGAATTATGCCAACAATAAAACTCTTTCAGACAAAATACAATAACAGACTTGAATCAACTGTGAATGATAATCAGGAAGTTTTTAATTTGATGGATACCTGCATTTAAAAAAATTGTTCCAACACACCCTCACCATCACCAATGGATTGCTTACCAACCTTCGGTGGTGCTCTTAGTCTGACAATGCTATAAAAAAGTGTACAAGGTAAAACAAGGTCTAGATAGATAGGACAATGTTGTTTGGTTATCCTTAGGATGCCAAATGCAAGACAGTGTGATTGTGAGCTGTTTTGCAACTGCCTAGTTGCTTTTATTATGATCAAAAAAGTGGTGGAAGAACCCTTCTTTGAAAAAAAAAAATGAGCCAAGAGGGAACGGTTCTTCTTTCCTGAAAGACTCATTCTCCCCTTTCTGTGAAATAGCAATAGCACTTAGACTTATATACCGCTTCACAGTGCTTTACATCCCCCTCTAAGTGGTTTACAAAGTCAGCATATTGCCCCCCCCCCCCCCAACAATCTGGGTCCTCATTTTACCCACCTCGGAAGGATGGAAGGCTGAGTCAAATTTGAGCCTGGTGAGATTCAAACTGCCAAATTGCAGTCAGCAGAAGTAGCCTGCAGTACTGCACTCTAACCACTATGCCACCACAGCTCTTGGTGGCACCAAACCTAGAAGAATAGCTTTAAAAAAGGCGGGAATTGGAGAGGACAAAGCAAGAACATATTGCTTGTAATGTCCTATATTCAATGCCCTGGCCACCCCCCCACTCACCCCCCCTCTCTCCCTCCATCCCTCCCTCCCTCCTAACAATAAACCCACTTCCATCCCATTGCAAAAGTATGAAAAACAACCTCCACAGCTCCATCCTTCCCTTCCACCACACAACCTTCTAATCCTGAACAGACAATCCTAATGAAAGGAAATAAATTACTTAATTTTGCAAATAATAAAATATCTGTACATGGTTGACATGATTTTATACTGCAGTATCTGAGCCAGAAAGTAGTTCCAAATGTTGTTTGATCCTATGACAATTATGTTTGCTTGTTTGTTTTTAACTTCAATTCTTGTTTGCCATCCTCCAAATGACCATGAAGCAGTTGACTAAGCTGCCAAAATAGTCAAGCCCACAGAATATTTTCTCCAGTCCCTGAGGTAATAAAGCAGTGCATTCTGGGATGCTATCCAATCATTAAATATTGGACCGAACCAGGCCTGGCAGCAAATTAAGACAGAATATCAACATTAAAACAACCCATGAACTAGGATGTCGTCACCAAACCTTCAAGCACTTTGTTATTAAACAGGCTTGATGTGGTACAACGCTTTGCATAATTAAATCAGCTTTCAAGTGGGCAATATTTATGATAAAGGAAGCTAAACCAATCTGGAAGGTGCTTTCGTCCTGTATGACTTAATAAAGGCAACATTGCTAAGAGAGAATCCTCTATTCCTTTGTGCAAGCAGAGTGCTGTTATTTCTTTGAGAAATCTACTCAAAGTCACTAAATAGATTTCCCCGGATTGTTTTAGGCCAAATCTCTTTGCCATTCCCAAATATGTTCACCAGGAGAACTGTAAAAGTAAACAGCATCACTTCTTAATAAAATAAATCTCTATGAATTTTGTCAATACTGGCTTGCCACTCACCTATTGGCAAATTTACTTCTACATGCCTCTGGGGAATTTTAGATAAAATACTATTATCTATGCCTAGGTCAAAGATGAGGATGCAAACAGAGTCTCCCCAATTCCCTCATTGCCACCAATTATTACAAATTGTATGATCTAAATTAAAAGTCAATGTACGCAGTCTTTTATTAATATTTCCAACCTATCAGTTACACTGTTCCACTCTTCTGCCCAAGACAACCATCAGCCAAACACTCGTTGAGACTGTACAGAAAATCTGAGAGGCAAGCTATTTTTAAGTATGAGATACACTTATACAGTATTACCTATTAACACTCCACTTTTAACAGCATTTCAGTTACACAAAGCAACACACACTTTGGGACTCAAGTTCTGAAGATCTCATTCACAACAAACTCACTGGCCTGAGTGCAGATTTTATTTCAGCTCCTCAGATCTTTACACCAGGGGTAAAATTCAAAATTTTTCCCTACTGGTTCTGTGGGCGTGGCTTGGTGGGCGTGGCAGGGGAAGGATACTGCGAAATCCCCATTCCCTCCCCACTCCAGGGGGAAGGATATTGCAAAATCTCCATTCCCACCCCACTCCAGGGGAAGGATACTGCAAAATCCCCATTCCCTCCCCACTCCTGGGGGAAGGATATTGCAAAATCTCCATTCCCACCCCATTCCAGGGGAAGGATACTGCAAAATCCCCATTTCCACCCCATTCCAGGGGAAGGATACTGCAAAATCCCCATTCCCTCCCCACTCCAGGGGAAGGATACTGCAAAATCTCCATTCCCTCCCCACTCCTGGGGGAAGGATATTGCAAAATCTCCATTCCCACCCCACTCCAGGGGAAGGATACTGCAAAATCCCCATTCCCACCCCATTCCAGGGGAAGGATACTGCAAAATCCCCATTCCCTCCCCACTCCTGGGGGAAGGATATTGCAAAATCTCCATTCCCACCCCACTCCAGGGGAAGGATACTGCAAAATCCCCATTCCCACCCCACTCTGGGGCCAGCCAGAGGTGGTATTTGCTGGTTCTCCGAACTACTCAAAATTTCCACTACCGGTTCTCCAGAACCTGTCAGAACCTGCTGAATTTCACCCCTGCTTTACACTGACTTAAGAAAAAGCTGAAACAAATGGGTTTCATGACACACAATACCTTTCTCCAGCACTTTGCACACTTGTCAAAGCTTTCACTGTTGTTTATAAACTTTGGTAAACAGTTGAACAAACCACACTTTGGAGTAAAAGCAGTTTAACTTTTATTTGAGTTGTAATTAGTCTTAGCAGCAGTGGGAATACATATAGAGGTCCCTAACTCCCTCACTGCCACCAATTGTTAAAAAGAAAAAGCGTTTTACAATCTGAATTCAAAGTTATGCCGCCTCTTCTATTAACATTCCCAACCAATATTTTAAAATAAGCAGTTGATTTTTCGTTTAATTAGATTATGCATGGAATATAAAACAGCCGCCCTTCCCGGACTGCCATGCTCACAAAAATATTTCTTCATTCAAGAAATGAAAAGAACTTTGGGGGAAATACATATTTTTTTGGGGGGGAAACCCCAGAGAAAAGAAAGATGCCAGCAGCAGCTAGATATGAAGCATGTCAGATTACAGACAACAAAAGGTTTACTTTTTCACATCCTCCCACGACAGCAGCTAATTGAAGCCGCAACTAGTGTTTGATAATCATAAGAATATTTGGAGTCTGCATACATTTCTTTGCTTATGCTCATAAAAGGATGTGATCTCTTGAAAACTGCCCTTTAATTTAGTCTGATTCATGTTTAAAATGCTTTTATTAGATTTTGTAGATAAAGTAGAATACACGAAATTACTTTCGGCTATTACTTTTTTCCTAGCAGAATCAAAAAAAGTTACAACCAGCTGAGAACAGCCATCCTTCCAATGCATTCAGGATTTCCTTGGTTGCCTGTGGCCCCTCTTCTGCTCTTCTACCAACAGATCCGTTCCCTTGCAGAAGGGTTTTAACATAAGTTGCCTTTGAAATCTGACAAGATTCACTGGGCTTCTTTGCTTAAGCAAAGCAAAGGAAAAGAAAACAAAGTAAAGCAAAGCAAAATTTTCTTTTGGTTTGCTTTGGAATTCAGAGAATATGAACTTGAACAGCAAAAGATATTAGTTACATGAGTATATTTTGCGGAAGGTATAGAACATAGAATAATAGAGTTGGAAGGGACCTCAGAGGTCTTCTAGTCCAACCCCCTGCTCAAACAGGAGACCCTATATCATTTCAGACAAATGGTTGTCCAGTCTCTTTTTGAAAGCCTTCAGGGATGGAGCACCCACAACTTCTGGAGGCAAGCTGTCCCATTGGTTAATTGTTCTCACTGTTAGGAAATTTCTCCTTCGTTCTAGGTTGCTTCTCTCCTTGGTTAGTTTCCAAACATTGTTTCTCGTCTTGCCTTTTGGTGCTTTGGAAAATAGTCTGACCCCCCTCATCTTTGTAGGAGCCTCTCAAACATTGGAATAGTGCTATCATGTCCCCCCTTGTCCTTCTTTTCATTAGAAAGGAATCTTCAAAATTCTTAAGTTCTTAATTCTTAAGTATTAGTATACTATCCTAACCTTCCACCAGGAAAGGAGTTGAGAGACAGATAAACAAACAGCAGGATAGGGAAAAAGATCCTTTGAACTTAATGTTGAAATGCTCCACAAAACCTTCAACATGTTTTGAATATACAAAGTGCCCATTGAGTTTAGGGCAAACGTCAGACTGATAACTCAGAATTATGTTTTGCTACTGGGAATTAAAGCTGAATTTTTTTTCCTAATAATATCTGGTTAGAAGTAAAAGACCTAAACCTACA
This sequence comes from Diadophis punctatus similis, assembly GCA_023053685.1. Taxonomy (NCBI): domain Eukaryota; kingdom Metazoa; phylum Chordata; class Lepidosauria; order Squamata; family Dipsadidae; genus Diadophis; species Diadophis punctatus. Next base: position 64,886,673 of record JALIGW010000005.1, read on the forward strand.
GATTCATAATGGATTTGAAAGTCCATCGGTAGGCTAATATAATGAGTCTTAAGAAAGCAGTTGAACTTTTCTATTTAAGCACTTAAATAAAATATTTTCAATATGAGCTCGAATACCTACACTCAAAGCAAAAGAGTAAAAAAAGAAGAGTTTGCTTATGGAAAGTTTGAAAATATCACCTTGTACGAGGGTTAAAAATATAACAAGATTTATATTCTTCCAAAAGACTCGAATGTGTGTCTGTATTCAAAAAAGATGGTCTTGAAATAACAGGGATCTGTAAGTGTGTGTGCTTGTTTTTAATAAAAATATTTTGAAAAGATATATTGATAATATAAAGAAAATGCCAAGTATTGCATTTGTATTAGTAATAAAGCATTCATTTATTAATTATTCTATTGCACTGATATCATATGGTAGGAGGGAAAGTTAGGTCTCCCCCTAATATGGAAGGAAGCTATTTATACATTCAATTATTCATTCTATATGCTACCTTTTTATTCAGACAGTGGGAGAGGATCCACGTGCAGTGATAGATTATAACATGGAAGATCTCAGAGGAATCTGGTAATCTAGCTAAACTAGTTATGTAACAGCTGATGGGAGACTCTGGACATTTTTAAGATAATGCAATAATACAAAATAAAATAACCCAAAAGCATTTGGTTAGAGCTAAAGATGCTCTAAATTTAACAGGGGGGGCCAAACTATGGTTCTTTGAGGACCTGTACACTACATGCATGGCTAGCTCAGGAATTCTGGGAGCTGAAGTCCACAGGTCCTCAAAGAACCATAGTTTGGCCACCCCTGCTCTAACATCTTATGCATTTGGATAGGACAATTTGTGAAATCCAGGGTAGAAGTTAAATTGGGAAACAAAACAGAAAAACTTGGAATGACAAATCACCTTGGCACAATGCAATGGCAAACCACTATCTTATCCCATGAAGAAGACTATATGACTGTAAGTCAATAGAAGCCGAGCTTGCTTGACTACAAGTTAAGATTTTGGCCTGAAACCCTGGACAATTGCAAATAGCAATGAAACAAAAATATTGCATTGAGTAACAAAATGAGTTGAAAATATGAAATCTTATAAAGAAGGAAAAGAAAGGTATTCCTTCTTTTTAATTCTTCCCCTAATTTGCACTATATAAACATCTGCTGGATTTTTAAATTCAAATTTAACAGGAAACAGCAGATTGAGAATGAATAATTTCAAGTTCCTTTCAAAACAAGGAACAGAATGTAGCTAGGCTACTTGGTTATTGAGTACCAAGGAAAGATTGACAAGAGCATTTTGCCAGCATTTGATCACGTTTAATTAGAAACAGGACCAAATAAGAATGGATGGAACAATGGAATGCTGTTATCAAATTAAATGAGCTGAGTTTTGCCAGATGTATGCGTATAAATGAGATAAAAATATAACATGTTACGTGAAATAGAATTCGTGTTTAGATACAGCACTTATGCACTGCAGCAGATACTATGCTAGAGGAGAGAAGACCTGGAGTATCTCTTAATAACATAGCTCCTGTTTATAGTTACAAATACTCAAATGGTAAATGACAGCAGCTCAAAGCAAAATAACAAAAAAAAAATCCTCGCTTGTTGCTATTTGTTTCAGAAATGCTATAAACTTTTGATAAACCCTAGTTATAGAATGAGAGAACATTGTAGCTTATTGGTAATACTAGGAAAATTATTGGGAGAATTTATCCAGCGGAAGTGGTTTTATGTATTCCTGTCCAGCCTATTGAAGGTTAGGTGTGCTAGATGATAGAGACATATAATTGTTCACATGTAAACCTAATGACTGCTTTGTATTTGGTATTTGTGGAGAAAGTTTGGAAGATTAACAGGAAGAGTTAGAAAATGAACCCAGATTCACCGGCGTAGCAGTACCAAAGGAATTGCCATGGGAGCCTTCAGAAGGCCAAATCACTTCAGAGTTAGAAGAACATGAAAGGGCATTTAAAGATACTGAGCGGGCGGAGGGAGATAAGGGTTCCATTCTGGATACATTCCACTGAGAAATTTGTGGAGAAAGATCCAGAGAAGGAACAAGGAATCGCTCCGTACTCTTTCCTATCATTTTCCTTGGCATTTGTGCATGATGGTGCCCAACAGAAATGTGATGATGTTCAAAGACACTCTCCATAGATACATGGTGCTTCTTATGGTCATTTTGTATCTTGTGATACCTCAAGACACAGGCTGGGCTAGAAGCACTCAAATCTAGATGATCATGCATTTTCAAGACATTGTTTAAAGATGGAGCACTCCTCGAAGGAGAAATAACACCTGGGTATAAATGTGAAGGCTGGTTTTTCCTTCTCTTGTCTCCACTGTGCTCTTGGAAGTTCATTTTGATTTTATAAGGAGGTAATGGTGGCTTATCTCTTTCTGGAAGATGAGGAGAAGACACTGACTTGACCTCCAGCGGTTGCATCCTATCAGGGCTACACCCTTGTGATCGAGAGCCACGGAGGTACTTCATGTCGCTATTCTTGTTCCTTTGGTCTGGAAAACCACACCTAGTTTCAGAGTTTATCAAAATGGGTCTTTTCTTTAGATCCTTCTGAGGACTTGGCATGGAAATTGTAATGACAGGCAGCAATGCTACTTGTCTAGTAGACGCCAACATGCCCTTTCCTTTATGATCTAATGCTTGCTGATCTTGTAAGTTTTGCTTACCATGTAGTTTGGAAATGTTACGATAAGCCTTAGAGTTGGATTGAAGAATGGTGTCTTTGTGAATAAGAAAGGGCATGTGTTTGGGAATGGAACTATGGTTCTGTTTAGCTGGGATAACAGGCAGGTTATTAAAAGTTCGTTGCTGGACCTGGGGAAGTAGGATTACAGAAATTAAACTATTGAAACAGACAATGTAATGAATCTCATAGACAACATGCAATTTCTTCAATGTCCTGTACCATGCTCATAATATGAGATCTCCTTCAATAAGAGAAGACCCAAGCTTGCTTTGAAAACCGTGCTGTTTCAGAGAATCAAGGAAACTAGATGTTCTAACTCATACACTGGCAAACAACAATGTACACATACCCCTTAACACAGAAGATATACTTAAGAGCTATAGTGGACCAATCTAATGACCTATTTCTACAAGTTGGTGAACTTCTTTGGAAGTCAAAGAGAGAACATTAAATAAATGGCTTTCCTTATAGTGACTGGTATTCATTGGGACCCTCTGAATGTGGAATTCCATGGACCTTTAATGAAGATGAATTGACTTGCTTATAAAATCATCTGAATCAATCTTCTCTTACCAGGCAGAAGCACATATCTGACTTTGTTTGCATTTGGAACATAAGCAGATTTAGGCAGATGGTTATTTAGATGGGCTAGGTCTACGAACTACAATAAATTTAGATAAAAGCAACATGGAACAAGACAGTGACAAACCAATTCCACTTTGTGGCCCAGGAAGCTATCCAAGACATAACAGAAACTGTTCTTAAATGAGAGATATTATTTTAACTCAGCAATCCACATCTTGTGGCAAGTAATTTTGCACACTCAAAGGTTGGAAACTAAGTACTCTAATGCAATATTTAGAGGGTCGGGAAGCAATGCATATTATTTAAATTTGGACTGGAAGGTATGTAGATATTTGAAGTTATCTTTTCACCTTTTAAAAATGAGCAGCATCTTTGAAATAATTGTTTAACAGATAACATAGCATAATCCTGGGATGCCTGTGTTTTCTTAAACTTGAATGCGTATCTGCATCCTACCCTGTTTTCCCCAAAATAAGACATCCCCTGATAATAAGCCCAATCGGGCTTTTGAGTGTATGGCAATAAGGCCAAGCACTTATTTCAGGGTTCAAAAAAATATATGACAGGGTCTTATTTTCGGGAAAATGGGTATTTAGAAATAATTTTCCAGATTGTTGCAAAAGTTATCACTATTATATTATGTCATTATTTACCCTGAACTTTACATTTATGCTTTTTGACTGCCAGTTTACATTAGCAGTTTACATTTAAGTAAATATAAAATAATCTTTTCAAAAGCCTGATTGAAAGCATTGCCATCACATGTTACAGTACACCATACATTTCAAAAGATTCCGATCTCTCAAAGGTGTGTTGTCCTGATAATGATATTTATCTTGAAACTGTGGATCGTATTTGATTGCTCTGTGAATTTTACAAGCATTTTTGGCAGATATTATCTAGCCTATTTTAAAATCAAGACCAGAAAGAAGCATTTATGTACAAGTTAAAATTCTTCTCTCAGATAAAAATCCTAACATTACAATAGTGACAGACAAATGTTTAACTATAGCTGTAGAAACAAAACCTAGATTAATAAATCAACATGTCTGAGTTTTAAATGTTTTATGCAATATCTATCAAATCATTTTATGTGATAAAGTGTTTTACTTATGCCAATGTCTTAAATTGTATCTGTAGTTTGTTACTTTTATCAGTGGTCTCACTCCTATAAAATTACCTAAGGATGCAAGATTGACTGAAATATTGCACAAGCTTTTTAAAAAACATTTTAGCAGAGTATGTGCGTTCCTGTCTGTTTAAAACATTTCCCAAATTCCCCTGCAAAACATGAACTTGATTACTATACCGATTGCTTCATCTGATTGAATCCATTTCATTGAACAAATGAAAAATCTACTACATAGAAAAAATGGAAGGTTTCCAATAAGGATGAGAAAAGTTTTTGTTTTTACAGCAAAATTCTCTCTTTTCATTCTTTTACCACTAAACCTGGAAGGTGCTTAAGATGACCGTGAAAATCACTCTGATTTTGCTGCAGTCCGTGGAAACAAACAATACAGGAAGGGATTTTGGGAAATTCTCCAGAGCTTTTTGTAATGACTTCCCAAAATCACAAATGGGGAGATGAGGCCAATTACAGCTGTGATCTCAGGAACTCTATACACTGCCATTTATCTTCCGGCTTTCCCTTTGAGAGCTTAGGACAGTGATGGCGAACCTATGGCACGCGTGCCACAGGTGGCACGTGGAGCCATATCTGCTGGCACGCGAGCCGTTGCCCTAGCTTAGCTCCAGCGCGCATGTGTGCGCCAGCCAGCTGATTTTCGGCTCATGCAGAGGCTCTAGGAGGGCGTTTTCGGCTTCTGAAGGGCCTCTGTGGGGGCAGGGAAGGGCATTTTCACTCTCCCCAGGCTCTAGGGAAACATCTGGAGCCTGGGGAGGGCAAAAAATGGGTCTACTGGGCCCCACCGGAAGTCAGGAAATGGACCATTTCCGGCCTCCAGAGGGCCTCCGGGGGGGCGGGGAAAGCCGTTTTTGCCCTCCCCAGACATTGAATTATGGGTGTGGGCACTCGAGCCTGTGCAAAAGCGTGCGCGCATGCGCTTTTGGCACCTGAGGATAAAAAGGTTCGCCATCACTGGCTTAGGATAATATACACGAAGACCTTCCTTCATTTGATGCCTGTTTAGTAAGCTATGTGAAGAGAAAATGGCTCACTTAATGTCACCCAGCAATCTCCATATTCAAGTGGGGACCTGCAGCTGGGTCTTCTGAAACAGGTCTTACATCTTAACCTCTACGCTATAATGAAATGCCCTGTAATAGTCACTCAGTAAAACAGGATAGTTATTAAGAGACCAGCAGTTTTTCAAAGTGGTAGCAATTACTGTGCCCCCGGTGGCATCTACTATCTGCTTTTGAATGGGCAATCCTTTCCTTCAGAGGAAGTGTATTATGTGAACATAACAGCTTCTTATTCAGTAGCTGGCACCGCTATCATAATTGCAGCAGAGATGGGGGCAAGTTCTTTCTCTGACCTCACAGTGGGAATTGGGCTTTTAAAAAAAATGAGCTGAATTTTTTTTTTTAAAAAAATCTATTCTATTGTTTTGGACACCCCCACTCCCTTGCCTTTTGCTAACAAGGTTGACAGAGATGCAGTCACCAAGAAAATTACATGCATCAAAGAGGCGATTCAATACAAAAGTGCAATGGGCAGTTAAATGACCAAATGGGGAAGCATTTTTTTAAAAAAATGTTGGTACAACAGCCAACGCTTGCTGTATGAGACAATACATTGGATACTATTTAATATGGAACAGGCAATAGCTTTCAAATTGTATGGGAGATCCTTAACCTTTCTCTGAAAATTTGCTTGCTTATAATTTGCATTTTGTAAAAATGTGTACTTTCATGGGAGGATTAAGATATTCTGAATATACCCTCACAGCACTCTCCAATGTGGCAATTACGAGATTGACCAACACTTAACCAAGGCTTTCACATCAAAATCCTCATATATTACTTCTGCAACGTGCCGAGGTTTGCACTATGTATGCAAAACACTTCAGCACATGATTTGATGTGGAAAGTGTTCCCTGAATATGTAAGATTGAAAATCATTCGGGGGGGGGAAGCAATTTTCATGTGGTTTTCAAAAAAGATATCTGCAATAAAACACGGGGAAACAGCTAGGATAAAAACAGTGTAAAGTTCTAAACAGTAGTACTATGCAAAAATTATATTCTAATTTCATTTACATGCTGTCAGGCCGAAGCCATTTTAGTTGGGGTCTTTGGCCTGCCACACTTTATAGTATTTTAATGTGCATTCTGTACTGTGGGAATTTGGGAGGGGGAATTGCATGAGGGCTGTCTGTATTTAGCCATAACAAATTCTTTCTAGAAAGTCAAGGTCGTTCTTTGTCTTCGCACTCCTGCACCTGCACAGAAGGAGGTGGGTGGGTCTGCCAGGCTGGCAGTTGGACATTGGTCAACGTGATGAACTTGGGGGTGTGGGGACAAGGGCTTGAACTTTCAACTGGGTGGTGAACCCCGAAGGACTTCAGATTCGGGATTCACCCAGATGTGCCAACATGGCTCTGTTAATAAATTGGAATTTTGAGGAAGCAATTGCCTCGGACTCTGATTTAAATTTAGATGCTATTTGGAACCCTGACACATGCATTTGCACACCCATCCTCAATTGCCTATTATATGAATTGGGAAAAGTACTTATCTGCTCTCATGTTAGACACTGTGGAGAATGGATTCAGTTGTGCATTACTTCTGATACCTAACTTTAAAAAGTGTGTAAACTGCAAAAGAGCTTTTTAAAATATAATCTCTCTACATATAAGCAACATGTGTATATGTGATTAACCAAGGTATTAAAAATACTCTGCAACAAGAACTTTTCTTGACCTATCAAAAGGTTGCACTAGCAACAATCATCAGTTAGGCATGAAGATTTATCAGCTGGTGCCACACATGGAGTCTTTCTAAATGGATGCTTTGGCCATACTAGCATTTTCCACCCTATAATACTTTATAAAACATATGTACCATTGACTTTTTTTAAAAAATAGAATATTTCTATTAAGTATCACATACTGGGGAATTTTGTTTTTTAAGTTGCTTGAAAAATACTTAAGACAGAAGAGATCTCTTCTATTGTAAATAAAAACCAGTGAAAACACTCAATTTTTAAAAATCCTGGCCATCAACACTGCAATTCTATTTTGTTGCTGAATCATTTTCTTTCCAGGATTAGACACACAGGTAACTTTAACCAGTTACATCACATCACCCAGATCCAAATATGTAATACAACCATGGAATTTCAGAATTGTAAGGGAACATCAACCAATCTAGCCTTTGGGTTGGATACAAGGACCTGATGACATCAGAGGGCAGATGAGGTTATTGGCCCAAATAACTCAATGTAATGAAGAATTAGTGCCAGGTAATCCCAAAGAGTTCTGGGTGTGGGCGGGAGGCTGAAAATGTGTGCAAATTCAATTTTGACGAAACGGGTTTGTATACCTACTCCAAGATAAAGTGTGATCAGGCCTACCTCCTTTGCCCAAGCTGGCTTCTCAGTGGCGTTCATCCCCTCCTTATAATGGTAGAGAGGCTTCTTCTCAGTTGGCCTTTGTTCTTGTCGCTGTTGCTGCTGTAAAGAAACTAGATAGTCTCGTTCTTGTTGCAGCTGTCGCTGTAGCCTCTCCGCTTGCCGTTGTTCCTCCAACTGCTTGCGCTTGTATTCCTATCAAGACATGTGCACCACACAATAATTAACACAGCCAGAGGAGAGTATAGAATTGTGGGATACGCTCCCACTGTCAGAATGCTACTGTGAGGGAACAGCCATGTCTAACAGGTACTGGATGAAAACGTAACATTAAAAGATGCAATGATTGTGATTTGTATGGATTCCAATATTTGTTGTGTTTGGCTAATGTGAACTTTTGGCCAGGCCCTTACCAAAGAGCAATTTAAGTTCTCAAGTCCATGTATTCTATTACTATTTATTCATTTCCCATTTCTAATCAATTTCATTACCAAATCTTAACATCCATCACAAACAGGTATTTATTTGGTCTATTTGAATGGGAAGCAATTCAATCTCTATTCAATCTCATTTTAGGCTTTACATATAAAGTGACTTTCAAAGGGGGCAAAAAAACCTCCATAAAGTTTAATGTGCAGTATTTCTGTGACTGTGTCAGTTGAAACGGGATGAAATAAGTTAAGACTGTGTCCTTAAAATTATGCTTATTTAAAATATGGATATACAGTACTAGTAGCTATCAGGGAAGTATAATCACAAAACCTTCAAACTGATGCCATCAGTGACACAAAGAAAACATTAAATCTGAAAGGCATTTATTGTTAAATCTAATAAATTGCATTTTTATTTTAACTGACTCCTAGTGCAGAATTATCAAAATGGCTGGCAGTAACAGAAATTGTTATACAGATGGTTTTTTTGCTTGTTCTATTGTTAACAAGGGAATAAAATTCAAATATCACTAATTAATGCAATGCGGGTTAAAAAACAACAACCCCTAAATTACATATCCTGAATACTGACAAGATGCAACTTTGAACTAGAAGGGACAAAGAAGGTACAAGGGAAAGTTTGTGTATTTGTCTACTTAACTTTAAGGAGGGTAAAAGGCAGTGATATACAACACACACTCTTCTAGTATGAATGTAAAGAATGAAGCCTATTAAAAAGCAACATGCCACCAGATTGCATAAAGCAGAGAAGTTAGATGTGGATATTGCTTTGTAGGACATATTTCTAGGAGGTTTCACTTAATTCTCAGCAATGAGTGGAGAACGGGGACATACAGAGAAAGATGTGCAAGCAAGGAACACTCCCTCCAACTGCATCCCCAATTATTAATAAAAAGGCAATACAAACATTCAGAGTTCTTGGTAGGATTGCATTCAGAAAGAAACTAATACAGCATGCTATTTTCTACTCTGGAGATAAAGTTTGGCCTTAGCAGCCTAGCTTCTCCCCAATATGGCTTTTCATATTAGCTTAGCCTTTTAGGATTGCCACTCCCCCCCCCCCACAAAAAAAATTCCTTTGTTTACTAGCACTTTTCCCCATTCTTGTTGTTTTCTAATCGTTTTTTCCTTCTCCTTTCTTTGGTAGTCCCCATTAACACGACACTATTACTTTCAGGCCACAAATAGAGAGCAACGCTGCTTATTGGCATTGGAAGGGTCTGCCAAAATCAGGATTTCATATTGTGCTTATTTCTCAGAAATTCTTCTCTTTCTAGCCAATTAATTGGACTCAAAAACTATTATTATTTAAGAATTAAATTCAATTGGCATATATGTTCCAGGATGACTATAGCTCTCTTCTGCTGTAGGCTGGGCCTTAAACTCTCTTTCTCCATAAGTTTAAAGCACCTCTTGAATTTAATTTAATTTAATTTACTTTAATAGATTTGTATGCCGCCCAACTCCCGGGGGACTCTAGGCGGCTCACAGCATGTCAAATCCATTACAAATAAAAACATATAACAGTTAAAAAGATATAAAAATTAAAAAATCTCCAACATTCATAACAAGGGGGGGAGACCCAAGTATAATCTGCTTGGTCTCACTTTCACCCCGCCTGCCGGAAGAGCCAAGTTTTTATTGCTTTATGGAAGGCCAGCAGGGTGGGGATGACCCTGCTGGCCTGATCTCCGGAGGGAGCCGGTTCCAAAGGGAGGGAGCTCCCACAGAGAAGGCTCTCCCCCTAGGCCCCGCCAACCGGCATTGCTTGGTCAATGGGACCTGGAGGAGACCAACTCTGTGGGACCTAACTGGTCGTAGGGAGGTATGCGGCAGGATGAAGAAGGTGAAACAGTAAAACAAACAAACAAACAAATAAACTAGACTGAAATTCTGGCCTAGGATGTCTATGTTTTGTTCTTGGTAGAAATTTATTCCACGAGAAGCTAAATTTGGAAAAAGAAAACCTCCGGGTCCCGTCGGCCAAACAATGTCGATTGGCGGGGCCGCGGGGGAGGGCCTTCTCTGTGGGAGCCCCGTCCCTCTGGAACCATCTGCCACCAGAGATCCGGACCATCCCCACCCTACTGGCCTTCCGCAAAGCCTTAAAAACATGGCTCTTCCGGCAGATGGGGTGAATAGGATAATCAAATTCCCCCTGAATGTTGTGTTTTATAATGTCTTCTTTTTAATTATATTTTTAATTTAAATTTATGATTATTGTTTTTAAATGTACGCTTCTTACTCATGCTGTACGCCGCCCTTAGTCCCACGGGATTGGGCGGCCTATAAGAGCATTTAAATAAATAAATAAATAAATAAATAAATAAATTATTGGAAGATGAAATGAAGCATTCAATAAAATGTTACTTAAGGCTTAGAACAGAGGTTGACAATGCAACACACAAAGCACTAGGATGCTCATTGGATCTCCCAAGAAATAAAGTCCAAAGTTCACATTAAAACCACAACTATCCTGCACTAATCTTGCAAGATTTGGGGACTTTTCCAATAGCCCGTGCACAAGCTTAGGGGTTCTTTTTATGAATGCTTGGGCCGTGATCCCAGATAATTCAGTAGCTAAAAGCTGGCGAGCTGCTGTCTTATGAGCTCTTCTTGCTTTCTCTTTCCTATTCAAAATAAATTGTAAACCATTTGCAACCGAATCTGTGTCCTGATTAAAAAAGCAAATCAAATCAAATAAGCGATTCCCAATCTTGGTGGCATGCCTTCCACAGTCTGCTTTGCAGATTCCGGAAATGTTAATAAATGCCAAATTGACCAACATTTCAATACTTTAAAGTATAAAAAAATGGGGAAAGAAGTGGCAACTCTATAAAGGCTGATAGCATGCTGTTTTGCTACAGACAGAAAGGGTGGGAGAAAGGACATAAGATGGATCCTGCCTCCCCATTACCAGAAGTAGAGCTTGCTCCTGCAGTAGCTGCTGCTGCAGGATCTCTAACTGCCTCTGTTCTTCCTCTAACTGTCGCCTGATGTATTCCTGGAGATGGTGGGAAGCAGGAAGCAGAAAAAGGAGAGAAAAGGGAGAACCATAATTCCAAAGGCAAAAAAGGTGATTGTAAGAGGAGGAAGAGGGGAAAAAATCACATCACCGTTAAAGATTGCTGCTTGATAGAGAAGGGTGGGAGCAAAAGGAGAAAATAGAAATACAGTGCAATGCATTTGGCTAAATAGAATTCTTTATTGGCCAAGTGTAAATATCATACCGAGCCAAGATGGCGCAGTGGTTAAATGCAGCACTGCAGGCTACTGCTAGTTCAGCAGTTCAGCTGTTCAAATCTCACCGGCTCAAGGTTGACTCAGCCTTCCATCCTTCTGAGGTCGGTAAAATAAGGATCCAGATTGTTGGGGGCAATAGGCTGAACTCTGTAAACCGCTTAGAGAGGGCTGTAAAGCACTATGAAGCGGTATATAAGTCTAAGTGCTATTGCTAAGTGCTATACAGGCTGCAAAAACTGTTGCTGAGAAAGTAAGAGAGTCTTGTTTCATTTAATGCTGAATGTATATTATGCACAAATATACTATGGCTATGAAATATATTCCCCATTGTGTGCCTGTTTACTCTCTTGTAATCCCTCTCTCTCAAATGAATGTAAATGCAAACATTAATCCTTTTCTTGCTAATTATCCCAGTGCTCAGGTAAGCATTCAAAAGGGAAGGAATGCAAAAAGGGTTATAAGAGCTGCCCCTTTTAGTCACCTTCCTCATGAGTTGAATTCCAGAAACCATGTGAGTTCACTTGACTGACCGTCATATCTTTCTGATAGTGTAAAGCTGAAGTAAAATCATAAGCACAGATGTGGTCATGTGATTTTCATTTAGCAACCCACTTCGCTTAACAACCAAGTTGCCGGTCTTAACTGTGATCACTAAAGAAGGACTACCTGTAAGGGCTTACTAGACGAGATGAGAGTTGCAGACAAATCTTAGAATAGCCAAATACAGGTAGTCCTCGACTTACAACAGTTCATTTAGTGACAGTTTGAAGTTACAACAGCACTGAAAAAAGTGACTTATGACCACTTTTCACACTTACAACCGTTGCAGCATTTGATCACATGATAAAAATTCGGCCACTTGGCAACCGAATCATATTTATGATAGTTGCAAAGTCCTGGAGTCATGTGATCACCTTTTGCTACCTCCTTACAAGCAAAGTCAGTGGGGAAGCCAGATTCATTTCACAACTGTATTACTAATTTAACAACTGCAGTGATTCACTTAACAACTGTGGAAGGAAAAGTCATAAAATAGGACAAAATTAACAACAACTGTCTCACTTAGCCACAGAAATTTTGGGCACAATTGTGGTCATAGGTAGTGGAGCACCTGTATTTAGTTGAGGTGGAGAAAAGTGACTATAGATTAAGGATAAGGAGTGTGTTAACACTGCCCTTCCAAAATAAAAATCTGGATACAGATACAGATTAACAGAGTTGGAAGGAACTTTGTAGGTCATCCAGTCCAACTCCCCCCACCCAAGTAGGAGACCCTACACCATTTCTGACAGATGGCAGACCAGTCTCTTCCTGAAAGCCTCCAGTGATGAAGCTCCCACAACTTCCGAAAAAAAGCTGTTCCACTGGTTGATTGTTCTCACTGTCAGAAAATTTCTCCTTATTTCCAGGTTGAATCTCTCCTTAGTCAGTTTCCATCCATTATTCCTTGTCTGGCCTTCAGGTGCTTTGGGAAATAGCTTGACCCTCCTCCTCTCTGTGGCAGCCCCTCAAATATTGGAACATGCTATCATGTCTCCCCTGGTTCTTCTCTTCCACTATACTGGCATCTACACAGACCCCACCTACTCTAGAGTATCACCTACTCTAAACAGCAGAAACTCTCAAAGATTTCAAGCAGAGAACCATTTTGTATCTCCCTCTCACTCTTTTACCTGGAGATGAATCAGGAACATGTCTTCAAACAATACTTTAACACTGCAGGAAGAACTGAAAAACAGCAGGAATCAAGATCCAGGAAACGGATCTTGAGAATTAGATTCTGTTACATTCGATGAGACCCTCTCAGAAGTGAGCAGAGGGTTGCAGCTTCAAATGCCAGTTGTAATTTTACAAGGAAGGTATGCTTCTACAAAGGAAGCATTAAAGCAAACACATTCTCTCCCTGCCACATGCATAAACTTTTTAAAAAGTCTCAGTTGATGTCCCCAATTCACAGGTAGGTTTACATGCCAAAACTCTACTACTATGTGCGTACTCGACATTGTGGTTGTTAAAGTGAATCATGTGGTCGTTAAGTGAATCCAGCTGCCCCCCCATTGACTTTGCATGTCAGAGTCACAAATGACAATTACATGACCCTGGGATGCTGCAACGGTTATAAATACATGGCAGTTGCCAAGCATCTGAGTTTTGTTCCTATGACCAAGAGGATGATGTGAAGATGGTAAGTGCAAGGACTCACTGTAAGTACTGTATTTTTCGGAGTATAAGACGCACCGGAGTATAAGACGCACCTTAGTTTTGGGGGGAGGAAAATAGGGGGGGGAATCTACCTACCAGGTATTCATCTGGTTAGCGTCCTTAGTCTGTTCAGCTTCAGCACATTATCTTATCCCCTGGTTAGGGCTGAAAATATTATTCTTCAAAGAGAGTAGGATGGAAAACAAGCCTGCAAAGACTTAGGGCTGGAAAAAAAACTTCTTCGGACGGAGTATGAAGCCAGGAAGATCGTTAGCACCTCATTAGGGGTGGGAAAAAAAGCTTCGAAAAAGCTACATTCGGAGTATAAGATGCGCCCACATTTTCAGCCTCCTTTAGGGGGGGAAAGGGTGCATCTTATATTCCAAAAAATACAGTAACTTTTTTCAGTGCAGTGTAACTTCTAAAGGTCCCTAAATGAATGGTGGAAAGTTGTGGATTACTTGTATTCAATTTGTGTCTCTCTGTGTATCTGGGCAAATGCATGCGCTTGAGTCAGTCTGATTCTGTTGACTGTTGGACAAGCCCCTGTAGCTTTCTTGGTGATATTTTTTTGGAAGTGGCTGCCACTGCCTTCTTCCTAGAGTTGAATCTCCCTGTTTCTAGCCAGTTACCTTTAAGCACTACATCAAAACCCACAGACCCCTAAAACCACATTGTGGAGGGCAACACAATGTATATTCATGTCAATAATAGGAATAAATGAAATGTGGTGGCGCGGTGGTTAGAATGCAGAACTGCAGGCTACTTCTGCTGACTGCCAGCTAGCTGCCAGCAGTTTGGCAATTCGAGTCTCACTGGCTCAAGGTTGACTCAGCCTTCCATCCTTCCGAGGGGGAGGACCCATATTGTGGGGGGCAATATGTGGACTCTGTAAACTGCTTAGAGAGGGCTGTAAAGCACTAAGGAGCAGTATATAAGTCTAAGTGCTTTTGCTATTAAATTGGGTCTCTCAGTCCAACGGCAACATCTCCATACAATATGAAGAAGTTGGGTCACACTGAACTTCCTTTTTGAGTGGCAAGTCTGAGTTTGACACTTAGAAAGTAGCATGCACTATAAAAAAATACAATCATTTGGATCTGAAGCTCATCACCTGCTCGTGTTCAGCCCGTCTCCTTTCCTCTTCTCGACGCAATTGTTCTTCATAATGCCGCCGTTGCTCTCTCTCTTGTTGTTTTCTTAGCTCCTTCTCTCTCCTTTGCTGCTATAAAGGAAGGCAGGCATAAATTATGAAAGTCAACTAGGAAAATCACATAATTCTTGTTGGTTTTGAAAACCAAAAACTCTACAGAGCAGAAAGAAAGCAGAAAAATAATTTTGGCTAAAGGTAAACATGCTAACTGGCCACTAAGCAGCCTTGTTATCAAAAGTCCTCCATATACACCGAGACCACAAATTTCCTGAATTCCAGCCAAGTTAGCCCTCCGAGAATTATTTCTGGGGAAAACGTATATCTGATCCATATCAGCTTGCTATCTCAGTCAGAGAATGGGTGTATTTTAGTTGTTGTAATAATGGAGTGGATTTCAGCATAAGGAAATACTTTTGGAAGAGTTTTGGGCATAAATGGCTACCAAACAAATTTAGTTCTAAGAGAACTAAATGTCACATATTAAAGAAGTTGAAGATATGTCACAATAAGGTTTAGTTTATCTTTGAAACTTGCATTACTGGATCCCATGCTAAGAGCAATCTCTCTGAGATTAAATTAATCCATTTCAGAAGTATACAACCTATTCAGACTGTACTGAGGTTTCAGCCTGGGGTTTCAGTCTAAAACAGTGGTCATGATGTACAAAATCAGTTCTTTAATGCAGGTAGTCCTTAACTTACAACCTAAGCAAAACAATTGTTAAGTGAATGTTGTCCCATTTTACGACTTTTCTTGCCACAGTTGTTAAGTGAATCACTGCAATGGTTAAGTTAGTAACACAGTTCTTAAGTGAATCTGGCATCCCCATTAACTTTGCTTGTCAGAAGGGCACAAAGTGGGAATCACATGCCCCAGGGACACTGCAACCGTCATAAATGTGAGTCAGTTATCAAGCATCAGAATGTAAATCATGTGACCATGGGGATGCTGCAATGGTCATAAGTCTGAAAAATGGTCATAAGTCACTTTTTGCAGTGCTGTTTTAACTTTGAATGGTCACTATCTAACAAGGACTATTTGTATTATATCTACAGGCCACTATTTGGTGGTCCTCCATGTCCCCAAAGTTAGAGATAATGTGGTAGGACCAACAGAACCAACATCCAACAAGATCATAAATCTCATGTGCATAACAAGGTATATACTTTAAACCAACCAAGCAACAATGAAGATCCTTTCTGCTGTATCCGATGGCTATAAGAGTCATGTTTGTTCTTATAATTATAATGTCAGGGGAAAATCTGTTCAAGGAGACAGAGAATGCATCACAATCCCACACAAGCATATTATATGGAAATCATCTGAAACACGCGGGTGGTAGATTGCTGGGGGAAGCACTGAAATTAAACAATCTTGACCCACATGTCCTTAGATTCAGTTGAAGGATAGTCTTTTACATAAGAAGCCCTGCCTTATGATAAGAAATATGCTATTCTTTATACCAATATATGGACAATAGTAAAGTTTAATTTCCCCTAACCCCAACAGCCCATTCTTTATTTAGAAATCAAGAAGTGGTTTAAACATAGCAACAAAAAAGAATATTAAACCAGTACAATCAAATTTGTGGAACTTAAGTTCAGCAATAATATCCACGAGCACCCAGGGTTTGTTCTCTAAAGATGCCTTCTCCAAACAGTTCAGGAAAAAATGCCTCTCAAAGTTTTGGCCATCTTAGAGGCATTCTTATCAGCTTATGGAATCCCACTTAATTGTTGGAGATTACAGGCAGGAGTTCTATTGCAGTGAGTCAAAGCTATGGTTTTCCCAGTAGTAATGTATGGCTGTGAGAGCTGGACCACAATGAAAGCTATATATGCTAATGAACTGACGCTTTCAAATTGTGATGTTGGAGAAGACTTTTGAGAGCCCATTTGGACTGCAAGGGAATCAAATCAGTCAAACCTAAAGGAAACCAACTTGACTGTTCTCTGGAAGGACAGATACTGAAGCTCAAATACTCTGGAGACCAAATGAGAAGAGAGACTCACTGGAAAAGACCCTGATATTGGGGGTGGGGATATTGAAGGCAGAGGATGAGATGACTAGATAGTGTCATAGATGCAATGAACGTGGCTTTGGATGAACTCTGGTAGAAAGCGAAGGACAAAGTGGTCTGGCAAGCTGTGGTCCATGAGGTCATGCACAGTTTAGTCACTGACAACAACAACTAATAAAGGAGAATATTTGTAGCTCAGGGTTGACACGAGGGGTCCTTGGTGCTCTCTGAGCTTGCTTGTTTTCTTGCAGACGTTTCATTACCCAAACTAGATAACATCATCAGTGCTAGTAGACTAGCTAGCCTAGCACTAGCCTAGCAGTGATGATGTTACCTAGTTTGGGTAATAAACATCTGCAAGAAAACAAGCAAGTTCAGAGAGCACCAAGGACCCCTCAACAACGACAAAACCTATTATAGTGTGGTGGGTACAGAATGAAGGACAGGGGAAGAGCTTCAGGATCTATGCCTTTCTTTCTTTCTTTCTTTCTTTCTTTCTTTCTTTCTTTCTTTCTTTCTTTCTTTCTTTCTTTCTTTCTTTCTTTCTTTCTTTCTTTCCTTCCTTCCTTCCTTCCTTCCTTCCTTCCTTCCTTCCTTTATTTATTTATTTATTTATTTAAAATTTATATGCCGCCCAACTCCCAAAGGGACTCTGGGCGGCTTACAACAATAAAAATACAATTATAAGATAAAAAGACAAGTAAAACACAGTTCAAACAAACCTTTCACAAATAGTTACATCACAACACATACATACATGGGGTGATCTCATTAGGCCCAGACCTGCCGAAAAAGCCAGGTCTTAAGGGCCTTCCGGAAGGCCAGCAAGGTGGGGGTATTACGGATCTCGGTAGGTAGTTTGTTCCATAGGGTCGGAGCCGCAACAGAGAAGGATCTCGCCCACAGACCTGCCAGCTGACATTGTCTGGCTGACGGGACTCGGAGAAGGCCCTCCCTGTGCGATCTCACTGGTCGTTGGGAGGAATGCTATAGAAGGCGGTCACGCAGATAAACTGGTCCTGAGCCAAGGTAATGACCAACACCTTGAATTGTGTCCGGAGACCGATCGGTAACCAATGCAGCTAGCGTAAGATGGGAGTCATGTGGGTATACCTAGCGGCGCCCACGACGGCACACACAGCTGCATTCTGGACCAGTTGTAGTCTCCAAACACTTTTCAAGGATAGCGATTACGATTCTCATTGCATAGATTGTCTCATACTTTTTACAACATTGATTATTCCCAAAATGTAGGTGGAAGGGTAAGGCTGACATTAAGTACAAAATTCATGGAAGCACTCTCCCAAGTTATTGTTGCCACCTGGAGAAGGAGGAGCTTTAAAACCAGCGGTGGGTTGCTCCTGGTACGGCTTGGTTTTAAGAACCGGTAGTGCCGCTGGCGGGAGGCTCCACCCACCTGCCCGGGACATATGTGCAGTAGCATCGCACATGCGAACTGGTAGTAAAGGGTTTTAGAACTCATTACTGTTAAAGCCCTATTGTTTCTGTAACAGCTAATATGCAATCAATCTATAATTTCATAATTTCATCTTTCTTATTCTATATTGGTGGAATTGGAGAAGACTAAATTTGGAATAATCTGGAATGACTGGGTTTTATAACCAGGGAGAAAGAGACCCTCCTGAAACTGTTTGCCACTCTGCCCAGGATGGAACTCAGGCCTTTCACCAAGCCCTGTTAATTTTCTTTAGGACAAATAAAAAAAGGCTGCCGGCCTAGTCATTTGAAAGTCAAGCTGCTTTTTCTATGTTAGCAGCCTCTTTGTGGGGAAAATCAATACAGCCTCATAATTACATGCCACTCGGGTCTGCGGTGCGAGGCATACTCAGTATTGATTGTAGCTATGGATGAGATGTGTCTACAATTGGCCCGGTGTGCCTTGAAAGAAAAATGAAGATGTGTAAAACCCCTTCAGTAATTGTGTCATTAAAGCAGGCTGGCCGCCATTCGACACGTGCAAGCAGACAACTGACTGGATTTGGCTCTGTGCTATTTTGGCTAACATGTAATTCCCCAATCACATCCTGAACACGTTAATGCTCTTGCCCTTACAAAATGCGACATATATTCCTCTATAAAGCAACCCAGGGATGTGGATCTCAAATGGCCTTCCCCCCCCTATTTTCATTTATAAAAAGCTGCAAAGGGGTGTAACCCTTTCCTTATCGGAGTCACCAATCTCTCCATCAGATGTTGGAAGCTCTTTTGATTTGTTGTTTTTAAATGGTGAAAAGCAGCAGTGCTTCCACTGAAAGCCAAATGATTTTCTGCTGTTGCTAGTCAAAAAGTCACAATTCAGGATATGAGATTTATGCTTCCCTCCTCCTCGATTTTCCATATTCCCATCAAAATATGTGGGCAAGTAGCAATATTGTTCTTTTTTTTTTAAACAAAGAAACAGAACAGATGTACAATAGTACCTTGGTACTCAACTGCTTTAAAACTCAGCAAATGCATTTTGACGTGAACATTTTGTCCCAGTACTCATCGTTTCTTTGGTACTCAATGCACAAGCTACAACTTGTCAATGTCAGCTACCTTGTGACTGACATATGTTCCCATATTATTCCTTATGGGAAAAAAATGTATCAACAACTAAGATCATGGCATCCGGACCTCTCAATTCCTGGCAAATAGATGGGGAAGAAATGGAGATAGTGACAGATATTGTTTTCATGGGCTCCAAGATCACCCCAGATGGGGACTGCAGCCAAGAAATTAAAAGACGCTTGCTCCTGGGGAGGAAAGCTATGACAAATCTAGATAGCATACTAAAAAGCAGAGACATCACCCTGCCAACAAAAGTGCGTATAGCCAAGGCTATGGTTTTCCCAGTTGCAATGTATGGTTGTGAAAGTTGGACCATAAGAAAGGCTGAGCACCAAAGAATTGAGGCCTTTGAACTATAGTGCTGAAGAAGACTCCTGTGAGTCCCTTGGACTGCAAGGTGATCAAACCGGTTAGTCCTAGAGGAGATCAATCCTGACTGCTCTTTAGAAGGCCAAATCCTGAAGATGAAACTCAAATACTTTGGCCACTTAATGAGAAGTAAGGACTCACTGGAGAAGAGCCTAATGCTGGAAACGATTGAGGGCAAAAGAAGAAGGAGACGACAGAGAACGAGATGGCTAGATGGAGTAGGTGTGAGCTTAAATGGACTCCAGAGGATGGTAGAGGAAAGGAAGGCCTGGAGGAACGTTGTCCATGGGGTCCCGATGGGTCGGACATGACCTCACAACTAACAACAACAAAATGCAGACTAAATGCAGCCACACAATTCAGGGCAATAAACTCTGTAGCTGCAGTTAATACCAGTGTCATAGGTATCAATGTGAAAAAAAAGCACACATACACAATCTCTATCTGAAACAATGGTCTCCAAAACTTCTATACAACTACATAATCATTGAAAGTTCAAGGACTTACACATCACTTAACAGATCAAGAACACTGCTTAAGGATCCAGATGGGTCCTACCTATTCTCATGAGACTCCCAATTTAAATAAAATTAAATTACTTTTTCAAACAGAACTGAAATTGCTAATATTTTGTTAAATATACACGCCATCCATCTTGTTGCCATCAGGCGAATCTAGGTGGCTTACAACAAGATAAAAGCAACAGTATAAAACATTAAGATGTTAAAATGATAAATATTGACATTAAAATTAACCAAGATGGCTAAGGAAGGAAGCAATATAAATGGGGTGTAGCTAGAATCTTTTCTTAATCGACTAACCATCTCCAGTATAGAATGCCCCCATCAGGACCCCAGGCCAATCAGCAGAATAATGGTTTATATCAGAGGTGGGTTCCTGCCGGTTCGGACCGGTTCTATAGAACCGGTAGCGGGAATTTCCCCCCACTCGCCGAACCGGCAGGGATGGCCGGCTGGACACGCCCCTGAACCGGCTCTCTCGGCGGCACAGTAGGCACAGCCATCTTGGTTTTTGCTTCTGCACATGCGCAGAAACTGAGTTTTTAGCACTGCGCATGCGCATGCACTCGCACGCACCCACGCGGCGCATCAGGAAGCAAACTGGCAGCGAGGTAAGCCGGAACCCACCCCTGGTTTATATACTTAAAAAACACCAGTACTCAACAGGTTTTGCTGTACTTGCTCCTACCAGAAATCTCGTGAGATTTCAGGTGAAGATGCTACATTCTCCTAATATCTTGTATGAGAATATCAAAATCTTTCTGCTCTCTCAAGACTTTTTGCCACTAATAATGTTTTTGGTGCCCACAGTAGCAGAACAGCAGTGATTCACAAATTGCAGTTTAGCAACTGGTCTAAAAGAAATTATAGTCTTTATCAGACGATAGCAATAGTGTGAAAAGTAAGCCATAGACAAATCTTAATGGTTTTTCTGGGGACTTCTATTAATGAATTTCAAGCTTTATTTGAAGCATTCCTGACTAATGGTATAAATGCTACTAAGATGTATTTTACTAATATGAATTATTAATCTTATACTAGAATATGCCTACCTTTGCTGTACTCTACTTTCTCACCATCCATGCTGCACATAATCCCCTCCCAGATGTAAATTCTTCCTGGATTAATTTTCCATTGTTATAATAGCCATTTACGGTGGCTGAGATATTACTCAGGGGAGGAGATACAAATGTGAAAATTTAAGAAACATCGCATTGGAAAGAAAGAGAACATACATGTCCTAATCAACCAACAATCTCTGTCAGTTCATTTTGTTTTATTTTATGGCATCTAAGAAACAAATTGCAAGATGCAACTACAATCAAGTAGATAGACTCTTAAATTGTGTTCAGCTCCTCACTGTATCGTACAGACCAGTAGTGGGTTCTAAAACCCTTTACTACCGGTTCGTGTGCGCACTTGGGTGCGAAACTTCTGCACATGTGCAGAAGCATCCCGGGTGGGTGGGTGGAGCCCCCCGCCGGTGGCGCTACCAGTTCTTAGAACCGGGCTGAACCAGGAACAACCCACCGCTGGTACAGACACATCCATGAAGTTTCTTCTCAATAATAAGGAAGTGGTTTGCCATTGTCTTCCACCTGGGTTTAGCTCTAGCTGAGAGCCTCCTTATACAACTTGCTTAGCTATCTGGGAAATGTCTATTGGATATCTAAGTTGCCCCCTTTATAATTGACTGCTGGCAGTTACACCTAAGGGAAGATCTGTCTATCTGTCTATATCTATATCTATATCTATCTATCTAATCTAGCTAGCTAGCTATCATGTCTGAACTGCCCATCTATTTCAGAAAGGGACTCTGGGCAGTGTACAATAAAACATCAAAATATAAAAGCAGTATATAAAAATTAAAATGTTTGAATTGAAATTTTAGAATTAAGAATTTTAAAAAATATAAATACTTTTAAGCAGGCAAGAATAATTAAACCCTATTAAAAATTAGTTGACAAAGGCAAAAGAAGGACTCACATGGTATCAACCAAGCCCATGACTGTGTGCTCCTATGGGCTTCCCATGCAAGGCTGCAGATCTATGTTTTTGGATCTGGCCAGGAGAGCGAAGGCTTGCCTCAACTCCAGGACAAGAATATTCTATAGAGCAGAACAATTGGTCCTAGACCCCACCAGTTGGAGTTCTTTAACTGACAGGGTCTGCAACATAGCCTCCCTGCTTGACCGAGTGGGACAGGACAATGAGATGGGATGAAGCCAATTCTGTAGATTGCCTGGTCCCATGCCATATAGGCAGGGGCGGGTTCCTCTTACCTGGCTACCGGTGCACTGCACGTGCATCATCTCATTGCGCGCATGCGCTCAGTACGCGTGCGCGTCCCCTTGCAAAATTTTGCTTCCGTGCATGCGCAGGAAGCAAAAAAAGCCCAAAAATTCCAGTAAAAAGATGGCGCCGTGTGACAGACCGGCAAAGACGGCACCGGAGCCGTCGCACACAAATTACACAATTGGCCGGCCGCTACCGGTGCGACAGAGTAGACCGCACCGGTAGGAACCCACCACTGCATATAGGCCTTTATAGGTTATAACTAACATCTTGCATTGAAAGATGAAAACACCCTGAAAGTTGCTGTTAGAAAGATGATTGCTGCACTAAACATTTAGATACCCAGATGCTATCTGATATGTAATGCTGTCTCTGTGTAATGCAGTCTTCAGAACACTCAAGAAAGCTTTTCCCACTCTTAAGGCATAATGATATAGGCACAACGTGCTTGACCAAGTCACAAGGAAATCAAGAAAATGCATTCATATAACAAACTAAGCTCGATTAGTGTTAACCTCGGTGAGATATTTTGAAGTGAATGTTGTGTACCTCTTGGCCCTATTTAACAAATTGATAGTACAATGGATTAATTCAAGAATTAGACTGTGTTATATAAACAAGGGTAACAACTGACATTTTACTACTTTATTTATACAAAAGAACATAAAGTAGCAAAGCCAGCTTCTCTATTATCTCTTTGGGTCACAGGGTGATCTAAAATGCTGGGAATATTGGGAGCTGTAATTCAAACCTCACCAGGGGACTCTCAATTGGAGTAAAGGTTTCCGTAATGCAGGGGTCCCCAAACTTGGCAACTTTAAGACTTGTGGACTTCAACTCCCAGAATTCTCCAGCCAGTTATGCTGCTGGAGAATTCTGGGAGGTGAAGTCCACAAGTCTTAAAGTTGCCAAGTTTGAAGACCTCTGACATAATGCCTCTTTGGTCTCAGCTGCTCAGCAAACTGAAGCAACTAACATCATGCCAAAGAGCACATTTGCAGCATAAAATATAAATAAACTCTTTGGCCTTATCAAAATGCTGAATTCAATTTTGATATGTTCATCTGGTGTAAAAAATCAGAACCAAACATTTCTTTTTAACTGTGATGCACCAGGTCACATTAGGCTGACTGCTAACCAAATTAATGCTGATTTTCTTCCACAGCTTAGAGATAAATAAGCTGTGTGCCTTTTTAAACGAGCTATGTCACTTCTGGGAATGACAAAGAAAATATTCCAAAGATTAGGACAGAGACTTGAAAACTGGATGATAAGTAACATTAAATAATAAGAAATTGTCAGATTATTCATGAACTGGGAGAGCCAATGGTAACAACGTCAGCCAATGAATAGGCATAGCAACTAAGTCAGCCAATGAGAGCTAAACACATCTGAGTCTGTGCAGAGAATCGAAACTGAAGCTAGAAGGCTAGGCGTGGCTTACTCCACTCTGAACTCTGAAATGAAACTAACTGTTCTCTCCTGCCTGTGTGTTTGCCTGTAACTGCTGCTACATTAAAGAATTCTGCTACTGGTATTGTAAATACTCATCTGTTAGTCTTGTATATAGAGAAGTTTCTAATTTAAATCAATCCTGCTGCATCAGTCTGCCTGTGTGTGCTTTCTGGATTTAATTTTATGCAACAAACTCTAATAGAAATGGTAGGCACTCACTATGAATCATTCACATTGTGTGGATGATCACTGTATATAACCTGTCCATAAGCAATAACAAAGTAACCAATTTGTTTTACACAGTCTGCCCTCTCTTGGCATACAGGTAGTCCTCGACTTATGACTACAATTGAGTCCAAAGTTTCTGTTGCTAAGCGAAACAGTTCAGTCATTCCCCCCCTATTTTACAACCTTTCTTGGCACAGCTGGTAAGTGTATCATTGTATTGTTAAGTGAATCTGGTTTCCCCATTGGCTTTCCTTGTCAGAAAAGGTGATCACACGACCCTGGGACATTGTAACGTTATGTCATAAATATGAGTCAGTTACCAAACATCTGAATTTGGATCACATGACCGTGGGGATGCAGCAACGGCTGAAATTGTGAACAATGGTCATAAGTCACTTGTTTCAGTGCCGCCGCAACTTCAAACAGTCACTAAATGAAGTTTTGTAAGTGGAAGACTACCTGTAGTCATGGTTGTTTCTATGCAAGATAGGCATCAGGTAAAGCAGGGGTCTCCAAATTCGGCCATTTTAAGACTTTTGGACTTCAACTCCCAGAATTCCCCAGCCAGCTGGCTGGGGAATTCTGGGAGTTGAAGTCCACAAGTCTTAAAGTGACCAAGTTTGGAGACCCCTGAGGTAAAGTGAACACATCCTCATCCAAAGAAGCCAGAATTCTTCCTGGAAACTTAACAATTTCTCACTTGCTTCTTCTTGCAAGCCGGGTTCAAATACATAAAACAAAGCAGCTCATTCCGGGATGTCTTTATCATGATATTTGAACCAAGCACACCAGTACTCAGAAATCAACCACAAACTAGTGTTTCAGACTCTAGTTTCTTTCAAAGGGAATAAAACAGAGTTCCTGCTTTTGTATGCCATTATCAAACATACAATTATTTGGCATGGAAGCAATGGAGCATAACCACTAGCTGACTTACTGTTGCATGCAAATGCAATTACACCTTTTCGTGCTAACAATTACCTAGGAATTTCAAAAACTCCCCTTCCTAGGTTGTGTTTAGCGAAGGCAGGTTTGCCATCTGTTTGGGAGGCTGTACTCTGGATTCTAGCAGGGGGTTGCATTTTGTGGCCTTTTGTGACTTACAATTTTACTTCTCATCCGCTACTACCTACTGATGATCGCTTTCCCAAAAGAGACCAATCAATATTATAGGGGACTGGAAATGAAATAGGAAAAAGGGGACTGGAAATGAAATAGGCGACTGGAGGCTAAAACATATGAAGAAAGGTCGCAGGAATTGGGTATGTCTAGTTACTGAAAAGAAGGACTACGGGAGACATGATAGCAGTGTTCCAATATCTCAGGGGCTGCCACAAAGAAGAGGGAGTCAAGCTATTCTCCAAAGTATCTGAGGGCAGGAGAAGCAGCAATGGGTGGAAACTAATCAAGGAGAGAAGCAACCTAGAACTAAGGAGAAATTTCCTTATAGTTAGAAAAATTAATCAGTGGAACTTGCCTCCAGAAGCTGTGGTGCTCCATCACTGGAGGTTTTTAAGACGAGATTGGACAACCATTTGTCTGAAACTGTATATAGCAGTGATGGCGAACCTATGGCACAAGTGCCACAGGTGGCACGCGGAGCCATATCTGCTGGCATGCGAGCCGTTGCCCTAACTCAGCTCCAGTGCGCATGGGTTAGACAGCATCACCACCAGATGGATTCGAAACTGGCTAACCAACCGCACTCAACGTGTAGTGCTCAATGGAACTGCATCTACATGGAGGGGAGTATGCAGTGGAGTACCCCAAGGCTCTGTTTTAGGCCCAGTACTCTTCAACATCTTCATCAATGACTTGGACGAGGGGATAGACGGGGAACTCATCAAATTTGCAGATGACACCAAACTGGCAGGAATAGCCAACTCTCCAGAAGATAGGCTCAAGATACAGAAGGATCTTGACAGACTTGAACATTGGGCGCTATCAAATAAAATGAAATTCAATGGTGATAAAAGTAAGGTTCTACATTTAGGCAAGAAAAACAAAATGCACAGGTACAGTATATGTGGTACCTTGCTCAACAGTAGTAACTGTGAGAGGGATCTTGGAATCCTAGTGGACAACCATTTAAATATGAGCCAGCAGTGTGCAGCAGCTGCCAAAAAAGCCAACACAGTTCTAGGCTGCATTAACAGAGGGATAGAATCAAGATCACGCGAAGTGTTAATACCACTTTATAATGCCTTGGTAAGGCCACACTTGGAATACTGCATACAGTTTTGGTCGCCACGATGTAAAAAGGATGTTGAGACTCTAGAAAGAGTGCAGAGAAGAGCAACAAAAATGATTAGGGAACTGGAGGCTAAAACATATGAAGAACGGTTGCAGGAACTGGGTATGTCTAGTTTAATGAAAAGAAGGACCAGGGGTGACATGATAGCAGTGTTCCAATATCTCAGGGGTCGCCACAAAGAAGAGGGAGTCAAACTTTTCTCCAAGGCACCTGGGGGTAGAACAAGAAGCAATGGGTGGAAACTAATCAAGGAGAGAAGCAACTTAGAACTAAGGAGAAATTTCCTGACAGTTAGAACAATTAATCAGTGGAACAGCTTACCTCCAGAAGTTGTGAATGCTCCAACACTAGACATTTTTAAGAAGATGTTGGATAACCATCTGTCTGAAGTAGTGTAGGGTTTCCTGCGTAAGTAGGGGGTTGGACTAGAAGACCTCCAAGGTCCCTTCCAACTCTGTTATTATTATGTGCGCGCCAGCCAGATGATTTTCGGCTTGCGCGGAGGCTCTGGGAAGGCGTTTTCGGCCTCCAGGGGGGTGGGGGAAGCCGTTTTTGCCCTCCTCAGGCTCCAAGAAAAGCTCTGGAGCCTAGGGAGGGTGAAAAATAGGCCTACTGGGCCCACTCAAAGTCGGGAAACAGAGCGGGGGGATCGTGCACGCATGCACGGGGGGCGGGGCAGCATGAGGGGATCACATGCGCATGGGCAGGGGGGCATGGAATTATGGGTGTAGGCACTCGCATGTGCACAATAGCGTGCACGAGCGTGCTTTTGACACCCGAGGAAAAAAAGGTTCGCCATCACTGGTATATAGGGTTTTCTGCTTGAGCAGGTTAGACTAGAAGACCTCCAAGGTCCCTTCCAACTTTGTTACTCTATTATATTGGCAAGATGACTTGCAATTCCACCTTAGACCCAAGACAGGGCACAGAACTGGGTTTCTCAAGGGACTGGTGAGATCTTGACATGGCTCCATTATTGATTGAATCTCAAATGCTTATTTTTCAAAAAAAAAAAATATTTTGATTGTGTTTGACATTTTTATTGTTTTATAGTTATTTTTGTTGTATGCTGCCCAAAATCAAATCTTGTGAGTTGGGCAACTGTATAAATTAAATAGATAGAGAAAGGATCATAGAACAAACATCAATTATTCATTATGAGGTTTATTTGCCCAACTTCAGAAGTGATGCTTCAGGCCAAGATTTTTTGATACTCCCCCCCCACTTTTCCCCCCCTTTTTCCTTTCTTGTTTCAAGGCACAAGGGGATCCTCTTCTGCCACATTCACCATGACACAACTTAAATATTGATGAGGAAGCAATGTGAAGCCATACGCTGCCCAAACACTCAAAAGGAAAGCTAGACTCCCTTGGGGGCTGTCAAATTTATGATGTTGTTCAAGGCTATACAAAGATGAGATGAAATGACGATCAGCAGAAATTCAACTGAAAATGCTCTCAACTTATGATACCCTCAAAGCAGCCACTACACAATGTACCAAAATAATTATTCTCAAAATGATGGTGAAGTCATGCTTGGGGTTTTTCCTTTTTCCTCCTTTTCATTTTCAAGAAAAGCATATGCCTGCTTATTCTGGAAAGCATTTGAGAGAAATGTGCCAAACTATTTGGGGAACCATTTGTTTGGTAAGACCACCAACCAACCAACCAACCAACCAACCAACCAACCAACCAACCAACCAACCAACCAACCAACCAACCAACCAACCAACCAACCAACCGCTTTTTAACACTTTATCAACAATGTCCTCCTTTTTTAAAAAAAAATAGGGGACTGCCTATGAACATAGCTACCTAGTGGAAGACTTATCTTTGCTGCATATATTTTGCTGAAAATTTGGTCATATGTTCCAACTTGCTTTGAAATGAAACTTTCATTTGTCTTGGGAGCTTAATTAAATTTCAATAGTCAAGACCACTAACTGTATTTGAAGCACAGTGTTATTTTAAATCAAAGGAACTTTTCAATCCCACGTTAAACCCTTGTATCAAATACAACAGCTTTTCTTAAACATGGATTAAAAACTATGACAGAGGATTTGGGACCTGCATGCAATAAGTCAAAATTTATCTGGGAAAGTCATTAAAAATTGACTATAAAAATACTTCACAGGGTGTTAACCTCTGTAAATTGCATTGCATCAACTGAAATATTTCTAGGCACTGACAAATTGACAACTCTGATGGTAAAACCAATTTACCAAGGTAAATGTTTTTGAAGAAACTGAAGAAACTGGAAACATTACTCAACGATCTTTTTTATTTGATTTACTGTGCTTTTATTGTTCATATCGCCTAAGGCTAATGAGCTGTTGGAACACAAGAAATTAATTCAAATTTTCTTTTGGTGCCAGATTTACTCATATGAAGCATTGGAAGTCCAAAGAACATTACAAGACTTGCAAGATTTTGCTCATGTAAGCTTACAGTAAAGTAGAATTAATCCATCTGGCCATGCTTCCTGCCTGGATTACCGTATTTTTTGGAGTATAAGATGCACCTCCCCCCCTAAAAGAGGGTGGAAATGTTGGTGCGTCTTATACACCGAATACAGCCCTGCCTCTGCATCCCATTTTTGCAAAAAATGGGCCTACTTTTCACAAAAATGGGGTGTGCAGAGGGTTTGGGAGTCCTGCAGAGTGCTCCTAGAGGCTGGGGGGGAGGCAAAAATGCCCCCATTTTTGCAAAAAACAGACATTTTTCGTAAAAACGGGGGCATTTTTGCCTTCCCCTTGCCCCCAGAAGCACTCTGCAGGACTTCCAAACCCTCTGTGTGCCCCGTTTTTTGCAAAAAATGGGTGAAAACGGGCCCATTTTTGCGAAAAATGGGGCATGCAGAGGGTTTGGGAGGCCTGCAGAATGCTCCTGGGGGCTGGGGAGGACAAAAACTTTTTTTTCTTACTTATCTCTTCGAAATCTTGGTGCGTCTTATACACCGGTGTGTCTTATAGTCAAAGATACTTTGCTAGGCTGACATCAATCTTGCAGGTCTCAGAGTTACATTTCTCCCCCTTCACCTTTACAGTCCAATAAACTAGGTAGGATCTCTTTTGAGATGTTTGCACATTCCTTATGCAAGCTAAGCTGCCTCTTTTCTGACTGTTCTGCAGGCTGTGGCTTCACCCCCTGTCTTCCAAGACCCTTATCACATACCATTATATTCATTTCTCTGAGAGCATCCATGGGTCCTAGACTATAGTATTTAGAGATCTGAGCCTAAATACAAGAGATTGAGGATCCAATGTCAATTTGGCCACTTCTGAATTGCTATAGATTATTAATGCAGGGTCTCCAAACTTGGCAACTTTAAGACTCGTGGACTTCAACTCCCAGAATTCCTCAGCCAGTCATGCTGGCTTGGAGTACAGGCAGAACAAAAAAATAGACTGGGGAAGCTGTTCTATACGCCTTTCAACAAGCCAGGTCTCCATTTGAGTGCCTTCATTCTCACTCTGCTCTGCATCAATACATTTCATCATTGAATTTAGTGAGGAGCTGTCCTAGGAGCATTTGCACACAGAGCGCCAGGCAGACTGGAAAAGAGTTGAAATACTCTGTTGAGAAAGTCTGTGTCGATGGTGATACAGGAATTACTTCACTCCCGTCCATACTTCTGTTCTGATGGTTTCAAGATTGTCCTTGAGAGACTTCCGGTTTGGCGCTGCCGCTTCGAGAGCGCTCTCCGCAGAGCGCTTATTCCCGATTTTCGTTCGCCGCCAGATCGGCAGCCAAACAGCTGTCTGGCGGCTCGATCGTCTCCTCCCCGGGCAAAGGGGAGTGAGGAGAGCCGGCGGGGTGAGGTAGAGCCCCCCTAGTGCCCTTGGTGAGATCCTAGGGCACGAAGGGTGAGGGCCCCCTAGGAACCTTGCCATTGCTCCGGAATTGGGAAGTCTCTGCTATCCGCGGAGCAAGAAGCTGCATCCAATCCCTGCAATCAACATACTTGATCAAAAGGAGATATTGTAGCAGGCGGAAAGACTCAGGAGGCAAAGACAACAAGTGGCAAGTAAAAAAGTTTTTTTTTTCTGTGTGGATTGGAAGTGAAGAAGGAAGGAAGCAACCAATTAACAAAGGGACAAAAGAAATGGCGCTGGAGGCTTCTGGGCGTAGAAACGAAAGTTAAAAGTTGAGTGCTGTTTTTATTGCCAGCTCCTCTTTTGATAACTTTGGACTTTAAATTGCCTGTTGACTTCCTTTTGGGGAAGAAAGAAAAAGGGCTTGATAAAACTTTTCCTGGCTATTTGGCTATATGTTTCTGGCTTTTTTCTTTTTTTCTTTTGAAGTATAAAGAGTGAAGTGATTTGCAATGGCTTCAAAAAAAACCACATCTGTTAGAGCACCAGCGAGTGCAGACAGCTCTCCCATCCATACTTCTAAAATACCAGCCCCCTCCCCTCAGCCATTAACGCTCCCAATGCTACAAGAAGCACTTAAATCAATGCAAACAGAATTAGCAGCTGGATTTAATTTTAAAATTAATGAAACTAATGAGAAGATTTCTGCAATTAATGAAAGAATTAATGAGACCAATGAGAAAATACAGGAAGTTTCTGATGATATTGCAACTCGTAATAAAGAGATTAGAGAAGATATAATTAATGCCTTTTCTGGCTTGGCCACCAATTATGAAATTATGGAAGAAGAAATGCAAGAAATTAAGCAAACTACAACAGTATTGGGAGCTAGGGTTGGCGAAG
Organism: Diadophis punctatus similis; assembly: GCA_023053685.1. NCBI lineage: Eukaryota > Metazoa > Chordata > Lepidosauria > Squamata > Dipsadidae > Diadophis > Diadophis punctatus. The sequence continues at coordinate 64,917,994 of JALIGW010000005.1, forward strand.
TAGAAAATAAAATTGAGAGGGAGGAGGCAGAAATGATAATTATGCAATACAGATGTATGGAGTTTGCAATAAGAGTTCGTGGAGTTAAGGAAAACAAGCAGGAAAATTTGAAGGATATTATGTTGGACGCATTTGAGCTAGTACTTGGAGTGAAGAAGGAGGAGCTGGCATGGCAAATAGAAAAAATCTATCGCGTCAACTCATGGGTGGCCAGAAATAGAAATTTACCAAGAGATATTGTCATCTATTTCACTACTAGAACGCTACGTAATGATATTTTACAAGCGACTTTTGTAAATAAACTTCAAGTTGAAGGACAAGAAGTGATGACAATGAAGGAAATTCCCTCCAAGATGTTGAAAGCCAGGAAGGAATACACCTTCCTGGTGGAAGAACTGAGAAGACAACAAGTCCAGTACAGGTGGGAAATACCAAGTGGATTGGTGGTTACGTTTATGGGAGTGAGATATCGACTTAATACAGTTCAAAAGGCCAGAGATTTTTATGAAGATGTTTTACTGCTTGGTTCACCTAAACCCCCAGAAGGGAAACAACAACAAGAAAGAGAAGAATTGCTGAAAGTGGTACAAGAAGGAGCTGTGTCATTGGCTATTGAAATGGAACAAAATTTAGAACTCAACAGACAGGAAATGATTAAAGAACAAAGACAGACTAGAGCTGCCAAACGGAGATAAGAATTGAGACAACAAAGACAACAGGCGGCAACTCAAGATACTCCTAAATCGGAAGCAGTGGGAGGAGCGCGACCAAAAGAAAAATCCGAGGTAGATCTTCAAGGGGTGCTCCATACGCTTCGGAAGCCCAGAGATGGGAAATAAATTTCTTACCTGGAATGTCAATGGTTTGAATTCTCCACAGAAAAGGAGGAAAATATTTCACTACTTAAAACAATTTAATAATGACTTGATATGTTTACAGGAGACTCATATAAGGACTCAAGATCAAAAATATTTGATGAATACAAGACTAGGTACACATTTTGTTGCTACAGCTCCAGAAAAGAAAAACGGTATTGTTATATACGTGAAAAAAGATTTGATTGCAAAGTTAATAGAAGCAGATGACCAAGGAAGATTTTTAGCAATTGAACTTTTAATAAAGGGACAGAAAATATTAGTGATTGGATTATATGCCCCGAATCAACAACAAGAAAAATTTTACGACCTTTTGCATTCAAAGCTCATATATTGGGATTATAAAACTTGCATTCTCCTAGGGGACTGGAATGGTGTCTTGGATGTTAAGAAAGACAAGAAGGGTCCTAAGCAAAACATCTTTGCAAGAGCAAAATTGCCTAAATCCTTTTTTGAGATGATGGAAGACTGGGATTTGAGAGATATATGGCGTGAAAGAAACCCTACAAAAAAGGATTTTACTTTCTATTCAGACAGACATCAATCTCTTTCCAGGATTGATTTTATCTTAATTACTAACGATCTTTTTTCCAGGGTGAAGAGAACAAAAATATACACGAGGGGATTGTCCGACCATAGCCCTGTCTGGCTGGAAATGGAATTTGGGTACGGATTAAGAAAATCTTGGAGGTTAAATGATAATTTGTTTAGATATGAAGATAATGTAAGAGAGTGTAAAAAATTTATGAATGAATTTTTTGTTATGAATATGCAGAAAGGCACATCAATTCAGATGGTATGGGCCGCAAGTAAGGCTTATATGAGAGGTGTTTTAATATATTTGAATAATAAATATAGAAGAAAGAAGGAATTTAAAAGAAAAGGACTGGAGGAAGAAATTAAGAAACAAGAGAGGGCTTTGATTTCTAAACCAACAGATAAAAAAATCAAAGAAACAATTAATTTACTAAAAGCTCAATTTAATATGTTAATGGCAGACCAAGTTGCAACTAATTTACAATATGCCAAACATAACACTTTTTGTAATGCAAATAAGCCGGGCAGGTGGTTGGCTTATATGTTAAGGAAAAAACAGAAATCAAGAGTAGTAGAAAAAGTTAAGTATAAAGGGAAAGAAGTTTTTGATTGTGAAATAATTAAAAAGTCTTTCTTAGAATTCTATTCAGGGTTGTACAAGGGGGAGGAGATTAAAGAGGAAGATATTGATGGATATTTACGAAATGGTCATATACATATAGCTTCCATGGAGCAGATTGAAACTTTAAATCAACCTATAACCTCAGAGGAAATATTGGCGGTCATTAAACAGCTAAAATTGGGAAAGGCTCCAGGTACAGATGGTTTAACAGCTGTTTATTATAAAAACTTACAGAACGAAATGGTGGAGCCTCTGAAGGTGTTATTTAATACTATACAGCAAGGAGGAGAAGTACCCCCAACTTGGAAAACAGCTTTTATCTCTTTGATCCCGAAAGAGAATCAAGATCACACAGACCCTAAAAATTATAGGCCAATTTCATTGTTAAACACGGATTATAAAATTTTTGCCAAAATATTAGCCAACAGATTAATGATACTTATGCAACAACTGATCCACCAAGATCAAACTGGTTTTATAGAAGGTAGACAAATGAAGAGTAATGTACGACACATAATTAATTTATTAGAGTATTTGGGGAGGAATAATCAGATACCCGCTGCACTGGTATTCCTGGATGCTGAAAAAGCTTTTGATAGATTGAATTGGAAATTTTTATTAAAATTAATAGAAAAGATGCAGCTTGGAGAATATTTTATACAATCTATTAAGGCAATATATCAAAAACAGACTGCTCAAATAATAATTAATGGTGAATTAACAAACAATTTTTATATAGAGAAAGGAACCAGACAAGGATGTCCTCTATCACCTCTTTTGTTTATTTTGTCTACAGAGATTTTACTTAGTAAAATAAGGGAATCTGAGATAGTTAAAGGTATTAAAATAAGAGGAGAAGAATATAAACTACGAGCGTTTGCGGATGATTTAGTAGTTACTGTAACTCAGCCATATCAATCAATTATAGGCCTGATGGATATTATCAACTCTTATGGACAAGTAGCTGGTCTTAAAATAAATGTAGATAAAACTAAAATAATAGTTAAAAACATGACCAGAAATCAAGAGGAAAAAGTAGAAAGGGTTACGGGATATGAAATAGTTAAAAAGGTCAAATACTTGGGGGTTAACATTATGTCAATAAACACGAAACTTTATCAACATAATTATGAAATATTATGGCAAAAAATACAGAAAGACTTGGAAAATTGGAAAAAGCTACAGTTGTCCTTGCTGGGCAGGATAGCTGTAGTAAAAATGAATGTCTTACCTAGGTTTTTATTTTTTTTTCAAACAATTCCCATACTTAAAAAGGATGATAATTTGAAAGAATGGCAAAAGGGTATTAATAAATTTATTTGGGCTGGGAAAAAACCGAGGGTAAATCAAAAAATAATGCAAGACTCACGTGAAAGGGGAGGATTAAAAATGCCTAACTTAAGACTGTATTATGAAGCAGCTACCCTCTCAGCAATTGCGGATTGGATTAACCTGACGGAAGAGAGGTCATTAAATATAGAAGGGTATGGCTTATTTTACGGATGGCATGCTTATTTAGTGTATAATAAAAAAGTAGATAAAACCTTTAAGAGTCATATATTAAGGAATGCTCTATTACGTGTTTGGAAGAAATATCAATGTAAATTAAATGATAAATTACCCATATGGACAGTGCCGAGGCATGCGATAGAGAATATAAATACAGAGCAAAAACTAGATAAGATTACATATAAAGAGTTTCTTTATATAGAGGGAATGAGGTTACAATTAAAATCAATGGAGCAACTAAAAGAAGAAGGAATAATTAAGTCTTGGTTTCAATATGGGCAATTGCAGGCCAGATGGAAAGAGGATTCAAAAGCAGGTATTTCGCAGCAAGATGACAACTTGATAAATCAAATAAAGAATAAAGGACCAATGCATATAAAGAGATTATATGATGTATTAGTGGAATTAGATTCTGAAACAGAGCTAGTTAAGGATTGTATGATTAAATGGGCTCAAAATATTGGTGAACCTATAATGATGGAAACATGGGAGAATATATGGGTTAGAAATGTGAAATTCACGCAAGCTCAAAATTTAAGAGAAAACTTTTATAAAATGTTTTATAGATGGCATTTTGACCCAAAGAAACTAGCTTGTATGTATCCAAATTTACAACCTAAATGTTGGAGATGTGAATGTGAAGATGCAACTTATTTTCATGTTTGGTGGTCTTGTAGGAAAATTAAGGCTTTCTGGATTAAAATATGGTGGATTATACAGAATATTTTGAAGAAAAAAATTAAGTTTACACCACAGTTTTTCTTGCTGGGAATAATTATGGACTGTACTGTAATAGAGACTAAATTGATCTTGAACTTGATAACGGCTGCCAGATTGTTGGTAGCACAATATTGGAAGAAAGAAGATATACCTACTACAGAGGAATGGACAATAAAAGTTACACACCTGGCAGAAATGGCAAGAATTTCATCATACTTAAAAGATCATTCAAATGAAAGATATATATTGGAATGGAGTAGATGGATTGATTATATTCAAAAAAAGTATCAGATTAAGAAGATATATATAGTTTAATAATGATATATGGTTAGAATTTTAAAACGGTTTTTATAATAGAACTTATGTTTTGTTAGTATATGTTAGTTTAAGATTATATCCTGTGTTCTTTCTGGGAAGTCGGGGTAGGGGAGGGAGGGGGTTGGGGGGATGGGGGGGGGGAAATATAAAAAAATTTTGTACTTTGTACTAATAAAACTTTTTCAATAAAAAAAAAAAGATTGTCCTTGAGACATTCACGATCCTTTTACGAGGCTACAAATACTTGCCATTGTCTCACAGGCTTTGTGTTCTGCAAGTTGATCTCACAGAACTGCTAACAGTAAGAGGAATTATGTGTGTGTGTGCATGAGCACACCTGAAAATAATTCTCATACACATCTTCACAAAGCCAACATAATATTGGGACACACAAGTAGAAACTGGTCCAACTTTAGGCCAAATACTGGCAGCATTCTAGTTCTGACTTCACACACTGTTTTCAAAGCACTGTAAAACATTCATTATAAATTGGCATTTAGTGAGATTTTATGGTAAAACATTTTGCAGGAGAATATTTATTTAATGAGCTTGGCTGCTAGCCAGCTTCCCCAAATATCTTGTGATTAGCTACTTTGTTCTCTTTAAACATTTTAACAGATGCAGCTCTCCCAACTATTAGCTTCCTTGGGAATTCAGAGATGGCGAGAGAGGATTTTCAAATAACGTTTAAAAAATGCTACCATGGAAAAACAAATCCTCCATACTATCCCTAAATATTCTCTTCTCACTAGCAGATCTAGTGCCTGTCAAACACCCAAATGTTTTCTGCAAATATTTCAAGGTCACTTGAGAATGCTCCGGTTAGATTCCCTTATGCGTCACTTAATTGAGACTTCTCAGTGTTTGTCCCATCACAACAGATCCTGGTTTTCTGCTCAACTTGCTCTCTAATTCACCTTCCTAAGGATGTCTGTTTTAATCTTTTCACTGCATTTTAAAGATTGCTTTTGTTTCATTTATTGAATGAATTCTGACTGTCTGCTCCCATTTACCTATTAGTGGGTTTGACACCTTTGAGTATAAATACATAAAAACAAACCACTTAGGTTTTCCAGATTAAAAATGGAGGACTTCTGTTTGGAAAGTAAGACAGGGCGACAAGATTCAGCAGTGAAAAGGTTCTTGAAGGAGTTCACACATGTTGATCAAAATGGCTTTCTGCCCAAAAGGCAGGTAAGAAACAACATGAGAACAATATTAGACATACTGGAATATTACGAAACACATAGTGAGAAGCAATTTCCAATTTACGTTGTCAAATGCCTTTTGAGCATCTAGAAACAACAGTTGTTTCTAGATGCTCAAAAGGCATTTGACAACGTAAATTGGAAATTTATGCTTCAACAATTAAGACATATGGACTTTGGCGATAAATTCATAAATATGTTCACAGAAATAGACACCAGGCAGGAGGCTAAAGTGATCGTAAAAGGCAAGGTGACCAAAAATTTCACAATCCAAAAAAGCACAAGGCAAGGCTGCCCATTATCTCCATTATTGTTTATTCTAACATTGGAAGTACTAACTAGAAATATTCGGCAAGACGAGCAAATCAAAGGATTGGAAATTAAGAAAGAAAAGTACAAATTACAAGCATTTGCAGACGATTTAGTTTTCATTTTAGAGGAACCACTACAATCAGGCCCGAGACTTATAGAGGAACTGGAGGAATACGGAGAAGTAAAAATAAACAAGAAAAATACCAAAATGATAGTCAAAAATATGACAAATAAAGAGAAGGATGAACTAATAAAGGGAATGAACATTCAGATAGTGAAAAAAGTGAAATATCTAGGAAATTATTTAACAGCAAGGTGTATAACAATTAAAGAGGACAACTACACAAAACTAACAAATCAAATTAAATTGGACATGGAGAGATGGAAAAATCTGCAACTCTCCTTAATGGGCAGAATAGTAGCAAATAAAAATGAGCATTCTGCCGAAGATACTTTTTTATTTCAAAACATACCCATAAACTGCCAACCTGCCTTCCATTGAGGACCTGTATACTGCACGAGTCAAAAAGAGGGCCGTGAAAATATTTACTGACCCCTCACATCCTGGACATAAATTGCTTCAACTCCTACCCTCAAAACATCGCTATAGAGCACTGCACACCAAGACAACTAGACACAAGAACAGTTTTTTCCCGAACGCCATCACTCTGCTAAACAAATAATTCCCTCACCACTGTCAAACTATTCACTAGGCTGCATTACTATTACTATTAGTTTTTCTCATCGTTCCTATCACCCATCTCCTCCCACTTATGACTGTATGACTGTAACTTGTTGCTTGTATCCTTACGATTTATATTCATATTGATTGTTTCCTGATTGCTTACTTCAACCCTATGACAACCATTCTTGACAAATGTATCTTTTCTTTTATGTACACTGAGAGCATACGCACCAAAGACAAATCCCTAGTGTGTCCAATCACACTTGGCCAATAAAGAATTCTATTCTATTCTATAAAATTATAGAAAAAATATTTTGAGAACTTGAACAAAATAATGTCGAAGTTCATATAGCAAGGAAAAAAACCGAGAATTAAATTGAAACTATTGCAAGAATCAAAAGGGAAAGGAGGGTTTGGCCTGCCTCACTGGGAATTGTACCATCCAGCTGCTGTACTTACATGGGTAAAAGAGTGGATGACCTTAAGAAATAGGAGATTATTATTATTGGAGGGTCATGATATCCAACTAGGGTGGCATGCATTTCTTTGGTACGGGAGAAGCATGGCACATCAATACTTTCAATGGCATTACGTAAGAAATGCATTATTTCTTATGTGGAATAAAATCAAACAACAAAATTATATGAAAATACCAGTCTGGCTCGCCACCTTAGAAGCATTGATATACCCAAAACTTATAAATATGGAAAAAAATGTTTCATATACGGATATATTAAATGAGAAGGGCGAACTGAAAACCAGATTAGAATTAAAAGAAAGGAGATAATAAGGAAGATATTAGTATGCGCAGAAATGGATAGGTTAATGTTAGAATTAAAAAACAAAGGCGAGACAGAATATTATGACACATGGAACAGATTTTATCAATGGCTGGAAACACGAGGTGGGAGTCGGAACATGAAACAATTAAACTAAGTAGGCCCGGAATGAGACATTATATATGTATTAGAATGAATACGTTGGGCAAAAATAATTGTATAAGACCAGCACTGTTTAAGTAGTATATATGTTATTTGTTTTTCACTTTGGTCTTTATGGCGGATGATACGCCAGGATGGTCACACTGTGTTCAATATACCTATATGTAAATAATAAAAATATATTTTAAAAAAAGATTCAGCAGTCCATCTGCATTTGAAAGACAAAAGTCACTCTTTTGAAGACAGCAAAGTCCACATTCTCGACAGAGAGGACTGCTGGTTTGAAAGAGGGGTCAAAGAGGCCATCTACTTTAAGACTGAACAGCCCTCTGTCAACAGAGGAGGAGGGATATGGCACCACCTATCTCCTGTTTACAACACAGGCCTTTCAGCAGTTCCAAGAAGGTTCCAAACCCATTTGCACTATTCAGGTGACCCTGAGGGCACAGACAAACCTCCAAGTGGCCTTAACAACTCTCAGAAAGAATGCTAATGACCAGATGACTGCAAGGAATATAAATCCTTCCATCATCCACCATTCAGTCAGAACTGAAGAAGCTTCCTGGATGAAAAGCAAAACGAAGTCCAGTTGCCTTTTGAAAAAGCACCTTTGGGATAAGACTGGAGACCCTCAAAGTGCATGATAGTTGCCATATCACACCCTCAGTTGTGGTCACACCCTTGGTTGTGGTCAGCATCATGCCAATGCAGACTCATATCTGCAACAGCCTTTGTATATTTGTACGATTAAGCCAAACTCATCAGATGTATCTTTGTTTGCTCTTGCAAGCTGCATTGTCCCTGCCAAGAAATCCTAAGACTAAAAATGGGCAAATACTGTAGGCAGGATGACTGGTTTCATGCAATAACAAGGTCCATTTATTCAAAGACCTCGTCCAGTGACCTCAAGATACAGGCCACTAATTTGTCCTTTGTGACTGGGATGTGTGATTTCCATCTGAGTGCCCATAACAGTATTACCAAAGTAACCCACAAAGGGGCTATGTTTCTCAGCATGTTTTACAGTTAAATAACAAAAGAGCTTGTTTGATTTAGAGGCCTGAGCTACAAGCAAGAGAGGAACATGATTCTCTTTCAAAAGCTAAGGAGTTGGGCACACACATATGATGGGAAATTGAAAATTGGACTGGAATAATAAATGGAATGAACAAAGAGGAGGCCTTTGTTAAATAATCATAGTCATCATCACCATCATCAATACGGTAATTTACACAGAGAAGTGCAACATCATGGTTTATCATCATCACAAACATCACCACCATCACCTACTACTACTACTATTACCATTATTATATTTTATCATCATCATTTTGATTGTACTCAAGATACAGTAAAGCAAATGTTCCATTTATGTTATTTAAAGACTGAAATAATCATTTAAACATACAGGGTGCTAACAACATACAGGGTGTGTCAGCGGTGAAATCTACTTACCTTCCCTACCGGTTCGGAAGCGTGCGCGCCACCGTCGTGCGTGCTTTTTCACCCTCTGCGTATGTGCAGAAGGCTTTGCGCATGTGCAGAGGGTTAAAAAAAAGAAAATGGCGACGTCCGGGCAGGTGGGCGTAGTCTCGCGCTGCCGCCGCTACCGGTTCTCCAAACCACCGGCGGCCACCGCTACCGGTACGCCTGAACCGGGCTGAACCGGTAGCATTTCACCCCTGGTGTGTGTGAAATATAAATGGATGATGTGGTAAGACTCCCTTATTTTAGGAGCTTTGGGCTATCTATAGTATTATGTGTAAAGAAAGAAATCCGGCTCAATTTTTAAGCATTGTTAAGCCCTGATCATGAACTAGACACTGCAGTTTTCATTGAATAAAGATTGTTAAAGCAAAATGACTAAGGTAGGCCTCCTGAAAACTTACACATATTCACCAGCCCAAAGCATAAAATAGCACTTAGCCTTATATACCAGCCCATACTACTTTATAAGATTCTATAGGTGGTTTACAATGCCAGTATATTGCCCCAACAATTTGGGTCCTCATTTTACTGACCTCAGAAGGATGGAAAGCTGAGTCAACTCAGGATTAAACTCCAGGCTATGGGCAGAGTTGGCCTGCAATACTGCATTCTAACCACCGGGCCACCAAAGCTTAAAAAAGCAAAAAATTACCTCTTCCAGCCTCCGCCTCTGCTCTTTCTGCTCCTCAATCCTCTTCTGACGTTCTGCCAAGAGCTGCCTCTTGTGCTCCTCATTTTCACGCTGCTGCTGCTCCAGCTGCTGCCGACGGAGGGCCTCCGAGCGTTCCTTGTTTGCAAGCTGAAGCCGCAAAAAATCCCGCCTTAAGGTCGATTCTCCAGGCAGGTTGAGGATGGAGCTTTATTGTGGAAACAAACTTACATTAGTCCAGCATTCAATCCACACAAGTTCTTGACTACCTCCCCCTTTTCTGCTAGTCAACTCAATTCTATGATTTATCTGCGGCTTCCTGAACTTGGGCATCTTCTTGAATATAGTTACATACTTAGATTCCCTACATCAGGGGTCTCCAACCTTGGCAACTTTAAGACTTTGGACTTCAACTCCCAGAAGTCCACAAGTCTTAAAGTTGCCAAGGTTGGAGACCCCTGCTCTACATCAACATCTCCAAACTTTAGCCTTGAATAGACTATTGAATCATAGGGCTGGAATGGACCTCATAGGTCTTCAACTCCCTGCTCAATGCAGGAGATCTCTGTCAAATGGTTGTCCAGTCTATTTTTTAAAACCTCCAGTGATGGAGCACCCATAGGTCCGGGAGGCAAGCTATTCCAGTAATTAATTGTTCTCACTGTCAGAAAATTTATTCTTACTTCTAGGTTGGATCTCTCTTTAACAAGCTTTCACCCATCACTTCTTGTCCTGCCTTCTGGTGCTTTGAAGAATAAGTCAACCCCTCTTCTCTGTGACACCCCCCTCAAGGACTGGAAGATATTCACCATGTCCCTTTCTCCTTCTCTTTGACAGGACATACCTAGTTCCCTCAATTATTTGCATGCCAGCTTATAAATTTAGTAATTGCTAAATTATTCCTTGGCACCTTACAGAAAGCTCCCTCACTTGGTTGCCTCAGCAAGTAGAAGATTAAACTTAAATACTACATTCACTCACAGCGAAGCCAAGAATTTCAGGTGCCTAAATACTGTACACTCAAAAATGGGATTTGATTTATCCACGAATGGACTTATCCACAAATATATACAAATAGGTTTGTTCCTCAGTTTTTGAAAAGTACCTGTGTAGTATTTGTATATCCTGTATACACTTGTGTGTTAATTTCATCTGCGAATGAGCAGACCCTCAATTTTTTAAGCCAATTGTGAAAATTAAAATATATGAAAACTTTAAGGGTTGGCTTATCCCCAGAGGGCACGTTTTTCTTGGTATGTTTTAACTATGATACAGGTTAAAAAATCAAGGGTCAGCTTATGGGCTTATCCACAAGAATATATGGTATCTAAGCAGTGGTGAAATTCAATTTTTTTACTACCGGTTCTGTGGGCGTGGCTTGGTGGGTATGGTGTGGCTTGGTGGGCGTGGCAGGGGAAGGATACTGCAAAATCCCCATTCCCTCCCACTCCTGGGGGAAGGATATTGCAAAATCCCCCTTCCCACCCCACTCTGGGGCCAGCTAGAGGTGGTATTTTCCGATTCTCCGAACTACTCAAAATTTCCGCTACTGGTTCTCCGGAACCTGTCAGAACTTGCTGGATTTCACCCCTGTATCTAAGCATCTGAAATATTTCATTTGCTCAATATCCATTTATTGCTCCATTTATCATTCATCTAGCTTTGGAGCTATAGCACTGTCTTGAAAATACTCAGGGTACTCTTTTTGAATGATCCATTTTGAAGCATTCTTTATTGCACTAGGCCAGGGGTAGGCAAAGTTGGCTCTTCTATGACTCGTGGACTTCAACTCCCAGAATTCCTGAGCTAGCATGATTGGCTCAGAAATTCTGGGAGTTGAAGTCCACGAGTCATAGAAGAGCCAACTTTGCCTACCCCTGCACTAGGCTAATGACTCTCCAAGACACTTACATAGCCCAACTTTTGATGGAATGGCTGCATCATCTTCATATAAAAGAACTGATATGAGGTGGCTGGCAGAGAACGTCAGCTCATAAGCATTGCCCAGATTGGAAAAGACCTATCTATACAATTTACATGGCAAATTTATCTTAAAAGCAATAGCACTTAGATGTATATATTGCTTCATAGTGCTTTTTAGTTCCCTCTAGGTGGTTTACCGAAACAACATATTGCCTCAACAATCTGGGTCCTCGTTTTACTGACCTCAGAAGGATGGAAGGCCGAGTCAACTTTGAGATGGTCAGCAGTGAACTGCTGGCAGTCGGCAGAGTTAGCCTGCAATACTACATTCTAACCACTGTGCTACCATGGCTCTCCACTATGCCACCATGGTTCTTAATGAAAGTAGAATAGAAAAAAGCTCCCTCCTCATTATGAGACATCAAATAAAATCCCTATAGTTGTTCCTGTTTTAATATCATATCCCAAAATACATATCACCTAAGAGATTTTCAGACATTCAGTCTTTCTAGTCTACAAAAAATGGAGAATAAACAGAGAACAAAAGCAGAACATCAGATAGTAGAGAAAGAATAAGAAAGAGAAGAGGCCCCAGAGACTAGCATTTCCTCATTTATTTTCATACAATTTACAATTGTAAGAACACAAAGTCTCTGCCCATAATTACAGCTCAGCTGAGGTTTTATTTCATTGTGTCAGCTTTTGTTGCTAGTTGATGCCCAGAGCAGAAATACAATGGAGGCAAGTGACAAAAGCTTTTTATAGACTCAAAATTCTATTGGACAAAGAGCTTGATTCCAACATGTACAAATTTCACATATGGGGGAGGACACATTTTCATTCTAACTCTAACTCTCTTATGGGCAATATTTCTATATTCTGAGAGTTTTTTGTCCTGAAATAAGCTCTCACACGCAAGCCTTAGAGAAGGAGTTAGCAAAAATGTTCATCCCTAGGTTTTCCTGGAAATTGTAGCTGGACTGACTCAAGTATTCCCTGGGAAACTGTTTCTCAACTTTGGCAACTGTTTAGACTTGTAGACTCCATTACTGCTACTAAGGAATTTTTTGCTGCATACTTATGTTCCATCTGTCCAACCCTATTGGATGCACAAAAAAATGAGAGATTGGCCAGAACAGAACAGGGACAAATGTGCATTACCTGGGTTCTCCAGAGTCATTTTCTTCTTCTTCCTCTTCACTTCCACTGTACTCATATTCTGTCTCATCTAGGAATATAATTAAGGGTCAATGTACTCTTTGAAAACCATCTCTCTCTCTCTTTTTTTTAAAAAAACTGTGAAGTTCTGGTGGAGAAAAGAAAACTTCCTTTTCATTACAAATTATTTCAGGATTGATTTGTCTCAACTTGAAATTCATCAAACCAACTGAAAGAATAAATGAAATAGAGAAAAAGGAAGATAGAGAGTTTGAGTGCACAGTAGGTTATTTCTTCAAACAGGGTCCTCTATTGCTAAGGTGACCAGACGTCCCGCTTTTGGCGGGACAGACACGCTTTTCAGGTGTGTGTCCCACGTCCCGCATTCTTTCCAAAAAGTCACGCTTTTTTGGAAAGAATGCCCGACAACAAACAAATTTTGAAACGAAACAGCGGGACGTCTGGTCACCTTAGCAGTGCTCCCCAACCGTTGTGCCGTGGCAAAAGGGGCAGGGCGGGCGGGGCGCGCGTCCTACCTGGGACTTTTCCTGGTAGCTCCAGTCGCATTCCTTGCTAATAGCGTCCAGAGCAGAGCAGCCCCTTCCAAAAGATCGTGAGACGTTATCTTTTGGAAGGGGCTGCTCTGCTCTGGGCGCTATTAGCAAGGAACGCGACTGGAGCTACCGGGAAAAGTCCCAGGTAGGACGCGCGTCTCGCACTGGGGGTTGGGTGGGCGGGCGGGGCAGGACTGTTACTATTGAACTCAATGGAATCTTTCCAGAGCAAGAGCTGATTTATCCAAAGAATAATAAAAGGAACCTCATCTTCAGAGAAAAAAATCTAGACAATCTAGAACTAGTTAATTGTTTTCAAGTCAAGGGCTACATTTACTGTGGTGTGCCAAGACCTACACTTTCGGACGGCCGAGAGTTGCCAGTTGAGTGGGGCGTCGGCGTCAGCGTCTCCTTCTGGCTGCGGGCAGGGTGAGTGGTGGCAGAGAAGCTTCGGGGCCGGGAGGCCGCCACCGCCGCCGCCCCGCTGAACTGGCAACTCTCGGCCATCCGAAACAACACAAGCAGCCTCTGTGCGGCCTCCCATTGGCTGCCGGGTCACTCGACTCTGCCGCGCTCCTCCAATCGGCGCAGGCAGGGGGAGTGTTGAAAGCGGCGTCTCCTTCTGGCTGCGGGCAGGGTGAGTGGTGGCAGAGAAGCTTCGGGGCCGGGAGGCGACGAGGTCCGCGAACGAGCCAGCCGCCCCTCGCCTGGCATGAGGAGGCTCTCCCGGCCAGCGTTCCCTCTGCTCCCGAAGGGGAGGCGGGAGGCGAGGAAAGGCCTCCCGCCTCCCCTACACTCGCCTGGACGCCGACATTTGCGTTCTTTTGCCCTCTGCGCATGCGCAGTGTTCTGCGCATGCGCAGAGGGCAAAACTCAAATGGCGGCGTCCAGGCGGGCCCGCCCCCGTCAATGTTGTCCCACTTAAAAAAAAAATATCTGGTCACTTTATCTATTGCATTAGGCCAGGGGTAAGCAACCCACGGCTCTGGAACCGCATGTGGCTCTTTCATCCCTCTGCTGCGGCTCCCTATTGCTCAAACTATGCGTCACAACTGCCAATGTGCGACACCCACTGACGCACAATTTATTAAGCTTTTCGACTCCTGGTAGGCCAACCATGAATAAATCCAAGAAAAGAAAAGTTTCAGAAGAAAACATAATCTTTAATTCAACTATATATGCTAGTTTTGTGGTCGTTCAGGAAATAGGCACGGGAAGAGTTTTGTGGTGTTTTCTTTTATGTGGAAAACGGGTCTAAATGGCTCTCTGAGTGTTTAAGGTTACCGACCCTGCATTAAGCATACCTACCTGAGGTGCCTTCCTATTGTGTCAACTTCCATTCCTAGAATTTTCAAGCCAACATGGTAATATAGGTACTATAGGTTGTAAGTACATGGATCTGCAACCATTTGTTTGAAGTTATGATGGCACTGAAAAAAGTGGCTTACAACCGGTCCTCACATTTATATCATTGAAGCATCCTTCTGGTCACATGGTTAAACTTTGGCCCTTGGTAACTAGCATTGATTTATGATGGTTGACACTTTCCAGAGTCACATGATTGCCATCTGCAACCTTCTTTGTTTGTTTCCGAAAAGCAAAGTAAATAAGGGAAGCTGGGTTTGCTTAATGACTGTTTGCTTTAATTAACAACCATGGTGATTCACTTAGATCAGGGGTCGGGAACCTTTTTGACTAAGAGAGCCATGAAAGCAAAAAATTTGGAAATTTATTTCAGTGAGAGCCATATAATATATTTTAAAAGTGAATTCAACTAAATGTCAATAGGGACAATGGGATATTGAGAGAATCCCTGTCTTTGTGCTGTTTAATTTGTTGCTGCTGAGCAGCTTCCTTGCTCCAAAGTGATATTTGTCTTTGAGTTGGTGATTTCCATCATAGCATTGGTAATGATTCTTTCTTTCTTTCTTTCTTTCTTTCTTTCTTTCTTTCTTTCTTTCTTTCTTTCTTTCTTTCTTTCTTTCTTTCTTCTTCTTCTTCTTCTTCTTCTTCTTCTTCTTCTTCTTCTTCTTCTTCTTCTTCTTCTTCTTCTTCTTCTTCTTCTTCCTTCCTTCCTTCCTTCCTTCCCTTCTCTTCTTCTTCTTCTTCTTCTTCTTTCTTTCTTTCTTTCTTTCTCTCTGCAAACCAATCCCCACCGTGGCTCCTTTTCTCCCTTGCCCAGCCCTCTTCCAAGACGTCAAGTGCGGGGAACCGCACCAAGCGAGGTAGGTGGGTGGGTTGCTGAAGAAGCCCCGGAGCCCCGCCGCCAACCTGCGTCTCCTGCTGGGAAGGAGCCTCTGTCGCTGTCTCTCGCGGGGTTCCAGCCACCCGACTGAGTCCCTGACCGCGGCACCGGCAGGGTTAATGCGTATGGGAGAGGAGAGAGAGCGCTACCGCCGCCACTGCTGCTTTCACCGCTCCGATATTTCTTTGGTGGGTGCGCGCGGGAGGGACCATGGAGCAGAGGCGCCCGGCAGCTTAAGGCAAGAGGCGGGTGGGAGACGCGGGCAGGAGCCTGTCGCCGCCGCCACTTCTGGCATCCCCACGCCTCTCACCCCGCTCGCCGGGTGCCTCTGCTCAGCGGTCCCTCCTGCGCAGGCCCACCAAAGAAATATTGGAGCAGCGAAAGTAGCAGCGGCGGCGGCGGAGGTAGCGCGCTCTCTCCTTCCCTCCCACATGGAGGGAAGGAGAGAGCGCGCTACCGCCGCCGCCACTGCTGCTACTTTCGCTGCTCCAATATTTCTTTGGTGGGCCTGCGCAGGAGGGACCGCTGAGCTGAGGCACCCGGCGAGCGGGGTGAGAGGCGTGGGGATGCCAGAAGTGGCGGCGGCGGCGACAGGCTCCTGCCCGCGTCTCCCACCCGCCTCTTGCCTTAAGCTGCCGGGCGCCTCTGCTCCATGGTCCCTCCCGCGCGCGCCCACCAAAGAAATATCAGAGCGGTGAAAGCAGCAGTGGCGGCGGTAGCGCTCTCTCTCCTCTCCCATACGCATTAACCCTGCCGGTGCCGCGGTCAGGGACTCAGTCGGGTGGCTGGAACCCCGCGAGAGACAGCGACAGAGGCTCCTTCCCAGCAGGAGACGCAGGTTGGCGGCGGGGCTCCGGGGCTTCTTCAGCCGCTTGGCTGGAGAACGGCGGGGATGTGGCCATGGCCGTTTTTTAGCTCCCCCCGTCCCGGCTGAACGCCGCCATTTGGGTTATTTTTCCCTCTGTGCATGCGCATGCACAGAGGGAAAAATAACCCAAATGATTGTGGTCACCCGGGACGGGAAAGCGGTGATTGTGTTCAGCCGGGACGGGAAAGCAGGCAGGAGAAGCTCCGCGCCGCAACCGCCGCCAGTTCCATCGGCTATACGCCGAAGGACTGGCCCGGGCGAACCGGGAGGATTTCACCCCTGCTGCGAGCCATATGCAGTCATCAAAAAAGCCACATCTGGCTCGGGAGCCATAGGTTCCCGACCCCTGACTTAGATCATTGGCAGAAGAAGTCATAAATCTGGAGTGACTCACTTAAGAACTACTTTGCTTAGCAATAGAAGTTCTGGTATGAATTGTAGTCGTAAGTCAAGGGCTACCTGAACAACTAGAAATTAGGATAATCTATGTGGTTAGAAAATACTTTTCCCTGAAAATGTGTTAGAAGAAGCAAATGAAATAGATTAGAGAGAGTTTATAGCAGAATAGTTATTCTGAAACTTCTGGCCATTCTGAATAACATTCAGGATTAATATATTTTCATTCTGTATTTCCTCCTTTCAAATGTAGAACTCTCTGTTGCCGAATAATAAAAGTTTGTATCCACCCAATTATTTGTCATGCTGGGATATAATCTTCCATTTTCATGAAAAAAGATGTTTAACACCACTTAACATCTGCTTGATACAACACAAAGGGGGTATGATTTGTGTCAGATATTAGAGGAAGAAGGAAATGGATGATCTCCTGCCCCCTTTACATACTGCTTTTACAAGAATGGAGATTACAATGTGTTAATTGCAAGTATTTTTCAGTTAGTGATGTTCGTAAACCAGAAATGCATTTACTGAGAAGATATGCTCTATTAACAATCTGTCATATTATAGATTTGTTTAAATGACAGCAATTCTACTCTTTTGAAATGTCTAAAGGATTACACCATTAAAATGATAAAATAAGTGATGAGCCTGTGGTCAAACATAGCTTCTTTTCATACACGCAAATAAAATATTTTCTACTTGCTTTGCTAATGGGAGCAGAGAGTAGCCTTACAGGATTAAATTTTCATAGAAAAGATAGGTAGGCAGATGACCTGAATTAGTATCTATCTAGCATTAGAGGTGGATTTTAAAAACATCTTCAGAGACGACTGTGGGCAGGAGAAGCTAGAGAACGGAGGTGGTGGCTGGCACCTACAAAGAGTTAAAGGGAAGTAGGCAATTCCAGTGGCTGTTGTATTTGGATTGATGATTTCAATCCAGATACAAGGTGGATAGCCATCCTAAAATGGATTAGGCAGGTGCTGCCTGAAAGCTTTTTAATTTGTAAGTGGTCCAAATATCATAAATTTGTGTGAGAGAGAAAATGGGGGAAGAGCGCTAAATGTGAAGGATACTGGGACTGGAGCGAATCTGCTCATTGCAGAGATCCCTCGATAGGGCTAAATATGATGGAAGAAAAGAAGTTTTATTTGCCAAAATAACATTATATTAGATCAAGGTGAGTTGACCTAACAAAGAAAGAAGGAAAATCACTAATACCTATGAACCATGTATGTGCGTGCGCACATGCGCATGCACACATGTGTGCCTTCAAGTTAGTGTTGATTCCTGGCAAGTGGTTGGAAACATCCATGCATTCTGGCAAGGTTTTTCAGAAGTGGTTTGCCATTGCATCTTTCCCAGGGCTTACTGACCCCCAGCCACCCATCTGGCTTTGTGGCTAAGGTGGGACTTAGAACTGAGTCTCTCATGCTCAGAGATAACTAGAGTTGAAAACTGGAGTGCAGGGGGAAAAATGATCTCATTTTTACTTCTGGCACATTGTCTTATCTGAAGGGTAGAATAAACTTTTGCAATGGTGTACAGAGCAATTAAGTGGCTATCAATTCTATGTACAAAGCTTGAGGCTATAAAAGTGAAGCTGTTTTCTACTGTGTTTCATCAATAGTTTAAATGAACTAGGAAAAAAAGCTCTGTCTCAATCAATTTCTATGAATCCTTAGATACACCCCACGGCAGGATAATAAAGTTGGTTTATCATTTCTCTAAAATATTCCATTCTTTCTAACAAAACAGAACATGAAATGAAAATTTATCCCTCTGTGCTAAAAATAAATAGATCAATGTTAAACACACACCTAACTGCATTTTTAATTTAAATGCAAGCCAACCAAGAATTATCTAGTCTCTAACTATTGAGTCTATTTTATTTATTGATTTGTGATATTTACATCCAGGTTTTCTCCATCAGTTTCTGAGTCATATGCAGCACTCCCTTTTCCTGTTTTCATTCTGTTCTAAAATTGGTTAAGCTACATGCTCTAGTTCCTAAAGAATATGAAGAATACAAAAGGTTACTAAGCACCCAAAATACTGAGGCAAACGTTTTATTTATTTTTTATTGCTTTGCTTTCTTCTCCCACAGAGAAATGTGAAAATATGGCTGTTTATCGCAATACAAGCCCTTTTATGTTCTTATATCCTTGGACCAATGCAATTTTTTTCATCACTCGCCACTTAGAACAATATTTTGTCTTACCTTTCTCTCCTCGTTTTTTCTTAGTCCTGTCAATGTGGTCTTTGAGCTGGATGCGAACCTGTCTTTCATTTGGCTGGTCTCGAATAAACGGGTGCTTCATCAGCTGTTCAGTGGTTGGCCTCTGACCATGGTTTTTCACCAGGCAGCTTTCAATGAAGGACTGGAATTTTTTGGACCTATCAAATCAGAGAATTGGGGATAGATGTGCAGGAAAAGGTTAATACCGGCATTTATGAGTTAGGGTTTTGCCAGTCTTGGAGAACATTAAAAGGATTGTCCCTATAAGAAGACCATCTATTCTGTGAGCATGTTAGTGTCAACCCTGAAGTGAACCTGGCTGAGGCCATGTTAGAGGCTTCAGGGTTGCCACTAGATGGGAGGGGAAGGGAAATAGTTAAATGGGATTTTGCAGTCAAAACAAAAGGTTTTCCTGAGGGAAACAAGGTCATTCCAACAGGTGGCTGGGAGAGGAGGAGAGAAGTAACCAAGCAACTGGCCAGAACTTCTATTGGACCATGTGACTGATGACTTGGGGAAAGGGGAAAACTTTCTCTTTTAATTAATTAATCGCCGCCCTGAGTCCTACGGGATATGGGCGGCCTATAAATTAAATTAATTAATTAATTAAATAAATAAATAAAATAATTAGGTGAAAACCGTGGGGACTTTCAGAGTCAGTTTTCACCAGTTGTGCCAATATGATGTATCCAATAAAATTGTTCTTTGAGGAATCTACCTGCCTCGGAGTTCTGCTTTCAAGGGATGTATTACTTGGAACGTTGACAGTTAGGTCAGCAAGTTGGTGAGCCCTCCAACCTTTTATCAAATTAGCTGAGAATTAAGTGGGTTCTTAGAATGACATTTTTGATACCCCGCTGAAGAACCTGGGGTAAATTATTTTACGTTTTAAGACGTTTTGGGCTTTTCTTAATGCCTTGAGGAAGACCCATCAAATTCAATACACTTCTGTAATTATATACAGGATCATACTGTAACTCCAATAGAATGAAAGGGAGTAAGAAGGCTAAATGCGTAAGGAATTCATATTTTTATATATTTTTATCTATAAATGGACTATTAGAGATAATACCAATGACAGAAACAATCAACAAATTCAGCTGCTACTAATACAGGAAGTCTAAACATGTTCCATGTATTTCAATGGAAACCAAAGGGACAATGCTCTAGGAAGTCGCTGCCTTGTTTGGATACATGCATGAACATGTGTAAATGGAAAAACAGGTCAACAATATTTTCTGCTTCAGAGGAAACTGTCAACTGGAAAGATAGCTGAGTATAATGCTTTGCCATCATATTTTGTAATGATGAATTCCACTTCAATATACAAACAATATATTCAATTTAGGTTTGGCTTATCTCCAAGAGCCTTGTAGAAATTCAGTTGTAAAAATTTATAAATTGTGGTTTTGTTCATTTTCAAATGCTTTATCCAATGTTTGGATAACCATGACAGTGCCAAGTAATCTCTTACATTTTGTGAAACAGGAAATAAATATTCAGATGATCTCTGAAGAACTTCTGTTTTCTACTGAACATCACAATTTAAGATAATCTTAAACAGTAACCAAAGTTACCTTGCTAATCACATTGCATTTTTAAAAAATGGTTTAAATATGAATTATTTTGCATACCACTAATGACTAGTGTTCTGAAATGATCAATAATATGAGTTTTACCAGAACTATGTTGTTCTTTTGTTGGTTGGCTAACAAAAGAACAAGATAGTTCTGGTAAAACTCATATTATATTTTTAGTCTAAAACACCAACACAGATAATTCATTCATTTAACTCAGTATTATCTAAGCTGATTTGCTGTGACTCTTCCTCCCCCCCCCTAGTTTTTATAGTCCTCTTTGAAGATATCAGTGCTAAATCTTCCTCCAGGTGGTCCTTCAGAATTTCCAATGATATACTAGATAGCAATAGCAATAGACTTATATACCGCTTCACAGGGCTTTACAGCCCTTTCTAAGTGGTTTACAGAGTCAGCCTATTGCCCCCAAGAATCTGGGTCCTCATTTTACCAACCTTGGAAGGATGGAAGGCTGAGTTAATCGTGAGGTAGTCAGAATCGAACTGCTGGAAGTCAGCAGAATTAGCCTGCAATACTGCATTCTAACCACTGCGCCATCATGGCTCGTGCAGATCAAAAACATTAGGTGGAACCAGGTATATGGTGCAAGCCATATATTGAAGTTCATGAATCTTACACTGTTACTGATATACAACACAAACCTCAAACCTCAATTTCAGACTATTTGGAGAGACTGTTTGAAAAACAGAGGAAAAGGTGCAAAAGGGATCCTCCTATGACTGTACCATACAGCCTAACTGATAAACCTGTTCAAACCCCACAGGGGAATGTACTTTCAGGAGATCAAAATAATTTAATTGAGTTCAACCTTGCCAGTCAAAAACAGCTCAAGAGGCATCAGATCGCTTACCTCATCGGTTTGGATAAAAGCAAACATTTTGTGCAAACTCCGCAGACCCTTAACAAAAGCAAGCCCACGATGCTCAATGCGTTTTAATCATCAATTTTTACAAGAGGCTTTAGTGAATATCAATAGCTTGTGAAGAAATGGCGTCTTCGTATTTAACAGATACAAGCACTGCATGACTGGAGCTCTGTGACAGTTGACCAATAAGACCCAGTTGGTGTTGGATTATCAGTTAAATTATTCTTATATACTCCATGTGATAAACATGGAGGAGCTGAGATAGCGCAGTGGTTAAAAGCAGCATTGCGACCTTCAGCTGATTGCTACTTCAGCAGTTCAGCTGTTCAAATCTCACTAGGCTCAAGGTTGACTCAGCCTTCCATCCTTCCGAGGTGGGTAAAATGAGGACCCAGATTGTTGGGGGCAATATGCTGAACTCTGTAAACCGCTTAGAGAGTGCTGTAAAGCACTATGAAGCGGTATATAAGTAAAGTGCTATTGCTATAAACAGCTTCAACTTTTATAATGGTTGCCCATATGTAATAGATACATTTCTGAATGCAAAAACAAAAGAATGAACTCCTGACACCAATCTGCTTATCCGCAGCAGCTGTCATCGAATGATAATCCACAGGCTCAAATAAAAATCTGAATGTACTATCCACAGAGGGAAAGAGGGTCTGGTATTTTAAGCCATTAAGTTAGCAAAGAATGCTGCTTATCAACAAGACTTACTGTATCACTCTAGAGCAGATACTTCCTCTAAGCATAATTACAAGGCTGTGTAGGTAAATAACAACATTAATAAAGGGTGTTGGCCAGGCTTTGGAGTAAGAATGCTTTAATCCAAGAACATTTACTTCTAGCAAAAGGCCTTCTTATGGTAAATGCATTTATCTTGGAGAAGGGATGTTGTAAAAAATTACGTACAGGTAATCCTTGGCTTACAAAAGTTCATTTAGTGACTGTTCAAAGTCACAACGGCACTGAAAAAAGTGACCTATGACCATCTTTCACACTTATGACCATTGCAGCATCCCCATGGTCACATGCAGGGGCGGGTTGCTCATTTACCTTGCTACTGGTGTGCTGCGCGCGCATCACCACGTTTTGTGCATGCACATGCATGTTACGCGCGCGTGGCCCCTCACACGATTTTGCTTCTGTGCATGCACGGAAGCAAAATTGCACTGAAATCTTGCGAGGGGACACGTGTGTGCGGTTTCGGTGATTTTTTGCTTCTGCGCATGCACGGAAGCGAAATCTTGCTGAAATCTCTCTCTCGCGCGTGTCCCCTCGCAAGATTTCGGCGCGATTTTGCTTCCACGCATGCGCAGAAGCAAAAAATTGCCGAAAAATTCGCAAAAAAAGATGGCGGCTCCTAGGCACTGACAACCGACCGCACCGGGTCGGTAGCCTCTTGATGACATCAGCAGCCTGCCGCTACGGGTGCGATAGAGTAGACTGCACCGAAAGGAACCCACCACTGGTCACATGATCAAAATTTGGACACTTGGCAACCGACTCATATTTATGATGATTGCAGAGTCTGGGGTCCTGTGATCACCTTTTGATCACAGGAGTCTTGTGATCACCTTCCTCCTTACAAGCAAAGTCAATGGGGAAGCCATTTAACAACTGTATTACCAATTTAATAACTGCAGCGATTTAATCCACTTAACGATGGTGGCAAGAAAGGTAATAAAATAGGGCAAAATTCACTTAACTTTTGCTTAGCAGCAGAAATGTTGGGTTTAATTGGGGTTTTAAGTCAACTACCTGTATAATTTGTTAAAACTAATTTGAGTTTCTTTTTAAAATGATGGTGCTTTGATTTACCCCATTACCTCTACTTCAAATGTTCTCCCAAAAACATGGAGCTACCTAATAAGGCCAAAGGCATGCTAGCTGCGATTTATGGGATCTGACTTCAGTATACTTGGAGGGCATTTGTTACCCAGGCAGCAGCTGTCCGCCCCGAATTATATTTCTTTTCAACCATTAGAAGGGGCTTTTGCTACCTCCTTACAAGCAAAGTCAATGGGGAAGCCAGATTCATTTAACAACTGTAGTATCAATTTAATAACTGCAGTGTTTCACTTAACAACTATGGAAGGAAAGGTTGTAAAATGGGACAATATTCACTGAACAAATGTTTCACTTAACAACAGAAATATTGGGCTCACTTGTCGTAAGTCCGAGGACTATCTGTACTGCAAGGAACTTTGTAAGAGGCTGCAGCTATGAATTTCCTGCATGTGCCATGCTGCTTTCACAAGCTGTTAAATCCAACCCCTGTTCAGTGCATGACGTTATCTACTAGTTGTCACCCCACCATAGGGTCCCTTCTCAAGGAAGATTGGGCACTGTTGCAACTGTGGTTCAGACAGAATTAGCATCAATTATCAAATTGGCTGATATAGCAGTGTGTGTGTGTGTGTGTGTGTGTGTGTGTGTGTGTGTGTGTGTGTGTGTGTGTGTGTCAGAGGTGGGTTCCTGCCGGTACGCTCTTACCTGTTGGTCGCCGCAGAACCGAAGAAGCCGGTGGCATTCGCGGCGCGGGGCTTTCCCCTGCCCGCCTGGACGCCGCCATTTGTGTTCTTTTGCCCTCTGCGCAAGCAGAACGCTTTGCGCATGCGCAGAGGGCAAAAGAACGCAAATGGCGGCGTCCAGGCGGGCGGGGGAAAGCGGGCGGGGGAAGCCCTGCGCCGCGAACGCCACCGGCTTCTTCGGTTCTGCGGCGACCAACAGGTAAGAGCGTACCGGCAGGAACCCACCTCTGGTGTGTGGCAATAAATTGAATTTCAATTCATGTTGACAAGATGTTCCTGCACCAATCTTTCTGATCTCTTCCTGATGGATTGGGATTTACAACTCCCAGCAATGCAGCCGACTGGGAATGCTGGCAACTGTAATTGCAAGCAGGCTATACAGTATATTCAACATTAGCCCAATCCTTTTCGCAATTTTACCTTACAAATACAGCACGTTTCCGCTTTATAGCACACAGATAACATTTAAATTATAAGCACAGGGCACCCGTGATACCTTTTCCCACCTATTACCGAATGAAATAACGGCACTGTATCCAATATTCCTTCGTTACCAAATTCAGGAAGCCGTGTGATAAAAGTTTTCAGGAGCAGAAAAATGTCAGGGGAACTTTGTTAAGAGAAAATAGAAAAAAAAATGTAAAAGAAAATTCGGATTGGGGTTTTCCACAAGTCGAATTCGCCATGCTGCAAGGACTTCCTGCTAACCACAAAACCTGTTTACGTCAGTATTTCCAAAAGAGTAGAATTAATAAACAGGCTGCTCCTTTTATACCAAAACTGTGCATGGATTTTAATTTCAACTTTTACTTCATCCCCAACTTGGCCCTCCCTTCTTATCTTCTTCTTGGGCAAATCTGTTTGTTTGGATTTAAATACTTGCCCATCTCATATACAGGACACTGGGTGGCTTACAATAAACAATAGCATTCCTGACCTACTGGCAAAGTAGGAGAGATGGATTATCGAAGTTATAGAGCTGTGCTTATCTGGCATTCCCAGCTGTCCAGCTTCTGCCCACTACTTTGCATAGCCAGATTATCTCCCTTGTCTTTTCTCTTTATGCTAGCAGCAAGAGTTACACAACGTCATTGCAGCGGGCCTTCTGTCACTACTGCATCATGTTCACCAGTAATTCAGAATGATCAGTCATCAGTATCTTTCTCAAGTATCCAATGATTTTTGGAAAAGTTATGTCTAAATGCACATTCTTGCAAACAACAGTGTGAAAATATACGTGGCTCAGTGCTGAACTGTGGAGTCCTTTAGTGCTAACAGAGAAACTGAATTGAAAAGACTTTGGAGGACTTCTAGTCCAACCCCCTGCACAGGCAGAAATCCCTGTAGCATTTTAGACAAATACTTGTCCAATCTCTTCTTCAAAACTTCCAGTGTTGGAGCATTTGCAACTTCTGGAGGCAAGCTGTTCCACTGATCAATTGTTCTAACTGTCAGGAAATTTCTCCTTAGCTCTAGGTTGGTTCTCTCCTTGATTAATTTCCATCCATTGCTTCTTGTCCTGCCTTTAGGTCCTTTGGAGAATAGGTTGATCCCCTATTCTCTGTGACAGCCCCTTAGATATTGGAGCGCTGCTATTAAGACCACTTCTCCTTGGACTTTACAACCAGGTTCTGCAAACAAACTACATTGTTAAATGTTGCTTTCTTCTCTATCACTAAGGCTTGAAAATTGAACGTGGAAGGCTAACAAGAGGGTGGCTGCAAAGTGATTTTAAAAAAGGCAAGATGGGAGCAATGCAGGTGCAATGGAAGCTTTGTTTTTAATGTGTGTCAGAGGTGCAATATATATAAAAATGATGCCATTTTCTTTCTGACTTATTTAATTCAGTGTAGGCATCGCCCAACTCTAAAATTGTTTTTAGTCGTACCCTGTGGTCACCCATGTAACAAGGAGCAGAAATCTAAACAGGATCAGTATCTAGTGATGTGGAACATGGAGATTGAGACCATGATTGAAATTAGAGCCATGCAAAACTTCGGTTTGAAGATTTCATTATCAAGTAATTTGTTCAAATGACTCTCTTTGAATCAATTTGCCAAACTAAGATGATATGTCAAAGAAGATTCAGCTGCTTTCAAATCTATTTGAAGATTTAGTGGACTCCGCATGTACAAAAAGACATTTTTGTCCCAATCAAATCTTTGCACTGAAACTAATCAGTTTGATTTGAATTGCAAACTCAGGTTGAATCACACATTCAAATAGTATCTTGAGAGATTTATAACCCCTAATTAATATATGTATGTAAATGTATGACTAAGAGTCTATTTTTCCTTAGAAAAGGAAGAAGCACAGCCAGGCCTCAATATGTAATGAAAAGATATGGCTTTTATTGATTAACTGGGAGCCACCAAGCAAAGGGTGGATGTGGACTGGAACCACATTGATTAATTAATTATCCTGACTTTATTAATTTTATAAATAACTCAAGGCAGCAAGCATATTACTCCGTCCTCCTCCTCCTCCTATATTTTCCCACCACAACAATCCTATGAAGTGAGTTGGGCTGAAAGAGAATGGCCAACTTAAGGTCATCCAGCTGGCTTTCACGCCTAAGGCAGGACTAGAATTCGCAATCTAGTTTCTAGCCTGGTGCCTTAACCACCAAAATGTGGACCTTCCTTTTGCCTGATAAACCCATCAGTGCTCGGAAATCTATGACAATTGTTTGCAATGCCAACATGGAAAAGTTTATATTCCCACGAGATATTCAAATTCTTGTAGACACACCCACATTGCACCAGATTGAACAAGAAGCATTTCATTGCTGCAAGTTGATAAAGAGGAAGTAAAGTATAATGGCTTCTTAGAGCATGCACATAGGGAGAGTAGAAGAAAGATACACTCACCACTTCTTTGATTTCAGCCTGGGGGCTGGGTTTCGGGGAATGAGAAACAAAGCTCTCATAGGATGCATATCACAAAGGGCTGAAAAACCAAAAAAAAAAAAAAAAAAAAAAGAAGGCATGAAACAAATTGTCAAGTGTAATGGCAAAAAAGAGAACATTCTAGTAAAGACATTGAATCCTAGACTAAAATTCTCATGTGATGTAGGAAGATAAACTTAGTGACTTAGGTTCACAGATCCCACTTGGTCTATATAAGATAAGTGAGGCTCTGATGCATAGTTTGACCGAGGCCTTAATCATAGCTTATTTGTTGCTTGGAATGAAAACATGGGCTTTGATCAGATTGCCACTGTATGGACCCTCTCTGTTTGTGGAGTCCAGTAATCCTCCCATTTTTCAGAGGATCTCTGAATGATAAAGCAGCAGAAGGAAGTGGAAGGCCACTGAAAAAGTGAATATTGTCAGTTGTATGTCTATGCAGGGTGATGCACCCCTACCCTAGTATTATGGTACATTCCAAAACAAGCAGGACACGTGATGTGATCTTCTGCGCATGTGTGCATTCCTGATTCTCCATTCTTCTCTTCTGCCTTTGATTCTGACCGGGAGCGGTCATGATTTATTAGCAAGATGTAACTATTCAGAATTTATTGTTTTTGTACCGAAATAAATATTTTCTATTAGACTTTTAATCTCGGCTTTATTTCTAAATGTCTGAATTCCAAGAAAAGATCCACATCGCCTCTATGAGATTTATTCTCACCTTAACAAGCCTATACAGGTAGTCCTCAACTTATGACCACAATTGAGCCCAAAATGTATGTTGTTAAGTAAGAAATCTGTTAAGTGAGGTTTGCTCCATTTTACGACTTTTCTCACCCCATTTCTCACCACCACACATAAATTAGTAAGACGGTTGTGAAGTGAATCTGGCTTCCCCGTTGACTTTGCTTGTCAGAAGGTCACAAAAGGGGATCACATGACTCCAGGACACTGCAACCGTCATAAATGTGAGTCAGTTGTCAAACATCCGAATGTAAATCACGTGACCATGGGGATGCTTCAAGAGCCATAAGTGAGAAAAATGGCCATAAGTCACTTTTTTCAGTGCCGTTGTAACTTTGAATGGTCACTAAATGAACATGTACGTGGTAGGAATTGTCAATTTGGGGCGTTTTTGTTGACATTGCTGGCTTTAATTTCAGTTTTTCTTTGGCTTTATTAATGTACACTACCTAGAATCACACTCATACAAGTTGGGCAGTCATATAAAACTTGTAAATAAACAAATAAACAAAATGCTTTGCTTGTTTATCGCTTAGCACATTGTATACATCTGGCATCTGAGGTTTTCTGACCCACAGATGCTCAGTGAGTTGTGTGATCCCTGCCTATGGTGGCTTATTCAACAAAGAATGCTTTCATTATAGCTTAGTGTGATATGGGAAGCCAATCATCGATTTGTGTCTTAATACTTTCTAAGCAGTGGTGGGATTCAACATTTTTTTTACTACCGGTTCTGTGGGCGTGGCTTGGTGTGGCTTGGTGGGCATGGTTTAGTGGGTGTGGCAGGGGAAGGCTACTGTAAAATCTCCATTCCCATCCCACTCCAGGGGAAGGTTACTGCAAAATCCCCATTTCCTCCCGATCAGCTGGGACTCGGGAGGCAGAGAATAGACTGGTGCGGGGCCAGTCAGAGGTGGTATTTACCGGTTCTCTGAACTACTCAAAATTTCCGCTACCGGTTCTCTAGAACTGGTCAGAACCTGCTGAATCCCACCTCTGTTTCTAAGGTAGATAATTTTTCCCCTAGTCAGTTGCCATTGCTGTCGGCTGTTGCAGGTTTTTCTATATAGTTAAAGAGAAGCTCTGCTTAGAATCATGAAGTTGAAAAGGGTTATTTAGGTCACTGAATCCAATTCCCTGCTCAGTACAGGAATTTAAGCATCCCCAACAGATGGCTGCCAAGTTTATGATTCCAGTAATTCCCTAGGTAATCACTTTCAAACTGCTCTGGTGGAAGCTTTTCGATTAACATTCAGTTGGAATCTGCCTTCCTCGAACACAAGTCCATTATTTTGTATGCTACAAGACAACAGAAAACCACGACCTTCTTCAATGTTGACACTCCACTAGATACTTGAAGAGGACTGTCCTCTCTTTCATTCCCCACAGCCTTCTGTTCTCAAGATTAAACAAGAGTTGAATTTTAATTTTTGATAATGAAATGTTTTAACAGATGCAACATTTATGTTTTCTACTTTTAATGCAGTTTTATTATTAAATAATTCTTGTTGTGCAAAGTTAACGTTGATTTAAATGTCAAGTCTCTAGCCAGCCAACAATTTCATGTCAGAGATAAAATTCTAACTAAGTATTTCTCAGTAACTTTTTTAGTTGCTTTGTTATATCAGCTATATGGATATATCCATGTTTACACAACTATTTATTTTATTTATTTATTTATTTCTTGGTTCTTATATGCCACTCTACTCCCGAGGGACTCAGGGCGGCGTACAGCAATATACAAGAACACTAGATAATAAACAGTAATTAAAAACCAAGTTTAAAAGTTAAAAAGAATTGAACAGTTAAAAAATATTCACCAACCAGACATACCCGGGGGAGAGCTCAGATGGACTAGTCTCTACCCCCTGCCTGCAGGAAAAGCCATTTCTTGACGGCTTTTCGGAAGGCCAGCAGGGTGGGGATGGTTCAGGTCTCTGGGGGAAGTTGGTTCCAGAGCACGGGGCCCCCCACAGAGAAGGCCCTCCCCCTAGGGCCCGCCAGCCGGCATTGTTTGGCTGACGAGACCTGGAGGAGACCCACTCTGTGGGCCCTAACCGGTCGAAGGGAAGTATGAGGCAAAATGCGGTCCCGAAGGTAACCTGGTCCTAAGCCATGAAGGGCTTTAAAGATGATGATCAACACCTTGAATTGTACCCGGAGATAGAACTAATAATTAAAGGAAAGTTTATGACAGAAAGGGGAAGGAAAAGAAATTGAGCTCATCCCCTGTTGCATATTTTAATATCTCATTATGGTCTACTTAGTATAAGACTATCAATAAATCTAGCCAAAACTCAATGTATTATGGTTTGTTGCACAGATACTGGATTTGGCATTTTTATCCACTATTGAGTCCCTCCCAAGGACCTGAGATGTGAATGTTTGATGGTGTCAGAGGTATTATCGTAGGATTAAGTTGTTTCAGGTAAAGCCGTCTTTTGCAATTGACTGATGGTGAATTTGTCAATTCCGATGGTGTTCAAGTGGTGCTCTAGTTGTTTGGGGATTTCACCCAAGGCACCTATTACCATTGGTACTACCTTTGCTTTCTTTTGCCACAGTTGTTCTATTTCTATTTGCAGGTCTATGTATTTTGTTATCTTCTCCAGTTCTTCCTCTTCTATTCTGCTGTCTCCAGGTACTGCTATCCAGATTTCCTTTGTCTTTCTTTTTGACAGTTTGTTAAGTTTGGGGTGTTATGGGGGAAGTTCCTGTCTCTCATTATTATTATTACGATGATCAAATTTATTTGCCATCCATCTGAGGCAACTCTAAGAACAGTCATATCATGACAATCATGTCTATACAGTATGTGTCCTTTGAGTCTATATAAAAGCCAGACATTTATTCCTGAATTCATCACTTTATTCAACAAATCTTTACTTAGGGTATATTTGCATATATCATATTATACCGAATTGGAATTTCTACCACCACATAATGAATTTTAATAAGCAGGAATCCAAACTATGATAACGCATAAAATTCAAATATACTCACGGGGAGCTCCTTCTGCCATTTCGATGGCTGTTATCCCTAAAGACCACAAATCACTCTGAAAGAAACAACCCAAATTACAAAACTTTCAGTGATGTGCAACATATGAGAGTTACTGCTATATAGGAAGGACTTCTTGGCACCTTAGTTCTGTAAGTTTCTTCAAAAATTGTCTGAATAAGTTCTGGATCTTTTGGTTCCTCAAGTTCACTTGGGCCTTTCATAAACCCATTTTTATGTTCTTTCCACTGTCAGAGAGGTGCACCCCCTAAATTAAGAGAAACCCAAACCAAAATAGTGTACTACTTTAGCACACTGAACCTGTATAATCCAATGCGATTTTCTATCAATAAGAACTAAATATTTGGGAAAAAAAATATTTTTGCAAGAGTAAATTACTACCTGCGCTTTTCTTATTTCCCCAAATACTTGTCAACTCTTAATCCTATCTTCCTTAATTTGGACAACTTTCAGACTTATAGCTTTATATATACATACACTCATATCATTCTATTATGCAAGGTGTAACAATAGAGTAAGAAATAATAAGTAAAAATTGAGGCAGAAATTAAAAGAAAAGGAAATTAAACTAAGTCTAGTTTACACTAATACTATTTACAGTACTATATCGTTCTACATCTTTCTGACCTTACAAAGCATTATTACTTCTTCCATCATTCTTCCTTCTTAGGTATTATCTATCCTCTCAATCTATTTGCTCTTCCTTTATATATTTGTTTTGTGATTTAAAACTTATTTTCTCAAGATGTTTATTTTCAAATAGTATTCAACCTACAAGTATTTGTCTACTATTGATTCTTGTTCCTATCTTTTCTTGCCTTATATGTCAAACAATTCTTAGTAAATCCATTCCCACTGCAAATAATTACCTTTTGTGTTTCTTCAGTCATACAAAACTCTCATAGCATTATGTGAATCATTATATGTGGATATTAGTTCCCAGAATTCTAGAAATGGTCATTATTGGAAACTGAAGATTGCATTTGTCGAAGCTTAGTCACTGACATGTAACCTTTTGGTAGAAGAAAACGTACTATCTCAAAGGGCAATTGCAAGAACAATAAGATATGGAAAACTTCTGATTGCTAATCATTGCAAAGGCCTTTGTAGGTTTTCAAGAAACTACTTTTAAGAAAAATGGGTTTTTGAGAAACTACTCACGAAAATAACAAGTATTCCATCAAGTTCAACCTTCTTCAGAACTGAGAAGACAAATTTCTGCAAAAATAGTACTGGAAATCTTAAATCTGACGTATGGTAAAAGCAATGAAAATTGATTTCAAGGAACTTGTAAAACTGAAAAACTGTCTTAGAAAACAGGCATAGGCATTTTCTTATCTAATAAACCATGTTTATATTGCATTAAGAATACCTTCTGAATTGTGAGTGTAAATATTAGACTACAGATCATAGATGGCATATAGAAAGTCCTTGGGAGACAAAGCCAAGATATGTCATCTCAGATAAGAGACTATATAGCCCACAATTAGATGGTGGGCAGGGCAAAAAGCTTAGCTTAGCTCCCTAGCTTCTCCGGCTATAAAGGAGACAGTGGGAGAGTTGTACTTTCAGACTTCCATAATTCTGTTAATATAGCTTTACAATAAAGTAGAATTAACTCATCTACTCATAAAAGCAGAGGTGGAGCAGTGGTTAGAATGCAGTACTTCAAGCTACTTCTGCTGCCTGCCAGCTGCCTGCAATTTGGCAGTTCAAATCTCACCAGGCTCAAGGTTGACTCAGCCTTCCATCCTTCCGAAGTTGGTAAAATGAGGGCCCAGATTGTTGGGGGCAATAGGCTGACTCTGTAAACCGCTTAGAGAGGGCTGTAAAGCACTGTGAAGTGGTAAATAAGTCTAAGTATTTCTTACTCAGTCCCTGGCTAACAGACAAGAAGTTAACCCATGCTTGGACTCTCCAAGCAGGGCACAGGAGAAACAGAAAACACACATTTGTTCTATTGTTTTATGACTGTTAGCATTATATATTAAAATTTGGATGTGGGAATGGCAGGCCTGTCAAATTTTCTTTTTCTCTGCCAAGACTTAATCATCTGTTTTCTTTTTATTAAAAAAATGGCAGCTAAGAATGGAATGAAGAGAAATAAAAAATACACTATAGGATTTATCCATTGTCTTTGTGATATGACATGATTTATTTATGAGGTATAACTATATAATTCTGTGGACACTATATTTATGAGGTATTAACTATATAATTAAGTGAGCTCTGTTTTATTAAAAAAGCTAGGATATCTGAAGTTCTAAAACTTTTTTTTTTCAAAGGCTGTAGAGTCGACTCTGGGATTTCCTCTTTTTACCAGATCATCTAGATTTCTGCATTTATTTATTTAAGACAATTGGTCAAATCCAACAGATCAAATATGCACCGTTAAATATATTAATAATTTGTTTTAACAGATTTGCAAAGCAAGTAAAATTCTGCATCTACTTTTTCTTATTTTATCTTGTTTTCTTTTTCCTCTTTTCTTCTTTTTAGTCCCATCTTCAATTAGCTAAAAATGGAATAAAGGCCACTTAGGGCTTCATTATATTAAGACCACCAGGAAGCAAGATCTAGATCAGTGTTGGTGAACCTTTTCAGCATCGAGTGCCAAAACGGTAGCACACGCATGCGCACCGGCCACCTGATCTTCCAATTTCTGGTGCGCATGTGTGCACGAAGACCAAGTGGCCGGTGCGCATGTGCATTCTGGAAACCGGAAGTGCAGCTGCCCGGCGCATGTATGCGCACTGGGTGGCTGCTCTTCCGATTTCCAGTGCTCCCGCGCACATGAAGACCAGCTGGCTAGCGCACCAGAACCCGGAAGAGCAACAGGCGACGGCTCGCATGCCCGGAGAAATGGCTCTGCATGCCACTTCCGGCACGCGTGCCGTAGGTTCGCCAACACGGATCTAGATTCTAGTACAATCAAACTAAGATTAGAACTGCATATCCTCCGTGGCCCATTTCTACCATGAAATAAGTTACCATATTCTGTACTAATTTTAGTTTCTAATAGTCTTCAAGGGGATCCCAATATAACATCATTCAAATGCTGTAGTCTAAATGAGAGACACAGGCCCAATTTTTCTCATTAGATTAAGACAATAAATGATAATTTGACCCAGCTATCCAAGAATATGCCCAAAAAGCATTCTTAGTCTGTGGATATACAGGGATGAAGAGGTGAAAAGTCTAATTATTTTAGATCATTTCAGATTCCAAACTTGTGGTAAAATAGTTGAACATCAGTGCTACAGTGGAGAGAAGAACACGGTAGACTTTATTAGATATCCTGCAGCACAAAATACAATACAATAGAGCCACTGGCGTTCAAAATTAATCTCTGCAGGAGAGGGCAATGCCACCCATCAAGTAATTTCACTAACTTAATAGGACTGTGATTCTCTATTACATTAAATAACTTGGAAGGGGGAAGAAAAATTATAGCATCAGACTCCCTGTTCCAGCTCATGATGCAAAAAAATCCATTATGGCAATTGATGCTGTTTCCAACCCAAAATCTTACTATACTTCTAGATAGCAATAGCAATAGCACTTAGACTTATATACCGCTTCATAGTGCTTTACAGCCCTCTCTAAGCGGTTTACAGAGTTCAGCATATTGCCCCCAACAATCTGGGTCCTCATTTTACCGACCTCAGAAGGATGGAAGGCTGAGTCAACCTTGAGCCGGTGAGATTTGAACAGCTGAACTGCTGAACTAGCAGTAGCCTGCAGTGCTGCATTTAACCACTGCACCATCTCGGCTCTTGATATGGGTTTCAAAAAAAAAAAAAACCCACTCTGTTTTCTCCAAGATTTGTGCTGTGCAGTGACCTCACCAACTCACCACAAAGTGCAGCTCTGAAACAAAGTTGTAGTTGTTCAATTCTGCTAGATCCAATGAGGATTTTTCTTTCTTTCTTCAGCGAGAGTTAGATCACACTGCCTCTTTCAAATCATTTAACTATCAACAAATCCTCCTTTGGTGGCCTAGACATGTTTCTTCTGCCTGCTAATTGAATTAGCTGGTTTAATAATGCTTTTATGAGCTGCAAACGGTAAAGGCCAAATACCACCACTGCTGCAGCCTAGATTCTAAAATAGCTAAACAGATTCCAAAACTGTGGCTGGCTGGGTTGAGTCTGGGTTTTCTGCTAACTGCATTCAGGAAACCTTTTTTCACATGAAGTTATTGATCAATTTAAGAAGAAAATATTTTTTCACAGCTTTGTGAGAGCTCACTTGGAAGTAGCCACATCAAGAAACTGGAACAAATACAGGTAGTCCTCAACTTACAACCACAATTGAGTCCAAAATTGATGTTGCTAAGTGAGAAATTTGTTAAGTGAGTTTTGCCTCATTTTACAACCTTTCTCGCCACAGTTCAGAGGTGGGTTCCTCCCGGTTTGGGCCGGTTCGCTAGAACCGGTAGCAAGCCACTGGCGACGTCACGATGACGTCACGGAACTGGTTTAGTTGGTGCTGGTCCGTGGAGGCTATCATCTTTTTTTTTTGAATTTAAAAAAAAAAATTGAGGTGGGGGGATTTTTTCTGGGTTTTTTTTCTTCTGTGCATCTTGTTTTTCGCTCTTTTTTGGAGGGGGTTTGTTTTGGGGATTTTTGGCCACTGCGCATGGCAAAAAATCGGTGCTGGTCTGTGGAGGCCGCCATCTTTTTTTGGAATTTTTTTTGGTTTTGGGGGGGATTTTTTTCCGGGTTTTTTTCTTCTTCTGCGCATGCGCAGAAGCCAAATTTCCGGCACTGCGCATGTGTCACCATCTTGTTTTTGGCTTTAATTTTTTTTTTTTGCCACTGCACATGTGCGAGTGAAGCGTGCATGTGCCCACGAGGTGCGGCCACGTGGTGCGGGCGGAAATGAACTGACAGCGAGGTAAGTTAGAACCCACCCCTGCCACAGTTGTTAAGTGAATCTTTGGTTGTCAGAAGGTCGCAAAAGGGGATCACATGACCCTGGGACATAGCAACCATCATAAATATGAGTCAGTTGTCAAGCATCTGAATGTAAATCATGTGACCAAAGGGATGCTGCAATGGTCATAAGTGTGAAAAAATGGTCATAAGTCACTATTTTCAGTGTCATCGTAACTTCGAACAGTCACTAAGTGAACTGTTGTAAGTCGAGGACTACCTGTATTCAGGTCGATTTGTCAACCAACTACTAACTTAAAAGCTAATATGTCCACAGATAATCCTCAACTTAGAATCATTCATTCAGTGACCATTCAAACTCACAACGGCACTGAAAAATGTGACTTATGACCATTTTTCATACTTATGATTGTTGCAGCATCCCTATGGTCACATGATGAAATCTAGATCCTTGGCAACTGGCATATATTTATAACGGTTGCAGTGTCCTGGGGTCAAGAGCCGAGGTGGTGCAGTGGTTAGAGGCAGTACTGCAAGCCACTTTAGCTGACTGTGATCCACAGGTCAGCGGTTCAAATCTCACCGGCTCAAGGTTGACTCAGCCTTCCATCCTTCCGAGGTAGGTAAAATGAGGACCCAGATTGTTGGGGGCAATATAAATATACATTGCTTACTGGTGTAAACCGCTTAGAGAGTGCTTGCACTGTGAGGCGGTATATAAATCTCGCAAATAAATAAATGTGATCACCTTTTGAGACCTTCTGACAAGCAAAGCCAATTATGAACCGAGGTGGTGTAGCAATTAGAGAGCAGTATTGCAAGCTACTTTAGGTGACTGTGATCAACAGTTCAGCTATTCAAATCTC
Source organism: Diadophis punctatus similis (assembly GCA_023053685.1). NCBI lineage: Eukaryota > Metazoa > Chordata > Lepidosauria > Squamata > Dipsadidae > Diadophis > Diadophis punctatus. The sequence continues at coordinate 64,954,682 of JALIGW010000005.1, forward strand.
ACCGGCTCAGGGTTGACTCAGCCTTCCATGGTAGGTAAAATGAGGACCCAGATTGTTGGGGGCAATATAAATATACATTGCTCAATGGTGTAAACCGCTTAGAGAGTGCTTGCACTATGAGACGGTATATAAATCTCATTAATAAATAAATAATAAATAAACCCTTGAAATCCTTGGCTCTGACTTTAGCAGAGGTGGGTTCCTGCCTGTTTTTGCCGGTGCGGTTAATAGCTGTTGTTCGGCACAGAGCTGAAGACGCTGCTGCCGTTCGCGGCGCGGGAGCTTTCCCCGGGCACTTTCCCTGCCCGCATGGAAGCCGCCAATTGCGTTCTTTTGCCCTCTGCGCATGCAGAACGCTTTGCGCATGCGCAGAGGGCAAAAGAACGCAATTGGCAGCTTCCATGCGGGCGGGGAAAGCGCCCGGGGAAAGCTCCCGCGCCGCGAACAGCAGCAGCGTCTTCGGCTCTGCGCCGAACAACAGCTATTAACCGCACCGGTAGGAACCCACCTCTGGACTTTAGGCTTACAGTCTGTAAGTAACCAGCCCAATGTTCTGGTGTTCTCCGTGTGTCTGTCCCTGTTATCCCTACTTATTGTAGTTAATGACTATGTTGGGAGAAAAAAAGAAAAATGCATGTAATCCCACAGCACTGACAGAAGCATTTGGCCTGAAATTTTAACTGCAATGACAAATCCCAAATCAGTATCTTTCCGGTGACTGCCTTATGGAACATTTTTCTCTTTAAGCTGTGTTCAGAACAGAAAACCAGCACGGAAACTATTTAATGATGGCAAAACAGAAGGTCTGCAGAAGGTCTTTTGACAAGTTTCTCTTGCTCAGAAAATGGGCCTGCTGTCTGCTTTTAAGTGACCATACAAAGGGGATTTCAACTTTCTTAAACCAACTGGGTTAAGAAGGTTGGTTGCTTTTGAACTTTATCAAGAAGATAAAGCTTCATGAACACATAGCTTTGAATGCACCACAATCCTCATATATTTAGAAAAATATGTTATGGTTACCAGCGAAATTACAACATATTTTTAGCACGCACGATGTTCCTCTTTTTCTCCTATGTAGTAATGTTCCGGTAAAGTTAGGCTGAAGATAGCAAATGGATCAAGAACCCACAGTGAGGTTGACTGTTGAGGGGTAGATTTAAATCTGGATTTTATCCCTATTTGAGGGAGGACCAGTGTGCCTCCACTTTTATCTGAACCACAAAGTAGCATTAGTTCAAGATAAATATATCTAGAAAATCTTTTAATATCAGAGAAAGAGCATTTAGCAATCTCTGCAACTATAAGCCTTTCCCACTTTGGGCCTGTCTTTGCCTTCGGTGTTGTCATTAAACTGATCTGTGCTTCCATGTATTTGTGCCGGGGTATCCAGTTCAAAGATATTCCTGGGATAATTCTCCTGCAGGGCAGGAAAATCATGGAAAGATTTTTAGAATAACTGAGGACCAAGCAACTGCTTCAACTGTATGTTCAATTTGTATGCTTTTCTTTTGAAGAAAAACTAACTTTTTCATTTGTAAATTGCTTCTTTGGGAATTTTCCCTCTTTTCCAAAGTGTTCATTGCAAAAAGCAACTTCCAAAAGAGAGGACGACACACATCCAATGACATCATGACTCAAATCTTGCCCTTACACAGTTGTCCGCATCAAGACATCTTCACATAGTTTTCATCAACTATCCCCTTGATCCCTTGTCTGAAACAATTCTTTCAAATAACATTTAGCAAACACACAAGCACACAGATACAGAGACACACAGCTCAGGGTTTTGATTTGAGGTCTGATCTCAAATGTAGACCTGCAGCTTTTTTCCAAAAGAAAAGCTAACAGGTTTATCGGTTTGAAAATTAGAAAGTTATAATGCAACGTTAGAGAGAGATGCAACACAAAAATATGTAACTGCTGTCAAGAAGATAAAGATCGTAATCTTTCTTTTTCTTATTTCTATTTTCTTTTTTCACTATTTACTATTCTTCTTTATTATCTTTTTTCCCCTCTTATGGTTTTTAACTTTGTTAAGCCTTTCTGGAAGGAAGGAAGGGAAGAAGGAAGGAAGGAAGGGAAGAAGGAAGGAAGGAAGGAAGGAAGGAAGGAAGGAAGGAAGGAAGGAAGGAAGGAAGGAAGGAAGGAAGGAAGGAAGGAAAGATAAAGTTAGGATTAATGTGAGATAATAATTTGCTATCTGATTGCACTGTTCATTATTAATTAAGCCATACACATTGTGTTCCCTCTGAAATATTGTTTCAGGACTGGCTGAGACCCAAATCTGGATTTTCCAGTTTGTACAATAATGAGCTTTCCAAAGCTCTAAATGTAAAGGAAACACAAACAGCATAGCCCTCATATACAAATACCTAAGCTCAGTTTATACAGGGTATACATTATTTGGTTAAACCGAAAACTTTACCTGAATCAGTAACAAGATTGCTTCCCCATATGTCTCTGGGTATCTTTCTTGTCACCTTGTAAATTTCACCCATAGTCCACCAACTTTCCTAATAGTCTAGCTGTCTTTACCCTAATGTTCTCTCTCATAATAGAAAATGCTTCACAGCTTGCCTGTAAATCTATTGTGTCCTTGAGATTGCTCAGTATGTAAACCAGGTCTGATCCTAGATCTGCTATAACCCGCACTCTTATTTTCTATGACTAAAACTGGCATTAAAACAGTTTGGGTTACTAAATGGGATCTATGCCAATAGCTATCGATACCTTGAAATCATAAGTAGCATCAGGGTTTTCATCACAGGCGATGACCTCAGGTGCCATCCAGTACGGTGTTCCAATGAATGTATTTCTTCGACCAACTGTTCTATCTAGTTGAGCGCTGACTCCAAAATCCACTAGGAATTGAAAATAGGAGAATTTGAATGAAGTAAAAGGTTTTTTAAAAGTTGGTCTCGCTAAAAGGACATAAACTAAATTTCACACCGGATGACCCCCATGAACAAGGCAATTCATTTTGGAGTACTAAGACATTTCAGCCCCTCACCCCACCCTATAAACTTTCTCCTGTACCATATGAATTTAAGGATCAAATCAAATAGGCGGTTTTGTAGACCAAGAATCTTTATGGGATTCAACAGCTGAAGGAGTCTTTAAAAAAAGATGTTGGGCATGTGATGAAAGCATATGAGACTTTGGAGTTCTCATAAGAAACCTTGTGAAATGTTGTCATAGAATACACCTTTATTATTGTAAAAAATCAGGAAATTGAGATCACTCTTTCCAACTAAGTTGAACAAGGATAAGGTAATATCACAGCATTTCAACCTCTCAGGATACTATAGCAGATCTCAACGTGACTTTAGAAATGCGGAACTTTAATAGCACCATTGAACAAGAAATTGTTGAATTGGTTTTGTGCAATTAAGTTTTTTTTATACATTACAATTATTAATTGATAAAGTATTTGTAATTTGTCTGATTTGTAAGCTTCATCTGTATAATCAATCTAGCGTTCCCTCTCTTTTCCTACTTTTTCCTACCTCACTCCAATTTAAATCCTACATCAATCTAGTTACTCTGTGCATCTAATAAAGTGAACTACAGCTCATAAGCGTTTTTGTTAGTTGGAAAAGGTCTACCAGATTCCTGACCAAGCTGTCTTGCTACAAGTCTACAAAAAGAAGCATCTTGATCATTGTAGAACATAAAATAGAGCCACAGGCCACAAAAGACTTCCAATATCAATGCTAGAAACTTGAAATGGAGTTATCTAAAATTTCATTCTTGTTTTTAGAAGATGCATTTTAGTATTTCCTTCCTTGCTGGTTATGAATCTATATCAAGACTGTATCAAATATCTTTTTGCAATGATTCAATTATGAAAATAATAAAAAGGCCAATAAAATTTCCATTGTGTCCTACTTCATGGTCCCAGATTTATTTATTTTTTTGATACTGCTCGAATTTTGGATTAGCACTGAGTCAGATCATACACCATTTCTGGCAAAATACAACAAAGTTTGTTTTTTTTAAGTATCAGAGACCTATGTGTTGAGCTACTTGAAGAATGCATTGTAGCTCAGCTACAGTAGAAATGCATAAATAATACTGCTGATCTCGTCTAGTTATTTTTGAGACCAATTGTACTTTAAACATTCTGGCCACATCCTTTCAAGGACCAACTAATGTTTAATGTATAAATCCTTGAAATAGTATCTTTTACCTATTCAATACCCATCCAAAATTAACATATTTTAAATAGGCTGGGGAGTACTGTAAAAATGCTCAAGAAAATTTGAAGTGACATTGAGAGCAAAAGCGACAGTTGGAAGGGATTATGGCATGCTGATTTTCCTAGCCAGAATCTCTTCATTTTTTTTTAAAAAAAAAGAGCATAATCTTTCAAGAATATTAAGGGTTTTATTCTAAGAACATAACAACTTCAAAGAATGAAGGCCAGTTTATCTAGAATTCTTCACAGCCTTTTGGTTGCATATTGCTGTACATTCTAGAGTTTATCGTGGCCATGAATCCTGAATTTCTTTTTCTCCCAAGTTTTTTGAGTAAAGTAAGATTGATATAAAGTCAATGTTCAGGTCTACTACTTAGAAACTTAAAAGAAATTCTCAGCTTTGGTAGTCAGAACAGAGGTCCCCAACCTTTCCAGCTTGTTGCCCTTGCCCGGGGTGTGTGTGTGTGCGCGCGCAGGCGGGGGGGGGGGGGGCGCATGCGCACACAGCACCATGTGAGTGAGAGGTGGACGCATTGGCCCTCCACTCGCACGAATGGAGCTTTGCGTACGAGCAGAGGGTGCTTGCACTCACATGCGAAGCTCCACTCACAGAAGTGGCAGGCACTTTCGCACTTGTGTGTGAAGTTCCACTCGTCCGAGTGGAGGTGCTTCAGTGGAAGGCCCTTGTGTTCATGCTTGCCGCCACTCGTGTGGGTGGAGCTTCACACACACATGCTTATCCATCTCTCTCAGGGATCGGTTTCGAACAGGCCGCAGCCTGGTAGTGGGTCAGGGCCCAGGGGTTGGGTACCCCTGCCTTAAAAGGCAGGACCAATGAAGATTTCTCAATTAAGCCTCATTTCATTCTTCCTAGTATTTTGTTTAAATAAAAAGCCACCGTCCCCAAAACTTACCTAGTTTAACTTCTGCATTTTCAGTTAGCAAAACATTTTGGCCTTTAATATCTCGATGGATTACTTTGTGTTGATGGAGATGACTCAAGCCCTAGAGAAGTCAGTGACAGACATAATAAATATAAATACAGTATATTGTAAATAAAGAAATGGTATTTATTTTGATTTTGAGAAAACAAAATTGAAGGAAATCCAGCACTGGTTAAGTAATATTTTTTAAAGATTATTGCACTGAGTTGTGTATACTGTCTTTTATTTGCTTCTATTTAAAGTTTTACTATTGTTAAATGCAATAAGAATGGAAATTTACATGTATACACACATGCATAACACAGCTGAGTAAAATTCGTAAGTCAAAGTTTAATATCCTTTTCCTTAAAATAATTTTTCGGCCATCCTCTATACATTCTACCCAACACATAACGGGTAAGTGAGCACATTTATTAGGTATCAAAAGCCACCTAATTTTAGGCAGACTTTTGGTAGCTGCCAGAGAGAGAATATTACATCCGTTTTCGCTGGCAGAGGGTTGCAGGAGGCCGTCGCTTCTGAAACAGAGCTCGGGAGCCCGTTTTCTCTGGCAGAGCACCTGACACGAGTGATGTTGAGCTGGCCACGCACACCCTGCCCATGCCCATCCCGGACCCCCAAGGTCAAACACAAGGTCAAACAAGGTCAAACACAAGGTTTGTTGACCCCCAAGGTCAAACACAACCCTGATGTGGCCCTCAATGAAATCGAGTTTGACACCCCTGCCTTAGAGCAACCTGTAAAGAATCAACGTGGTTTGATGGATTTTTAAGCTGTCAAGTTCCTGCATACTGTATCTTCACTTCCATATAACTAAAGGTTGTCTGCAGGAGGCACTAACTAGTGGATCTCAGAATGGCTGTATCAGATTGAATTCAGCAGATCCTAAAAGGGTGAAGTCCACCCACTTCTGAAATAAAATTGTACTGGCTTGATCTTCATTTGGATCTATGGCCATTGAGAAGATTCCAGCAGAAAAACTAGCTGTAGTGTGAACATTTTATGGATTTCCCTAAAAGAAATAAAAATTTTAAAAAATAGTGTCAGACAGATTGTAATATATAATCTTACGGCGGTGGCTAGGGGCGCCTTTGCACAGATTCGCCTGGTGCACCAATTGCAACCATATTTGGAGAAGGAGGCTTTACTCACGGTCACTCATGCCCTTGTCACCTCTCGTTTGGACTACTGTAACACACACTACATGGGGCTACCCTTGAAAAGTATTTGGCGACTGCAATTGGTGCAAAATGCGGCTGCGCGAGCTGTGGTGGGTGTCTCCAGATACATCCACATAACACCCATTCTCCGCCAGCTGCATTGGTTGCTCATTGGACTCCGGGTGCAATTCAAGGTGTTGATTATCATCTTTAAAGCCCTACATGGCTTAGGACCAGGTTATCTCCGGGGCCGCATTCTACCTCATACATCCCTATGACCAGTTAGGTCCCACAGAGTCAGTCTCCTCCAGGTCCCTTCAACCAAACAATGTCGGTTGGCGGGACCAAGGGGGAGAGCCTTCTCTGTGGGGGCTCCGGTTCTCTTGAACCAACTACCCCCAGAGATCCGATCTATCCCCACCTTGCTGGCCTTCCGGAAAGCTATTAAGACATGGCTCTTCCTGCAGGCGGTGTGATGTGACCGCTGAACACCTTAGGTCTCCCCAGGTATGAATGTGTTGTTTGGCTTTTTAATTTTTTAATTAATTAATGTTTTAAATCATGTATTGTTTTTTTGTTACTGTTTTTTTATATTGTTCTTATATTCTGTTGTACACCGCCCTGAGTCCCCAGGGAGTAGGGCGGCATATAAGAACAGCAAATAAATAAATAAATATAGCAAGTCTTCCGTTTCTTGTGGAACTTGCATATCATAGCTGACTTTGCTATGTAAATAAAAAGTAAAATGATTTCCACATAGAACATAATAACATCCAGAAATTATCCTGATTCTCACTCTTTAAGAATTTGTAGGAATTCTAAATGGTAGTAAAATAAAACCATTGTCCAATTTTCTTGTTCCATTTGAGTCCCTCTGTGTGAAAATATCTTTCTTCATCCTTACTTTGAATGATTTTCCCCATTTCTATAAAGGGATCTGGAACTCTAATTTTAATACATCTGCTCCTATTAATATTAAAGAAGGAGTTTTATTTCTAAAAAGAAACAGCAGATTTCAAAGACGAGCAAGGAAGAGAGCCAAATAACTTTCATTCATTCATTATAAATTGGATTTAAGTGACTATGAATCATTCATACAATCCTCTAATGACTAGCCACCAAGCATTTGGAGCCATCTTCTATCTTGTGACTCTTTTCTCAGCAACTAAATTCAGAACAGAGATTAGGTACAGGCATAACATTAGCTCTTAGCAAATTAATTTATAAGCTCAGGATAAAGCCTTAGAAATGAAATTTTTCCCATTTCTCACCATCGTCTTCTATTCTAACCCTCACATTCTACTGCAAAGTTTTAATTAGTATAGGTAGTTCTTAACTTAGAACCACAATTGAGCTTGGAAATTTTGCCATAAGTTGTGGTCATAAGTCAAGTTGCCACATGACTGAACTCAAGTTTATAATGATTGATAAGCAAATCACATGGTTGTAAGTCAGAATCCAGCTGATCCAACAGGTGTTTCCTATCATTTTTGGACAAAACCATGGCAAAATGTAACCACATGACACTGCAACTAGTCATAAATACAAGCTTGTTGCCAAGTGCCCAAAATGTGATCAGATAACCAGAGGGCTGATATGGCAGTTGTAACTTTGAGAATGGGTCATAAGTAACTTTTTTCAAGTTCGTTTTAAACTTCAAACAGTCATTAAGTGACCAGTCATAAGTGGAGGTCTACCTGTAATTAGAGAGATATACTAAAGCCTTAAAGAAACAAATTACTCAGCCTTAAATAAATAAATTACCACTTTTTTATACAACAGCAGGATATAAAGACTATCTTAAAATGTTGAGAGAATACTGTAAACATACCCTCTCGATTCTATCTAGATACAAAAATAATCAATTTATAATAGTAATAAATGATAAGACAATAGGAACAGGAGGCAGGAGAGTCTCATGGAAAGGGAGAACACACAGACACATATTTAATTAAATGACAACCTTTATTTTTCACTTTTTTTGTCACTAACTCTCTCGTATCAACTGCCTGTTTCCATCAAAATTTATAAAATTTATACACTTTATATCTATATATCTATATATCAATGGGGATTTTACACTCTGACAATGTCAGCAGGGGCTGACGAAAGCTTAGTACAATAAATTTTTTAAAACGTTCCAGAGATTGTGATGTCTGTCGTTTCTTCATCTATATACTGTATCTATATATCTATATCTATATCTATATCTATATCTATATCTATATCTATATCTATATCTATATCTATATCTATCTATCTATCTATCTATCTATCTATCTATCTATCTATCTATCTATCTATCTATCTATCTATCTATCTATCTATCTATCTATCTATCATTATTTCTGTACAGGTTTGATGCAATGACATCACAGAGAGATGGTTAGCTCACTTTGGATACATACCCGTAAAATCTCCCTGCAGATATAGGCAATCCACTCCTCCTTCAAAGTGTTCCCTTTTGTGTTTTTGATCAGATCAGTAACAGATCCAGCACCACAGAACTCCATCACCAGCTGGCAAAAGAAACAAAAATGCAATTATTATAATTAAAAATTAAGTGTCTTCCGGTTTGCATTAACTTAGTAGAATGCATTTAATTGACAATGGTCTATGCTGCTAAAAGAAAAAGTGTGTGTGTGTGTGTGTGTGTGTGTGTGTGTGTGTGTGTGTGTATAGTCTCCCTTTATTTTCATTTATCAGCAAAAAATGTTACACACACACACACATATAACATTTAATTTACTTTATAATATAATATAAATAATAATTTTATTATTAACATTTAATTAGAGGGACGCAGTGACTCAGTGGCTAAGATGCTGAGCTTGTCGATCAGAAAGGTCGGCAGTTCGAATCCCTAGCACCGCGTAACAGAGTGAGCTCCCTTACTTGTCCCAGCTTCTGCCAACCTAGCAGTTTGAAAGCACATTTAAAATTGCAAGTAGAAAAATAGGGAACACCTTTGGTGGGAAGGTAACAGTGTTCCGTGCGCCTTTGGCGTTTAGTCATGCCGGCCACATGACCACGGAGACGTCTTTGGACAGCGCTGGCTCTTCGGCTTTGAAACGGAGATGAGCACCGCCCCCTAGAGTCAGGAACAACTAGCACGTATGTGCGAGGGGAACCTTTACCTTTACCTTTACCATTTAATTAAAGGGCAACTCCTCCACTTGCAATTTCACCGTAGCAGTTTGGAAAGCCAAAAGAAACCAAAGAAACGCTTTCTTGAGGAAAGGGCAAATATTATTACTTAAAATATTGTTGCAAAATAGCGTTCCAATGTCTAAGAGGCTGCCACAAAGAAGAGGTGGTCAACCTATTCTCCAAAGCACCTGGAGGCAGAACAAGAAGCAATAAATAGAAACTAAACCTAGAACTAAAGAGAAATTTCCTGACAGTTGGAACAATTGATCAGTGGAACAACTTGCCTCCCAAAGTTGTGGGTGCTCCATCAATGGAGGTTTTTTAAGAAGAGAGTGGACAACCATTTGTCTGAAAAGGTATAGGATTTCCTGCTTGAGCAGGGGGTTGGACTAGATACAGTGGTCACCAACCTTTTTATTGCCGTGGACCGGTCAACGTTTGATAATTTTTCCGCGGCCCACTGGGGGGGGTTTGCGGCGTCGCATTGATTATTAAATCAAAACAATCTCACGTTACTTTCAATACTGATGAGCCGCACACAGAAGCCCCGCCCCCACGCTGATCAGCTGGGCCGGGGCACGTCGGCAGACGCAGGAGTCCCGTCCCTGCGCTTATTATTGGGACTCGCAGGACTCGCAAAAGTCGCAGGACCCGCCGCCGCCACTGCACAGAAGACGCAGTAGCAGGGCGGCCCGGTACCATTTGTTCTGCGGACCGGTACCGGGCCGCGGACCGGGGATTGGGGACCACTGGACTAGAAGACCTCCAAGGTCCCTTCCAACTCTGTTATTCTGTTATTCTCTCCAACAATTTTACAGCACTTCACAATGCCTGTTTCGTTAGTTTTTTTGCAATAACCATTGAGAGGCAGAGAAGAAATACTCTCAGTTAACAGATCAGGAAATGAAGCTGAGAAATAACAGTGTTTCAGGACTCCCAAGGAGCTAATGGCACAAGATGGGTTGGAAAGCTGATCTTTGAAGCTTCAGAACTTCCATGAAAGCTTCAGAAACCAGTTGGAGTCAAAGCTACTCCCACACTGCTGCATATATTGGTGGGAAGGAAGGGTAGTTGATTATCCTTTTAAAATAATAAAAAAGAAAGAATTAGACTGGAACATCATAAACAAATAAGGGAACTGCTTGAAAGCCTCTGACTAAAGCCATGATTCAGACTTCATAGTGCGAGGAACTTAAATTAATCTTCATGCAAAGTAATTATTTTTCCATTATACCTCTGACGCTGGGTCACATTTGGATGAACACATCCTGGCTTGATAAATCAGTATATACAGAAGCCTCACAAACCTGAACAAAGGCACTTTGGTCTTCCTTTTTCATGAAGAGCAACCAAGCTGAGAAGCCACAATTAAGTATGTCTTCTTCTATTGCAGAACTATGAACTACAGTTACCGTAATTTCCAAACAAGTCAACTTTGTTTCTTGTAAACCCATTAACCATAGGATTTTGTTCAGGTAGAGCACAAAATTATCATTAAACGGTGGCTCCCCAGTTTGGTTGACTTCACATACTTAGAAACCATAGGACAAAAAGTATGTTAAACTAAAATATATTAGTCCTCTACACCAAGAAGTTTGAAAAGGTATCTCCTTTTTTGATATATTCATTGACAGTTTAAGAATCTCTTGCTTCAAAAGACTTTTCACATTATTCTTCATATTTATTTATTGCTGTAAATATTATATTCCACTGGCTCCCAACCTTTTGGGCACCAGGAACTAGTTCCATGGAAAAAGGTTTTTCCGAGGACCGGAGGGGGACGTGGTTTGCATGTTGCCTGCATTTTGTGGATGGGGCTTCGCTTATGTGGCATGGTTGCTGGCATGCCGAGGACCAGTGCCAGGAACCAGGGGAACCCTGTTCTATTCTATATCTTTATATAAATATCCCATATTCATCTATGCATTCTTAAATTACACCTGCCTTAATTTATTATTACAAGGGTGTCAAACTCGATTTCATTGAAGGCTGCATCAGGGTTGTGTTTGATCTCGGGGGGCCAGGGTGGGTGTGGTCAGGGTGGGCATGGCCAGCTCGACGTCACTCATGTCGGGGGCGACTGTGATGGCCCAAGCGCTCTGCCAGCAAAAAAGGGCTCCCGAGCTCCGTTTTCGGCTGCGACAGCTTCCTGCAACCCTCGTGAGCTCTGTTTTCGGCTGTGACGGCCTCTTGCAACCCTCTGCCACCGAAAACTGAACTCGGGAGGGCCGCATGCAGCTGTCCCAAGTTCCATTTTTGCTGGCAGAGGCATGGCGGGCCAGTCCTTTGCTGGCAGAGGCACCCCTGTATTATTGGATCTTCCTTGAGAAATACTTTGGAACAGGTAGTCTTCAACTTACAGCCCTTTGTTTAGTGATGTTTGAAGTTACAATGGCACTCAAAAAAGCAACTTACAACTGGTCCTTGCACTTACGACTGTTGCAGCATCCCCAGTCATGCAATCTGTTAGGACTCTGTCCAATGGTTGGGTTTGCTAATATATAAACAAGCCACAAATCAATGTTTATGTGAATATAGGTAATATTGCTTTAAATGCATTGTAAGCTTTCTGATTATTATAAAAGGGAGCTAGAGAACAGGCTCGCTCTCCCTGCTGACTCTCTCTGCTTATTGTCTCTGCTGATTCATTGAGTAATTGACTTCGTGTCTGTGAAAGTACTGTGAAGAGCTGCTGTGTATAGCATAACTATCTGTGATAGTATAGATTTGTTTGTTAGCTGTAATCTTTGTTTGCTAATTAAGACAAAGATAGGCTGATGAGAAGATTCTTTGTATTGACTGACTTAACGTTTATGACTTGGACTTCTTATTTGGACTTTGCTAATTCTTTGAGTAAACTATTTGTATATACTTTAAACGTATCTGTTTATTGACTGAATCATATCACCTCATATCAACTGCAACATCACGTTTCACTGTTCATGTGCTTAAGAGCACAAATTCCTTAACACAATCAACATTTGGATACTTGGCAACAGGTATCTATTTTCAACAAATCCCAAGGTCATGGGATCACCATCTGCAACCTTCCCAGACAGCTTCTGACAGACAAAAGTCAATGGGGGAAACTCAATTCTCTTAACGACCACGTGAGTCACTTAAAAACTACACTGGTTCACTTAACATCTGTGGCAAAAAAGGTAGTAAAACCAGGCATCACTCAGATAACAACTGCCTTGCTTATCAACGAAAATCCTGGTCCCGATTGTGATTGTATGTTGAGTAGTTTTTTTAAGTCATGTAAATACACAGGGAAATTATAGTCACATCAGCGCTTACATCAATTCTTGCCAATGATAATAATTGGCTGTATTGCCATGTATTCTTGCCATGTATTCTTTGGTTTTTAAGCTATAAAAACCTGGATGGACCCTGATTCAATAGACACAAAACACTGGAAAGTTGGATAATGGAGATTTTTTATCTTCCTTTTGTGGTTGGACAAGACTTTTGTTTTAAAAAAGAAAAGCTTACAAATTAAACAAAAATGAGGTTGAAGACTAGTATAGAATTGAATCTTCATAATAAAACGATTTTCTACCATCTACAATCTCTTCATCTATGTTAGATTCTTTAAATTCCAATTTTACTGTATTTCATAGCCTTCTCTTCTGTATCTTTAATGTATTTGTTTATTCAGATTGATTTTTATCTCTTTCACTCTCTGTGTCAGGCCGAAGCCATTTTAGTTGGGGTCTTTGGCCTGCCACACTTTATACTATTTTAATATGTATTCTTTACTGTGGGAATTTGGGAGAGGGAATTGCATGAGGGCTGTCTGTAGGCAGCCATAATAAATTCTTTCTAGATAGTCAAGGTCATCCTTTCTCTTTGCACTCCTGCACCTGCACGGAAGGAGATGGGTGGATTCTGCCAGGTTGGCAGTTGACGATTGGTCAACGTGATGGACTTGGGGGTGTGGAGACAAGGGCTTGAACTTTCAACTGGGTGGAGAAACCCCGGGACTTCAGATTCGGGTTTCTCCCAGATGTGCCAACATGGCTCTGCTAATAAATTGGAACTTTGAGGAATACTTTGCCTTAGACTCTGATTTAATTTTGGATGCTATTTGGAACCCTGACACTTTGTTTTCGATTTCTGTCCTGTCAAAGTTTTGGGTTTTTTCTTCGCCATTTCATCTTGTTTGTTCCTAGCTGGGCTTCTTTACCCTTGTCTTCTTCATAATCTTGGCTTCATATGAGGAACATGGCTCTAAGAATTTTTCCTTCACTTTACCCTCAGGGAAGGAAAAAAATGTGTCTCTCTCCCCCCAGTTTTCTCAGCTGCTGTCTTTTTTTCCAGTAGCTTCTTTCTCCTTATTTAGTTTGCCTCTTTATTTGGTTCCTGGGCTGTGGCTCTCTTTATTCAGCCTCTTTCTCGTAAACTTTCGGGAAGTGATATTGTCTTCCCTCCTCCTCCCTTACTACAGGTAGCCCTTGACTTATGACCACAATGGAGCCCAAAATTTCTGTTGCTAAGTGAGACAGTTGTTAAGTGAGTTTTGCTCTATTTTACGACCTGTCTTACAACAGTTGTTAAGTGAATCACTGCAGTTCTTAAATTGGTAAAATGGTTGTTAGGTGAATCGGGCTTCCCCATTGACTTTGCTTATCAGAAAGTTGCAAAAAGTGATCATATTTGACCATGGGGATGCTTTAATGGTTGTAAGTGTGAAAAACAGTCATAGGTCATTTTTTTCAGTGCTGTTGTAACTTCAAACGGTCACTAAATGAACTGTTGTTAAGTCAAGGATTACCTGTATCTGATCAGCAGCTGCTGTTTGATTGGCAGCCATTGTCTGAGTGGCAGCTGAATCATCCTAATGATGGTAGAGGATCTATCCATATGTTACACAATAATGTAATGCCTGATCATGGGGAATTGGGAATTCGTATGACAGACAGGACTTAGAAATTATAGTTTAGCATGTTCAACACCAGAGGTGGTATTAAGCCGGTTCGGGCGAAGCAGTAGTAACTGTTAAGTATGTGCAGAGCAACCCTTGAGTAACAAGGGTACGTTGTATTGTAGTAGGTTTGAATAACTATTCAGTCACACACAGATACATTAAAGTTCATACAGTTTTACTTTAGGAAATAGCACAGTCCAATAAATAGTCCAGGTCATACACGTTCAAATCAGTCAATAGCTAGAAGTACAAAGTCTTCTTCTTACCAGTTTGTCTTTGTCAGTTACAGTATCAAAGATATCACAGCTTATAAACACAACAGAAAACAATGTCAGAGAGAGAGAGAGAGAGAGAGAGTAAGCTATGATCTCTAGCTCCCTCTTATGGCAACTTGCAACACAACAGCCAATCAGAAATAGCATACAGTTAAAGCTACATCACATCAATACAGTTAAACCTACATACATATATTATTAGTTTATATATTGCCAGCCCAACTGTTTTGACTTAGTCCTAACAGTAATGACCTGCCCTGGTGCTGTGCCATCCTGTTTAGGGACGTTTTGAAGCCGCCGCGTGCATGCGTAGAAGGCTGCACCCATGTGAGGAAGAGGTGTGCGAGCGCAGCAAGCGCTCAAATTTTTGGTGCTGGGTGAACCGGTAGGTAAATTATGTGAATCCCACCTCTGTTCAACACCATTCAGTTATGGGGAATTGCAAACCAGTGCTAAACGCACAGCTATTTACTGCAAAATACACCTGAAAATGACCTCATGTTGGCTTCAAGACATTAAACTAGGGTTAGGCAAATCAGCTGGCTTCCAGATGTTTTTAGATTCAGTTCCCATCACCACCAGTTTGATCAGTCAATGGTGAAATACCTGGAGAGTTATCGTCGAAACAAATGGAGGGCAGTAGATTACATCAAACATGGTCCTAGGGACCTGCTTTTTTGTTGAACAAACTCATCCTCAAATAGCCTAACAACTCTCAAGAGATTATCTGAGTGAATCACAATAAGCAAGGACTTGGGTTTGGAGCAAGCCAATATGGAAATAATGAAAACACAGAGCGAGCATTCATCTTCTTTACTGAGATCCCAAAGTCAGTAAGCAGGCGTTTTTATCTACGCACAGTTCAAAATTAAAATGTGGTGAAAAATGCAGTCCGTGGCACATTGCATATAAAATAAAATAAACAAAAAAGTGCTATATACATTAAGCGTTCAGTTTGTCCATTAATCTGGAGTAACATGTCCATTGTACTGCCAAAATATTCCACCAAAGCCATTTGCCCTTATTTCTATCTGCTTGAGGTTAATTACTTTTAACAAGAAAATGCATCAGCCAGCCCTTGATGGAGCTACATTTCTCAGAATTGGAAAAGTAGGGCTGAGATTTCCGAGACCCTGTGATCCTAATATTCATGCAATGTAATACTTATAACATACCTGTTGCTAAAGGAGATGCGGTGAATACTTTTAAAAAAGATACTAAAAGACTGTTAAATGAATCTGACAAACTATCTTCATCTGTGTATAAAACACACCCAACCAAATTGGCTTCTGATTAAAAAATGCCACTGTGATTCAGCAGTTGAGGTGTTGGATTAGATGGGAAGACCCACCTTAGAGCAAAGCATTATTGGAAAGTTGCTATTGGGGGGGGGGGATTGGATGAGGAAGTACTTTGCAAACTAGATTGAGCTTCTGAAGCATCAGTCTAAGAGAGAGATTGCTTTTGTGGTTCAGTCACTAAGTTATATTTGACTCTTCATGACCCCATGAACCATAATAAGCCAGGCCCGCTTGTCCTCCACTGTCTTCTGCAGTTTGCTCAAATTCATGCATCAATGACACTACATAACCATCTCATCCTCTGCTGTCCCTTCTCCTTTTGCCTGCAATCTTTCCCAACACTCTTTTCCAATGAGTAGAAAAATAGATAGATAGATCTTGAATATTTAGGGGCAACTACAGTATTTCTCTCATTAGCTGTTATAACTTTGGAAGAATTTTTATCCACCATGAAATGTTCTACTCCATAAAATGTTTATTATGTTCATAACTGAGATTAACATGTATTAAATAAAATCTAGATAGGGATAAGTTGACATTTTGATAATACAGAAATCCAGTTCCCTGTAGGAATAGCCAACATGGCTAAAGATGTGGGACAAGAGGAGTCACAGTCCAAAATCTGTCATCATCTGTCACAACATTGTTACAACAGCACCCACAATATGAGAGGTGCCTTCACTTTTCCAGCAGCTCCCCAAAATTCTGATTATCCTGACCTTGGTTTGGGTCCAGGTCTTCCTTCCTCATGCTAAACTCCCACTCATGTCAGCACATGTATCCTGGAGTGAACTAATTCACTTTCTTCTGGTCTGAACCCTAATCACCTGTACAGAGGTAAGCATTTAGCTAGGTTTGGATCTCTATAAATAAGACCTGCGTCATTTGCCAGCTCCTAATTAGCTATAGCAGCCATTATACAGAAAAGCAAAGAGTTGCATTAGTGCTCACAGCCTAGCAATTCATGCTGGTTTTAACCTTGGAGTGTTTCAACAAATTCAAAACAGGGCTGAAATGCTACCGGTTCGGCCCGGTTCGGACTTACCGGTAGCAACGGGTGCCAGTGGTTTGGAGAACCGGTAGCGGTGGCAGCGCGAGGCTCTGCCCACCCGCCTGGACGCCGCCATTTTCTTTTTTTAAACCTCTGAGCATGCGCAAAGCCTTCTGCGCATGCGCAGAGGGTGAAAAAGCGTGTGCACGAACGGAGCGGGGGTGAAAAAGCGTGCACTTCTGAACTGGTAGGAAAGGTAAGTAGATTTCACTGCTGATCCAAAGGTTAGTTTGAGTTCACATCTTCCTCTGAAAGACAGGCTGAGCAACAGGCCTTCTATTCACCAGATCCTCTTGCCAAATCATTTAGAAAGGACTCTCACCAAATCCTAAATATTCTCCTCTTCCCTCTGAACCTTACTGGTACATTCTGCATGTGCTCTTTCTTTTTCTCTCAGCCCCCTCCCTCTGGATCATTATAAATCCACCAGCCCTTCCAAATCTAAATTGTAGTGTTGCCATGGAAGCAATCCATCTTTAGACAGGAAAGCAAGCACCCCTTTCTTGTCCCCAGGGAAGGGTTCTGTCTTCAGCACTCGGCTCCCAGCTTTCACCAGCCTGGAGGGCTCTCTTCTGTCTGCGGATGGCATGACTCCAGATGGCACAAACCACAGAGGGGCAGAGAAAAAAAGCCAATGCCGCTGTATGAACAGGGAAATGCCTTTCTGTTTATTATTTCAATTCACCCTAGACTGACAGCTGTATAGTGGCACCTTTGCTTTTTTGTGTGTGTTGATACTTCCAGAATGGGATTTGGAAGTCTAAGCCACATAGAGTAGGGTTGCTTCGTTTCTCCTTCAGCAGTTGTTCCATAACAATTAGCAGTAATGTTTCCAGTCAAAACAAATTCCATCCCACCCAAACTAATCCTAAATCCATTGATCCTGATCCTGTGAAATTTGCAAAGCAAACCCAGATCAAGCAATAGGAATCAATCAAATGAAAAAAAAAGATCAAGATTTAACTTTAGACTGTCCACAGTAGACCTCTCCCCATTTCTAAGAGGTCTGTAAGGGGCGTGCATAAGTGCGCCACTGTGCCTACCGTCCCTGTCCTACTGTCCTATTGTTCTCTTTTATCGGTACTTTTTACAAACAACTACTATATTGTACATGCTTGACAAAATAAATAAATAAAATAAATAAATAAAAATAAATAAATAAATAAAAAATAAAATAAGATGGGTTATTTGGATTAACTCATATTGATCTAGGGCAGTATTTCAGATAAATAGATCCCATCGAGGGAGGACAGTCCTTCCAGGCCAAAGGATTAGGAAAAAATACTTGCCACGTAGGAAAAATAGTTCTCATTCAGTATGGTAAGAAAAAGAGAGGATTTCCTATACGTTTATTTTAAACAAGAAATTTTGGGAAATTTCTCTTGGATGGAGTGCGAGGTTCTGAGTCTTCATTAAACATTCATTGAACACTGGGCCTATCTAACAAAATGAGATTCAATGCAGATAAAAGTAAGGTTTTACATTTAGGCAAGAAAACTCAACTGTATAAGTATAGACTAGGTAAAACCTGGCTTAATGCCAGTAACTGTGAGAGGGATTTTAGAGTTCTAGTGGACAATCACTTAAATACGAGCCAACAGTAGGGGGCAACAGCGAAAAAAGCCAATGCAATCCTAGGCTGCATTAATAGAGGGATAGAATTAAAATCACATGAAGTTCTAATGCCACTTTACAAAGCCTTAGTAAGACCACACTTGAAATACTGCATCCAGTTCTGGTCACCACAATATTTAAAAAAATGTTGATACTCTGGAAAGAGTGCAGAGAAGAGCAACAAAAATGATTAGGGACTGGAGGCTAAAACATACGAAGAACAATTACAAGAATTGGGTATGTCTAAAGAAAAGAAGGATTAGGGGTGACATGATAGCACTGTTACTATACTCGAGGGGCTCCTACACAGACGAGGGGATCAAACTATTTCCCAAAGTACCAAAAGACAAGTCAAGAAATAATGGTTGGAAATTAACCAAGGAGAGAAGCAACCTAGAACTAAGGAGAAATTTCCCAATGCTGAGAGCAATCAACCAATGGAATAACTTGCCTTGAGAAGTTGTGGGTGCAGACGTTCAAAAAGAAACTGGACAACCATTTGTCTGAAATGGTATATAGGACTTCCTGCTTGAGCAGGGGGTTGGAACTTGGACTAGAGCACCTCTTGGGTCCCTTCCAACTCTATTATTCTATGTTCTAATTACAAACTGGTCAAGGAATGTGTGTAATGTCTAGTCATTCATTATACAACCGCCTCTTTTCTGTAAGGGGCCAGATAACAAATATTTTAGTGACCTTGGCCCAAGCAAGATTAGAGATTTTGGCAATACAGAGCCCTGCTCTGTGGGCATGGCTGGCAGGTCTAGAGATCAAAGAACAGGGCAGCTATTGGGTAGTGCCAGCCTACCAATAAGAAGATTGCTGCAGATAGACCATTGCTATCCAGCACGTCCTAAGGCTCAGTTGAGGCTCACACCTGAACATCTGCTGCCTGCCTGTCCCTTCTTAGTTCATAAGCTGTAAGGTGGTGTGTTCCAGATTTGGCCTGTGTATCATATAGTTTGCCTGCCCTTGGTCTATGTAGCCTCAATGGCTACTTCCCTTAAATCCAGAAAAATTTACATGAACAAACCACTCACAATCCATTTTGGAAGGTGTGTACAGCTAGGGAAGCTTTGAAGTGATAGAAAGACCAAAGACAAAACAACAGCAAAAAAAAAATCAAGGGCAACAGAAGTAGCATCTTCTTAACAATCTCCAGTTATAAAATAAGCTAAGGCACCTTGGCAACAAAATTGAAAAATCAAAGCCCTTTTCACAAGGGAAGACAACTGTTGAAAAATTACATGGTGGATTCCAACTCAGAATCAGAGAATGTCCCGGTGGCTCATTAATACATCATCTTATAATAAGATGGGGAGGCATCTGTTGCAGAATATAAACCTTGCCAGATGTTAAAAGGGGAAAGATTTGTCTTAAAATAGCTATGGAAATAAAGGCCTGCTCTGTTTTCTAATGAAATTATTTGGGACAGGAATAAGGATTGGTCCTTAAACTTATTTGTTCATTGATTTGCTTCAGCTATGATGCCATCCAACTCCAAGCCAACTCTGGGCAGCTCACAATATAAAAATAACATAAATACCACAAAATAAATAGAAATACAATTAGGGAAATAAACCAAATACCAAATGCAAATAACATATACATAAAATATATGTAACAGGAGAGGGGGGAAATCCATCCACCCTACCACAAGGCCTGGGAGAACAGCTGATATTATATGCATAATGTCTTCTGGGTCCTTGCATCAAGACAGGCTATACATAATTAATTCACTAATACACACATAGACACACGCACACGTCTGTCTCTCTGTCTGTGTATGTGTGTGTATTTGCCCCTCCCCAATTCCTTTGGGACTTGAAGAGATATGAAATGAAATGAGAGGAGAAAAGTGGTATATACATGTGATGGGCCACAACTCAATCTTGCATTTCTCAAATATCCTCATTAGTAATTTCAAATTTAAAAATTAACTTTGAAATGGCCTTGGCATGGTGACCAAAAAGATTTTTTTTTTGCATTTTCCAAGAGCACTTCTCCTGCACGTCTCCTATCAGGGCAAATAATTGAAAATGATGGTTTTTGAAAAGAAGGTAGGACATTGGAATTCGACAGATTCAGGAGGTGATCACTAGATCCAATTCTCTTTGTATTTAGAACACTGACCCCTGCACTTGGTTTTTCTAGATTTAAAAAAATAAAATTAGTGAGGAGTGTTGGCCCTCTTCCCACGTTCAGGAAATAGGAGTTTATTTATCGTTCTTATACGCTGCCCAACTCCCGCAGGACTCAGGGCGGCTTACAGCATAATGAAAGAACAATTCATACAAAAGAATACTAATAATTAAAAATAATTACAAAAATTAAAAACAGATCAACATTCATACATGGGGGATTGATCTCTATTTCACCCCGCCTGCAGGAAGAGCCATGTTTTAACGGCTTTGCGGAAGGCCAGTAGGGTGGGGATAGTCCGGATCTCTGGAGTTGGTTCCAGAGAATTGGAGCTCCCACAAAGAAGAATCTCCCCCGCGGTCCCGCCAACCGACATTGCTTGGTTGATGGGACCTGGAGGAGACCAACTCTGTGGGACCTAACCGGTCGAAGGGAGACATGCGGTAGGATGCGGTCCCGCAGGTAACCTGGCCCTGAGCCATGTAGGGCTTTAAAGTTGATAGGAGCCTTGGAATATACTTTAATGTATTTAATATACTTTAATGGATTTAGATTGGGTATTGCAATCTTAAAGAGACTGCATCAAGTCTGACAGAGCCCTCTCTACTTCAACTTATACCTAGTACAATCAAGGCAGAGTTGAGTTGAGCTTCTTTGTCACACTTTCTATTTTCCCAGGACTCAAATATCTTTTACGTAATAGCTCAACATTCCTCACCCTCCTTCTTATCTGGCTGAAACCCACATTCCATCAGAGGGAGTTAGGATCCGCCATGCTAAGTGCCACATTCCTTGCTCAAGAAATGTTTGAAAGCAACAAAGAAAAGGTGAAGGAGAAGCAAAGCAAAGGAGGGCAGTAATGAAGGAAAGACAATCAGAGGACAATTTTGAAGTTTGGGGACAATCCTCTTATTGCCCTGATTACAATGCAAGCCAGATTCGAAAGCCTCATATTGTGAACTATCCAGGTTCCCATGTAGAGTAGAGTAGAGTAGAGTAGAGTAGAGTAGAGTAGAGTAGAGTAGAGTAGAGTAGAGTAGAGTAGGAGTAGGAGTAGGAGTAGGAGTAGAGTAGAGTAGAGTAGAGTAGAGTAGAGTAGAGCAGAGCAGAGCAGAATTCTTTATTGACCAAGTGTGATTGGACACACAAGGAATTTGTCTTCGGTGCATAAGCTCTCATTGTACATAAAAGCTATAAGTGATAAATCATATTATATTCAAAGTATTATGGCCAATCAGCAAACTTCCAGAAATATCTGTAACTCCCAGAATTCCCCAATATTTCCCACTGTGGCCTTCCCTAATTGATGAAAGCTGATTAAGATTCTGATCTAATTCCAGGTCTGTAAGCCAAAGCAATTTATGTTATGATTGAGAACCATCTCTTCAGAAAAATTTCTTTAAAATGGGCATTCCTGTAATAATAAGGTGTCCTCACATTGAGATGTTAAAGATAGAATTTCAATTTAATGCCCTGCCAGCACCTGTTTTCCACACTTCAGAAGGGTTTTAAGACATGATTGCCAAATAGAGGTAACTTTGTGATGAAGATTTTAAAAACATCAAAAATATTTGCTGTGCATAAAATATATCTGCTGGGCTACTGCCAATGACTTGAATCTGGCAGCTCCTGCAAACAGAAAAGCCGTCCAGCATTGCAATATTCATTAAGAAAATGCATAACCTTCTTCTCCCATCACTTAGTATTCAAGGTGGCTTAGCAGCTAAAAGCAATTATTAAGCCACAATATCAAAGTTATGAAAGAAAAATTGAACCAGATTCAGGTAGTCCTCAACTTATGACAACAATGGAGCCCAACATTTCTGTTGCTAACCGAGACATTTGTGAACTGAATTTTGCCCCATTTTACGACCTTTCTTGCCAGAGCTGGTTAAGTGAATCACTGAAGTTATTGACACTTAAGTGAATCTGGCTTCCCCATTGACTTTGTTTGTCAGAAAGTCGCAAAAGACAATTACGTGACCCCGGGACACTGCAACTGTCATAAATATAAATCAGTTGCCAAGCATCTGAATTTTGAGTATGTGACCATGGGGATGCTGCAACGGTCGTAAGTGTGAAAAACGGTCATAAGTCACTTTTCCAGTGCTGCTGTAACTTTGAACCGTCACTAAAGGAACTGTTGTAAGTCTAGGACTGCTTGTATAAACAACTTAGAATAACACAAAAAAAGTACCGTTAAAATAACTATATCCACTTATTCTAAAACCCAACTGCGAAATCAGCCAATAGGACAGAACCTTAGAATAAGAGAGAAAGGACCAAATAAACCCTCCTATTGCTTTTGAAATGGCCTAAAAAGATTTTTATAGCAATAGCAAAAGCACTTAGACTTATATACCGCTTCATAGTGCTTTACAGCCCTCTCTAAGCGGTTTACAGAGTCAGCATATTGTCCCCAACAATCTGGGTGCTCATTTTACCCACCTCGGAAGGATGGAAGGCTGAGTCAACCTTGAGCCGGTGGGATTTGAACCGCCGAACTGCAGCTAGCAGTCAGCTGAAGTAGCTTGCAGTGCTGCACTCTAACCACTGCGCCACCTTGGCTCCTATTTTAGAATATATTTTCCCATTTTAGAATATAGAATAACAGTTGGAAGGAACCTTGGAGGTCTTCTAGTCCAACCCCCTGCTTAGGCAGGAAACCCTATACCCGTGGTGGCGAACCTATGGCACGCGTGCCACAGGTGGCACGCGGAGCCATAGCGGCCGGCACGCGAGGGTTGCCCACCGGCAAACCGGAAGTGCAAAAAACCGCACTTCCGGTTTGCCGGTGAGCTGTTTTTTGCACTCCGGAGGGTTCAGGGAAGCTCCCTGAAGCTCCGGAATGCAAAAAACTACAAAACGGACAAACCGGAAGTGCACTTTTCCGCACTTCCGGTTTGTCCATTTTGTAGTTTTTTGCATTCCGGAGCTTCAGGGAGCTTCCCTGAACCCTCCGAAGTGCAAAAAACAGTTCACCGGCAAACCGGAAGTGCGTTTTTTCGCACTTCCGGTTTGCCGGTTTCGTCGTCCCAGGCTCCGGTAAGCCTTTGCGCGGGGGTGGGGGTGTGTGCGCATGCGCAGGGGGCAGCATGGGGGGGTGTTGTGCGCATGCGTGGGGGGGAGGGAATGGGTGTGGGCACGCGAGCGCGAGCGCTCCCCCCCTTTTTGGCACGCAAGCCTAAAAAGGTTTGCCACCACTGCCCTATACCATTTCAGACCAATGGTTATCCAATCTCTTCTTTAAAAACCTCTAGTTTTGGAGCGCGTACAACTTCTGGAGGCAAGTTGTTCCACGGATTAATTGTTCCAACTGTCAGGAAATTTCTCCTTAGTTCTAGGTTGCTTCTCTGCTTGACTAGTTTCTACCCATTGCTGGAATTTTCCAAGAGCACTTCTCCTATCAGGACAACTAATCTGGGAGTAGGGCGGCATATAAGAACACTAAAATAAATAAAATAAATAAATCTGAAATGATGGCTTTTGAAAACAAAGAAAGACATTGGAATTCTACAGAACCAGGAGGAGTTCACTAGATCCAATTCCCTTTGTATTTGGAAAAGTGAACCTGCACTTGGTTTTCCTGAAGACCAAGTAGGCTAGAATTTGCCGCCTTCATATTTGAGGAAAGGTAATAACATTTAATAGACCTGTTGGTGTGTTTTTTTTCTTGTTACAGAGCAATACGGGCAGGCCAAATAAAAAGAGGCACTTCAAGCATGATAGCCATAGAATATGTCAGAAACCTGCCTTATTGCAGGGAGATCATAATCTGTATTGAAAAAATTCTGGCTTCCCTTCCACCTCTCCATTATCACCTCGGCAGAGGGCTGATAAAGAGAATTACTTTGGCCTTATCATCAAGGAGTTTTATTCCAGCAACAATGACAGCAAAAAATAAAGATGCATTTATCTCCAGAGCAGGAAGAATAGAAGTGTCACCAGTTCTAATTCAATCAGACATCTAAAATATAGTAATTTGCTCGCACGGAACAAAATGTACATTCACCTCTCCGCTGCAACCCAGGGACACTTTCTGAACAGGTGATTCGAATCAGGGCAGAGGTGGTAACTTGGCGGCCTGGGTCACTGGAACCAGCAGAGACCCAGACCTGCCATGCCCCAGAACCGGCTCTCACGGCGGCACCGCCATTTTGTTTTTTGCTTCTGTGCACGCGCAGAAGCTGTTTTTTTGCTTCTGTGCATGCACAGAAGCTGGGTTTTTAGCACTGCGCATGCGCGCAACACGTGCGACGCATCAGGAAGCGAACTGGCAGCGAGGTAAGCTGGAACCCACCCCTGAATCAGGGACTAACTCTAGAAATTAGTTAAAAAAAAAAACCATGGAAATGTTTAATAATGCACAGGTGCTGAACTGCAGACTTACAAGAAAAGATGCATTCTAAGCATTCAAATAAATGTAAACGAACGTAACAAAACCAGAAGCGCTGGTATCTCATGAATATTTATATCCCACCTTCTTTTGAGGGATGCTGAAGAAACAATTGTTGCAAACCCTGCTGAGATTGCTTTTTAAAACCTGCAGACAACTTAGACCTTTTCTCAGCATCAACAAGTTGTGCTAATCTCTGTTCCTGCTTGTAGCAGGCAGCGTTAAGCCAAAGGGAAGCATCACACAGTAATGTTCAACAACGTATAGTTTTTAGTACGAGTTTCAGTGTGGAAGGAAGAATTGCAGACCTGGAATGGGGAATGAGAACGTGAAGCTAGCTCTGCTGGTTCACATCTAGGCCAATCTAATCAGCATTCCCTTTTCACACAATGACCCAATAGAAAGTAAACAAGATGTACCGTATTTTTTGGAGTATAAGATGCACCTTTTTCCTCCCTAAAAGTGGCTGAAAATTTGGGTGCGTCTTATACTCTGAATATAGCTTTTTCGAAGCTTTTTTCCCAGCCCTAACTAGGTGCTAACGATCTGCCCAGCTCTTACCTTGTAAGCTCTTTCATTGTTACTCTCTCTGAAGAAGGTTTTTCCAGCCCTAAGTCTTTGCAGGTTTTTTTTTCATTGCTCTAGTTGCTCCAAATAAGTTTTTTTTCTAGCCCATACCAGGTGCTAACGATCTTCCCAGTTCTTACTGGCTCTTTCATTGTTACTCTCTCCGAAGAAGGCTTTTTTTAAGCCCTAACCAGGGGATAAAATAATGTGCTGAAGCTGACCAGATTAAGGACGCTAGCCAGATGAATACCTGGTAGGCAGATTTTTCTCCCTATTTTCCTCCCCAAAAACTAAGGTGCGTCTTATACTTCAGTGCGTCTTATACTCCGAAAAATACGGTAAAATGAAGCAGTCTTTGTTTCTCACTTTGTTACTCTTGTGCACCTACTACGTAGAAGCAGGCAGCTCTCGTGCCTTCACACAGCACCCACTTTTCAAGGCTAGGAGCTTTTGATAATCCTGTGTTCTATAAATTCGGTTTCTCTGTGACGAGAAAGACAGACATCCTCCTGCATCCTAATTTACAGTACATGCTATTTTTACTGGGCATGCTCACACAATACACTAACCTAGTTTGCAAATAGGCTTCTAGAGATAACATACTCTTTTCTATCGGGAGATTCACATTAGTCTGTAATAGTCACAAGTCAGTAGGAGTCTGACAGCCCTTTTTCTGACAAGTTTAAATTTCTTAGTTGGAAACCAAACTTTTCCTGATTTAAAGTTGTAACCAAGATTGCAATTAAGGCTGTAAACCAGAGATGGCTGTTTGTCTATTTACGGTATTTATTTATTTAAAATAACCTTATGGTCCATTAACAACATCTATGATTTTCTCAGCATCCTTCGGTCACATGATCACCATTAAAGTTAGTATGTATTATTAAATTCCTGATCTACGGGGTTCTTTTTCTACCTTCCCCTGCAGAGCAAGCAGCTTACTCTCTTGAAATCCTTCCTCTCCAATCTCCTTGCTCTGTGGAGGGTAAGAGGAAGGGTCAGGCAAAAGAGATATTGCCTGCAGAAATTGCTTCTTGTTCTTCGCCTCCCATTTCCCAGAAAGAAGAAATTGGACAAACAAAAGCAAAGGTGTGAAAGGGAGTTGCCTTCTCACTTTCCCACCAAAAACCACTGTTGCAGTCCTATGATTTCTCACTTAGCGGCTGCTTTGCTTAGCTCAGGGGTCGGCAACCTTAAACACTCAAAGAGTCACAAAGGTCCTAACTGGAAGCCCCCAGTTCAATTCTGGAGCCGACCGGAAGTCCGGTTCTCCCACCATAGTGTCTCCTCCTAGCGTGGCGTCCTTCTTCCTCTGCCGACTGGAAATCTGGTTCCCCCACCATAGAGTCTCCTCCAAGCACAGCTTCCTTTTTCCTTTGCTGACCAGAAGACTAGTTCCCCCACCATAGAGTGTCCTTTTGCGTGGCGTCCTTTTTCCTCTACCTGTCCTAACCAAAAGCCCTATCAATTATGGAGCTGACTGGTGACAGGGAGCCGCAACAGAGGGATGAAAGAGCCACATGTGGCTCCAGAGCCGCAGGTTGCTGACCCCTGGCTTAGCTGGTCCAAATTAGGCTCATTAAGTGAGGACTACCTGTATTATTTGCAGTAAAGTCTCCCTTCAATCTAATCAAACTCCTGGTGACTACAGCGGAAGAATAGTTTGACATTATCTTCTTAAAGGACATTTTTGCAACTTTCCAACAGTTCTGATATGTTTGGGGGTTCCTCATCCAAGTAATAACCATGTCTCAACTCTACGTAGCTTCCAAAATTAACCATGGGTGTGTGGGTATTGTCACTTACTGATAACACTGGTTGCATTTAAGATTTATCCAACCACAGAAAATAAAAAGTGAAGATTGTTAAAATGCAAACAAAAGAGCTGTATTACCCAGAGCTGATCATCCATTCCTGGTGGGTTCTTTTTAATGAAAGCACCATAATAAGTAGCGATATTTCGGTGATGAGAGTATTTCTTTAGCATGTTAATTTCTTGTTTAATTTCTTCTTCTTCATCCTGGAGAAAAAGAGGGTAAAAACAGTGTCTTCAATTCAACAACAGGCTTATTATCACAGAGATTGTTTCTCTTCATCAGTTGATGCAGACAAACAAAAACAATTCATTTGCTTTTATTTCCACCACTCTGTTTCCTCTTTTATCCCTTTATTATAGAACAAATTTAGCTCCACTTGTAAATATTTTCCATTTCCTTTACATTAGGCTGCTTGGTGTTTTGGCTTCATGCAACAATGAAGTTAATTGGATTACGGTAGAGAGAAACAATCAGAGACTTCACAATCACAAGCACCCTTAAAAGATTTGGATGCAGCCTCTTGAGGTCTCCAGAAATAGTTATGAAACAATTCTGGTCACTGCTGGGGGAGAAAACATATTAAACATATGATTAGAGCAGGGGTCCCCAAACTTGGCAACTTTAAAACTTGTGGACTTCAACTCCCAGAATTTTCCAGCCAGCTGGCTGGAGAATTCTGGGAGTTGAAGTCCACAAGTCTTAAAGTTGCCAAGTTTGAAGACCTCTGGATTAGAGATTAATCTCATTACCTATATTTAACTTTAAACAATTTAAAGTGAAGTAAAATTATAATTGATCTGGGTTTTTGTCTTCTTTTTAAGCGTGGCCACTGTTTGAGCATCAGAAAAGCACCATTAGAGGAGCCTTGGAGGACTGAAAAAACCAATTTCCAAAAGAACAATCTGTGAAATGTGCAGACTGTTTTACAGTAATCTACAGTACTTCAAACTAACTTTTACAATCCAAATTTGTAAAGTCAATTGTAGTTTACACTAAAGGCATATGGTTCTGCTTCCTATACAAACTAATATTCTACTCAATTCCAGCTGGAGTTTAAATGGGGCCTGGACTTTATGAGCCCGAAAGTAGGAAATGCTCTTTCACACATGTGCAAAACCAAAATATAGAGGACGGTGGACTGAAGATGAACGAATGGCAGAGGGAACTGAAAGAAAGGAATAAGGCTAGAGGGGCTTAGAGTTGGTTGGTTGGTTGGTAGAATGTGAATAAAGAAAATACGATAAAGAAAAAATCGTAACTAGCAAACACACACATTTCTCGCACTTTTCTATCTTCAGGAAGGCCAGAAGATTTGTGTGCATATCATCTTTTAAAAGATTTGAAACCCTTCATTACTTGCACAGTAGTCAAATGATGTGTCTCCACAATGAAAATAAGGCATAGCTGGTTCCAAGAATAACTACTTAGATTCTAGGGAGATTCTGACATTGAATTAGTGTATTTTGTATTACTTTATTTTAGAAGACATGCGTTTTTATTTTACGGACTGTAGACTTGCAGCATTTATTAATATACATTATTATAGTAGCTCATATTATATTTTTAATAGAGACTCTGCTATGTTGGTATTTTACCACATCCATTTGGTTTATTCTTGGGTTGTATGTTTTATAAACCTTGCTGGTTATTGACCGAATATGTTACTCTTCTTTCATGCAAAAATCAGCATGCGGTGTATGTGTATGTTTATCTATACATTCAAACACACATCTCCCATACAGAGTTTTATTCCTTGCATCTGATGAAATAAAGCAAAATCACAATCTTTTTCATTCAAACAACACATACATAGATATATGCGTACATGACTCCACAGACAAGTTCCTGCAGTTTTCTTGGCAAGATTTTCAGCAGGCCTTTACCATTGCCTGTTGCTTAAGGCTAAGAGAAAGTGACTGGCTCAAGATCATCCAGCTGGCTTCATATTTAAGGCAGGATTAGAACTCATGGTTTCCTGGTTTCTATCCTTACTCCTTTAACCACTACATCAAACTGGCTCTCATTTTAAAAATGTACACAGATTTTTTTTTAAAGAAACAAATAACAGTCAACCAAGTATCTCATAATATGAAAAAGAAGGTTGTTTGTTTGCTTAAAGATAGGCATAAGTAAGCTTTTGGATGGGCCACACATAATGGAAGGGAGGGGCAGATTTAAAAGCCCACTTAATAAATATAAAACTGTATGAGGATGGAGGAAATAATTTTTGAGGTTTTGTTAATTGAATATGCTAATTTTAAAGATCACACTATAGCAGTGGTTCTCAACCTTCCTAATGCTGCGCCCCGCGCCCGTGACCCCACCATGAACCACCCCGCTGCCGGCCCCGTGACCCCTGCCTCCATTTGGGTTTTTTACCCTCTGCGCATGTGCAAAGCGTTCTGCGCATGCGCAGCGGGTAAAAGAACCCAAATGGTGCATCCGGGCAAAGTCTCCCGACCCCTGTGAAAGGATCGTTTGACCCCCCCAAAGGGGTCGCGACCCCCAGTTGAGAACCGCTGCAGTATAGTGTTCATACATTGTCCACTCCCCGATCCCAAATAGCAATTAAGTATTAATGAATAGGGTGGGCGCTTAAGTAGTAGTGAATGAATGGGGGGGGGGGGAAGCAATGTGTAAGAGAAAGAATGAAAGAAAGAAGAAATTGTTGCGATTCGTGAGAGAGTGCACAAGAAGCTCATTTAATTTGTCTTTTTTAAAGCAAATTCTTTCTGAAGACAATTTCACACTATATTTCTAGGCAAGACACGTAGCCATAAATCTTAAAGATAGCATGTGGTTTAGTGAATTAAAACTCTTATTAAACAATTCCTAGAGTGCTTACATTTCCACAAAAACATTAAGTCATTTTATACTTTTCCTTCTGGGTTTCTGTAGCAAGAAAAATTGTTTATTTTCCCCATAAAAAGACTAGCAAGCCGAATACCTAGAAAATCCCTGTTCCTTTTGTCAACTGGGTGTCCCAGTAATTTTTTTTTTAAGTGTTTCATTAAAGATCTAAGTAAATGGTCCTTTCTGCGGAATATAGGTTGCAACCAAATAGAATACCATGTTTCCCCGAAGGGAGGGAGGTATAGTGTCTTCAACAGCTGGTGCACCACAGATATCTAGAAGACTTAACTTCTTGCAGACATTAGCAATTTTTATATTAACATTCATTTCAAAGAGGACAGACCAGGGGTGAAATTCAAATTTTTTCCCTACTGGTTCTGTGGCCGTGGCTTGGGAAGGATACTGCAAAATCCCCATTCCCACCCCACTCTGGGGCCAGCCAGAGGTGGTATTTGCCGGTTCTGCGAACTACTCAAAATTTCTGCTACCGGTTCTCCAGAACCTGTCAGAACCTGCTGGATTTCACCCCTGAAAGAAATGCAATAAAATCAACTGCCAACGGTTGCAGGAACTGGGTATGTCTAGTCTTATGAAAAGAAGGACCAGGGGAGACATGATAGCAGTGTTCCAATATCTCAGGGGCTGCCACAAAGAAGAGGGAGTCAAACTATTCTCCAAAGCACCTGAGGGCAGGACAAGAAGCAATGGGTGGAAACTAAACAAGGAGAGAAGCAACTTAGAACTAAGGAGAAATTTCCTGACAGTTAGAACAATTAATCAGTGGAAGAACTTGCCTCCAGAAGTTGTGAATGCTCCAACACTGGAAGTTTTTAAGAAGATGTTGGATAACCATTTGTCTGAAGTAGTGTAGGGTTTCCTGCCTAGGCAGGCGGTTGGACTAGAAGACCTCCAAGGTCCCTTCCAACTCTGTTGTTATTATTATATACTATTGTAAATAAATAAAACCTCAAACTGTTTTGTGTAAAACTTTACACCCATGACAGAAATTAAAACCTAATCGAATCATTATTGATTTATTATTTTATCCACATTACAGTATTTTACACAAGCAGCAACAACGGGCGTATGTGCTTTGTAAAATAAAAGCTAGGAATGTATTAGTTATGAAGGATGGGCAATGTTGCGGTGACAGAGGAGGCAATTCACACAAAGGATCTTATAAAAGTCCAGATCAATTGCAGCCAGCTGTTTGATTGGTAGGACCACTGTACTCTCTATTCAGGTGTTAAAAACATGCTGACCCAGCTTCCTGTTTGACAAAACTGAATCTCAAAGGCTGGCAAAGGTAAAGGAAAAACCACATGGAATGATCAAGAGACTGAAACTCCAGAGGAAACGAGAATCTGTGTAAGCAAGGAACACACTGGACAATTTTCTTTGTTGGTAAAAATGGAGCTCAGGTTAAGGCCTGAGTAAGCAACTGGCATCTACTCAGGGGTGAAATTCAAAAATTTCCCCTACCGGTTCTGTGGGCGTGGCTTGGTGGGCGTGGCAGGGGAAGGTTACTGCAAAATCTCCATTCCCACCCCGCTCTGGGGCCAGCCAGAGGTGGTATTTGCCGGTTCTCCGATCTACTCAAAATTTCCACTACCGGTTCTCCAGAACCTGTCAGAACCTGCTGAATTTCACCCCTGCATCTACTCCTACCGAGACACACATCTCCCAAATTAATGGAAATGTCTATAACAAAAATATTTCACCGTTTCATTGTTAAATATATTTATGCTAGTGGCCTAAATCAAACATGTTCTCTCAATACCAGTGTTCACACTTGTGTTCTTGTGATATTTCAAGAGTGCTAAAATTGATGCCAGGCGTATAAGTTCTGTTTTGTTTTCCTATTAGTTATCATTCAAATTGCATAAAGCAGAGTATTTTATAAAGTGTTCCAAAAGGGAAGAAAATTTCATAGAACATTTCATGAATGGAGTGGAGTGTGATCGCCACTTATTTTGTGTTTAGGTGTCCAAAGAATAGGTGTGCATATCCCATTTTTCAATCTACAGTCATCTCGCCAGAAGTCTGTAGCCTCCCTGACTCATGTGTTAATTATATCCCAAGGAAAGCCTTCATGCTGTGCTTCTTGAATAGTGACACAACTATTGTTACTGAAGAGAGCTGTTCCTTTAAGGAACCTTTGGACAATATTCTCTAAGACAAACATGCAATAATTGTCCATCCAACTTGTTATGTATTAAGGTTAAACTGTCCGCTGTTCTGAGCGGGAAAAGGGAGCCCGCTGATTGGCTGAACCAGTCGACAGCCCTGTATAAAAGAGAGAGCTGTCAGGCTGGTTCAAGGGTGGGTTCCTACCAGTGCGGTCCAGTGCGCAGCTCCGGTAGGGACCCGCCAACTATGCAATTTGCGCACGATGGCTCCGGTACCATCTTCGCTGGTCCATTGCGCGCCACCATCTTTTTGGGGCAATTTTTTGCTTTTTTTGCTTCCTGCGCATGCGCGGAAGCAAAATCTCGCTGAAATCTTGCGAGGAGACAAATCTCGCGAGGGGAAGCAAATAAATGATTAAATAGTAATTATTGTTGTACCTTGTGCAAGTCTCTCCTTGCTCAACAAAGCACATAAGCAATACATATTGTTTGTTGAACAGCATGCAAAATATTTTTTAAAACAATCACCAAATCACATAGCTGTCCTTTGTTAATGAGGTTCCCCCTCCCCGAAGACACTAAATGTCTTGATGCTGGCCTTTCTATGAAATGAACTGGCACTTTTTAAAAAAATACTGTGATTATTGGCAATTCTCCATGTGTATTGTTCAAACTCGAGCCAATGGAAACCAAATCAACATTTAAATAATTTCTGGATGCTTTCAAATTCTTGAATAAATTGCCTTGCACTTTAATCATACACATTCATAATTTAGAAAGTGAGATAAGAATACATTACCCCAGTGACATCCATGACTTTAATCGCTGCAAGTTGCCCGGTTTTAACATGACGGCCCTAGAACAAATCAAACAAATAAGTCAGTTAGATTTCACAGTTGTACATCAGGGCCAATAAAATTTATCAACAAAGCTTCCAAGTCATCAATTCTCATAAATTGGACAGGCCTTATCTCCAAATATAATTTATTCCCGCTTGATTGCTTCATCCCTTTAAGGTAAGTAGTGCAAAGTTAGAAGTCAACAGCATCACTTCATTAGCTTGATTATCTATGAAGACATATATTTAACAGATTTCAGAAGCAGGCAAACATTTTGGCTCCCGGACACATTTCAAATGTTGAGAATGTGTAACAATCCTGATCATAAAATGACTGCTGTAGGAAACTCACTTAGCAAAGGACCTGGTCATATTGTATAACAGAACTCTACCAATCTTATATTCTTAAGTATTTGCTTTGCAGGGAGTGGAAACAAACACAAAGGAGCATTCGTAATATTTAATTATCCAAAAAGGGTCACTGAGTCAAAGCAGTGAACACATGAAATATGCAATTACATCCCATTCCAGCCAGCCAATCTGTGCAGATAGCCAAATGTTAGTTATTCATTCTGATGGAAGTAGTTTTAGCATCTACGTTTTTCCTGCTGAGGAAAAAATAATGTGGGTGGTTTCGTCGTTAATTTACTGGTCTATTGGCAGTGCATTAAACCTCGCAGGGGTCTCCAACCTTGGCAATTTTAAGACCTGTGGACTTCAATTCCCAGAGTTCCTCAGTCCACAAGTCTTAAAAGTTGCCAAGGTTGGAAACCCCTGCATTAAAGCACTCATATGACAATATGACAACCGTAACAGACTCCACAATGGCAACAGCAGCCATTTCTGGGTTTTGCCTTCCTGGAGATTGTAAGATACGGTCACAACCGACATTCATATATGAACACTGAAGAACACCCTCTCAGTTCCCACAGTGTACCCATCCTCTAAGTGTGGCAGCCCTGAAGATCCAAAGAGAAAAATGGCCTCCAGGGCTGACATGAAGGTCACCAGAGAAGAAAATAATGAAGAAGAATAATGGTGAAAAAAATAAGGTTCTACATTTAGGCAAGAAAAACAAAGTGCACAGGTACAGTATATGTGGTACCTTGCTCAACAGTAGTAACTGTGAGAGGGATCTTGGAGTCTTAGTGGACAACCATTTAAATATGAGCCAGCAGTGTGCAGCAGCTGCCCAAAAAGCCAACACAGTTCTAGGCTGCATTAACAGAGGGATAGAATCAAGATCACGCGAAGTGTTAATACCATTTTATAATGCCTTGGTAAGGCCACACTTGGAATACTGCATACAGTTTTGGTCACCACGATGTAAAAAGGATGTTGAGACTCTAGAAAGAGTGCAGAGAAGAGCAACAAAAATGATTAGGGGACTGGAGGGTAAAACATATGAAGAACGGTTGCAGGAACTGGGTATGTCTAGTTTAATGAAAAGAAGGACCGGGGTGACATGATAGCAGTGTTCCAATATCTCAGGGATTGCCACAAAGAAGAGGGAGTCAAACTGTTCTCCAAGTCACCTGGGGGTAGAACAAGAAGCAATGGGTGGAAACTAAACAAGGAGAGAAGCAACTTAGAACTAAGGAGAAATTTCCTGACAGTTAGAACAATTCATCAGTGGAACAGCTTGCCTCCAGAAGTTGTGAATGCTCCAACACTAGACATTTTTAAGAAGATGTTGGATAACCATCTGTCTGAAGTAGTGTAGGGTTTCCTGCGTAAGCAGGGGGTTGGACTAGAAGACCTCCAAGGTCCCTTCCAACTCTGTTATTATTATATTATTATGACAGTATTATATGTAGTGTGCTAAGAGTGTACATAAGTACATAGGCAGGTGGTAGGAATGGAATAAGGACAAAAAGGACAAGTTGTAACAGACCTTCAAGAACATCTAACTTCTCTATACCTGGGGCAAGAATCAACACTTTCACATGCACACATATTGGATACCATATCCAATAGCTAAGGGGCGGCCACAAAAAAGAAGGGGTCAACCTTATTCTCCAAAGCATCTGAAGGCAGGACAAGAAACAATGGATGGATACCAATCAAGAGAGAACCAAACTAGAACTACGGAGAAACTTCCTAAAAGTGAGAATAATTAACGAGCAGAACAGGTTGCCTCCAGAAGTTGTGAGTGCTCCAACCCTGGAAGTTTTTATTTATTTATTTATTTATTTGGTCGTTTTTATATGCCACCCAACTCTCGTAGGACTCAGGGAAAGGCATTTCCCTGCTCATACAGCGGCATTGGCTTTTTTTCCCTGCCCCTCTGCGGTTTGTGCCATCTGTACTCATGCCATCCCCAGAAAGAAGAGAGCCCTCCAGGCTGGTGAAAGCTGGGAGCCGAGTGCTGAAGACAGAGCCCTTCCCTGGGGACTATCTATCTATCTATCTATCTATCTATCTATCTATCTATCTATCTATCTATCTATCTATCTATCTATCTATCTATCTATCTATCTATCTATCTATCTATCTATCTATCTATCCATCCATCCATCCATCCATCCATCCATCCATCCATCCATCCATCCATCCATCCATCCATCCATCCATCCATCTATCTATCTATTAAAGAGATTGGACAACCATTTGTCTGAAACGGTGTAGAGTTTCTGCTTGAGGAAGGGGTTGGTCCAATTCTGTTTTTCTGTCATTCGTATCATTAAATAAGTGCAGAAGTGCTACATCCAACCCACCGATTTCTCTAAAATATTCTTCCCTTTTCAAATTATTTTGAATTATTTTTAAATCATATTTTCTGTAAGGGGTGAAATTCATATTCTCTGTAAGGGGTGAAATTCAAAAATTTTCCCTACCGGTTCTGTGGCCGTGGCTTGATGGGCGAGGCAGGGGAAGGATACTGCGAAATCTCCATTCCCTCCCCACTCTGGGGCCAACCAGAGGTGGTATTTGCTGGTTATTTTTTATTTATTTTTGTCAAGTACATACTCAAAAATTCTGCTACCGGTTCTCCAGAACCTGTCAGAACCTGCTGGATTTCACCCCTGTCTGTAAGGCAGAAAAAGTAGGAGAAATTCTCTGCCAAACTCTATGATTAATAGATTTTTGTCACATTATAGGCCATATGAGACCTTCCATTGGAGAGAGGAAATGGCAGATGGGGGGGATGAGGAATGAAATGGCTCTTTAGCAGGGAGCACAGGGTCACTTATTAAATATAATTATGTTTTCATCATTCTTGGATATTTCTTTCTTTCTTTTTTGCCTCAGGCTACATCATTTATTAATTAGGATACATTTTCAACTCAACTGCAGTCTTTACCACTATCTGCCGATAGTGCCATCATTGATATCTTCCATCAAACATGCACCTGCATATCTACTGTTTTTTAAATAATTTATTATATTATTTTGCACATAATCCTCAATTTACAACAGTTCATTCAGTGACCATTCAAAGCTACAAGGGCACTGAAAAAAGTGGCTTTTGACCATTTTTCACACTTAGGACCACTGCAAAATCCCCACAGTCTTGATCCAAATTCAGATGCTTGGCAACTGACTCATATTTATGACGGTTGCAGTGTCCTGGGCTCATGTGGGAGCCGAGGTGGCGCAGCGGTTAGAGTGCAATACTGTAGGCTACTTTAGCTGACTGTGAGTCAGCAGTTCAAATCTCACCGGCTCAAGGTTGACTCAGCCTTCCATCCTTCCGAGGTCAGTAAAATGAGGACCCAGATTGTTGGGGGCGATATAAATATACATTGCTTACTGGTGTAAACCGCTTAGAGAGTGCTTGCACTATGAGGTGGTATGTAAGTCTCACTAATAAATAAATAAATAAATGTGATAATCTCTGGCAACCTTCTGACAAGCAAACTCAATGGGGAAGCCAGATTCATTTAACAACCGTGTTACTAACTTAACAACTGCAGTGATTCACTTAACAACTGTGGCAAGAAAGGTCATAAGTTGGGACAAAACTCACTTAAAACTGTCTCACTTAGCGACAGGAATTCTGGCCTCCATTGTGGTTGTAAGTCGAGGACTACCTGTATCATTTGTCACAGAGGAATATCCCTTGCAAAAATTTTCATTTCCAGTCACAGTATCCAAGCTTACCTAGATAGACAGTAATGCAATTCATTTACTGACCGTTCACAGTTACAACAGCACTGAAAAGAGTGACTTATGACCATTTTTCACATTTATTTGTTTATTTATTATGTATTTATGTATTTATGTATTTATGTATTTATGTATGTATGTATGTATGTATGTATGTATGTATGTATGTATGTATTTATTTATTTATTTATTTATTTATTTATTTATTTATTTATTTATTTATTTATTTATTTATTTATTTATTTATTTATTTATTTATTTATTTATTTATTTATATTTGTATGCTGCCCAATTCCCAATGGGACTCTGGGCGGCTCACAGCATATTGAATACAAAATCTACAAAACTGTTAAAAGATTTAAGAACAAAATTAAAACAATATAAACAATTAAAACATTTAAAAGCATTTAAAAAAACCACAATTTAAAAACCCCAAAATTCACTCATGGGGCCAAGAGTGATCGGTGTTGTATTAAAATCATTGGCCCCAGGCCTGTCGACAAAGCCATGTTTTAACTGCTTTTCTGAAGGCTGGCAGGGTGGGAATAATGCAGATCTCGGGGGGGAGTGTATTCCAGAGAGCCGGTGCCACCACAGAGAAGGCCCTTGTTTGTGGGCCCGCCAGCCGACATTGTTTGGCTGACGGGACCACCAGCAGGCCAACTCTGTGGTCTTATGACCCTTATGACCCTTGCAGCATCTTCATGATCACATGATCAAAATTCAGATGCTTGGCAAGTGGTTCATATTTATGATGGTCGCAGGGCAAAGTCAATGGAGAATCCAGATTCACTTAGCAACCATGCTACTGACTTAACAAATGCAATGATTCAACATAACAACTGTGACAAGAAAAGTCTTAAAGTGGGGCACTCACTTAACAAGCATTTCACTTAGCAACCTAAAGTTTGGGATCAATTCTGGTCGTAACTCGAGGACTACCTGTACCTAGTGTGTCTCAACTTGCAAATTTATCCAAGTGGACATTTCAAAGCTGTCACTGTTTTTGGCTTGAATATTCATTTAGGCTGAACACTGTTTTTCTAATGATCCTTAAAGCACAATCGCAAAGCTAGTAAACTCGAAAATGTCAATGTGTCACCTAAGTACAAATCCAATGTTCATGAATAGAACAGAACAGAAAAAAAGTATATTGGGTTTGCATTGTTGATTCATATCAATTCCCCCATCATCCCCGGCCAATATGAGCATAATGACAAATGTAATGATATCTAGAGATCCAAAATCAATAGCAATAGCACTTAGACTTATATACTGCTCCTTAGTGCTTAATTCTCTAAGCGGTTTACAGAGCTCAGCATATTGCCCCCAACAATCTGGGTCCTCATTTTATCGACCTCAGAAGGATGGAAGGCTGAGTCAACCTTGAGCCCGGGAGATATGAACAGCTGAACTGCAGCTAGCAGTCAGCTGAAGTAGCCTGCAGTGCTGCACTCTAACCACTGCGCCACCTCGGCTCATCAAAATTTGCTGATTTTGGAAGTC
Source organism: Diadophis punctatus similis (assembly GCA_023053685.1). Classification (NCBI taxonomy): domain Eukaryota; kingdom Metazoa; phylum Chordata; class Lepidosauria; order Squamata; family Dipsadidae; genus Diadophis; species Diadophis punctatus. The sequence goes on from JALIGW010000005.1 coordinate 64,993,663, forward strand.
AGCATTCCTTAAACTGAAGGAAATTAATGTACTATTAAGACTATCCCAAAGGTGCTTTTTTTCAAGAGGCAACTGGACTTTCTGGTTTTTCTTTGCAGATGTTTTGCTTCTCATCCAAGAAGAGAAACGTCTTCAAAGAAAAACCAGAAAGTCCAGTTGCCTCTTCAAAAAAAGCACCTTTGGGACAACTATGACTGAGAATCTCCAAAGACTGTAAAGACTAATTGATGCAAGTGTCCAACATTTGATACATCAGCTCTTCGTACAATCAAGGGACACTGGCTTGAGATGGGTGGCTATAAAAATTGAACAAACAAATTTGAGGCGATTTTGAGTAATTTTCCAGTCTTACTCAGAGAGTGCTGAAATCTAAACCTGAAACATCACATAAAATACCAGGCATTCTGTTACTGAACTATTGTTGCTTCTTCTAACAAGATTAGCTGTGTAGAAATAAATCTATGAGTAAAGAATAAGAAGGAGTTTATTGGATGAGATAAACAAAGGAACATCTGTCAAGTAGCCTATTTCCATCAAAGGTCAGAGATGCTTCCGGAAATCCTATAAGCAAAGCTTAAAGGCAATAATACTGCTCTAATTAACCTTTGTTTATCCTACCCATCTTTCATGACCCTAGTCTGTATTATTCTTTATTGGCCCAGGGGTGGTTTCTACTTCCTTCCCCACTGGTTTGTATCACGACGGAAGTGCACGTTTTGCGCATTTTCACTGGCAGAGGGCTGCAGGAGGTCATCGCGGCTGAAAACGGAGCTCGTGAGGGCCATGGGCAGCCCTCCCAAGCTCTATTTTCCCTGGCAGAGGATTGCAGGAGGCCGTCGCAGCCGAAAATGGAGCTCAGGAGCCCGTTTTCGCTGGCAAAGCACTCGGGCCACTACCCGAGCCCCCGACACGAGTGATGTCGAGCTGGCCACGCCTACCCTGCCAAGCCCATGCCAGCCCCCAAGGTCAAACACAACCCTGATGCGGCCCTCAATGAAATCAAGTTTCACACCCCTGATGTAAAGGCTTCAGCTCTAAAGGCATTTAGAGCTTAAGAATCTACATTTCCATTATACAAAGAATACCTTTTATGGTAGTGATTCAGTATGTAACTATAATAAGGTAAGAAATAATGAAAGTCTAAAAGACTTCGAAAGAAAGGGATGAGAAAACAGATGACTAACGTATCTTGCTTTCAAATTTCTGTCATCTCTAAACAAATATCACATTTAAAAAATTGTGTTTAGGGCATCAATTCCTCAGAAATAAGCATTACTAGCATTTTGTAATATACATAAATCAAGTGTGACTACAGAGAGCACCAGGAACAACTTTCTTAATATATATAAAAAAATAGAGACTGCATTTGAATACACAGTTCTTAACTGAAGAATTTATTTGTTGTGCTACTTTCTCAACTGATATAAATTCAGTTGAGGTAAATACTATTGATCCAAACAAAGATATACTTCAGTTTTCCAATAGTAAATCTGGTGGTTCATAACAACAATGATGATTCATTTCTTGTTTTATGGCTGTTTCCAAGGCTTCGGAAATTCAGACACTCTGAGTTAAATGGGAGAAAGTAGGATAAGGCAAAGGCATAAGTGACATGATTACAGGAGGTGAAGGTGTAGAGGGCAGAGGAAATACCATTAGAAAAAGCCCCTCCCAAGACAATTTAGATTATTATTAGAGTTGGAAGGGACCTTGTAGGTCATCTAGTCCAACCCCCTGCTCAAGCAGGAATCCCTACACCATTTCCGACAAATGGCAGTCCAATTTCCTTTTGAAAGTCTCAAGTGTTGGAGCTCTCACAACCTCCGCAGCCAAGCTGTTCCACTGGTTGATCGCTCTCACTGTCAGAAAGTTCCTCCTTATTTCCAGGTTGAATCTCTCCTTGGTGAGCTTCCATCCATTATTCCTTGTTTGGCTTTCTGGTGCCATAGAGAACAGCCTGACCCACTCCTCTATGTGGCAGCCCCTCAAGTATTGGAACACTGCTATCATGTCACCCCTGGTCCTTCTCTTCGCCAGACTGGCCGAGCTCAGTTCCTGCAACCGCTCTTTGTATGTTTTAGTTTCCAGTTCCCTTATCATCCTGGTTGCTCTCCGCTGCACTTTCTCTAGAGTTTCAATGTCTTTTTTTTATAGTGTGGTGACCAGAACTGGATGCAATACTCTAGTTGTGGTCTAACTAAGGCGTTATAGAGTGGTATTAGTACCTCCCTTGATCTAGATTGTATCCCTCTGTTAATGCAACTCAGGATTGTATTGGCTTTTTTGGCTGCCGCTGCACATTGCTGGCTCATATCTAGTTGGTTGTCCACCAAGACTCCTAGATCCCTCTCGCTGCTATTGAGTGTGGTACACCCAGTTTATATGCGTATTTTGATCAGATAAAAGTGGACTAAGGAGTCCAGGGCAGGAATGTAACCTGAGCAAAGATCTTGTCCAACTTTACTCTAGTTCTCATGAAAATAAAGGATGAGAGGGGGATGTACAGATTCTATTGCTTTACAATAAAGTATTACTGGCCTACACAATATTGGATTCCTACTCTTATGAACTTTGAAAATGGAGGAGGGGGGAGAGGAGGGGGAGGAACTTCCCACCAAGGGGAAACTCTCTGCCCTGCAGTTCCAAAGAAAGCCTTGGTGGTGTGAGAACACAGGGAGTGATATCAATCTCCAATCTGCAGATGTCTTTTACACCATGTCACACTTGTGTGTCTGTCAAGCGAGCCCCATCCAGCTGGGCAAGATGAAGGAATCAAGAAATAATTATTTCTGGGGTTAAAAAAAACCCCCACTGTTGAACACTGTAAGAAAAATTTCCCCACCATTGCAGTGTTTTTCAACCATGGCAACTTTAATATAGGCTGGAGAATTCTGGGAGTGGAAGTCCACACAACGTAAAGTTGCCAAGTGGTTTATAAAGAGTTCATTAAGGTAGAGTCCCTTTTAGAGATCTGAAATACTTCTTCCCAGGTTCCCGCCCACCTGAACTGAGTTGTCATTTATAAGATAACCTAACTATGAACTTGCCTCCTACCTAATTTATTTATTTATTTTATTTTATTTTATTTTATTTTATTTTATTTTATTTTATTTTATTTTATTTTATTTTATTATTTTATTTTATTTTATTTTATTATTTTATTTTATTTTATTTATTTTATTTATTTGTCAAACATGTACAAGATAGCAGGTATAGGTATAAACATAAACATTAGCGAAGTAAGTACAGATAAATTAGGACAATAGGACGGTAGCACGATGGTGCGCTTATGCACGCCCCTTACAGACCTCTTAGGAATGGGGTGAGATCGACAGTAGACAGTCTAAGGTTAATGTTTTTGGGGATTCTTGAAGATTTCTTTTATTATTCTCCCGGCCTTGCCACAATCTCTCACGGGATCATAGAGCTGTAGTTAAAACACGCACACATACTCCTGTTAGCCTGATTCTAAAGATGTACAGTATATATCATGTTCAGTAGTTATCTAAGAACATTGGCTCTAAACTGGCTCAGAAATATCGATACTGTAGTTGAATACACTCAGAGCATTCCAAATGGAAAAACCTGATATACAACATCAGATTAATATTCATCGGTGCTCTCATCACCAATGAATTAGCCACCGTTGCTGGCAAACCAAATTTCTCACTTCACTACGCAATGACAAAACTGCCAGCAAATGTATCTTCACTGTCGTATTGCTTTAAATTGTAGCCGTATTTTACACACAGTCAAACAAAACCCGTTCTCGGCTTTTAAGACAAAAAATATCATTGCATTCAAGCACCCTTCAGCCTCTGGAGGGTCATAACTCACAAAACTGAGCCAGCCAAGAATAATTAAAGCTTGGATGCCTTTTTTTAAAAAAAAAATCTACCCTGAAACTTTATTCTAAACAACTTTCCTCATTTTTCTGGCAATAGAAGGCTGACTCCCCTTTTAATCTCCTCTTCTGCAGATTTCAGATGTTGGATGGACTCCAACTGATGACTCTCACTAGCCTTCCTGCTTTTAGTGTTTTCCAAAGACACTAGAAATTAATTACTACAATCCTCCAGCAGCATAGCTGGCGCATTTAAAGCACATGCAGCCCACAAGATGGTAATCTTTTAAGATTATTATGTGCGTTTATATATAGGTTAATTGTATTATATATTTTATATGCAGCCCAAAACAATTCCTCTTCACTCAATGCAGCCGAGGCAAGCCAAAAGGTTGGACCTGCCTGATTTAATGACAAAACAAATTAAATAATATCTACTCTGGCTACTTTATAATGGAGGGGGGAAAATAGCCATATGGCTTCCATCCTTTCATCATAGTCAGACTCATCTTTTCTTTTTCGGAGTGGGGTGGTTCAAGTAAAGTCCACATTGTCCATCACTAACTTGTGATACATGAAAGGACAGTGTGTGTTTGTGTGTGTGTTAATTCTCTTCCACTCATGCTGGAAAAGGAAGAGCATTGAGGACAGGGGCAGGTTGCTCTCGAAGTTGCTACCGGTGAGCAGCGCGCACATTTCCACATTTTGTGCGCATGTGTGCACGCTACACACGCACACCCCTCGCATGATTTTGCTTCTGCGCATGCGCAAGAAGCAAAAGAAGCCAAAAAAATCTGAAAAAAAGATGGCGATGCGCGACGGACGGGTGAAGACGACGGACCGGTGTCGCGCGCAAATTACGTCATCGGTCGGCCGCTACCGGTGCGGTAGAGTGGACTGTACCGGTAAGAACCCACCACTGATTGAGGAGGTAGGAGAGGTTGCCAATATCAAAATGTCTGAGCATGTTTAAAACTCTACATATTATACATAATAGAGCAGTAGTGGGTTCTGAATTAGTTTGTTACCAGTTCGCGCACGTGCGCAGAAGCCTCCTGCCACCGCCATTACCGGTTCTAAGAACCGGTCCGAACCGGGAGCAACCCACCGCTGATATAGACAGGCAGGGGAAACAAAAAGATGCAGTGTTTTTGTGTATACACATCTAGCATGAGTGGACAAGAATAATTTCATTAACACACACACACACAAACACACACTGTCCTCTCACGCATCACAAATTAAGTTATGGACAATGTGGACTTTTCTGCCTGGAAGAGGAAGCAAACGCCAGGAGAACACCGCACTTCCTTGTATATAAATGATCCAAGTTTTGTCCTGCAGATGTTTGAAATATAGTCCCTGTGTTTTTCTCCCCCCCCTCAAAAAATAGCAGATTGATTGCTTTTTCACAAGCAAAACAACATTGTGATATAACAGTGTCCTTTAGGACTGCTTAACAACAGTGTCAGATTAGTCAACTGTTGATTTTATTCATATTTCCAAAGTCTGCTTTTTTTTTTGAATCATTTTTCATCAACTAGAGCCACCTATTCTAAATCCGCATTAGCCTGCCTGTCATTTTTAAAGTGGGATCACTAATGTCACGTAGCTATGGCATGGTGAACTGTATGCGGTCAGATTTGGTTTGAAGTTGAACATCCCAAAGATTTAAGCATATGTGGTCTCCTTCTGAAGAGGCCAGCTTTCAATCCAGTCACCTTGGGCAACAACTGGCTAACTCCATCCTTTCCTTCTGAGAGATTTTGGGCAAAAGGTAATAGGGCTCCAATGACTTTGGGTCCTAATGACTTTCTAGATCAGTGGTTCTCAATCTTTCTAATGCCGCGCCCCGCAACCCCCCCGCCGCCGCGCCCCTGCCCCGCCGCCACCATTTGGGTTATTTTACCCTCTGCACATGCGCAAAGCATTCTGCGCATGCGCAGAGGGTAAAAGAACCCAAATGGCGGCGTCCGGGAGAAATCTCCCAACCCCTGTGAAAGGGTTGTTTGACCCCCAAAGGGGTCGCGACCCCCAGGTTGAGAACCGCTGTTCTAGATCCTTTTCAATTGGATTTCAGGCATAGGCATGGGACAGAAATATCACTGATCTTTCCAGGGGATGTCAGGCTCTTGAAGTATGCTCTTCTTGGTTCTACTACTTCACTACGTTTACCTTGTATACTCCTGGACCACCGATGAAAGCTGGGAGTTGAGAATCTGTGTGGTAGTGGTTCTATTTTTAGTTAGAGGTTAATTTTGGGTGGCATGTCAACTAGAGGCTTATGAGAGACCCTGGTAACCATGAATCATGCCCTCCTCACCTTGTAGCTAGATTACTGCAAAGCACTCTAGGTGGGGTTGCCTTTAAAGCTGATTTTTATTTTTTTGTAAATTATGTCCTGTTGGTATGTATAGACCCGTGGTGGCGAACCTATGGCACGCGTGCCAGAGGTGGCACGCGGAGCCATAGAAGCCGGCACGCGAGGGTTGCCCACCGGCAAACCGGAAGTGCGAAAAAACGCACTTCCGGTTTGCCAGTGTGCTGTTTTTTGCACTCCGGAGGGTTCAGGGAAGCTCCCTGAAGCTCCGGAATGCAAAAAACTACAAAACGGACAAACCGGAAGTGCACTTTTCCGCACTTCCGGTTTGTCCGTTTTGTAGTTTTTTGCATTCCGGAGCTTCAGGGAGCCTCCCTGAACCCTCCGGAGTGCAAAAAACAGCTCACCGGTAAACCGGAAGTGCGTTTTTCCGCACTTCCGGTTTGCCCGTTTCGTCGTCCCAGGCTCCGGTAAGGCCTTTGCGTGGGGGTGGGGGGGTGTGCACATGCGCAGGGGGCAGCATGGGGTGGTGTTGTGCGCATGCGTGGGGGGAGGGAATGGGTGTGGGCACGCGACCGCACGCGAGCGCGCGCGAGCGTGCCCCCCCCCTTTTTGGCACGCGAGCTGAAAAAGGTTCGCCACCACTGGTATAGACCATTCTGAGTCTACAGAAGTAAGTGTGATGTAAATCTGTATATAATTAAATAAATATCAACAACTAGAAAAGCCTATGAGTCTGTTTCAGTCAGTCTGCCTCAGGGGTGGGCTTCAAAATTTTTAGCAAGGGGTTCTCTGCCCGGTTGCTGGGTGGGTGTGGCCATGGTGGGCATGGCCTAGTCGGCCTCCTGCACCACAGTGCAGTCAGCCTCCTGCACCTCCAGGCTCTGGAGGCTCTCTGGAAGCTGGAAACGGGCCCATTTCTGGCCTTCCCGAACTTCCGATAGGCCTGATTTTCGCCCTCTGCACATGCCCTGTACTTACCTGCATCCAAAACGGGGCGTGTGGGGATTCCTGGGAGGGGAGGGGAGGGGAGGGGTGGGCGGGGCCAGCCAGGAGTGGGATTTGGGGGTTTTCTGAACTGTACAGAATCTTAGCTAGAGGTTCTCCCAAACCCCAATGAACCCCAGCAGCCCTCCCTGGTCTGCCTGCCAACACAGTTGCCTCAGTGAAATAGGCAGCAATGTAAATAGAAATAAACACAAGTAGATGTCGACTTACAACTGTTCATTTAGTGATCGTTCAAAGTTACAATGGCACTGAAAAAAGTGGCTTATGGCCATTTTTCACACTTATGACCACTGCAGCATCCCCATAGCCACATGATTTACATTCAGATGCTTGACAGCTGGTTCATATTTATGACGGTTGCCAAACCCCGGGGTCATGTGATCGCCTTTTCCAACCTTCTGACAAGCAAAGACAATGGAGAAGCCAGGCTTACTTAACAGCCATGTTACTAATTTAACAACTGCAGTGATTAACTTAACAAATGTGGCAAGAAAAGTCATAAAATGGGGCAAAACTCACAATAAATAAATTTCTCACTTAGCAACATAAATTCTGGGCTCAATTGTAGTCATAAGTTGAAGACTACCTGTACATATCCACACACAAATCCCAATAATTTCTTATGTGATTGTATTCAGCTTCTTGATTTTAAGTTTCTTGAGGAAGAATCAGAGACTTCCAGGCATAATACACTGTAGCTCTCAAGATGCAATATTTGAAATCTCTGTTTTGAAGGGCAGCATAGAAACTTTCCAAATGCAACTTCATAGTAGTCAGTGGATTATCCTTCCCAATAAATACCGGTATTGTCATTACAAAAAGAACACAGTGGCCATTCTTGTTCCAAATGAAGAGCTTATGAATATACATATTTCATCCATTCAACGGAGGGCAGTCTCCAAGGTTTTCATGTGCCCCAGGCAAGCTTGCAAATGTCCTATACTCAGCTCCTCATCTCTTACCATAATCCATCAAAAAAACATTTTGCAACAGCTTAGGATCCATTCATTTAGGACAGTAAAGCTGGGCTGTCCTAATGATCTACAGCAACAATCCTGACTTGAATAAACTGCGCTAATTGAGACAAGCAAGTCACCGTCCTTTTGACAATAGCTTCTGCTTTTATTACAGCGCCTGCATGCTAACTGATCCTGTAGGTTTTATTCCAGTGAACAATATTGAGTCATATCAACAATTCTTTTCTTTTCTCTTTTGTGTTCTCTCTCTCTCTCTCTCTCTCTCTCTCTCTCTCTCTCTCTCTCTCTCTCTCTCTCTCTCTCTCTCTCTCTCTCTCTCTCTCTCCCTCCCTCCCTCCCTCTCTCTCTCTCTCTCTCTCTCTCCAATCAATTGGGTGACACATGCATAATGGAAATCAAATTGGAAATTCTGTGTTCTTGAACAGCTGTCAAGCTGTACAGCCTGCAGATGATTTTCCCAGAAATGCCTGTGCCTTCACATATTAATAAATTATAAATGCAGTTGCATTTCTGAGCATCTTCTCTGAGAAAGAAAGAAAAAATCTTCAGTGAGTTTTGGCTGCAATCAAAAGGCTTATGCAGATGAGTATCTTGCCCTTCCTGCAGTCAACAGAGCCTCAACTCTCAGATCTACGTTCTCTAGAGAGTAGGATCCAAGTAGCTGGCTGCCCAGCAACTGGAAGAAAAAAAAAACCATTCTTGAGAGTCGGTAGTTAAATCCTGAATTAACTTTAAAGTGTTTGTGTAACACAATGGGACTGGTAACATCTGAACTGCCCATTTATTTCTTTGGTTTTGTTCGATTCATAAATTGTGACTCTGAGAGAAGGATAACATATTACTACAACAAAATAAGTAGGACACAGAATGAAAGGGATGGATGGATGGATGGATGTAAAATTAAGAACCAAGAAATAAAATCCCGGGGTGCCTTGGTGGCGCAGTGGTTAGAGTGCAGTACTGCAGGCTACTTCTGCTGACTGTCAGCTGCCTGCGATTTGGCACTTTGATCCTCACCAGCTCCAAGTTGACTCAGTCTTCCATCCTTCCAAGGTGGGTAAAATGAGGACCCAAATTGTTGAGGGCAAGATGCTGACTCTGTAAACCGCTTGGAGAGGGCTGTAAAGCACTGAAAAGCGGTATATAAGTCTAAGTGCTATTGCTATTGCTATCCCAGTAACAGGACAGCTACATTGCCTTAACCCAGTGCTTCTCAATTATTTTCTGTTACGCCCCCCCTAGGAAGAAGTAAACCTTTCGCGCGCCCCCCAACTCTCCAATCTGGGCCCCAATGGAATTTTAGTGTTAATATTTATTATTTTACTTATTATAAGCTGCAAGCAAACTATTGGCTGGAGAAGGCTGCTCTACCCACTTACCTGGGAGTTAGTCACACTGAACTCAGTGGAGCCTGTTTTCGGTTAGGCAGGCATGGGCTACCGTGGTTAGGGCCCTCTTTTGACACGGGGCCAGGCCAGCTTAATCAAGCCGATATTTTGGGGTCGCCGGCCTGGATCATAAGCGCCGCCTCTGCCGGGCACTCACAGCGAATGGTCGGAGCAGCAGAGGCCTCCCCGCAGCCCACCCTGCTTCCTGGGAGGCTGCAATGCAAGGAAGGAGCTGGCACAGGAGCATGGGTGCAACTGGTAAAACACTCCCCGTCTGGGGGAATCGATCGAGAGGGACCACGCATGTTCCCCAGGGTCACACGTGCCCCGCTTGGCATCGCTCCGTGCCCCCCCAGGGGGGCCCGCCCCACTATTTGAGAAACACTGCCTTAACCCAAGTCTACTAAATGAGCCACACTTTAAAGACAACATAGCTTGTGCACACTTTGAAAAGGATACCATATCGCAGAACAGAGGCGGTCAAAAGTAAAGGGACATTTCTGATGTTCCCATCAAATGACAAACTTTAACAATGGGTCCTTGAGGATTTTACTAATCGTAGGGCTGAATTTTGGAATTCTGACAGATTTCTTGCAAACTAACAACTGTGTGTTGAGATGCAATTCTAACATTACAGTTTTAAAGAAGGTAGGAAAAGCATATAGAACAAAGCTTCTGGAATGCTTTCCAACCAGCTCATCAGTCTTAGCCACAGAAGGTATCTGCAAATTGATATTATTTTTGTTATCTTCTTGACATAGTAAATGATCATGTTACAAGGAGAGATCTGATACCATCCTTGTCTTCATCTCAGAACAATATTCTTCTGCTAACCAACCGATATTCATTTATCCAAGGTATAAAAGATGTTCTCCAAGAAACTAGTATTAAAATATTCCAGCCTTGGGTACTAAATTGGAACAGTTTCTCTACCTTCCATGCTGGTCACAACCCAAAGTGGCAACCATAATGTAAATCCACTTTTTAAAACATACTACTAAGAAAAGACCGGAAAAATACTGAAATCCATATAAGCAGATCAATTTCAATCTCAATGTATTATCCAATTTGCATTCATTTATCAGTCACCCGCTGCTGTTATCTGCAGCCTTCAAAATCCATATTTACACAATTTATTGTAAACACCTTTTTGGAAAAAGGCCAAATAAACGGCTTCCAACTATTACAAAAAGGAAAGGAAAAAACTGATGCCATGTAAGATATATATGTATATAATCCCTTCCTGCTGGTGTTTTGCTTTTTTAAAGGAATCAATATAGCAGCAACACTCCAGCTTCTAGTTGTTAAATGTACCTTGAAAACCCGTTTCTCTAGTGAGTTGTGTAAATGAGTTCTTACCTGAATATATTTAGCTAGCCCTATCTATATCTATAAAAAGAGATAAAGGATCCTTGCGGATTTTATTCTGCTAGTTGTTGCCAACTTTAGAGGGAGTTGCTCATATCTGTTTCAAGGCTATTGAGGCAGCGCTGTCCAAAGACATTTCCGCGGTCAAGTGGCCAGCATGATATGATGGAGTGCTGTTACCTTGCCACCAAAGTAGTACCTATTTATCTACTCTCTCTCTTCCCAGATTCCATCTTGCTCCAAATAGCAGGACAAGAGTCGAGACAGTTGGAGATGGGCTGGGTGCAGTAGTTGACCAGGGCGTCTTTCGTGTCTTGCCGTGCTCTTAGTGTACCACATCACTTGCAGAGACCGACTTCATGACCGTTGACCTATTCTAGTAGATTTCATCCGCTCAGTCCGCGAAGAGAGTGTGAGGCTGACTTTGCGCACCTCTCCCTCACTTTAATCCAATTCACGCGCAAGTCTTAACATCCTATGTTAAGGTCCTCTTTGAATACGATGGACGAACATCATTTATCTACTCACATTTGCATGCTTTTGAATGGCTAGGTCAGTGATGGCGAACCTTTTTTTGCTCGGGTGGCAAAAGGGCGCGCGCACGTGTGCGCTAGCATGTGTGTGCGTGCCCACACCCATAATGCAAAGTCCTCCCCCCCGCGCATGCATGCACAACCACCCCACACTGCCCCCCGCGCATGCGCACTGGGCTCAGTGAAGCCTCTGGAGCCCGTGGATGGAGAAAAATGAATTCTAGCTGATTTTCGGCCTTCTGGAGGGCGGGGGGTCATTTTTGCCTTCCCCAGGCTTCAGGAAAGCCTCCTGATGCCTGGGGATGGTAAAAAATGGTCCAACCAGAAGTTCATTTCCGAACTTCCGGTTGGGCCATTGGGTCCGTTTTTCTCCATCCACAGGCTTCGAAGGCTTTCCTGAAGCCTGGGGAAGGCAAAAATGACCTCTCCCCCCTCCGGAAGGCTGAAAATCAGCTGGCCAGCACATGCACGCTGGAGCTGACATAGGGCAATGCCTCGCATGCCCTGAGATATGGCTCCATGTGCCACCTGTGGCACGCGTGCCATAGGTTCGCCATCATGGGGCTAGGTTGTCAGGAGCTAGGGCAAGGATGGGAGCTCACCCTATTCCAACAGACAAGCCTAGCATCTTAACTTGTCAGCCATCACACAGCATATCTCTATCTCTATCATCTCTATCTCTATCTCTCTCTATCATCTCTATCTCCACCTCCACCTCCACCTATCTATATATCTACAGTATATTTTGTTTTTGTTCAGTCACTAAGTCATGTCTGACTCTTTGTGGTCCCATGGACCATAGCATACCAGATCCCTCCTGTCCTCCACTATCTCCAGGAGTTTGCCTAAATTCATATTCAATAACACTATCTAACCATCTCATCCTCTGCCATGTCTTTCTCCCTTTGCCTTCAATCTTTCCCAAAAGCAGGATCTCTTCCAGTGAGTCCTTCTCATCTCATTAGGTGGCAAAAAATAATTCACCTTCAGTTTCAGTATCTGTCCTTCCTAAGAACACTCAAGGTTGATTCCGTTAAGGATTGACTGATTTGATCTCTTTGAAATGCAAGGGACTCTCAAGAATCTTCTCCAACATCACAATTCGAAAGCATCCATTCTTCAGCACTCAGCCTTCCATCTATATCTATATCATGTATCTATATCTACAGATGCAAAAATCCTTAATGTGTTATAGGTTAGACCACAGGTCAGCAACCTGCGGCTCTGGAGCCGCATGTGGCTCTTTCATCCCTCTGCTGTGGCTCCCTGTCGCCAGTCAGCTCCACAATTGATAGGGCTTTCAGTTAGGATAGGTAGAGGAAAAAGGACGCCGCGCTAGGAGGAGACTCTATGGTGGGGGAAACCGGACTTCCGGTTGGCTCCAGAATTGAATGGGGGGCTTCCGGTTAGGGCCTTTGTGGCTCTTTGAGTGTTTAAGGTTGCCGACTCTTGAGCTAGACATAAACTAAATACATAAATATCAAAGATAAATCCAAATAATTTTTTTTTCTTTCAACTGTCTTGCTTCAAATTCAGGCTCTACTCATCTGTAAGTCACTTGTATTTTTCCACTGCTTTCTCCCCACCCCCACTCCAGATCAGCCCAGCCCAGCCCCCTACAAACTCTACTAAGCAAGGAAAGACAGAATAGCTGCACAATGTGTTTTGATTAATTGTGCTAAAAGCTGTCTGTCTGAAAGCACCCAAATCCACCCACCACATTCTGGACTTGTAAAATTGCCTTAAGCCTTCATTTCCCTCCATGAATTTGAATATTTTATTCAGTCCTGATGGCATCTCATACCATTTTATTTTGAAGTGAAAATTATCCTGCATAGGAAAAGAAAAATCTATCATCAGACTACAGACACAAATAACTTGATTAGATCCCTTGAGCTCTAAATGTCAAATGCTTGATGTACTGAAAAAGGCCGGGAGAAGGCAAATATCAGGACTGCTGTATTTATCTGAAAAGAATATTGTGTTTTCCTCAATAATTTAGCTGCAGTATGGATTGTCCAACATGAGTGGTCATGTTCAATTCACTGGAATGGAAGAATGTCACTCACTCACTCACTCAATTTTTATAGCCACTTATTTCAACCAATGACTATGGATATGTTTGTTGTTATCTTCTTGAATATATGTCCCATCAGTTAAGTTCTTCCTTCCAACCTTAATTTCATGTTGCATTTGCACCACGAGAAAACACAGACAATGAAAGCCAAAATTCCCTGCTTCCGGTATTTGGAAATCCATCAAGAACAACAACAACAAAAATCCAAGACAACAGAGCAAATTGGCAACTTGAATGTATATTTTTCATGCATATGCTGAAGCCAGACAGCAGCCGGTAGCTGATTAGGGATGTGGAAGACATTCTGTGCACAAACAGCCTTGCACATGGAACACTTTGCACAACTCTAGCTGGCCAGATATTTTATTCTGGAAATGTGGTGGTTTCTAGCAGAAGGGGCTCCAGGGTTCAGATGGAGGGGATAAGAGTGAGATGCTGGAGACCAGATTTTTAATTTTATTTTTAAGGTTCTTAATGGAACTGTTTTTGATTGAACGGTTGTTCCTCATTCAGATTCCTGGAGCTTCCAGACTATGGAAAGCATCAAGATGGTATCGCTTAGACAGCCATCAAGCAAGCAAACCAAAGTCGGGGATTCTTTAGTCCTTTGCAGCGATGCTCTGGATCAACACATCATTCAGAAGACACAAAACCTAGAAATGTTTTGGGTTCTGGGCTACAACTGAAATAAAGTTTGGAGGGATTCTAGAGCAACTGGGTAGGATGAATAGGGCAATGATGGGAAGAAAGAGAAAAGAAGGGAAGGGAAGACAATATGAAGAATGTTGAGTGGGTGGGCCAGGTTATGTGGAGGAGGGGAGAGAGGGCTGATGAACACCATTCCTTCCTTGCCTCCAAACCTTGTTTCAGTTGAAGCCAAAAATAATACAATGTTCTAGTTTTTGTTTCTTCTAAATCAGTGATGGCGAACCTTTTTTGGTTCGCGTGCCAAAAGGGGGGGAGCGGGGGGGATCACATGTGTGCGTGCCCACACTCATAATTCCATGCCCACCAACCCACCCCATGCATACGTGCGTGACACCCCCACCCGCTCCCGGCACGCGATGGCACGTCCGTTTTTCGCTTTCCCTAGGCTTCAGAGCCTTTCTAGGAGCCTGGTGAGGGCGAAAACGGCCTTCCCAACCCCCCCAGAGGCCCTCCGGAGGCCGGAAATGGCCCATTTCCCAACTTCCAAATGGGCCATTTCCAGCCTCCGGAGGACCTCCAGGGGGGTGGGGGAGGCCGTTTTCATCCTCCCCAGGCTCCTAGAAAGGCTCTGGAGCTTGGTGAGAGCAAATAATGGGCCTTCCCCACCCTCTTCGGAGGCTGGGAAAAGCCTGTTTCCTGACTCCCAGTGGGCCCAGAAGGCCTGAAAATCAGCTGACCGGCATGCGCATACGCACCAGACCTGAGCTCACGTGCCCACCAATATAGCTCCGCCTGCCACTTGTGGCACGCGTGCCATAGGTTCACCATCACTGTTCTAAATCACTGGTTGCTTCAGACCAGTTCAGCAGAGCCCCCAGGCTGCAATGGATTGGTTCATGTATAAAAGAGAAAATATTTTTTTCCATATTTGGGGCACATTAATATAGTCAATCTTGGTTGACCTTGAAGAAGCTACATCGGGCAGACCTTATTAGTTCTTAGATGCAAGACCCTCTGAGATTGCCAGGCCTTTAAGCTAGCTGGGATGTTGCAAAACATCCCCAAAGAATCAAGAGAAAACCATTTCTGTATTGGTGGTTAAGAAACTTACTTGGACATGTCCTTGAAATCTTCAAGGGTTTAATTGGACAGGAATCCTTATCTATACTTTAACAAGCAAATGTTCTCATGTTTGGAGAGTCAATTTAAGGAATTTGGTAACCCAATGCAAAACCTGGTTAGAAACCCAAGATTAATACTGCAGTTGGATTCCTGCAAAATGAGATGCAGGAGGAGAATGAGAAAGAGACACAGGGTACCTTAGAGAAAGTAAACTTTTGAATCACAAAATAATACAAGAACTGAACAGCATCATTCATCTGCTTAGAAGAATGACCCTACAAATCCAATCATCCACTTTATAAGATCTTAGTAAGGTCACACTTGGAATGCTGGATCCAGTTTTGGTTGCCATGATGTAAAAAAAGATGTTGAGACTCTGGAAAGAGTTCAGAGAAGAGCAAAAAGATGATTTATTTATTACTTATTTATTTATTACTTGTATTTATATGTCGCTCAACTCCGCAGGGACTCTGATTAGGGGACTGGAGGCTAAAAGAACAGTTGCTGGAATTGGATATGTCTAGTCTTATGAAAAGGACTAGGGGAGACATGATAGCAGTGTTGCAATATCTCAGGGGCTGCCACAAAGAAAAGGGAGTCAAGCTATTCTCCAAAGCACCTGAGGGTAGGACAAGAAGCTAATCAAGGAGAGAAGCAACCTAGAACTAAGGAGAAATTTCCTGACAGTTAGAACAATTAATCAGTGGAACAACTTGCCTCCAGAAGTTGTAAATGCTCCAACACTGGAACTTTTAAGAAGAGATTGGACAACCATTTCTCTGAAATGGTATAGGGTTCCCTGCCTAAGCAGGGGGTTGGACTAGAAGACCTCCAAGTCTCTTCCAACTCTGTTATTCTATTTCTCCTTCTATTATCCCTTTAACTGAAATGAGTGTGCGTTAGACTGCAGATGTACCTGCCCAGACAAAAATATCTTGGCTCAAGTTAAACATATGATGCTTTCTCAGGGGCAAAATGATAGAGGCAAGCAGCCATAGCCTCTTCAAATTATGCCCATTTATTGCTCACTCATAGGCTGCTTCCAGCTTTCAGTGGGCTACAGTGGACCAACCCATAAAACTGTGTAAGCCGCATCTCAGTCTGATTCAACCCTTGTCTGCTTTCTTATACTTCTGAATCCTTTATGAAATGACCAACGGATACTGGGGCTCTCCAGATATGGATCAATTACAGGTTTTAGTCGCTCCAACTAGCAAGTTCAACAGTGGGGGATGATCAAAGTTGGCTCGGTGACCTCGAGAAACCACAGGTTCCCCTTTCGTGCCTTCGCCAAATCTATTTCTGTTTTGCAGTAGAAACACAATTTGCAACTGGAACACAAAGGATGCAAAACTATGGTCCTATGGAGGATGAGAGGGAGAAAGATGGCAGCACCCTAATGTTGCATCTCAACTTACAAATTGTGAGTCCAAAAAAATCAGTGCTTGAACGAAATGGGAGTCAGGCTTAAATATTGGAGCAGACATTGATCTAAGAGATACTTTAAAAATGGAAGCTGATACTTTTGTTCCCCTCTATTCCAAGTTTATTATTATTCAGAGCAATGAGCTACAACTATAAAGCTACAAGGCTATTGATAGCAGTTGGATGCATTCAAGATTTTCCAGGATGTTTTTTTATAGGCTACAAGAATGAGAAATTTAATTGAATGAATGTCAGAGAAGTACAAGCTGCTAGTATTTCCAAAGGAAAACAAAAAAAGTCTGCTGTTCCCTCTTAATAATGCAGAGGACAGCTTTGATAAATATTACATAGACCTGGACTACAATCCTTAACCTAATCACTCAGATGCAAATTCCACTGAGATCCAAAGACCCTTTGTCTTTTTCTCAAATACACCAAGTTCTCTCCCTTCCCACCAAACTCCTGAAGTACAAATTAATTGTCCCTTTGCAAATTGTGTCCTTGTTTTGTTTTTAATTATAAACCAAATGCCTTTATCCCGATGATAATCAATTAAGGAAAAAGAGAGAGAAATACGCAGAACTCAATAACATTTCAGTACCACAATTATTTTATGTAACAGCTATATGACAGAGAACAATAATTAAGAATGTAGGTTACTTGCACCGCCAGGTTTAATTTCTGGCCAGCAGCCTAATTGTTGTTTCACTTACTTTTTACTAAAAAAAATAAAAAATAAAAATAAAGACTGAGAGCATGTTCCTACTCTTGAATTAATCTTGCAAACTGTAATCATCCTTGACATCTTTTTTAGGAGTAAAAAAAATACTCTGAAAAAGAACTTTTCCTTTTCACTTTTTTTTAAAAAAAATATAATTATATGTCCTTTGCTAAAACGGAGTTTGAGACAGAATTATTTTGACTAACAGGCAGGCTTTAGAAAGTAATTACAATACAATGATTAACAAACACGTTCTCTGCCACAACAGAAGCACTATTTATAGAAATGTGACTGGTAAATCATGGAACGTATTACATGGAGAGTATTACATAAATCAAAAGGATTGTAGTTCACTCAACAAACTAATAAAGGAAGCCCTGACATAAGAATGATTGAGATTTTGGAAGTTTAAGTGTTTGTTTCTTGAATATGTAAATCCAACTCAAGAGTCTTGTTATAAACCCCATCTCTCCATTGGCACCTTACATTCAGTAACTCACTAGATATATTAAATACTAGCCGAATACCCGTGCTCCGCTATGAAACTATGTGATCGGGCTTGATAAATCGACACTTACACCTTGAAAATTAATGAGTAGTTATGATCGGCCTCTCCTCTCCCCAACTCTCCTCAGCCTTGATGGCTTAGCTCAGCTATTCTGTAGTAAAGCTGCTTGCTGCTGTGAAAGTAAAACTGAAACTGCTCTCCTCTGCTTGTGTTTTGCATTTGGAACAGATTTATTTTCAGGTGGGGAGGGGGAGTATCTCCTTAGCATCAGAAGGGTGTGTTAATAATAATATAGGAAATACTAATGCTCTGATGGTCATTTTGAAAAATCCTTTCTTGGTGAGCACCTAGAAGCCAAGAGGAGCATATGTGGCAAATTTCAAGTTTGTAGCCTTTACGGTTCTGGAGATTTTGTGATGATGCATGAGTGGCATTTCACTTATACATATATAAATTATTCTAGCATTGTTTTTCAGAGTTCAAATCCCGATTATTTTATAATCATACCCATATCCTGATGGTGGTGCAGTGGTTAGAATGCAGTACTGTAGGCTACTTCTGCTGACTGCCGCCTGCCAGCAATCTGGCAGTTTCGATTCTCACTGGCTCAAGGTTGACTCAGCCTTTCGAGGTCGGTAAAATGAGGACCCAGTTTACTGGGGGCAATATTCTGACTGTAAACCACTTAGACAGAGCTGTAAAGCACTGTGCATATATGTCTTAAGTGCTATTGCATTGCTTTTCTTGGTAACATGTCACTGCTTTCCCTGGAGTGTTTTTGAGCCACCTTTTTGTTCATAGCTCTAGCTTTTTCTAGTGGTCTGTCCTCCAAGGACTAATTTGGTCCAATCCTGCTTCCCTTTTGCAAGGTTCAGCAAGGTTGGCTGGTACTGCCATTGTCAAAACACCCATCCCTGCTCTCTTTCCAGTGGAAAAAGAAATTCGCAACCTATATAGAATTTTAAAGCCTTCCTGAAAACAGACACCAGTGTGTCTGTGTGTGTTTTTTTCAAACAAGGCAGCTCATCATCAACCAGTGCAAAATAGTCTATTATTGAGTTGTTAGATTGCTTGAAGACATCTGAAGCATTCAGCCTCCTGATATTCTGCACATATACAGCAGGGTTATGCAAAGAGGGGGGGGGGAGGACATAAAATATATTATATTTCTCACACAGTAAGATTAACTCCTCAGGGAAGCACACGAAGACTTCTTTGAAGAGCAATATACAACCCCTTTTCAATGAAACAGATGCACTGAACCCATTAGATTAAATATAAAACCCTGGAGGTATACTGGGGAAAAAGAAAGATAAAGAGGTAATAGAAAATTAAGAAAAGAATAAAAAGCTTGTCTGGAATAAAAAGCGAAAGGATCTTAAGTATACCATGATTCCTGGTGATGACATGGACACATAGATGCATCTTTCTTATAGGCCACATGGAAACAGATGCAACTGATTTTTCCAGGGCAGTTTGGCCTAATCCAGGGGTCTTCAACCCGCGGCTCTGGAGCCGCATGTGGCTCTTTCATCCCTCTGCTGCGGCTCCCTGTTGCTCAAAATATGCGTCACAACCGCCAATGTGTGACACCCGCCGGGACGTGATTTATTGAACTTTTCAACCCATCTTTTTTTTCCGCATGCATGCATGCATTCAACAAAAATGTTTTTGTTGCATGCAGAAATAAAAATGTGTTTTCTCTGTAGCAGGTCATTGATTTCATAAACTATAGGTTTTTTTATACATAGCATAAAGCTAAAAAATGGTATATGCAGCGTTATCTTCATAATCACCCTGTCCCTGTGGCCTTCACAAGAACAGTCAGGTCTTCAATAATAACCTGTGGGTCACGACCCCTTTGGGGGTCGAACGACCCTTTCACAGGGGTCACCTAAGACCATCGGAAAACACATATTTCTGATGGTCTTAGGAACCGAGATACCACTCCTCTATCCGTCTTCAGGCACGTCCACGCACATGCAAATAGACTACGGCAAAAAAAATCTGTACCATGGGAACTTCTGAGCATGCGCAAAAGCCGAATTTCCGGCACTGTGCATGCATCACCATCTTGTTTTTGGCTTTTTTGTTTTTTGCTATTTTTTTAAAAAAAAATTCGGCACTGCGCATGCGTGCGCACGCAAAACGCACGCGTGGCCACGAGGCGCAGCCACCCAGCGCAGGAGGAAGCGAACCGGCAGCAAGGTAAGTTAGAACCCACCCCTGACTTTTCTAATAATTTTATTATTTTATGGTTGGGGGTCACTACAACATGAGGAACTGTATTAAAGGGTTGCGGCATTAGGAAGGTTGAGAACCACTGCTCTGGAGGAAGATTAGTCTATAGGGCAGGAATTGCAACAGAGTTGGGATGCTTCCCAGGTCCCTCAGTTAATGTTCCCCTTCAGAGAGCGCAAATCAATTCAAGGCCTAGAGGCAGTCATGAAAGCCAACAGACCTGAACCCAGGGGTGAAATGCTACTGGTTCGGACCGGTTTGGGCATACTGGTAGCGGCGGTCTACACCTACCCGGACATCGCCATTTTCTTGTTTTCAACCCTCTGCGCATGCGCAAAACATTCTGCACATGTGCAGAGGATGAAAAAGCATGCACACGAGCGGAGGTGAAAAAGCATGCACGCACACGAAGCGTGCACTTCCAAACCGGTAGGAAAGGTAAGTAGATTTCACTGCCCCATCATATGTTGGCTCATGGCTCCCTTTCTTCCAAATCCTCCACAGCAATGTGATCCCTACAGAGAATATTCCTGGAATGCTTGAAAAAAAAGAAGAACCCTGTCCTAGATATTAAATATGATTTAAAATATCCCTGCCCTCCTTAGAAAATGAGGAAATTAAGAATACTTTGGGGAGGGGGTGTACAAAGGAATTGCCAAGAAGGAATAAAGAATGCAAGGGTAATATAAATCCCTGTGTTTTGGCATGCTTACCAAACCAGGGCTTTGTTCTATCGTGATTAATGTAACCTATTGTTCTATCTGGATTTTCTTGTTCATAAGATGGATCATACATTTAGTAAGCCTGAGCTTTGTTTCATCGGGTGGGTTTGACAGTATCTATCTCTGCAGACCTGCGTTAGTTGGGTGGAGTTTGAAAGCCGGCTGTGCTGTCTTGCAGACTAACCTGTGAAACCAGGCAAAGGTTCACTTCTAATATTGTTAACCAAAGGAATTCTGTCCGTTTGGCTTTTTGACCTAAGTCCAGGTACAGAGCCAAGAGAGAGAAGGAAATAATAATGATGGAGTTTTTCAAATGCTTTAACAAACTTTGTGAAAGAATTATTTTCTGAGCCGGCTCAGAAAATAAAATCCCCTGGCCTGTCTCCTGGGGTTGTCCCATTTCAGATCTGAACACCTAATTCAGTGTTTCTCAACCTTAGCAGACTTAAGATCAATGTTCCCTCTAAGATGTGTGGCCGCGCAGCCGCGCGTGTAACGAGAGAATGGCGTGCAGCAGTTTTCAACTGCCGTGCGCCGTTTTCTAATATCAAAGGCTGTGCGACTGCGCGCCCGCGCACATGACTAGAGAACGGCACGCAGCAGTTTCCAATTGCCGCGCGCCATTTTCTAACGTTAGAGGGACCATTGCTTAAGATGGGTGGCCTTCAACTCCCAGGATTTTCCAGCCACCAAATGGCTGGGGAATTTTGGGAGTTGAAGGCCACTCATCTTAAAAAGCTGCCAAGGTTGAGAAACACTGATTTAATTTATTAATGCACTGCACAAGGTGAACTCCAGCATAATAGTGTTTTCCATCCTTAAGTTGGCAAGACTCTAATGGCTTCGGGAGATCACTTTCTGGAGAATAGTGGTAGTACTTTATATAGAAAGTCAGATCAATTTGGATCTAGTCCACCATCTACACCAGGGGTCGGGAACCTATGGCTCGCGAGCCAGATGTGGCTCTTTTGATGATTGCATATGGCTCGCAGCAGGGGTGAAATCCTCCCGGTTCTTCGATACTCCGCATTGCCCGAAAACCCTGTAACTAAACGCCCAGACAGAGAGAAGTTAGCAACGTGGAAAGAGGGGCGACATTGACAACTACCGCTGCTTGAGCGGTGGGCCAATAAGAGAGCCCGCTGATGGGGCCACGTGAGGGAAGTTTGTGTGGAAAGACGGTTGGGAAACCAAGGAAACGGTTAGCGGGAGTGAAGCGGTGAGAGGGCGGGGCCGGGGCCGAGCACGCGCGGCAGGTGAGGGGCTTTGTGTGAGAGTGTAGACTTGGCTTTCTTGCTTCCCTTCGCGCGTCGTCCCGCCGCTCTGTTAATTGTCAGGCCGTATCAACCTCCCCCTTTTTCTGTGGTGCCTAATGGTGGGATAGTTTGAATAAATAAGCCAAGCGGCCGAAGGAGCCTTGGAGCTCCGATGCTGCCCTGCTCTAGTCGCCTGCTGGGAAGGCTGCAGCAGCCACCATCAGCTGGCGGCATAAGGCAAGAGGCAGGCGGGAGACGCGGGCAGGAGCTGGCTGTCGAGGGAGCGCGCGGCTGAGAGGCATCTCGCGCGGGGAGGAAACTTTGTCTGGCTTGGCTTCGAGAGCGAGCAAGCAAGCAAGAGCAGCGCAGCCACAGCGGGAAGGGAAGCAAGCAGCCTGCTCTGCCACTCAAGCCAGCGGCTGCCGGAAGCAACAAGGGCGTTAGGAAAAGAGAAGGAGGAGCGCCGCCACCGCCGCTAGCACTCTTTCCTTCAGTTCTATCTTTTCCTTCTCTTTTCCTAACGCCCTTGTTGCTTCCGGCAGCCGCTGGCTTGAGTGGCAGAGCAGGCTGCTTGCTTCCCTTCCCGCTGTGGCTGCGCTGCTCTCGCTTGCTTGCTCGCTCTCGAAGCCAAGCCAGACAAAGTTTCCTCCCCGCGCGAGATGCCTCTCAGCCGCGCGCTCCCTCGGCACGACTGCAGCCGCCACCAGCACTCTTTTCTTCATTTGGGAAAAAGGATCTTGTGGTGCTGAGGGCTAGGAAAGAGGGAAGAAGAGAAAAGGGAAGGAAGGAAGACCAGAGATGAAAGAAAGGAAGGAAGGAAGGAAGGAAGGAAGGAAGGAAGGAAGGAAGGAAGGAAGGAAGGAAGGAAGGAAGGAAGACCAGAGATGAAAGGAAGGAAGGAAGGAAGGAAGGAAGGAAGGAAGGAAGGAAGGAAGGAAGGAAGGAAGGAAGGAAGGAAGACCAGAGATGAAAGGAAGGAAGGAAGGAAGGAAGGAAGGAAGGAAGGAAGGAAGGAAGGAAGGAAGGAAGGAAGGAAGGAAGACCAGAGATGAAAGGAAGGAAGGAAGGAAGGAAGGAAGACCAGAGATGAAAGGAAGGAAGGAAGGAAGGAAGGAAGACCAGACATGGAAGGAAGGAAGGAAGGAAGAGGAAGAAGAAGAGGAAGGGTGGGAGGAAGAGAAAAAAGTGAGAGGGAAAGAAAGAAAGATTTTAGGAAGGAAGAAAGACAGAAAGAAAAAGAAAGATGGTAGGAGGGGTAGTCTTATACGAAGAGTATATCCCAAACTCTATATTTTCATTGGAAAAGTTGGGGGTCGTCTTATATGCCCAGTCGTGTTATACGCCGGAATATACGGTATATGGCTCTCACTGAAATAAATTTCCAAATTTTTTGCTTTCATGGCTCTCTTAGTCAAAAAGGTTCCCGACCCCTGATCTACACCATTCCCTGTGCACGTTGAGACTTAGGTATGCCAAGAAAAATGGTGTCCTTTTATATTAGTACAATATGTTTCAACAGAGAAGTTTTTAAAGGATGTGTTGGATGTTTAATTCTTCTCATCTGGCAAAGAAAATGAATATTGTATGTCTGTTTGTTGTGTATATGCATATGTATCTCTATATCTCTTTCTCTCTCTTTTGACCTCAAGTCTTAGACATTTATAGAGAGAGAGAATTTATAAAACTCAATACTTAAAATAGATTTAGTTAAACCAATGCTCAAATACTAAGTAATAATACAGACAAAGAAATCTGTGCATTGTAGAATAGCAATAGCAATAGCAATAGCACTTTACTTATATACCGCTTCATAGTGCTTTACAGCCCTCTCTAAGCGGTTTACAGAGTTCAGCATATTGCCCCCAACAATCTGGGTCCTCATTTTACCGACCTCGGAAGGATGGAAGGCTGTGTCAACCTTGAGCCTAGTGAGATTTGAACAGCTGAACTGCTGAACTAGCAGTCAGCCTGCAGTGGCTGCATTTAACCACTGCACCACTTCAGCTCTTCTTCTAATAGGAAATGTCTTTTATCTCTGAAGAATTATGCCCGAACCTATTCCTTATCACACCTTTTTATTAATGTAGGTATCTTCTGGGCAATTCAATATGAATTCTTTCTACAAAAAATGCAGAGAGAGATTTTTAATTCTAAACCAAAGTATTGTCAAGCTTTTTCTTTCTTTCAAACTGAAGCTACGTGTCAACCCCTCTTCCTGCTTTTTTTTGGGGGGGGGGGGTTAACTTCAAAAGAATTATAAAAGATTCCTTCAAATTTCTCCACCTTACTTATTTTTGCTAGAGATTTTTTTCTATTCAAAGCAAGGTCACATAACTGAGCTATGCTATTTCAGGTTTTTTCCCAATTTTTGTTATGGCTTAGAAATGATCTGCCAAACAGATAGATTGTGCACTATTAGAATCACAAGGAAATACTGTTTTAACGTTGCATTTTTATCAGTTTTTTTCTTGGGATGTCATGCGGAGTATTTGTGTGTGTGCTACAAAGGAAAGCACACTATAGGGAAGAAAGATACCAGGGTGGACTTATAACAACATTTCAGCTATTTCAAAATATGTTCCGGTCCTTGTCGCCAGAAAAAATTGCCAATTCTTGATAGAGGGGCTTTGTCTTCAGAAAAAGCAATTTTAATTTGTTCCTTAAGTTGGGGTTTTGCCTGAATAATAATCAAGCTTCCATGTGGAGTTAGACACTTCTAAATTCTGTTCAACCACAGTTCTTGGCTTCTATTTGGGGGTTGCTTAGCTGCAGCTCAGCCCTGGAGTTGTGAAGATAGCCTTTAGTCATTTAGTCAACTATCAAGGCTGCTGATAATTATCCAAAACATGCATCCTACTTGCCAGAATAGGTAACCTATTTTTAGCCTGGAGTCATAATTTATGTTCGTACCCTTTTTGGGAGCTGCAGGGAATGCAATCAGTGGTATTAAGATGACACTCTCGTAGATGGAATAAAACTAAAATTCTTTATGAAGCTACTGTCTGCAGTCACTACCAGGCGAGATGGGCAGCATGTAAGTTGGATGGATGGATGGACGGATGGACGGATGGACGGATAGACGGACGGACGGACGGACGGACGGACGGACGGACGGACGGACAGACAGACAGACAGACAGACAGATATAGCTAGCCAGCCAGCCAGAGACAGCAGACAAACAGATTCTGCTTGAGGCATAATTTCATCCCTTAAAATTCACCAAATCCCTCAAAAAGAAAGAAATGGGGAAAGGGGAGCATGCATGGCTTCTTTCCTTCTACAAATATAAGAAAGTCAAGTGTCCTATTATTGTCCCTTGATATAAACACTGATAAACACATTTTTTATCCATGGGAATCAATTACTGTATTTCCTATTAGCTGGATTATTCTAGGACAGTGATGGCAAACCTTTTTTTCCTTGGGTGCCAAAAGCGTGTGTGTGCGCGGTATCGCACACATGCGAGTGCCCACATCCATAATTCAATGCCTGGGATGGGTGAAAATGGCCTCCTCTGCCCCCCCGGAAGCCCTCTGGAGGCCGGAAATGGCCCATTTCCTGACTTCCGGTGGGCCGAGTAGGCTTCCCTGGAACCTGGGGAGGGCGAAAATGCCCTCTCCCGCCTCCTGGAGGCCCTCTGGAAGCCAAAAACGCCCTCCCAGAGCCTCCGCGTGAGCCAAAAGTCAGCTGGCCAGCATGCACATGCGCGTTAGAGCTAAGCTACGACAACGCCTCGCATGCCGGTAGATATGGCTCTGCGTGCCACCTGTAGCACGCGTGCCATAGGTTCGCCATCACTGTTCTAGGAGACTCCAAACTCTTCTGTTCATTAATCTCTTCACAAAGTTTCAGATTGTTTTTTCTTTCTTTCTTTCTTTCTTTCTTTCTTTCTTTCTTTCTCTTTCTTTTCTCTTTCTTTCTTTTCTTTCTCTCTCTCTTTCTGTGTGTGTGTGTGTGTGTGTGCACGTGCGCATGCACAAGTATGTTTCTGTCAGCTTCTGTCTCCCCTGATTTTAGCAAATGAATCCAACACAACAAGCAAAGCAACAATTCACAGAAGCACTTTTAAAATCAGAAAGAAAATTAGAAAAGAAAAGAGAAAGTACAGTACATATAACTCACTGTTATTTATCTCCGGTCCCAAATAGTATCCAAAATGTCATTTTACAATTAGAAACAGGCTTAGTTTCGATGGTTGCCAGAGCATGGCTTCTTCTTCTTACCTTTTGACTAAAGTTAATTCTACTTTTTATAGGATTGGCCCCATTACTATTTAGCAATCACTTAAAATCACCATGGCTTTAAAAGACCGTACATAAAATTCAGTTGCTGCCGGGCTACTCTATGGAAAGTTTGTGCACGTTAGGTTTTAATAATGCTAAAACTGCCCTTAAGCAATGGATCTGGATACAGATTTACAAATAAGCCTAAGTAAGGTGTCACAGCCCATTATTTATCATTTCCTCTCAAAAGGGTCCCTTCAGCCACATATTTATCAACCATCCCAATTTTAAAATTTAGTAAGGCCTTCACTTTAGGCAGATTGGATACTATGCCCTCAGCAATCCTTGGATATTTTAAGGATACTCCTATGCATTTTTGGTAATGTCCACGTGATGATATTTCAATAGAAACTCTAGGCCCGAGATGGCGAACCTATGGCAGACGTGCCACAAGTGGCATTCAGAGCCCTCTCTGCGGGCACGCCAGCCGTCGCCTCAGCCCAGCTCCATCGCAACCATTTTGGGCCTGGAAGGCCTCCTGCACCAACCAGAAAGTTCTTGTTTAGCAACCATAATCAGAACCAGCAAGTTGGTCATAAAGTAAAGCAACAAAGATGATTAGGGGACTGGAGGCTAAAACATATGAAGAACGGTTCCAGGAACTGGGTGTGTCTAGTTTAATGAAAAGAAGGACTAGGGGCAGAGGTGGGTTCCTACCGGTTCTAACCGGTTCTTTAAAACCGTTAGTAAACCGGTGATGACATCACGGAGCCAGTTCTGTCGGTGCCGCGCCGTGAGTGCTGCCATCTTGTTTTTGGCTTCTGCGCATGCGCAGAAGCTTTTTTTTTATTTCTGCACATGTACAGAAGCTTGGTTTTCGGCACTGCACCGCCCACACGGCACAGGAGGAAGCGAACCGGCGGCGAGCTAAGTTAGAATCCACCCCTGACTAGGGGTGACATGATAGCAGTGTTCCAATATCTCAGGGGCTGCCACAAAGAAGAGGGAGTCAAGCTATTCTCCAAAACACTTGAGGGTAGGACAAGAAGCAATGGTTGGAAACTAATCAAGGAGAGAAGCAACTTAGAACTAAGGAGAAATTTCCTCACAGTTAGAACAATTAATCCGTGGAACAACTTGCCTCCAGAAGTTGTAAATGCTCCAACCCTGGAAGTCTTTAAGAAGAGATTGGATAACCATTTGTCTGAAGCAGAGGTGGGTTCCTCCTGGTTCGGACCAGTTCGCCCAAACCGGTAGCAAACCGCTGGTGATGTCACAATGATGTCATGGAACTGGTTCGGGCACCGCCATCTCTCTCTCTTTTTTTTTTCCTTTGGGGGTTTTTTTTTGGAATTTTTTTTTTCCGGAATTCCCCCCCCCCCCCGATTTTTTTCCCAGGTTTATTTTCTTCTGCGCATGCACAGAAGCCGAGTTTCTGACACTGCGTATGCATTGCCATCTTGTTTTTGGCTTTTTTAGGGGGGGATTTTTCAGATTTTTTTGGGCACAGCGCAAGGAGGAAGCGAACTGGCAGTGAGATAAGTTAGAACCCACCCCTGGTCTGAAGTGGTGTAGGATTTCCTGTCTAGGCAGGGGGTTGGACTAGAAGACCTCCAAAGTCCCTTCCAACTCTGTTATTCTAAAGTGGTCACTAAGCGAAACTGCATCTGTGCTTATCATCTTATTTCACCTTCCTTGCAAAGGTCACAAACTGATTGCAAAGCTACATTTTCATCCCCACTATAACTGTAAACAGTCACTTGATATAAATGGTCATTAAATAAGTCCTTATGACCAAATTGAGCCCCAGGTTTCTGTGGCTAAGCAAGACAGTTGTTAATGAATTTTGCCCCATTTCACTACCTTTCTTGCCACCGTTGTTAAGTGAACCAGTGCAGTTGTTAAGTGACTAACATGGTTGTTAAATGAATCTGGCTTCCCCATTGACTTTGCTTGTCAGGCCACAAAAGAGGATCACATGACCTGAGCCATTGCAACCGTCCTAAATCTGAGTCAGTTGCCAAGTGTCTAAATTTTGATCATGTAACCATAGGGATGCTGCAATAGTCGAGGGAAAAATGGTCATTAAATGAACTGTTGCAAGTCGAGGACTACCTATAATGTATTTCTGCAATGTATTTCTTGCATGAACAAAAGCCAATAATTTGGATATTACTGCATTATTATTATTATTATTATTATTATTATTATTATTATTATTATTATTATTATTATTATTATTATTATTATTATTATTATTTGTTATTATTATTATTTATTGTTATTATTATATATTGTTATTATTATTTATTGTTATTATTATGTATTATCTTGGGGGGAATGTTAGATCCCCAAATTTGCATTTTAAACTAATAAAATGCTATCAGCTCACTAAGCATATGAGCTAATTCAGTTCTGGGAGTTTATTGCTTGAGACTGTAGATAATGCATTTGCAATTCTAGTGTTCCACATGCAGAGTAGTAATTATTATGAGTAATTATTATATGAACATGTTTTCTACTGTTGTGTACTACCCCAGGCTGTTTTTAAAGGAAAGGATATCAATCAACCACTTGATTATATACTCGGTAAACCCTTGCAATATCATGTTGTTTTTCTTCCATTTCAATCCTTCCCGAATTACTTCCAGTATTCTTTGAGGATTACTGAATAATACTTATAAAGCAATCCTGAAATAAATATTCTGAAAAAAATTACTAAATCAGATCAAGGGGTTAGTAAATCATTCTGTCCCTCTCTAATCAACCATTCTATCTTGCTATTTTAAAATACTGGTAGTCCTCAACTAACATCAGTTCACTTACTGACCGTTCAAAGTTACGATGACACTGTGACTTATGACCATTTTTCACAGTTACAACCTTTGAAGCATCCCCATGATCACGTGATCAAATTTCAGATGTTTGGCAACTGGTTCATACTTATGACCGTTGCTATGTCCCAAGGTCATGTGATCCCCTTTTGCGACCTCCTGACAAGCAAAGTCAATGGGGAAGCCAGATTCGCTTAACAAAAGTGTGACCAACTTATCCACTGCAGTGATTCACTTAACAACTGTGGAAAGAATGGGGCAAAACTCACTTATCAAGTGTTTCACTTAACAACAAAAATGTTGGGATCAATTGTGGTCATAAGTCGAGGACTACCTGTATTGGCAACCAAATATTTATTTATTTAAGAGCCGAGTTGGTGCAGTGGTTAAATGCAGCACTGCAGGCTACTGCTAGTTCAGCAGTTCAGCTGTTCAAATCTCACCGGCTCAAGGTTGACTCAGCCTTCCATCCTTCCGAGGTGGGTAAAATGAGGACCCAGACTGTTGGGGGCAATATGCTGAACTCTGTAAACCGCTTAGTGCTGTAAAGCACTATGAAGCGGTATATAAGTCTAAGTGCTATTGCTATTGCTATTATTTATTATTTATTAGTGACATTTATATACCGCCTCATAGTGCAAGCACTCTCTAAGCGGTTTACACCATTAAGCAATGTATATATTTTATATTGCCCCCAACAATCTGGATCCTCATTTTACCTACCTCGGAAGGATGGAAGGCTGAGTCAACCTTGAGCCGGTGAGATTTGAACCGCTGACCTGCAGATCAGTGTCAGCTAATGTGGCCTGCAGTACCTGCCTCTAACCGCTGCGCCACCTCGGCTCTTATAAATACAGACATCCTACTTCAAACGTTGCCTGACAAATAAACAAACTCCCTGAAGCTGTTTGGTGAACACTTCAATTTATGTTCAGATAACAAGTCACAACATTGTGAGAAATTATTTTCAAATGGGACTGATATATGCACATTACGTGTTTTTTTCAATATTAACAAATAGTTGCAACATAGTATAATAGCCAGAAGTCAATATGACTGTGCCAAATATGCAGATATAGCTACAGGTACAGCTACAACTATTCGTTTAGTGAGTGCTCAAGGTTACAATAGTACTGGTCATAGACTTATGACCATTTTTCTTACTTATGACCACTACGGCTTCCCTATGATCATGTCATCAAAATTCACCAAAATTAGCAATTGGCATCTATTTACGATGGTTGAAGTGCCCCGGGGTCATGTGATCACCTTTCATGACCTTCTGACAAGCAAAGTCAAAGGGAAACCAGGTTTACTTAACAACCGGGTTACTAGCTTAACGATTGCAGTGATTCGCTTAACAACTGTGGCAAGAAAGGTCGTGAAATGTGGCAAGAAAGGTCGTGAAAATTCGGTTAACAACTGTCTTCGTTTAGAGGAAGAATTTTTAGGGTCAATTGTGGTTATAAGTCGAGGACTTTTACCTGCTTTTAACTAATGGTTTGGGAAGATTTTTTGTTTAGTTTATAAGGTCATGGAAGTCAATCACTTCACTGTTTTTTCTTAAAAGGTGACTCAGCTCACCATCATTGTCTTTTTACTGAAACTCCCATTAATGTTAAGAGCCTTCTGACAGGTGACAGAAACCACTGATAAACAGAACCAAATTACTGCAAATCCAGCACGGAGCTGCAGAGAGGCATATTTATAAGCTGGTTGCCCTCCAGTGAAAATTGGATTGACAGTGACATTTATAAGCTAATGGAAGCACTTGTATAACCAGAGAAAAAGGCTAGAGGTGGAGAAAGTGGCAGATGGATGAGACCTCAAAAAGAAAATTGCAGATGCTGAATTCCTACCTTTCCTAAAATACATGTTCCAGTCCCTGCCATTAAGAGAGATGCAGAAAATTCAGTCGTGGTAAGGCTTGCTTTGTATGCAAGACATGCTGGTCTGTGATTTTCTGATGCTTAAGGCACCCAAAATATAACCAAGAAGAAATTGTAATGATGCTGAGACCCAGAAGATAAAGAACTGGAGGTCCCAACCTTGAAGGGACTTGGGGTACTCAGTCTGGACAAAATACTGAGGGGAGATATGATATCAATGGAGTCTAATAGTTAAGGTGCCAGGCTAGAAAGCCAGAGTTTGTGAGTTCATGTCCCGTCTTCACCATAAACTCCAGCTGGGTAACTTTGTGCCAGTCACTCTCTCTCAGCCCAATTCACGTTGTTGTTGTTGTTGTTGTTGTTGTTGTTGTTGTTGTTGTTGTTGTTGTTGTTGTCGTCGTCAAAATAGGAGGAGGAAGGTGTGTTGGATATGTCACTGCCTTGAGTTATTTGTAAAAATAAAGGTGGAAATACAAACAAACGTAATAGAAGTACAGCTGAATGTTTACAAAATCGAGAAGAGAAATAATTTTACGCAGTGTGGGATAAATTTTATAATTGGTTAGAAATGAGAAGGAATAAGAAAATTTCTAAATGAATGTAAATATTATATATAGAACTATATAGAATAATACATATGAAGATTGACTTTAAACCGATGTCACAGAAATGAAAAATGCAAATGTATATGTATGTTTTGTAAATGTTTTAACCACAGGCTGATCTTCTGTGGGAACTGAGCCACTTAAGTTAACGGTGGCTTTGGCCTTAAACAGCAATGTGCTGAACTGGGCTGGATTAAACAGACCAGAATATGAGGGTTTACCTGGAGAGGTTCCCTCATCCTCAGAAAAATAAAATTCCTCCAAATTTTCCTCCTCCTCTCCCCGAGAGGTTACACCATGCCTTGATGGGATTAGGGAATGAAATTCTCACATATAATCTCTCCCTTGAGAGGAACTCTGAGGAGGAACTCTGGACCCTTGGCCCAGTAAGCCTCTTTGGGCCAGAGCTGCATCAATACCCATAGCAATGGTATTGAAAATAGCATTATTTAGTTCTATAGGCAACCCTTGGTCTGCAAGCTCAGGTAGGCGGAGTCCAGCTGCTGTAGGCATAAAAGGGGCTGAAGGAGCTGATGGTCTGACTGTAGCCCCAGAATTGTGACACAGAAGATGAATGGCCAGAGGTCAGTAAACCTTCGTCCTGAATAGGAGCCAGGGAAATGGCTTGAGGATCAGGCAGCACATTAGGAGACCATGGCAGTTGGTCTTCCACTTGGGGATGAGATGAAATTTCCAAAGTCAAGGGAATGCAAGATGCAGAAGCACCTTCAGAGCCCTTGCAAGCTGAGACTGCTTTTGTGCCTTTGCAAACTGCTTCTCCAAAGCCCTTTGTCTTCTAAGGGCATCCTTATCAGATGCAGATGATTTAGACTTGGAATTAGAGGATTTGAACCTGGTACAAGAGCCCTCTACCCCCTTTCTAGCCCTTCTGGGCTGGGAACATTCATCCACCCTGTGAGAGGTGGAAGAATCAGCAGAGCTGCTGCTGATAGAATCCCTTCATTCAGCCATAATAGCTGCAGTAGCAATAATGATGAATCACACTTCCAGCTCACCACCACAAGCAGGGGACTTTATTCCTGATAGGGATCAGTACTACTCATTGCACCTCACAACAATTAGAGATGATGCCAGGTCTATGACCTGGAGTTCCAGAGCTGGGCAAGAACAATCAGCAGGAGCAGGAGCAGCAGTTTTGGCGTGAAACCGGCAATACGGTCACTTACGCCTGCAAGCACTCACTGCCTCACGTCTGCAAGCCGGCAATACAGCTGCTTGCATGGAAACAAGGCTGGAATATTTCCAGCAGACGCCTCAGCCTTTGGAAGGGCTATTCTAGCCCCAAAGCTCCTTAGGAAGCTCGCCACGCCCCTCCTGGGCTTCGAGCCGATCGGAGCTACAGCAAAAAAATGCCCACAAAATGGCCGCTTATCAGCAAGCCGATCAGTATGGCCTCTCTGCAATCCGAAGTGTTGAGCAGCCAGCCAATGTTGGGGCTAGCATCAAGTCCTCAAAGGCGGATTGCTGCGCTGCAGTTTCTTTTCTGAGCCAGTCCTCATAGCCAACACGTGGCAATGGCGGCTACAGGCGATCTGAGCGGCCCGCTGGGC
This sequence comes from Diadophis punctatus similis, assembly GCA_023053685.1. Taxonomy (NCBI): domain Eukaryota; kingdom Metazoa; phylum Chordata; class Lepidosauria; order Squamata; family Dipsadidae; genus Diadophis; species Diadophis punctatus. The sequence continues at coordinate 65,026,943 of JALIGW010000005.1, forward strand.
GCGGAGGCTATGAGTCTCACACAAATGCACCAGTCACTTCCCCAGCTAATTGGTAATTTTCTTCAATTTTTTAAAACAATTTCCAATTAAATCCCAATTAATTCCAAATTAAATCTAATTAAATGCAATGAATCAATAATAATGATCAGCAGCAACTCAATCTGCGTCCCTCTAGGTCGACTGAGTTGAAAAACTGGAGCTCGGCCGGAGGAAGAGGCGTGGCCAAAGAAATTGCAACTCAGTCCCTGGCCAATCAGACAAATTGATAATCCATGCTTGGACTCTCCAAACAGCGCACAGGAGAAGTGGCTGGCAATGAACCCTCTGCGCATGTGCCAAGGCTTCTGCGCATGCACAGAGGGTCAGTACCCGGATGTAACGCAACACGCGCACTTCCAAACCAGTAGGGAAGGTAAGAGAAACCCACCACTGCCCTGCATGTATATAGTACATAACATTTCAGATTTCAGACACCATCCTGATATAAATGAATTGAATAACCAGTGAAAACACAGAATATCACAAAGGTTATATTACAAGTACAAGTACAAAATCAACAGACGAAAAGACTGCTAATTACAGCAATATTCAATCCAGTACTAGCAGATAATTAAACCTATAACAACTACAGTGTACTATATAGTTATTCAATAATCTTAGAGCCTTCTTAAAGACCTTTAACAAAGGACCAGATGGATTTTTATACATTCCATGAGGGATGAGGGAACTTCTTTTTATATGACCTCTAAAGAAAGCTTTCAGAAGTTGATCCCAAAGGAATGTGCAGATTGCTAGGGGTGAAATTAATTATTCCCAACTTTACAGAGTGCCTACTTAGCTTGATTTATTTTAAAGATCCCTTTACTGGAAATTAAATGCATGAGAAATTGGTGTGCTGCAAAGCCAAATAGCAGCATCCAGCAACATCTTGTTTTGAAGAATGCCATTGCCCCAGTGGGTTGCTGATGGTTCAGACTGGTTCACCCGTACCGGTGGCGGGAATTTGCCCCTGCTCGCCGAACCGGCAGCGATGGCTGGCTGGCCACACCCCCAAACCAAAATGTGCACTTTTGACGCGATGCGAACCGTTAGGGAAGATAAGTAGAACCCACCCCTGCACTGCCCATATGTTCGTCCTGTCAGACCCATGAAGAAGACCAAACCAGTAAATCAACTACTAAAACTACTAAAGTTTTAGTAGTTTAGCCTACTACTACTAAGTAGGCTAAAACTACTTTTATTGAGATTAGTTATAATAACAGGATACTGCCAGTCTGATTAAGCTGTTCCTCCTCCTCCTCCTCCTCCTTATACTTTGGTGAATTAGGGAGGTGTCTGCCTGAGCCACTTCTGAATTCTAGTTCATTCTGAGCTTAAAAATTCTTTAGCTCCTTTTGCCTAGGCAATGCTTCCTGCACATCACAATCAATGTCATATTCAAGGCTCCCTACACAACCGTAAAAAATTAAAATGGGGGATGACTTCAATTGAGTGCTTTGTTTGGAATACACTGGTTGCACCAAATGGAATAACTTGGTTAAACTGGGGTAATATTGCATTTCTCGGGAGAGTGAGGAGGGGCAGGAAGCTGCACTACAGTTGTTATTATTATGGACTCTCGCTCAGTTAGCCAGTTGTTCAGACAGGATTTGGAGGTTTTTTTTACCTATTGATACTTCCCAAGGACCTGGGAGAGCCAGTTGTGGATGTTTGATGTTACAGATATCGTCAAAGGATGTAAGCTCTTCCGAGTAAGGCTGCCTTTTGCAATTGACTGATGGTGAATTTGTCAATGCCAGTAGTGTTCAAGTGGTGCTCCAGTTATTTAGGGATTGCACCCAAGGCACCTATTATTATTGGTACTATCTTTGCCTTCTTTTGCCACAGTCGTTCTATTTCTATTGGCAATTCTTTGTATTCTGTTATCTTTTCTAGTTCTTTCTCTTTGATTCTGCTGTCTCTAGGTACTACCATGTCCATTATCCAGATTTTTTTTCCTTATTACTATTAAATTTATTTGCCACCTATCTATCTATCTGCTAAATCAGTGGTTCCCAAAGTGGGCGGTACCGCCCCCCGGGGGGCGGTGAGAACCCTTAGGGGGGCGGTGAGAGGCAAGGGGAGCAACAGGGGGGCGGTGAGAGGGGCCAGGGGGGCGGTAGGTGGTTTGCCATGCTTTTGCACTTGAAGCTCCCTCGCGTTCCTTGCTCTTGTGTGCAGGGCAGCCCATTCTGAAAGAAAACATCTCACGTTTTCTTTCAGAATGGGCTGCCCTGCACACAAGAGCGTGGAATGCAACGGAGTTACAAATGTTAAGTACTGAGCACGGCACAGCGACGAGGGACAGACAGACAGAAAGAAGAGATGGTAGGTAGGAAGAAAGACAGAAAGAAAGAAAGAAAGGAAAGAAAGAAAAGAAAGATGGTAGGAAGAAAGACAGAAAGAAAAAGAAAGAAAGAAAGAAGGGGGAAGGTAGAGAAGAAAGAAAGAACGAAAGAAAGACTTATGTCTTATGACCACAATTGAGCCTAATGTTTTGGTTGCTAAGCAAGAGCGTTGTTAAGTGAGTTTCACCACACTTTACAAGTTGGCCACGCCCACCCGGTCACCTGACCACTACGCCACGCCCACCTGAGGGGGTGGGGTGGGGGGCGGTGAGGATGAGTTTGTAGCACCAAGGGGGCGGTGGACTGAAAAAGTTTGGGAACCACTGTGCTAAATGGATGGTTTGTGATTGTTCACCACTTCTTTTTGTGATCAGACACTGTCCATTTGAAGGTGTTATTTTGTTAGAGTACCAATAATAATTTTGTTAGAGTACCAATAATATCCCTCAATACCCCAAGTGGTAAAAGAGGAAGTAAAGAATATGCTCCATAATATGCTTCTAAATTTCTTCTAAATTTCCAAATATGTCCCCACTAACTTAAAGTAAATAATATTCCTTCAGATGATAAATCTGTGGGTTGGGAGAGAATCTTCTGATAGGGCTTTGGTGTCCAAGTGTCACTTTGTTTACTTTATAGACTATGTCCATTGAGGTCCCACCCGCAATAGAAATTGCACTTAGACTTATATACTGCTTCACAGTCCTCTTTAAGCAGTTTACAGAGTCAGCATATTTCCCCCAACAATCTGGATCCTCATTTTACCGACCTTGGAAGGATGGAAGGCTGAGTCAACCTTGAGCTGGTGAGAATCGAACTACCAAACTGCTTGCAGCCGGCAGTCAGCAGCAGTAGCCTGCAGTACTGCATTCTAACCACTGTGCCAACATGGCTCATAATGCTATCTACTCAACCACTCTGAATTGTTTCAGGAGAGATAGAAAGTTCCCTCTTCTTACATACCATCAACTTATATAGTATATTCTTACTTGACCATTAACAGGAAATAGAACCCAGTTGGAACACAAAAGAAAAAAAAATGAGAAGTGTTCACACAGCCAATCTACAAATAGAGTTCAAGATGGTTAATGGCACTGCCAAATTAAAAGGATAGGACACTTGGATAAGGCGATTACATTATTGCTGTGTGGTGCTTATGAAACCAGTAATTAAATCTCTGTTCAACTTTACAAGGGCAGGAAAAGTTATGCACCTGCAGGATGCTTACTCCAACAAGAGAACTTGAACTCACTTCCAGGTCAAGCACGCAAATACAAAGTTTAATAGCAAAGAAATACCTTGGCTCTGAGTCATACATTACACATGGTACAAAATAGTGTTATAATAAAACAATCCAATAATACGGAGAAGAATTCCTGTTTTCTTAGGCACAAAGGACTTCAGTGAGCAGAGACCTAAAGATGAAGGGATGGGACTGTATCAAATATGTGCATGGGGTGGGGTTTACTTTTTATTAATTTAGAAAGAGGTGGTGGTAAATTTTACTTTATTTTTAACTGTGTAAAGTTTATTCTAGGTTTTACACAGCAGTTTTGTTGCCTTCTTTACCCAAAGCACTGCAAAATTGTGCTACCAGGTGGCAAAAAATTAGAGGGGACAGGAAAAACTATTCACTTTGTTCTATAAAAATCCATTATAGCACTTATAGCTCTGGATTGCTTGTCTTTTTCAGAAATAAAGAATTTCTTTGGGGGGAAAAAAGAGGGCAATGCAAGCCAGTAAAAGTTGTTTTTAAAAACCAATTATATGTCATCAAGCAGATATTGGGTTTTAGTAATCATATACCGGTAAATCGATTTTCTCAGGAAGATCTGACTTTAATTTGGCCCTTTAGGTTTTCTTCCACATTCCACCCATTGATGTTGTAATTAAGTCTATTTACTTTGCTGCTAGTTGTTAATTCTTTTCCTTCCTTCCTTCCTTCCTTCCTTCCTTCCTTCCTTCCTTCCTTCCTTCCTTCCTTCCTTCCTTCCTTTCCTCTTTCTTTTTTTTCCTCCCAGCATTATGGACTTCACAAGAGAACAATATCTTTGTATAATGTTCAAAATATGATCATTTGAGTACCCGTATTTTTCGGAGTATAAGACGCACCGAAGTATAAGACGCACCTTAGTTTTGGGGGAGGAAAACAAGGAAAAAAGGCCTCTGCCTCCCAGCAATTTGCCAAACAGCAAACAGCAAACAGCAAACAGCACAGATGATATACACTGTTTGCTGTGTATTTCTGTGCATGTGTGCCTGACCCATAGAAATGGCAAAGAATTGGAAAAATGTACATTATGGCAGTATATTAATCCCAGAAAGTTTTCTTACATGTAATCACACCAACTCCTCCTAATTATTTAAATACATCTACTCCAAACATGACTAAGGCAGGGTTTCTCAGCTGGCTTATTTTAATACTAATACTTAATACTAAAACAGGACATTTCAGATTATACTTTCACAGATCTTTAAAATTGATGTGGCTTTCTGGAAGTATTCTCTGCTATTTAAAAGAAGATACAATAGCACTGGGCCTCTTCAGAGCAAGCATTTATTTTAAAAAGCTTCTTCATTTTGTTAAGTTGTCTAGAACAATAATAAAGCAGTCTTTAAAAAAATAAGTCTAATAATTTGAACACTCTACAAACATTTAACAAAATAAAATATTAACAGAATCTGCCTGTACCTAGGATAAAACTCACAACCTCCTGATTGTGAGGCAAGAGCTCTATCTCTTGAGCCACAGCAGCTCTAGCTTGCCTTCCTGCAATTTTAGCAGTCTAATATTGCCAGCAGTTTATCTCCCAGCAATATGTCTCATCACAGCCACCTTAGTTTCAGTTTCATTTTACCACGTGGCTTGTAAGCCTCAGTCAGCTGTAGGTCGGGAGGCAGATCATCTCTTCTTGTGCTCTTCTTGTGCTTTGCCCTGTTTGCTGCAAAGAGGTAAATTGCTGACAGGCAGAGGCCAAAGGGTGGGGGTGGCTGGGTGGGGCTACATTCAGTGTATAAGATGCACCCAAGTTTTCACCCTCTTTTTGGGGGTAAAAAGGTGTGTCTTATACTCCGATATGGTAACTATAATCCTTTTTTTTTTTCATTTTCATAGCCATTCCTGGAATTTTCAGGAGCCTTGTCTAACATTACTTCTTTTGAAATCAGGTTTCAGCTGACCAAAATAACCTCTACCAATCAACCTCTTGGTCTCTAGGCAGACAAAAGTATCTGGCCATATTCTCAGAAGCAGACAGTCATTACAAAAAAATCCAGGGCTACAGTTATGGGAGAGATCAGCTCTTGAGTATCTGTGGTTCAAACTGAGGATACAACTTATGTGTGAAAGAAGCACATTGCCAGATAATCAGGAAGGGGACAAATGAGCAATATTTTCAGAAGTAGGTAGAATCAACTGGAATGATCTCAAACTTCTGTTACAGTGGATCCTTTTAGAAACTTACAAAGAGCTCCTTAATTAAAGGACTAGAGACTGCTCTGTACCTTCCACTTAAATCTACCTGGCTATGCTATAATGTAACTTCTATTTACTACTATTTCCAAAGAGCTGCCAGATAGCCACTACTATCAGCTCAAAATTTCAAACTAAAGGAACCACAACGGTGGAATTGTACAAGTAGTTCTCATTTAATGTCCATCCTTTAACCATCATTCAAAGTTACAATGCTGTTGAATGAGGAGGACTTATAACAGGTTCTCATCAGGGGCGGGTTCCTCTTACCTGCCTACCGGTGTGCTGCATGCGCATCATCACATTGCGCTCGCACTCGCTACACGCACACGTCCCCTTGCGCGATTTTGCTTCCGCACATGCACAGGAAGCAAAAAATCACTGAAATCTCGCAAGGGGACGCACATGCACGCGCGATTTTGGTGATTTTTGGCTTCCATCCATGCGCGGAAGCAAAAAATCACCAAAATCTCACACACACGCATCCCTTCACAAGATTTAGCTTTCGCACATGCGCAGGAAGCAAAAAAGGCCAAAAATTCAAAAAAAAAGATGGCGCCGTGTGACAGACCGGCGAAGACAGCACCGGAGCCACCGCGTGCAAATTGCGCAATCAGCGGGCCGCTACCGGGACGACAGAGTGGATCACACCGGTAGGAACCCACCACTTGTTCTCATAATTGTGACCATTACAGTGTCCCGTAATCAGAATGATCACCGTTTGTGACCTTCACTGCTGGCTTCCAACAAATAAAGCCAACGAAGAAGCTGGCAAGAAGTCACAAAAGGTGATCATGTGACTGCCAGAACTGCTGCTGTAAGTCAGCGTGGTTATGTGATGTTGTTTAGCCACAGAGTTCCTGGTCCCAATTACAGAGGGTAAACAAGGAGTACCTGTACAGTAATCCCTCGCTATATCACGGTTCACCTTTCACGGTCTCGCTGCTTCACGGATTTGCATCGTGCATTGTGTTCTGCATTCTGATTGGCTGATTGGTAAAACAGCTTGCCAAGAGCAGTGAAATACACGTGAGGCCAGGTGTGAAATCCTCCCGGTTCGCACATCTCAACAACCTGGTGGCGTTCGCGGCGTGGGGCTTCCCCCACCCGCTTCCCCTGCCCACCTGGATGTCGGCATCTGCGTTCTTTTGCCCTCTGCGCATGCGCAAAACTGAAGTTACTACTTCACGGATTTTGCCTATCACAGGTACTTTTTGGTACGTAACCCCAGCGAAAAACGAGGGATTACTGTATTCCTTAAAGACAGTTTCACACTGCTTTTTCATTGCAAGGCGATACCCATGGCAATTGTTAGGTGAGATGAGTAAATCCTGCACAGTTATTTGAATATGTACCTCAAACTCTTCAGACTTCTGCAGGACAGGTTTACCTGGACTAAGTGAGCTCTTCAGGTTTGCAATGATTAATATTTTTTTTCTCTCTGGCCCTCCCAGTAACTTTTTTTTTCATAATGGAAATTTCCTCTGCTCCCAAAGTTGCCATTTGCACTACTAGGAAAAAAAAATCCCAGTATATTTAGCTTCTGGAGATAGTAGTATCAATGGGATGTCTTTCTTCAGGAGCCAGTATTAGGGAATCCATTAAACCTTCACTCTATGGGTCCCATTTTGTTTATCAGCCTGTCACTCTAGGCACAGCTGTTCCTGGTAGGAAATGGAAACAGATGGTGATGAATTCTCTTGCAAACTGTACTTAGGCTCCAAATTCAATCAGACGTGCACAATGACCTCGTGCTGTGCAACAGGCCCTGACATTTCTGCAATATATTGGCAGATCCGGAAGATAAAAAAATACATGGAGCTCAACTCAAGATGACTTCACAACCATGGTCCCCTAGTTTTCTTGGCCATAATACAAACGTGGTTTGCATCGCTCTTTTGTGGGATTTTTTCCCCTCCATTTTCCAGTCTAGCTGACATCACTTTTCGACACCAATTCCAGTTAACCAGGTTCTGCGGTTGCCTAGGTGAGCTGGAAAGGAAAGACCCAGAAGACAAGAAGTCTGAAATACAGGTAGTCCTCAACTTACGACTGCAACGAACCCAAAATTTCGGTTGCAAAAGTGAAACCTTTGTTAAGTGAGTTTTTTTTTACAACTTTTCTTGCCACAGTTGTTATGTGAATCACTGCAGTTGGTAAATTGGTAACAGAGTCGTTAAGCGAAACTGGTTCCTCCATTGACTTTGCTTGTCACAACAGAAGGTAGCAAAAGGGGGCCGCATGACCTCTGGACACTGCAACCGTCATAAATATGAGTCAGTTGCCAAGCATCTGAATTTTGATCACGTGACCACGGGGATGCTGCAATGGTTGTAAGTGTGAAAAATGGTCATAAGTCACTTTTTTCGGTGATGCTATAACTTTGAACAGTCACTAAATGAACTGTTGTAAGTTGAGGACTACCTGTAATAAATCCAGAAGAAAGGAATAGAATAGTTGGCTTTCCCTTAACAAAAACAAACCAGGCAGCCAAAAGGCCTCGTTTTCAAAGCAACTTGTATAGTGTATACTGTAACTCCATCACTGAAAACTATACCCTGGCATTTCTACTTATATCCTCAAGTTTGTCTTCATTACCACCACCACTATCATCATCATCATCATTTAACAACCTCATCATCCTTTGCGGGGTGGAGTCTGGGCAACTGAATGGAGCTAGTAGAGTGTTTTAATGGCCGGATGCCCTTCCTGTCGCCAATACGGAGTTTTGTTCAGCAGATGTATTCTCAGTGTGCCCAGAGGGAGAAATATCTGCCTCTACTTAAGATCGAACTCACAGCCTCCTGATTTTGAGGCGAGAGCTCTATGTCTAGGCCACCGCATCACTCCTTTGTCTTCATTACCATGCCCTGACAATTTTTGCAGTGATCCAATAAGAAACTGAATCTAGGCTTTGGGGCAGCCATTTGAAATCTTGCCACACCAGATAAAGTATCCTTCATCCAGGATCCTAGTTGTTCCATAGGTAGATTCCACAACCTGTAGTGCTTACCCCAATGCATTTCTTAGGTTGATTTCTTTACTCATTTGAGAATGGCTAAACAATAAGCAAAAAGCAGTCATGTTACAGTTGGTTGCATGCCACTGTTCTAAAACGTGGCGTGCAGCTGAACTAGAGAGCTACCTTGAAATAAAAGAGATGTCAGTTAACTGCAGCCATTCCAGCAAAGCTAAAATATCTTTGGATGATCTATTACAAAATTCAGCGTACATGATTTGAGGAGCCAAGACAAATGCTGAACCCTTAGACAGTTGGGCCAATCTCACTGCATTAAAAGAAACAATACTCAGAGCTTTTAAAAATAGGTCAGGCAAGGAGAGAGAGAGGGAGAGAGAGGGAGAGAGGGAGAGAGGGAGAGAGGGAGAGAGAGAGAGAGAGAGAGAGAGAGAGAGAGAGAGAGAGAGAGAGAGAGAGAGAGAGAGAGAGAGAGAAATCACTGCACAGATTATGCCAATATTTCTGGGTGTACTCAGTACAAAACAACTCCCAGCCAAATTCTGTTCCTGCTATGATCTGCCTTCTATACTTGTTTCCACTTTCCAGTTCCCTAGGGAATCAGCATACAAAATTAATGTGGCTTGCAGCAGATTTTTACATTCTGTAATTAGATATAATACAAGTAAACAGTATTGCAATATTCTCATTAGAGAGATCTGACCTTTTGTGATCCATAAGCAGACATATTCTTAGCATAAACCAAAACTAAACTCTTGGCGGGAAAAAGTTTCATCAGTAATAAGAGAATCTGCTCCTAATTTAGTGAAGGGACTGGTCTACAAGGTGGACCAACTAATATCCCAAGGTGGTCTCCTTGGCTTTCATCTCATCTCATCTCATCTCTGTTTTCAAAAAACCAGTTTGGCCAGGAGATGATCTGAAAGTTCCATTTCTGTCTTCATAAAGCTCCAAAGAAGTCATGTCTACCACCAACCCACTGTAAAATTAAAGATAGTGATAAATCTGGAAGGACTAACCTAACAAAGTTATCCAGATAACAAAATTATCTGGAAAATAAAACATACAAAGAGCGGTTGCAGGAACTGAGCTTGGCCAGTCTGGCGAAGAGAAGGACCAGGGGTGACATGATAGCAGTGTTCCAATACTTGAGGGGATGCCACAGAGAGGAGGGGAGCAGGCTGTTCTCTATAGCACCAGAAAGCCAAACAAGGAATAATGGATGGAAGCTGACCAAGGAGAGATTCAACCTGGAAGTGAGGAGAAACTTTCTGACGGTGAGAGCGATCAACCAGTGGAACAGCTTGCCAGCGGAGGTTGTGAGAGCCCCAACACTTGCGACCTTCAAGGGGAGACTGGACTGCCATCTGTCTCAAATGGTGTAGGAACTCCTGCTTGAGCAGGGGGTTGGACTAGATGACCTACAAGGTCCCTTCCAACTCTAATAATAAATCTAAAAAATCAAAGAGAAGGACTAGGGGTGACATGATTATTGTCTTCCAGTACTTTAGGGTCTTGTCACAGAGAAGAGGGGATTGACTTATTTTCCAAAGCAACAGAGGGAAGAACAAGAAGTAATAAGTGGAAGCTCATTAAAACAGAGATCCAACATGGAACTATTGAAAATTTTCCCAAACGGTGAGAACAATCGATCAATGAAACTGCCTGCCTCCTGGAGTTGAGGGCGTTCCATCTCTGGAGATTTTCAAGAAAAGACTGGACAGCCATTTGTCTGAGATGGCATAAGGTCTTCTACTTTGGACAGAAGGTTGAGCTACAAGACTTCCAAGGTCCCTTCCAGCTTTATGATTTTTACCACACATCAGTTGTGCTGAAGGAGCCGCGGTGACGCAGCGGTTAAGAGTGCAATACTGCAGGCTACTTCTGCTGATCACCGGCTGCCAACAGTTTGGCAGATCGAATCTCACCAGGCTCAAGGTTGACTTAGCCTTCCATCCTTCCGAGGTGGATAAAACCCAGATTGTTGGGGGCAATATGCTGACTCTGTAAACCACTTAGAGAGGGCTGGAAAGCACTGTGAAGTGGTATATAAGTCTAAGCGCTATTGCTATAGTGCCCGAGTTAAAGTAACAAATGTCACATATTATCTAAGGACAGCCCTTATTTGGGGGTCAGGGGGGGCATTACAGGTGTCTTTTATTAAATATTAAGGGCAAAACTGAAAAGAAAACCCAGAGGACTACAGTAAAAAGTAAAATATAAATGAATCAACAAAGGATTTAAACATGTCGTAGAAATTATAATTTCCCACTAGAACTTTCATTAGCTGTAAATAATGGGATGTATTCAGGCAGGGGTCTGAACCCTCGGTCCATAGACTGGCACCGGGCTGCAGCATGCCAGAAACCAGGCCACGCAAACAAGTGAAGCCCCATCCACCAGATGTAGGCAGCATGCAAAACCACGCCCCCTCCAGTCCGCGGAAAAACCTCTCTCCACAGAACCGGTCCCTGGTGCCCCAAAGGTTGGGGGCTGCTGTATGAAGGGACAACAGTAAAGATGGAAAAATAAATCAAAATGGAAGATTATTTACACCACTCGTCTCATCTGATCAACACAATGGAACAGGTCCTTTCTGGATTTATAGCGCTATTTTCCACAAGCCGTCACTTTGCTGTGCAACGATCAAAACTCATTCTTCGATCAAAGAAGCTAAGCTCCAGAAATAATTTCCCACTGCTTTTTTTGTTGCAAGGTGATACACAAGCATTTGGGGGGTGTTGTGTTGAGGTGGTATTTGCTGGTTCTCTGAACTACTCAGAATTTCCGCTACCGGTTCTACGAACTTCTCAAATTTCCCACTACCGGTTCTCCAGAACCTGTCAGAACCTGCTGGATTTCACCCCTGGTCTACTTGGACTGAGAACAAATGCTGGTGATAAATTCTTAGAGGTTTTCTAAGGAAAGCGTTGGTGACAGCTTTTCATTCTAACTTGTTTTGGGATTACAGTAAAATGCATTGTCAAATCCCATTGCAAAAGAAAGTGAAAATAGTGTTTTTAGGTTAGGGTTAGGTTTATTTTGAGTCATGGCCAAAAACTAACGCTAGGCATAGATTCTTACAAGTTTCCTAAGGAAATCAACGGTTACTACTTTTTGTTTTGACTTGTTTGAGGATCACAGTAAAATCTTTATTTATTTATTTATTTATTTATTTATTTATTTATTTATTTATTTATTTATTTATTTATTTATTTATTTATTTATTTATTTATTTATTTATTATTTATTTAAATAGATTTGTATGCCGCCCAACTCCCGGAGGACTCTGGGCAGCTAACAACATGTCAAATCCATTTATAAGTATAAAATCATATAACAATTAAAAACTACAAAAGTTAAAAAAACATCTAGCATTCATAACCTGGGGGGAGGCCCATATATACTCTGATTGGTCTCACTTTCACCCCGCCTGCCGGAAGAACCAGGTTTTTATTGCTTTACGGAAGGCCAGCAGGGTGGGGATAGTCCTGATCTCTGGAGGGAGTTGGTTCCAAAGGGAGGGCTCTCCCCCTCGGTCCCGCCAACCGGCATTGCTTGGTCGATGGGACCTGGAGGAGACCAACTCTGTGGGCCCTAACTGGTCGTAGGGAGGTATGTGGCAGGATGTGGTCCCGAAGGTAACCTGGCTCTGAGCCATGTAGGGCTTTAAAGGTCAAAACCAACACCTTAAATTGGATCCGGAGACTAATAGGCAGCTAATAGGTGTTACGTGGGTGTATCAAAAGTAAAGTAAGGTTAGGGTAAGGGTTAAATTTAGGATTAGGGTACAGTTTGGGTTTGGGTTAGAGTTACTGTTAGAACTCCATGGAACAAGGACTGAAAATGCATTTCAGGAATAGATTCCAAGAGATTCTCTAAGTAAAGCGATGACTACAACATTTTGTTTTGACTTGTTTTTTGGTCCCCAGTAAAATACATGGGAAAATCCCATTGCCAATGAAATGAAAGGGTTAAAAAGAAATGAATAAAAGGGTTAAAAGCAAAATCTGAATCCAGGATATTCAATCTGTTTGTGGCAAGGCTAAGATAGCTCTCAACATCTTGGTTGGATCATTCAAAATATCTTGGGAGTCAAGAGTAAGGTAGACAAATGCATCAGCACCAATCAAATTAGACAGCCCTGCCTGGAAGGTTGCAGGTTTCAACTTTCACCCCATGGAAAATAACTACCTAAAATTGCTTCGATGGGTCCATTCTCAGCTATAAAGTCTAGCAGAAATGTCCATATAAATTAACTGTAATGTAGCAATACATTACATGTTCCTTGCCCTGAGCACCTCTGATGAAGGCTGCTTTTGATAAAAAGATTGCATGTTTAATTCTTGTATTTCCTATATTGCTACAGATGCTGCAACTTTTTACAATTAATACACAAAACCCCCATGAGAGCCTTCAAGCCTTCTCTTCATTGTTACATAGACATACAAATACTGTTTTCATAAAATGCATCTGACTGGCTGCTGAATATATCCATTTTCTGGATACGTAGTCATCGACTACAGCCTAACCAGAAGTGCTGCATTCAATGTAATAAACTAAACCATCAGGAAAGCTAGTAAACTCAGATTAGCATTACTCAAGCCCAGAAAACTGTGCACATTGTGTAGCCAGTACAGTATATTGTAAGAACACAGCCACATGTAGCATAAGAGCCATTTTTGTCTGGTCCAATCCTACATTACTAGGGAATGAATGTACGTGTTTGTGTCTCAGTGTGTCCGTATGTGTTTGAAAGACAAAGAATGATATTGACTCACAATCTCTCCCAGTAGCATGCCATTAGCATAGGAAATCTTCCCCTGACTGGCTGGAATGGCCACACACAGCTTTTAGTAGCTCAGGATTGCAGCACATTGAAATCACCCCATTAATAACAAAAGGAAGGGGTATTCATATATTTTCAAAGCTCTTTGTAGGAGATGACCAGATGGAGCCTGAAGGTGGGGTTAAACGTGTCATAAGTTTGGAATTGATGTGCAGCCACAAGAGACTCAAATCTAGCCCCCCATGAATTCCACTGATCCTTATCTAGCCCTAATTTAGCTTCAGCCATTAGTTGACCAGATTCTTGTGTATGGGTAGCTATAATAAATTCTTCAGTGCTTTGAGCCAGTGTTCCTGCTTCTTTGTGCCTGACATGCTTACTGCTGTAATGGTGTAGTGAGAAAACCAGAGTCAATATCTTATTTGCCAAAACACTTAATACAGGGGTATCAAACTCGATTTCATTGAGGGCAGCATCAAGGTTGTGTTTGACCTCTGGGGGCCTGGGTGGGCGTGGCCAGCTCAACATCACTCGTATCAGGGCGCCTGTGGCGGCCGGAGCGCTCTGCTAGCGAAAACGGTCTCCTGAGCTCAGTTTTCGGCTGCCACAGCCTCCTGCAACCCTCTGTCAGCAAAAATGGAGCAGGCCGGTCCTTCACTGTTTCCAGGGTGGCCCCTTGGGCCAGATCTAAGTACCCCGCAGGCCAGATCCGGCCCCCGGGCCATGAGTTTGACACCCCTGACTTAATAGAAAGCTTTGAGCAAGTCAAATCTTCTTGTCTTCATCCATTCTGTTGAGTTATACAAAATTAGAATCATGCCATTGATGTGGGGTAGTGTGTGCACATAAATGGGTGTGTGGGGATAATTAAAAAGCCCTTAACCCAGCGGTTCTCAACTTGGGGGTTGCGACGCCTTTGGGGAGCGAACGACCCTTTCACAGGGGTTGGGAGACTTCGCCCAGACACCACCATTTGGGTTCTTTTACCCTCTGTGCATGCGCAGAATGCTTTGCACATGCGCAGAGGGTAAAAGAACCCAAATGGCAGCGGCAAGGCGGGGGGTGCGGCGACGGGCGCAGCAGCAGGGTGGGTCGCGGTGGGGTTACGGGGCAGGATGTGGGTCACAGCATTAGGAAGGTTGAGAACCACTGCCTTAACCCAACAGCACATGTACAGTGCACAGCATCCATCCACGTAGTTAAAGCCATCCTCACATTTGTTCTCAAGATAGTGACTGCAGTTATTCTTTTTTAAAAAGCAAAGGTTTAATTTTTAAAAATAAAATACACTATTCAAGCTTACTATCATCTGCTGGCTACAACAGGATAATGAATCATCATATTTTAATAATCTAGGGCAGTGCGGATTTCTATCTATATAGCTAGCTGCAGGGGTGAAATGTGTGTGTTTGTGCGTGTGTACATGACTATATGTCTAATCATTCTTGGACTAAAGAAAAAAAAAGAATGATCATCTAATCAACCCCCAAATAATTATCTCAAATGTGTTTCATTTGCTGGGTATACATTCTTTTTTTTCATATGTCTTCCCAGCAAAGCTCCCTCCGATAATGGCATTGATTTATTGTGTTCGGTACTGAATGCAGGCAATTTCATTCTGAGAATTATTTATCATTCTGAACATTCCTTTCCCTCGGATGACACAGGATTACATTTAACAGTCATTGAGTGAAGAGCCTTAAAAATACCTCCTCTTTTGTGTGTGCCATACAGCCGAACGCAGAGATTTATGCCTGAATACTGCTTGATTTATGATTGTAGCCAAAATGGGAGCGTTTACAGCTCTGATGCCCGGGGAGAGATTTAGACTTAATGTAAATCTGCTTAATATTGCAAGCAAGTCTTAATCCTTAATAATCTCAAGAGTAGAGTTTACTTGGTGCTGTGCTTGACCTTTAAAAAGGTCTTTGTGCTCCAGGTTCGAAAGATTTCAACCTAGAAAGCCAGTGTTGGATTCTTTGATGAAGCAATTGGATTAATTCCATCTCCCAAGACTTCTTGTTTCTCATAGGAATTATTTCACTGAAAGCTCAGCTTGGTTTAAAATGTACCTTTCCGCCATCACTCTCGTCTTCTTTGGCCAAATTCTAAAAATCTGACAAAGGGAAAGGCAATTATACAATACCATAATGTACAGTATAGGATGCTACCATTTAAGATTGGCCATGCATACCTAATAAGGCTTATGTGCGAATGTGCATGCATGCATATCCCAGAACATATGCAGCAGTGGTGGGTTGATGCCTGTTCGGACCGGTTCTTTAGAACCGGTAGCAGAAATTTGCCACCGCTCGCCAAACTGGCAGCGATGGCCAGCGGTCCACGCTCCCGAACCGATCCTACGGTTGCCGCGGCTGGCAAAAAAACCCTGTGTATGCGCAAAGGCTTCTGCGCATAGGGTCATTTCCGTAAAGTGATGTTGGCGCACGCATGAGCGAAGTGAATAGGGAAGGTAAGTGGAACCCACCACTGATATCCAACATCATGCTTTAACTAAGTTTGCATTATATCATCAGATCAAATCAAACCTTTATTGCCAATGCACAACCTGTGTACAATGAAATTGAATGAAGGTGTCAGGGTTCCAAATAGCACTCGAGCTGAAATCAGAGTCCAAGGCAAACAGTTCACCAAAGTTCCAATTTGATTTGCATTATATCATTTCTATGTTGCTGCTGAAGGTATTTCAACAGGGTGGTTTAAGTTGGTTTCAAATGAACATCCCATGATTGTATTGCTCTCATTGGTCTTGGAGAAATCTCTTCCTATTTTTCCTTTGCGCTTGGCACTCCCTGATATCCATACAGAAAGGGTTAGGCCACATTTGATGGCTAAAAAGTTATAAAATGATCTGGAATAATAAAAGGATGAGCTTATGATAAAGAGCTGAATCCTGCTATGAGGATTGGAGGTAGTTGAAAGAGCCAGTTGGTGTAGTGGTGTTAAGCACGGGGTTAAAAAACAGGAAATTGTGAGTTCTAGTCCTGCCTAGGCATGAAGCTAGATGTGAGTGACTTTGATCCTGTCCTCCTCTCTCAGTGCTTGGAAGAAGACAGCAATAGCAATAGCACTTAGACTTATATACTGCTTCATAGTGCTTTACAGCCCTCTCTAAGCGGTTTACAGAGTTCAGCATATTGCCCCCAACAATCTGGGTCCTCATTTTACCGACCTCAGAAGGATGGAAGGCTGAGTCATCCTTCAGCCGGTGAGATTTGAACAGCTGAACTGCAGCTAGCAGTCAGCTGAAGTAGCCTGCAGTGCTGCACTCTAACCACTGGACCACCTCGGCAAGGACAAACGACTTCTGAAAACTTGCTAAGAAAACTTCAGAGTCCAAGCAAATGCTAGGACTCAACACTGCACATGATACACATTTTTAAGTGTACTGATTATAAACACATTTTCATATATTGTTCTTCTCTTAGTTGTATTTTCATCCATGCCTGCTTTCATTTGAATATTACAGAAAACCTATTTTTAAATAAGAGACATGAATGGACTTTATATATATATATATATATATATATATATATATATATATATATATATATATATATATATATATATATATATATATATATATATATATATATATATATATATATATATATATATATACACCTTAATTTGTTGATCTTGTTCAAAACCAGATATAATTGAGTCGGTAGAGCTACTGAGAATGTATTTCTTCCATCTGTAGGGTGGAGAATGAACGGTTCATTCCCCATTTGCATTTCTCCATGCATGCGTAAGAGGCACCATAAACGAATATTATGAATGAACAGCCACCTTGCTTCCTCACTGTATGCGAAGGAGGTCATGAATATTCTAAAGTCATGACGAATATAAATATACTATAAATAATAAAGGCTCCCCAGTGAGTTTTATAGCTGAGCCAGGATCTCTATGCTCTGCCCAAATTCAACAGACTGTCCATTACCCATACTGCTGCACTTCATTCTCATTTGCTCTCTGAGCTACTTCAGTCACTTTGGGTTACTGTACAGTTTGCTAATTAGACTGGAATTAAAAGATGTAAGTAAAGGCCTATTTTTAGACATAATGAAGGTTACTGCAGCTACTTTAAAATGCAGTCAATCAGTCTCTGCCAAGTGGGCTTCTTCCAGATGTGAGGACCTCAGTAATGGCTGTACCCACATACTGTACCCACATCTCAAAAATCTCCTGTTTATTGTGCAAAGTGCATGAAGACATTAGAATAGCTCTTAAGTACTAAAAGCAGCATTCCTAGGTGAATGGCTGGAATCCATGGCTTTGCCTTTTGGGATACCAAAGACCTATAAGCAATTACATACAGTAAGGTCATATATATTTTAGAACAGCAGCCCCCAACCTTTTGGGCACCAAGGTTTTTCTGCGGACCAGAGGGGACGTGGCTTCGCATGCTGCCTGCATCCCACGGATGGGGCTTCGCTGGTTTGCGCAGCTCGGTTTCTGGCATGCCGTGGCTTGGTACCGGTTCATGGACCGGCGGTTAGGGACCCCTGTTTTAGAACACATTGCCTGACTGATGGGAGCAAATTTGGAATAGGAATCTTAAAATAACAAAATCAGTAGCATATAAGGAAAACCACTATAAAATGTTTTACCGCTGGTATTTGGCCCCAACAAGATTGGCTAAAATATATTCAAACTTAAATTCGGCCTGCAGGAAATGTAAAAAAGAGCAAGGCACCTTCTTTCATATGTGGTGGTTGTGCCCCGAAGTGAAAAGGTACTGGATTAGAATACATAAATGGCAGCAAGATATAATAGAAACAACGGTAGAATATACTCCCGAACTTTTCTTATTAAGTATAATCAAAAGGCAACACCCCAAAAATATTAAATATCTAATATTACATATTATGACAGCGGCTAGCATTGTATACGCCCAATGTTGGAAGGACCCCAAAACACTGTCAGAGTACAATAATAAAGACGATATATGACTGTGCCAAAATGGATAAATTAACCATTGAACTAAAAGGACAAAAAGACTCGGAATACTATGATATATGGACAAAATGGTATAACTGGACAAAAAAAAAGGAAATTGAAGAGACAATGTGGGACGAAGACCCAAGAATAGATAATATGGAAAATTGATGTATAATCTTTATAAATACAATAATAATATGTACATATGGTTGTAGATCTGCTTAGAAATGTTATGATATTTGAAATGTTAAAATCAATAAAAATATGAGGTGGGGGGAGAACACATTGCCTGAAGACAAAAGAGAAGTGGTTTGTGTCATATTGATTCTTAAGTATCTCCTTAAGTTTCCTGCAGTATGGGTATAGGTAGTTCTCTAAGAAAAAACAAGAAAAGCCCAATTGCCTCCTGAAAAAGCACCGTTGGGACAACCATGACCTGGATGACTGAGAATCTCCATAGACTTTTAGCCACGCACTTAGAGATGAACACCCTTCGAATGGTGTGGGAATATGAATGGATTTTCAGAAAAAGAAATTACAGACTACAGGAACCATTTGCACTACTCAGGTGACCCTGAGGACACAGATAAACCTTCAAGTACCTCAACGACTCTCTAAAAGGATGCAAATGACCAACTATCTTGCAAGGAATATAAATCCTTCCATTCCCCACCATCCAGTCAGGGCTGAAGAAGCTTCTTGGATGAGAAGCAAAACAGTCTTCAAAGAAAAAACAAGAAAAATCCAGTTGCCTCCTGAAAAGCACCTTTGGGACAATCATGACCTGGATGACTGAGAATCTCCATAGATAGGTAATCCTCAACTTGTAACTGAGTCTAGAATTACGATTGTTAAGTCATGCCAGTAATGAAGCATATCATTATATAACCACAGCCAATTTTACAACCTTTTTTTTTGCAGTAGTCATTAAGCAAATCCATTGAAAGAGCCGAGGTGGCGCAGCGGTTAGAGGCAGGTACTGCAGGCCACTTTAGCTGACTGTGATCCCCAGGTCAGCGGTTCAAATCTCACCGGCTCAAGGTTGACTCAGCCTTCCATCCTTCCGAGGTAGGTAAAATGAGGACCCAGATTGTTGGGGGCAATATAAATATACATTGCTTACTGGTGTAAACCGCTTAGAGAGTGCTTGCACTGTGAGGCTGTCATGGTGTGATTTATTGCCTGTTACATGTATATGCAGGGAGCTGCATCCCTATTCAATATAATGGTTCATTCCTGAGCACGTGATTGATATGTTCTTGTACGCATGTGTGCATTCCAATCTCCGTTCTACCCTTCTTCTTCTGACTTCCAATGAGAGAAGTCGCATTTTATATCAGAGATGTAAACAAATGAGGTTTTATTGTTTTTGTACCGGAATAAATATTTTACTTAGACTTTTAAACTGCGGTTTTATTTCTAATGTCTGAATTCCGGGGGAAAGATTTATATCGCCTCTGTGAGATTAATTCTCACTCTGTCAAGAGGCAGTATATAAATCTCACAAATAAATAAATTGTCTACAATAGGCATTTTTTTTGCCAAAAACCAGAATAAATGCTGATTGGGAGGGGGGGAGGGGGGAGTTGTAAATTGCTGTAACTTGATCCTGGGACACTGCAAACAGCAGTAAATGTGGACCAGTTGCTAAGAGCTTGAAATGTGATCACATGACTAGGAGGCGCAGCTATCTGAACTTCAGATGGTTAGAATGTAGTACTGCAGGCTACTTCTGCTGCCCACAGCTGCCTGCAATTGGGCAGTTCAAATCTCACCAGGCTCAGGGTTGACTCAGCCTTCCATCCTTCCGAGGTGGGTAAAATGAGGACCCAGGTTGTTGGGTGCAATATGCTGACGCTGTAAACCGCTTAGAGAGGTCTGTAAAAGCACTGTGAAGCGGTATGTCTAAGTGCTATTGCTATAAGCAGCCTTCAGGAGAAGGTATGTCATAACTTTGAGTGGTCCTAAGCAACCGGTTATAAGCCGAGGACTACTTGCAATTAGATTTGTTACTTGCCCAGTTAAGTGACTCTAATATCTAATTGACTCTGACTTATCTGAAAAGCAGGGTTGTGTTGACTTTCTTAGATTTTAGGAACAGGATCTCGTAGAAATCTTATGATTTAGGCTTGATTGGGAAGTTGAAAAAACATCCTGGAAGACGGTATTTGGGGAAATCAACACAACTGTGTTCTTTGATAAAGGACACTGAGGGAGCTCTTACAGCAGTGCCATGCAATTTTTGTCCCTTTCACCCTGAATTAGCCATTTTGACTCGGAGAGACTCTGCATATACTTCAGAAATAAAACTTTTCTTATCACTTGCTACCTGGTTGTTGCTTTTTTAATGGAGATACCTTTGGGCTAAATTTTGGACTCCTGGTATAAAATGGCTTAGCTCTGTGATTGAGACTTTTAGCAGAATGAAAATGAAAACTGACGGAATTGAGTTCTTCAAATAGCTGAAGGGATGTGACACTGAAGCAGTAAAAACTGAAGGCATCAGTTCTCAGTAGTTCTCAGAGTGCTGGGCCTAAAATAATATAGTTAAATTGCAGGAAGGCTGATTCAGATAGATGGTTGAGAAACGAAACTTCATCACGTAACAGCAGTTTGACGATGGAATCAGTTACCCAGAGAGATGGTGAGTTATTACTGATGGTTTTCAGCAGAAGGTACACTGGTAGGCCAAACATCGTGCCGTTGATGGGGGCAGCACAGCCAGCCCCTGCAATGCCAGTTCTGGCCGCACCAGCCCCTCCGCAAGTGGGTGGGTGGGTGGGCCACTCCCTACGGATGGGGCCGCATTGGGGCTAGGCCAGCAAATGCAGCAGGGAGGGGGTCAGATCGGATTATGTGGATTCCTACAATGTCCCCTTTCCAGCGCTCACAACTCTGTGATCACAGTGAGGTAGTTTATATTTAGCAATAGCAATAGCACTTAGACTTACCGTATTTTTCGCACTGTAAGACGCACCTGACCATAAAACACACCTAGGTTTAGAGGAGGAAAACGGGCAATGACAAAGACAGAAGAGGCGGGGTTCAGCACTCTAAAAGGACCCCGCTGCTGCAGCCCGTATTTTTCGCTCCATAAGACGCACAGACATTTCCACCCACTTTTTTTGAGTGAGGAGTGCATCTTATGGAGTGAAAAATATGCTATATATCACTTCACAGTGTTTTACATCCCTCTCTAAGCAGTTTGCAGAGTCAGCATATTGCCCTCAACAATCTGGGTCCTCATTTTGCCGATCTCGGAAGAATGAAAGGCTGAGTCAATCTTGAGCCGATCAGGATCGAACTCCTGACAGTGGGCAAAGTTACTCTGCAAACACGGGCATTCTAACCATTGCGTCACCACGGCTCTAGAAATTTGGAATATAAACTATATTAATTATCTGATTACCTATTATACGTGCTTAGCATAACTGCAGTATTTTTAACATGGACATTATTCTTTTGCAGAAATACACTGTAGTGCTAATACTGGCTTTACAAATCAATGCTGTATGTATTTTTTAAAACACACAAGCAAAATCAGTTCTCTAAAAACTGCATGTTGCCTTTCATGTGTTTCACAGATATTTCCCCAAGAATTCTGTTAAGTTTGGGATTAATTTCCCTTTTAACTTAATGTCTCCTTTGCTAAGAGAGAATTTAGATGTAATTCTCAGGCGCTTTGTGAAAGATAAGTATACCTTTAATAAGCGTGAACTGCCATCGTTTTCTTCACTCTTTTGCTCCCGTTTTCCAGATTACCTTTTAAAACAAAGTATGTTATTTAAATGAATTGTACTTCCTGACAGCCACATAAAGACTGCTTTTTTCCAAAAATACTGCTGGGCTGCAGAAGTGCTTATGACAGTAATAGTTTCTCTAAGCATCTGTGTATGTGTGTGTGTGTGGTTCATTAGTTATATTCCAATATAACTTTTGTTACACGGTGGTACTCAAGTGTGACTCATACTATTTACGGCAAACGAGGAAAGAAAATTGGAGAGGAGAAAGGGATGATTCCAAAGCTACAATGAAAATGCACAATTCAAATTCAAATTCAAATTGTGCATTACACAGGGAGGAAAGGAAAGAAAGGAAAGGAAAGGAAAGGAAAGGAAAGGAAAGGAAAGGAAAGGAAAGGAAAGGAAAGGAAAGGAAAGGAAAGGAAAGGAAAGGAAAGGAAAGGAAAGGAAAGGAAGGAAGGAAGGAAAAGAAAGAAAGAAAGAAAGAAAGAAAGAAAGAAAGAAAGAAAGAAAGAAAGAAAGAAAGAAAGAAAGAAAGAAAGAAAGAATAAAAACCTCAGACTTCTTGGGTAGGGGAATTTCAGTGCCCAAGTTTAGGTAGCTCAATAAGGATTTTATGTCTACCATGAAGACTATCTACATGTCCTAATTGGTACTTGGCACCAGGTATGCTGCAGACCACACACTAGATTTGGTATCTATTCACTCAAGACGGGACGATCTGAAAGTGAGTGAGGTTTGTGTAATTCCTTTATCATGAACAGATCATTCGCTGGTCAGTTTTATATTAAGAGCTCTTTTAACCTCCACAGAGTTGGAAGACTAATATACCTCAGTGCCATATATATGGGCAGAATGATCCACTGTACACCTCACCAAAGTACCTGAGATTCAACTATACAGTTGCTAGAAGGAGAGCATTAAGTATCCTGTGTCAAATATCTACCATGAAGGAGAAAGGAGACCCAAATGATCAGGGCTAGGAAGAATGGAATAGTGAAAGTAATCATTGGTTACTAAATTTATTCAACTACAAGGCGTTTTGAAGCAATAGGAGTGTTTGATATTTTATAAGTTCACTAACATTTGTGCCTTGTAGCTACTAATCCAATGATCGGTTTTATTCATGCATTCACTGCAAAATTGCCATTGCCTTTCACAGACCATTCCCCCTTCAAGAGGAACAGCTAAAGGATTTACCAATGTCAAGGCAATGTTTTGCTAATAAGAGTTAGCTACTCTCTGCAGGGTTTCCAGCATTCTTTTGCAGATGATTACAAGCCAGAAACACTTAATCTGTAGGAACCAGTTCTGCTCTAGAGTTATCAGATTTTCTGTTTACACCATATCATTCTCCTGTTGATTTGCAGAAGTTGTCTTGCCCCCAATGGTGGAAGATTAACACGAATTATATCTTTTTTAAAAAAAAATTAAAAGGGGATTGGGAAAACCTTATTCCCTCATATGACTTGACAACTAATTTTACTTGATGAATCATGTCTTTGAATTGTGTTCCTACAGCCAAGAAATTCAGGCCAAGATAGAAAAACAACACTTGGAGCTTTCATGTATTATGGCCAAAAACTCGATTTCCCACCCATTTTTTGGGAGATGAATTCATCACCTCATGTGAAGCTGCTCAGAAACTTTTTTCTTTTGTTCCCTGAGATTTTTCCAAGAAACATCTATTATGTCAAAGCTTTCTAGATAAACCTGTTTACTATTATTTTTGTTGCACGTTGTCAATGAGCAACATTACCTTTTTGCTAACAGCCAACCGTAGCCATTATGTTTCAAAAGCTTTGCAATAACAAATAACTGGAGAATGGTCTCCAGTGAGACAAGTATTATCAAGCGTTCAACAGCCTAGAAATCTGTGTAATTTTAATATGGTAAGAAATGATGAGATAAGAAAATTGGCCATTTTAGTATCCTGGATGGCTTAATGCAAAGTTCCCCAACATTTCCGGGTTGGTGGCCCAGAGTAGGGAGGGTGGGGGGGAAGAGGGGATATTTTTGTGGGAGGGGGCAAGCGCATGTGCATGCACACGCAAAAGTGCCTGCAACATTCATGGTGATGCTTGTGTGAATAGGGCCACGAGGCCTGCAACAAAGTTCATGAGAGTGGGGCTGTGCGCATGCACAGAGACACCCGCACCCGCCAACCACTCACGCAGCCTGGTGCTGATTAGTCCATGGCCCAGTAGTGGGCCGTGGCCCACAGGCTGGGGACCCCTGACTTAAGGTACAAAGGCATTTCCTAAATCCTGGGCTCTTGTAGGAAAGAAGTGACCAGGAGTTGTTGAATGTTTTCCAGGTTTCAGCCATAAAATGATGGGGGGGGGGGGAGGACGAGACATATCTGATTTACCCAGCAGACAAAGACTTCATTGCAGGATCTTGCTTTCTTTCTGGGTCAGAAAGAACACCAAACTCACTCTCATTTTTCTTTTTTCTTTAAATCTATTTTTATTTTATTCAAAAAAGTTAAAATATAAAACAACAATTTTTTAAAAGAAACAAAGAAAAAGACCTTAAAAAAGAAAAAAATTCTTTAAAAAAGACTAACACATGTCCCATCCCCTCCAGTTGAATGTTGATCAATGTATTACAACAATATCATTCCCACCCCTTGGCAAACAGGCCCAAAGAATTTTAAACTACTACCGTATTTTTCGGAGTATAAGACGCACCGGAGTATAAGACACACCTTAGTTTTTGGGGAGGAAAATAGGGGGGGGGGAAATCTACCTACCAGGTATTCATCTGGCTAGCATCCTTAGTCTGGTCAGCTTCAGCACATTATTTTATCCCCTGGTTAGGGCTGAAAAAAACCTTTTTCGGAGGGAATAGCAATGACAACAAGCCTGCAAAGACCTAGGGCTGGGGAAAAACTTCTTCCAAGAGAGTAGGAATGAAAAAATCCTGCAAGCTGGGAAGATCGTTAGCACCTCGTTAGAGCTGGGGGAAAAAGCTTCGAAAAAGCTACATTCGGAGTATAAGACGCACCCAAATTTTCAGCCTCTTTTAGGGGGAAAAAGGTGCGTCTTATACTCCAAAAAATGTGGTAATTCCATTTGCAAGTTGTTAACCTGTCATCTGTATACTACATTAATAACAAAATAGTTAACAGAAAGAACAATAATAAAAAAGACAAGATTAAAATTCCAAAACCCTCTGTTAATAAAACTGTTATTGTAATCAACTCATTAAAAAAATTACCATGGCTTTTTAACTATCCTAAATCATCCCACAAATTAACACTGATTGGTCCTGGATCAAATATCTTAATATTCTTAATACCATCTCTTATTAACTGTTGCCTGATTAAATACAATAAGTCCAATAAAACTCACTCTCATTTTTTCTAAGACTTTGAGTTGAAGAAAAGCATATATTTACCTCTCTACTATTGGATAATAGACTATAGTTCAAAAGGAGTGTTTCTCAATCTTGGCAATTTGAAATATGTGGTATTCAGCTCTAAGAATTCCCTAGCCAGCATGTGGCCAAGTTGAGGAACACTTGTTTAATTGGTTGTGTTGGTTGTGTATAAGGACACATATTAGTTGCAAGAGTTGACAATATAATATCCTCCAGATATCCTGACAAGAACTCCCAAGTTGGGCCATATTACTGTAACACAGTGGTTCTCAATCTTCCTAATGGCTCGACCCTTTAATACAGTTCCTCATGCTGTGGTGACCCCCAACCATAAAATAATAAAATTATTAGGAAACTCAGGGGTGGGTTCTAACTTACCTCACTGCCGGTTCGCTTCCTCCTGCGCTGCATGGCCGCGCGTGCGCTTTGTGTGCACACGCATACGCAGTGCCAATTTAAAAAAAAAATGCAAAAAAAAGCCGAAAACAAGATGGCGAAGCATGCGCAGTGCCGGAAATTCAGCTTCTGCGCATGCTCAGAAGTTCCCATGGTACAGATTTTTTTTTGCAGTAGTCTATTTGCATGTGGGTGGACCCGCCTGGAGACGGATAGAGGAGCGGTGTCTCGGTTCCTAAGACCATCGAAAATATGTGTTTTCCGATGGTCTTAGGCGACCCCTGTGAAAGGGTCATTCGACCCCCAAAGGGGTCGCAACCCCCAGGTTGAGAACCGCTGCTGTAACACATAAGAATAGAAATCCTATGGCTGTCAGATCTGGCTACAAAAATCCAAAGGGTAGATGGCACCAAAAACATACTTTGGAAACAAATCTAACTCTCTACTGCCACCTAGTGACCATATTGCTTTTTACAATCCAGATCTTGGTGCCCTAAGAAATCCACATTGCTTGGAGAACATCAAGATGCCTGTTTTTTGTAAACTACCGTATTTTTCGGAGTATAAGACGCACCGCAGTATAAGACGCACCTTAGTTTTGGGGGAGGAAAACAAGGAAAAAAGGCCTCTGCCTCCCAGCAATTTGCCAAACAGTAAACAGCAAACAGCACAGATGATATACACTGTTTGCTGTGTATTTCTGTGCATGTGTGCCTGACCCATAGAAATGGCAAAGAATTGGAGAAATGTACATTATGGCAGTATATTAATCCCAGAAAGTTTTCTTAAATGTAATCACACTAACTCCTCCTAATTATTTAAATACATCTACTCCAAACATGACTAAGGCAGGGTTTCTCAGCTGGCTTATTTTAATACTAATACTTAATACTAAAACAGCACATTTCAGATTATACTTTTACAGATCTTTAAAATTGATGTGGCTTTCTGGAAGTATTCTCTGCTATTTAAAAGAAGATACAATAGCACTGGGCCTCTTCAGAGCAAGCATTTATTTTAAAAAGCTTCTTCATTTTGTTAAGTTGTCTAGAACAATAATAAAGCAGTCTTAAAAAAAATAAGTCTAATAATTTGAACACTTTACAAACATTTAACAAAATAACATATTAACAGAATCTGCCTCTACCTAGGATAGAACTCACAACCTCCTGATTGTGAGGCAAGAGCTCTATCTCTTGAGCCACAGCAGCTCTAGATTGCCTTCTTGCAATTTTAGCAGTCTAATATTGCCAGCAGTTTATCTCCCAGCAATATGTCTCATCACAGCCACCTTAGTTTCAGTTTCATTTTACCAAGTGGCTTGTAAGCCTCAGTCAGCTGTAGGTCGGGAGGCAGATCATCTCTTCTTGTGCTCTTCTTGTGCTTTGCCCCGTTTGCTGCAAAGAGGTAAATTGCTGGCAGGCAGAGGCCAAAGGGTGGGGGTGGCTGGATGGGGCTACATTCGGTGTATAAGACGCACCCAAGTTTTCACCCTCTTTTTGGGGGTAAAAAGGTGCGTCTTATACTCCGAAAAATACGGTTTGTTGCAACTAAGGAAGGCTGGGTTTAAAGGAATAACCCTTCAATTCTATCTTTCTTGTCTTATGTTTCCATTATTTAATTGAACCCTATAGAGTCTAGGTGCAAAATAGGAAAGGTGAACAGAAAATAATCCACCATCACCCATCTAGCCACCCCTAATTTGGATGCAGTTGAACTCTGTTACTTTTATTCCATTGTAACACTTGTACAGTGCAATTGAACGCTGCAATCAGATTTAGTTGGTACAACAGAAATTTGTACTGGAAACTTACTCTTTGATAAAAGCTACAACATCTGTCCTCTTCAGGCAGGTGTAGAAGCTTGAAACCTGATAGACTGACTCACTCTACTTGCCATCTATTCTCTATGCATTCAGTTGGAAGATTGTCTGGAATATAATCTGGGACCATTATACCCTAGCCAGTGGTGAAATCCAAATTTTTTTACTACCGGTTCTGTGGGCGTGGCTTGGTGGATTTGGTGGGCGTGGCTTGGTGGGCATGGCAGGGGAAGGATACTGCAAAATCTCCATTCCCATCCCACTCCAGGGGAAGGATACAGCAAAATCCCCATTCCCTCCCCACTCCTGGGGGAAGGATATTGCAAAATCTCCATTCCCATCCCACTCCAGGGGAAGGATACTGCAAAATCTCCATTCCCTCTCCACTCCAGGGGAAGGATACAGCAAAATCCCCATTCCCTCTCCACTCCTGGGGGAAGGATATTGCAAAATCTCCATTCTCACCCCACTCTAGGGCCAGCCAGAGGTGGTATTTGCCGGTTCTCAGAACTACTCAAAATTTCTGCTACGGGTTCTCCAGAACCTGTCAGAACCTGCTGGATTTCACCCCTGACCCTAGCCAATAGGGTTTCCGTTCTCAAACATCCAGTAAAAATGTTCCACTCACATTTTTTTTTACCACAGGTTCTTTTTTTGGTTGTCTTATATGTAAATAGACCTCATGCATGCATATATATATATAACAAAATCCAGCCACTTTTCCCTTCAGTGACATAAAGGGATTGTTTAGATGAAAATAGAGGAAATGATTCACAAAGAAGGGCCTTATTCAGAAAAAGATGGCATAGATCCAGACGGTTCTCAGAAATATTGCTGGTCAGTCATTTCTGGACAACTCAGCATGAGTTAATCTATGATAAAGATGGCTAAACCACAGGATCCTCATTACTACACTTGAGCTTAGCCAAAAGACTGAAAATCAATTGGTCCTTCTCACTACTACTTCCTTGACAGACAAGTCTGCACCACCTGGACATATCCCATGTTCTTCTGTAATGCAAAGAACGTGAACAAGATGGATTGCATCAGGCAAACGGTTTTTCCATTCCTAACTTTATCAAGAAGCCTTGAGATATCATTTATCAACTAGATGTGCTTGGACTGCAGCATCTTGTAAGCTACTGTGAGTGTTTAATTTTAATTATTTTATAATAAAATAAATTTGCAGCATACATTTGAAAGGCACCAAGTTGGACCCATTAGAATAAATTCCCAAGGACTTCTCTAACCATTCAGACACAAATCTAAAAACACAAATGGATCGGCCGTGAATTATCAGCAAGTAATTTCAGGATTGCTTTGGGAAGAGTGCACTGTACCCCAGTCTACGTACACTAGGAAATAAATTTCACCCTCTTAGAATAAACTTTATCTCTGCTGTTGCCTTTTGAGCAGAGCTGTTTTTGTAATGATTGTTAAAAATTGACAAGGTGAAAGGCAATGAATAGAAAAATGATATACTGTACATTACTACTCTTGTTTTCCAAATATGGAGCTCAAAATGTAGCGAATAAAGGGGAGAAATCTAATTTTCCCCACTCCATCTTTTATTTAAAGGAGCCATTAAAATGACAAAACACTCTTAACTGGCTAAAAGCCAATCTAGCTGAAAAACTAAAGTCAATAAAACATGAGCCAGGGCCTAATCTGTTCTTACAACATGACCTACTTTCCACTGAGCTTATTCACATGAGCAGCTAGCACTCCAAGGAGCCTGTTGCAGGATAACTATTTGCTAAACATCCTATTTTCATTTACAACTTTCTACTTTAAATTATATCAGCACACTTCCCTAGTTCTTGGCAGTCTCCCAAATGGCTCCTGGATACAAATCATATGTGGAGGTTCAAATGTATGAAACATCATAAAATAAATTACGAAGTAATAAAGCTATTTAACTATTACCCATCTGAAGAAACATCTGCAGATGCTTCTTTCTTCCATTTCAGCACGATCTTCCAGATGTTGCTCAACTACAATTCCCAGAGATCCTAGCAAGGTAGGTAACAATACAGATAGTCCTCACAGGGGGCCAGCAACTTGGTAATTAAGGGAAGTGTTGCTAAGTAAAACCTTGACTTGCTTATGATCTTGCATTACTTGACAGACCTGTGAAAGGCATAAATGTGAGGGTTGGTTGTAAAGTTAACATTTTCATCGCTGTTGGACCTGTGAATGGTGATTAAATGAGGCAGTCGCTGAAGGAGGACTGCCCTGTAATGTTTTCTGGTAATAATAGCTCAGCAAGATCTCCATGTAAGTCAGTGGTTCTCAACCTGGGGGTCGCGACCCCTTTGAGGGTCAAACGACCCTTTAACAGTGGTCCGGAGACTTCACCCGGCCGCCGTTTGGGTTCTTTTACCCTCTGCACATGCGCAGAACGCTTTGCGCATGCGCAGATGGTAAAAGAACCCAAATGGCGGCGGCGGAGCGGGGGTCACGGCGGTGGGCGCAGGGGCAGGGCAGGGGTTGCGGCATTAGGAAGGTTGAGAATCACTGATGTAAGTACTGCTCCACATTGAGAACACACACTGAAGCTTATAACAGCCTAGAAACAGCATTTTTTTGTGCAGATGGGGAAGTTATAGTTTTTAAATAACCCATTAGATACCGTTCTCAGTCACGCTGCACGGGTTCCAAGATCAGCAAGTCTGTTTGAACCTTAGGCTAATGTAACTGGGAAAGTGATTTACTCATTTTTATTTCAACAGCCTATCTTTCCCACACGTTTATTCCAGTCACTGACACGCAACCCAGGGCCAGCTGTTTCCTCATTCAGCCATGCTCAATAATCACAGAACACATTCTTCTGCCAAGATGGGAATTGAAAGCATGGAAATTGCAACGAAATCTTCAACCTGTAGCAAGATCCTGCTGTTCCCAAACAAAGGTTAAGCAACCTCTTTGGGCAAGAGGTCTGAATATATCATGAGGTAGAAGAAGACATTTCTACACTGGGTTGAAAAATTGTAGAGTTAGAGTTTATCGTATCCTCTCGGCTGCTATCTAGAGGTTATCTGGATTATTGCAGCCCAGATATGGTGTTTTGGAGTAGTGATGTCAGAACAGAGTATTTACAAATCACATTTTGAATTCAAACTATTTTGAATATGTCTGCTAAATTAGGGCAAAGATATCACATTCCACATAGGAGAATTTCAGGGTCCCCTGTAAGAATTTTTGAAAAAATCTCTATGAAATCTATTTAAAATATTCCTTTCTCCTCTGCGCTGCTATGGAGAGTCCAAGCATGGGTTATCTTGTCATCTGATTGGCCAGGAAGTGAGTTGCAAATTCTTGGCCACGCCTCTTTCTCCGACCGAGCTCCAGTTTTTTCAACTCAGTCCACCTGAAGGGACACAGATTGAGTTGCTCCTGATTAAATTTCGCAATTCATTGGATGTAATTTGGTTTATTTATTTATTTATTTATTTATTTATTTATTTATTTATTTATTTATTTATTTATTTATTTATTTATTTATTTATTTATTTATTTATTTATTTATTTATTGCTGTTCTTATATGCCGCCCTACTCCCTGGAGACTCAGGGCGGCGTACAACAGATCTGGGTCTTCATCGAAAAAACTGGAGCTCGGCCAGAGGAAGAGGCGTGGCCAAAGAATTTGCAACTCAGTCCCTGGCCAATCAGATGACAAGATAACCCATGCTTGGACCCATGCGTGGCCAAAGAATTTGCAACTCAGTCCCTGGCCAATCAGATGACAAGATAACCCATGCCGCACACATATAATGAACATTCAGGTAAGCCAACGTTCAATTTCTACATGGTACTAGTCATAGACAGGTATTTCTGTCTATAACCATTGGTTACATTAAGTGAAACTGATCGGTGTTAGAGTCCATATATCCAAAATGTCCTGGAATAAGCAGCAGTGGTCAAGATAGACTCTTTTCCTAATTTCCAGCACTTTAAATATCATCCAGTCTAATCCAATCCAATATTTTCAGATGAATCCACATAAAGAGGAGTTGAACAGGCATTCTTTTTGAAGACCAACTCTATTCATTGTATTTTTAATTTTGTCTTTGAAAAATGAAAACATCTTTGAGCAAATCCCATAAAAGGTATCAACTCACAATCCAAGATCTTAATGCTATCTTAGAAAAATCTCCTGGGTGCAACCCCTTTAATTTTTTTTAAAGTATATCAGTGCTAAATTTATCTCTGTCATGTTTACTACTGGTTTAAGAAATCTATATAATTATTAATGTAAGTACTGCGAGAACTAATTTAGTTCATTCCTTCCCCTCACCTTAAATGATAACATACAAATCTTCTTCTGCTTGCATCTTCCAACTGAATATTCTTGCAAAGGGCAACTGTTCTTTTTCAAATTTGACAAGTGTCGATTTTGCCAGTAAAAAAAAGAGAAGGAACCAAGGTAAGAATAATATAGGACCCCTATTTTTTTTGTTCAGAGAAGAATGAATCTAACAGTCTTTCAAGTGAGATCTGCAACGAAAATGTTGTTATTTACTTGCGTCATAATGCGACTTCTTCAACTGGCATTCTCTCTCTCCAGGCTACTCCACTTCATCCTTGGATTTTCATTTTTACTCTTCAATTAATGACAAGCATTTTATTGCTATTGAGTATGTTCAGTGTTCAGTGAACTAGGATGTAGAGATTTAGCTTCTCTCTAAGGACATCCTTAGCTCCTGAGAAGGAAGAGTTACATTCTGGCTACCTGCACATTCGTCAGCTGTCAAACAAATGAATAGCTTTTTTTACACAATCCGTTAGTAAAAACTGGAGGAAGATCTTCACCTTAAAAATCTGAGAGATAAAAGTAGGTTCTACATTGAAACTACCCATTTCTGTACAAGTAACTCCACAGCTTACATCCATTCATTCATTGACAGCTCAAATTTACAGCAGCACTGGGGGGAAAAATGGCTGCTCCTTGAAGTTTTGGCCATCGCAGACTGTTGTGCTCATATGATCAGTATTTTTTTACTTGCCCTGCCAGCTTTCCACAAGCGACGTCAATGGGGAAGCCATTAGGGAAACTCGCAGGTCACTCTGGCAGATCCTCCCCTGGCTTTTCTGCGGTCATGCAGCACCAATCCCTCCACCCCACAGCCTTCCCACACTTGTGTGGCACTGCACCCACTTACCCATGGCCTTCCTGCACTCACATGGTGCTATGGCTGTGTTAAGGTGAGAATAAATCTCATAGAGGCGATGTGGATCTTTTCTTGGAATTCAGACATTTAGAAATAAAGCCGAGATTAAAAGTCTAATAGAAAATATTTATTTCAGTACAAAAACAATAAATCATGAATAGTTACATCCTTGCTAATAAATCGTGACCGCTCTAGTCAGAATCAAACGCAGAAGTGTATAATGGAGAATCAGGAATGCACACATGCGCAGAAGATCACATCACGTGTCCTGCTTGTAGTGGAATGTACCATAATATTAGGATAGGGATGCATCACCCTGCATATACATACAACTGGCAATATTCACACCGTGACAGGCTGCCCCCTTCCCTGGCTCCCCCAATTCACATGCAGCCTGTGCCAGGGTCTCACCCACGACTCCCGTCACTTTCTACTTAATGCCCCGTACATTTTGGGCTCATGACAGCAACTGGGATTACTGGAATTGCCACTGCTAAGCAATGTGATCACATGACATCACACTTTATGATCACGTTGTTTATATATAAAATCTAAAAAATTGTTTCCCTTGTATATGGTTCAACAGTAGAGTAAAATCACATTCAGCTATTAAGTAGAATAAAATCACATCCAACTATTATTTTTTCTCCAGAAAGCAGTACATCCCACATTAGATATGTAACATATGCATATTTGCACAGGGTAATTACAAATAGCAAAGTCAGAGAAAGTTTGAAAAAAAAACTAAGCAAAGAACTCTATACAAATTATTTTAATTGCAGGTGGTATTTTTGGAATAGTTCTCAGACCAAAATTTTCAGGGAAGCTCACCCTCTGATGTAGATACCACTTTCTTCTTTTTAGTAATCAAATCTTAGTTCCAATTCTATCATCCATTCATTCATTGACATTCATTGGTGTGTGTGTGTGTGTGTGTGTATGTGTGTGTATTTGGGTATACCAGGTGATCTGGCAAAAGAAAAAAAACATTTAATCCCTCTCCCCTGGTTCAGCTCATAGAGAGAACTTGTGTCCTAGAGATTAAAAGCAACTGCCTGACAAGGCAAGCAGCCCAAGTTCCAATCCTAGAAGGGTATAGCTAGCTGATGAGAGCTAAATAGCTTGAAATAGATCTATACTAGTCTCCCTTTATTTATTTATCAGTAAAAGTTTAAATAGTTTGTCGTGAAAGCGACTGCCTGCATGACCCCTGGAGTGGGGCTGAAAGGCGAAAGGAAGCAGTATGCTCCCTCCCATATTTGGGTATACCAGGTGATCTGGCAAAAGAAAAAAACATATATTTATTTGTTTGTTTGTTTGTTTGTTTTTTAAGCCTCTGCCTCATTTCATTTTACAGGCATATGAACTGATTTGAAATGTCCCGCACGATTATATTTTTTAAATCTATATTTGTTCATGGACCGCCTGCAAAAACAGAACATCTCGGCCTGATTGATAACTTTCCATACAAGGCTGAATGTGACAATTTTGCTTGCATAAATAAGGCAGGTTGTGCTCCAGGTTTCTGACATTTATTTCTGACATTAAGAGGTGGGCAGTAACATAGCATGCATCCATGTCTAGCTTCACATTCCTCCAAATGAGAAAAGCAAAGGGGTTACCAACCAGCAAAAAACCAAAGAAGTCAGGATGAATTTTTCAAATGCATTTTTTAGCCAAAATCACCAGAGTTATACAACAGAACATCAAACACAAACCATAGTAAAAAAGGCATTAAATTAACCAAAATAAGCAATTCAAGGAAGCAATGTCTCAATCATGTCCCATTATGAAACATAGTGTTTCATTATTTTATTTATTGAGATACAATATTTACAAGTAAGGTTGCATCAGTATTTGGCGCTGTGGTCAGGTTCCTGTTCAGTTTTCAGTTCAGGTGTGCTCTTTCCCCAGAGATTTTATCCAAATAGGCAGTGTGCTGTCACAGTTGACAGGATAGTTAGCTTAATTTGGGAAATGTTTCTTTAAGACTTTGCATTAGGGGAATTGTAGTTAAACTGCACTCTGGGTAATGTAGTTTCATGCCATGTGACCACATCTGTGTATTCCTATTGGCTCTGACATGGGAGAAGGGGCAATTTGGAAAGCATTCCAATTAGTTCTTTGTTCTTCATTGAGCAAGACAGCATGTAGAAGGCAACATGTGAAACCGCGTGATCTAGTGGCCAGGAACGACTAACCTCTTTTTACTGTCGTGGTACAAGCTAAACTCGCCCAGTAAGATAACTCAGCACAACGAGAATAACAGACTACTTTATTGCAAAATATTCACACAATGACTTACGATCATGATGCAGTACTTCTACAGCGTAATCTTCCCATTGTACAGGTAAAAAGAGGTTAGTTGTTCCCGGCCACTAGACCACGTGGTTTCACATGTTGCTTCTTACATGCTGTCTTGCTCAATGAAGAACAAAGAACTAACTGGAATGCTTTCCAAATTGCCCCTTCTCCCATGTCAGAGCCAATAGGAATACACAGATGTGGTCACATGGCCAGAGTGCAGTTTAACTACAATTCCCCTAATGCAAAGTCTTAAAGAAACATTTCCCAAATTAAGCTAACTATCCTGTCAAAAGGAGCCGAGGTGGCGCAGCGGTTAGAGGCAATACTGCAAGTCACTTTAGCTGACTGTGATCCGCAGGTCAGCGGTTCAAATCTCACCGGCTCAAGGTTGACTCAGCCTTCCATCCTTCCGAGGTAGGTAAAATGAGGACCCAGATTGTTGGGGGCAATGTAAAATATACATTGTTTACTGGTGTAAACCGCTTAGAGCAGTGGTTCCCAACCTTTCTAATGCCACGACCCCTTAATATAGTTCCTCATGTTTTGGTGACCCCCAACCATAAAATTATTTTCGTTGCTACTTCATAACTGTAATTTTGCTACTGTTATGAATCGTAATGTAAATAACTAATATGCAGGATGTATTTTCATTGTTACAAATTGAACATAATTAAAGCATAGCGATTCATCACAAAAACAATATGTAATTATGCCAGATCAGAAATTCTCGGGCAAGTCTTTGCAAGAACACAAGGAATATCATCTTCCACAACAAGTCTACTTCTGTATTTAGACTTGATACCCAACAAGTGTACAGCAATATTTCTCAATCTCAGCAACATTTAAGGTGCCTGGACTTCAACTCCCAGAACTGAGAGCAAAGCTGGCCCCTTAGCTGATGCTGCCAAAGCTCGGCTGCCAGGCGTCACAAACGCCTCTCACTGAATGGCACCTCTCCCGACCAATCGGAGGGCTCGGGCGAGTTGAGTCGATATGGCCAGGCTTGTGGCAGTGGGGGGGGGGAGCTGAGGATGCCGGGGCGACCCCTGGGAAATGGTCATTCGACCCCCAAAGGGGTCCCGACCCCCAGGTTGGGAACCACTGGCTTAGAGAGTGCTTGCACTGTAAGGCGGTATATAAATCTCACAAAATAAATAAATAAATAAAATAAACTGTGACAGCACAGGCAGGCAGAAATTCATTCAGAGAGGAGATTCCATCCATTCAAGGTCCAACATAATCAAGTAACCATCAATTATAATCAATACAAACTTAGGAACAAAGGATTTCCAAAAAATGATAATGCCACAATCCACAGCCAAACCAAACACCCGCAAGTGTGAGAGCAATTAACAGATTAAAACAGCTGGCATTAAAATAAGATGGTACACCTTTAAACCCCATTGAGTGAACTCAATTTGGGAGAAATGCTCATGCTCTGAATTGTGCCTCAAAGTGAGATTGGAAAAAATAATTATGCTATAGACTCTAAACCCCAAACCTATGAAATACTTTGGCCCCTGCATTTTTGACATTTGTAGTTTTTTAGTCTTGCCAAAATGAATTGCAACATTCCAAGTTTAGTTCTGTAGGAAAATAATTAGACATGCCTTTTACAAAGATAGAGATGTGGGAACAGATGGAAACCGGTGAAAATGTTGTTGGCCACAACTTTTATCCAATTATCACATTACACGAATCTGAACTCTCAAACGATAAGCCTGATCTTTCATAGGAAATGCGACATCAACTAAAAACCAGCCAAATGCTGCTTGACATCACCTAAGGTATGAATCTAGGAAATGTAAGACTTGAGATCTGTTGCAACTCATTGGCCTCCTTGACACAACTTTACATAGTTGGTTGTATGCAAAACGTATTGAAGCCTGTTAAATGGTGATAAAACGTCCAGCAGGGGTGAAATCCAGCAGGTTCTGACAGGTTCTGGAGAACCGGTAGCAGAAATTTTGAGTAGTTCGGAGAACCGGCAAATACCACCTCTAGCTGGCCCCAGAGTGGGGTGGGAATGGAAATTTTGCAATATCCTTCCCCCGCCATGCCCACCAAGCCACACCACGCCCACCAAGCCATGCCCACAGAACCGGTAGTAAAAAAATTGGATTTCACCACTGCCTTCCAGTCTAGATAAGTATTGCTCATATGTCAGATTTCATCTTTTATAATTCCCATTGGGAAAGCTTCTCTGGCTATAGAAGTTCATGCTATAGAAACAAGGTGAATTTGAAAAGAAAGGATAAAATGTATTGTTTTATGACTAGAAAAAAATTGCAAAAAGGGAAGGAAGGGAAACGGAAACAACCCCACAGTAAATAACCCCTCTACATTATATTGAATTTAAACTATACACTATGATATGAATGCAAATATTGTATACTATAAATCCTTTAAAAAATCTGGACAGCCATGTCAACTATGCTGACAATATCAAGAACGCAATAATTATCAATAACACAAAGGATGAAGAGAAGAATCCCAGAATCCCAGAAACCTCTTCCTCAGCTATATTAAGGAAGCCACCCTTCTAAATTCCAATTTTTTCATTACATTCTATGTTACATAGAAAGGGTTGCTTGCACACATGAATGTACCCATTTAGCCGCTGTTTCAGTCAGATGTGAATGCACATATTAATTAGAAGTATGGAAGGTGATACATAACAAGAACTTGTTTAAAAAAATCAAAAACATCTTCTTAAGGTTTATCTGTATTGTACTGTACTGTACTGTACTGTAAATTTAAAAATTTAAGATATAAGAGCCAACAAGGCAGAAAATACATGTTTGTCAAGATGAACAAACAGCTCAACATATGCTTCAATGTGTGTGTCTTTTAAAGTCTCAAAGGTTGTCCTTTTTTGCATCCCTAAGGGCATTGAAGTATCACTGGTTCATGAAATTCATCTTTACAAACACATTCCCAGAATGCCTTGCAACTGCAACATGAAAACATTGATTTTCTACAGATATCTCCAGCAGACCTACCACAAAACGTATCATTGACTGCTCCTGAAGCAAATTCATGGTTTAATTTTTGGCAAATAAAACCTTAAAGAGGATTGCCAGAATAGGGGATTTGGCAATTTAGCTTCTCTATTACTAGTCTGGGCAATCACACAAAGACTATAATAGGAGTTCCTGCCACAGGTGGAATAACTTAATGTCTGATCTTAGGACTGTTTCTTCTAAAAATCATTTATTTTAGGCACCTATTAAAGATTGATATTTTCATCTAAACTTATCACTATGTGAATACTATGGATTAAATTTTCTCTGTATTTCACTTACTTTCTTAATGGATAATGCTTGCTATAAATATTTAGCAGCACTGTAGTTTCATTCTTGAATTTTAATAACTTTAATTTTGTTATTCACACAATGCTTGAAGATGAATTACACAGGAAATAATACAAATACTGACGATGTGAGAATAAATCTCACAGAGGTGATGTTTGATCTTTTCCCGGAATTCAGACATTAGAAAAGAAACCGTAGTTTAAAGTTCTAATTAAAATATTTATTTCGGTACAAAAACAATAAAATCTCATTTGTTTACATGTCTGATATAAAATGCGACTTCCTCCATTGGAAGCCTGAAGAAGAAGGGTAGAACGGAGATTCAGGAATGCACACATGCGTACAAGAACATATCAATCATCTGCTCAGGAATGAACCATTATATTAGATAGGGATGCATCTCCCTGCATATACATGTAACAGGCAATAAATCACACGGTGACAAATACACATTTCAATAAATATCTGGGGCAGGTCCCAGAAGTCACATTATTCTCCTGCAATTCATATCTGCTTTAAATGAGGGAGAGATCATTAGACTATCAAAGCATTTCTTTTTACTTCTCTTTATAGATAATGAAAGAAATTAGGATTTATATCCTGTAGAATATGATCACGATACATGGCTAAGGTACAGTATATAATCTGTATTTCTAAATTGGGTTGCTTTATCAAGATCTGAGCAAATTCTAAATACTCTTGTCAATTCTAATCAAGACTTGAGAGCTTAACTATTAAAAAAATCACCCTAAAACATTAACCTTCATAATCACTATTAACCAGCTCCTCCATCAGCTTAAGAAGAAATACCAACACCATTACAAATTTCTCATTCAATTAAGCATGATTCTGAATCC
Organism: Diadophis punctatus similis; assembly: GCA_023053685.1. Lineage (NCBI taxonomy): Eukaryota > Metazoa > Chordata > Lepidosauria > Squamata > Dipsadidae > Diadophis > Diadophis punctatus. Next base: position 65,066,528 of record JALIGW010000005.1, read on the forward strand.
TACATCGTCAAATTTCCAAAACTTTGGAATCCAAACTTAGTCTGCCCAACAATTTATCATTTGGCATCATCTTTTTTACCATAATTAAACTCTTTAGTGTTCCTCTTCAAAAAATAATAATAATAATCCAGACCTAATCAAAGCCAAAGATTCTGCAGGCATGAAGGCATGGAGTAGAAGACTAGAATAACAGAGTTGGAAAGGACCTTGAAGGTCTTTTAGTCCAATCCCCTGCTGGAGTCCCTATACCAGTGATGGCGAACCTTTTTAGGTTCGCGTGCCAAAAAGGGGGGAGGTGCGCGCTCTCGCGTGCCCACACCCATTCCCTCCCCCCCACGCATGCGCACATCCCCCCATGCTGCCCCCTGCGCATGCGCACCCCCCCCCCACCCCCACGCAAAGGCCTTACCGGAGCCTGGGCCGGTAAAAAACGACGAAACGGGCAAACCGAAAGTTCGGAAAAATGCACTTCCGGTTTGTCCGTTTCGTCGTTTTTTGCATTCCGGGGCTTCAGGGAGCTTCCCTGAACCCTCCGGAGTGCAAAAAACAGCTCACCGGCAAACCGGAAGTGCGTTTTTCCGCACTTCCGGTTTGTCCGTTTTGTAGTTTTTTGCATTCCGGGGCTTCAGGGAGCTTCCCTGAACCCTCCGGAGTGCAAAAAACAGCTCACCGGCAAACCGGAAGTGCGTTTTTCCGCACTTCCGGTTTGCCGGTGGGCAACGCTCGCGTGCCCTCCGCTATGGCTCCGCGTGCCACCTGTGGCACGCGTGCCATAGGTTCACCACCACGGCCCTATACCATTTCAGACAAATAGCTGTCAGATCTCTTCTTAAAACCTTCCAGAGATGGAGAACCCACAACTTCTGAAGGCAAGCCATTCCACTGATTAATTGTTCTGTCAGGAAATTTCTCCTTAGCTCTCGGTTGGTTCTCTCCTTGATTAGTTTCCATCCATTGCTTCTTGTTCTGCCTTCAGGTGCTCTGGAGAATAGGTTGACCTGCTCATCTTTGTGACAGCCCCTTAGATATTAGAACACTGCTATCATGTTATTCCTAGTCCTCCCTTTCATTAAACTACACATACCCAATTCCTGCAACCTTTCTTCGTATGTTTTTCTCCCCAGTCCCCTAATCATCTTTGTTGGTCTTTTTTCTAGAGTCTCTGCACTTTTTCTAGAGTCCCCATTTTACAACATCAGAGAGCATGGCACTTAGGTTGCATCCAGTCGATGGAGGGACACCGCATCCAACTGAGCTCATCACACAGATTCCAATTTTAAAATGTTAATGGCATATGTAATATTATAGCCAGCATATTTCAGTATGAAGGAAACTGCAGGCATTTGTTTGGAGCACAATAACTGGCTTCCAGTCCTGCCTTAGGCAGAAAGCCAGTTGAATTATCTTGGGCTAGTCTCTCTCAATCCTAGGAAGGAGGCGATGGCAAACCGTTTCTGAAAAACCTTGCCAAGAAAACTGCAAGGACTTGTCCAAACAATCTTCTGAGAATCAGAGAGGATTGAATGAAATGAAATGAAATGAACAGATAATAGAATAGGAGCCATGGTGGTGCAATGGTTAGAATGCAGTATTGCATGCAAACTCTGCCCACAGCCTGGAGTTCGATCCTGACTGGCTCAAGGACTTGTCCAAACAATCTTCTGAGAATCAGAGAGGATTGAATGAAATGAAAAGATAATAGAATAGGAGCCATGGTGGTGCAGTGGTTAGAATGCAGTATTGCATGCAAACTCTGCCCACAGCCTGGAGTTCGATCCTGACCGGCTCAAGGTTAACTCAGCCTTCCATCCTTCCAAGGTTGGTAAAATGAGGACCCAGATTGTTGGGGACAGTATGTTGACACTGTAAACTGCCCAGAGAGTGCTGTAAAGCACTTTGAAGCAGTATATCAGTTTCAGTGCTATTGCTAAACAGGCAAAGAACCTTATGGTGCCTTGACAAAAACAACCAAAGTTAAACATAGTATAGGGAGGCTAAGTGCTTACAGGAATGACATATTCCTATTTGGTCCCAAAAGCCTTCCTTCCTCAACCAAGTGCCAGACTGATATACTGTACTGCAAATCTCAATTATTCTCAAACTGTTTGGGGAAAACACAACTGAGCAATTCTGCAAGACTATGGAAGCTTTGGGAATCATGTTTAAGTTAATTCACACACAAACAAACGTATCTCCGAAAGAAAGGACTAAACTGCTGTCAGAAAAAAGAAACCCAACCATGTAAGTTTCAACACTAGGTTGCCAATAATTGGTGGATTGGAAAGCAATATCCCAGTCTTGTTCAAGCTGATACACTTCAAGTATTGTAAAGTCCCAAATTCTTAACAGAATGGAAAAGTTACTCCTATACAATATATAGTACAAAGGGAATGATTGAATAGAAAAATATATTTAGATATTAGGGGTACTAGATCAGCCTTGCCTAGCTAGCTAATCTCCAATGTGTGGATTTCATCTTCTAGAATTCTCATGGCCCAGATACATCATGCGCTGGCCACACCCACCTCCATTTTAGTGAAGGGAAAAAATGTTGTGATACGTCACATGATGACAACATGACATCCGAGTTTGACACCCCTGCTCTACAACATTAGTACTATGGGAACGTTGAGGATTATACTGTACCCAATTCTGATCACCACCCTTAATATTAAGCTGTGGTGGTGCAGTGGTTAGAATGCAGTACTGCAGGCTATGACTGCTGGTTGCCTGCAATTTGGCAGTCCAAATCTCACCATGCTCAGGGTTGACTCAGTCTTCCATCCTTCCGAGTAACTTTACTGGGTCCTCAGTAAAATGAGGACCCAGATTGTTGGGGGCAATATGCTGACTATGTAAACTGCTTAGAATAAAGCACCATGAAGCAGTACATAAGTCTAAATGATATTGCTACTAACAATTGCAGTGATTCACTTAGCAACTGTGTCAGGAAAGATCATAAAATGGGGCAAAACTCAACTGTTTCACTTAGCAACAGAAATTTGGACTCAATTCTGGTCGTTAAGTCGAGGTACCTGTCATTAGTTTTGAGAAGATCTGGCAGAGTGTTAGGTTAGAACTTTTGAAGTTTCAACGGTTGTTTAATGGCTCCTGTCTTGTTTTGTGGATTTTGTTATCGGAGCATTTTAATCCAGGCTGTCTGTTGATTTAATACCTTTAGCTGATTTTATGTCTTTTTTTTTAGTTTTGTGGTATGCAAGACTTAAAAACACAGAAAGAAAAGGGGTGTTGGTCCTTACCTGATACACCTCTTCTCATAGGGTGGAGCCAACATCCAAGTATGGGATGACACCGTCCATTCAGCCAATGAGGACTGAGTCTGTCAAATTATAGATCTCCGCCTCTGCCTCCATTGCTCCTCTTTGACTCAGTCCTCGGTCTGACAGGACATGTGTGTTTCTCTCTCCCATCTTGAGATCTCATCTCCACCTTTCTACAGGTCAAGAGTTGGTGATTTGTGAGTTTTTTACCCCTCATCTGACTCCTTTCAACATCGTCGGAGTCACTGGGGTCAAAGGCGGCTTAGAGCAGCGGCTCTAGCTGTTCCTTGTGGCCGAGCCTCCAGCCGAGGGCCCTCTTACTGCCGGGGGGGGGGTTCCCTTCCCGCCTGGCCTTGGGAGCTCCCAGCTCCAACTGGATAAGTAGCCGGCTGTTCTGAGGTTTTGTGGGTCTGGCCGCGGAGTTTGTGGCATGCTTAACAAGCTTGCGCTTTACAGCTGATCTCTCTCTGCCTCTCCGGGATTTGTCCCCTCAGTCACAGGAGCTATTCGCTCGGGTGACCTCTGACAAGAAGAGCCTTGCGCTCTCCTTCCCATTTCGGCGAGGGCAGGCAGCCTGGACTTAAACAGATGCCAGCAGGAGCTTTTTTGCTCGAGCGGCTTGCTGCCTCGCCCGTCTACAGGAGTCTTTCGGCTCCGCCCATTGTGTCCCCATTCCCGCTTCGGCGAGGGCAGGCAGCTCCACCCACTATGGAGAATGGAGGGAGGAAAAAAGACCTCAACCTTCCAAAATAACTTTCTGAAAGTCCAGACTCATCTACTTTATATACATTTATCAAATCACTATAAGCTTTGTCAGCAAACCTCTCCCCACACCCCAAAATGTAGTGCCAGCTATCAAATAGGAACTTGTGATGAGTACTCCTTTTCTAAATATACCCATGCTATTGTAGGTTGAGGCCACCTAGATTCAGGCACTGAGCCAGCATTTGATACGGTATCCAAAAAATGTTCCCTTGAATCATTTCCAATGCTATTGAGAGTTCATGGTACTTCCCTATTTAGAATAGCCTGCTTCTGGATTTTCAGCCACTGTGGTACCCCAAGTGTAATGCTGACTGAGAAATTGGGAAATTGGTCAATCTGAAGGACTTCCAGGGTAAGAGAATGGATCTTGATTTCTATTCCTTCAAACTATATATTTGTGCTGGGTTGTATCTAATGGTGCTTTGGTGCTAACAGAAAGCAACTCATATGTAGTCTTCAAATATGATGTTAATAGAAAAATCTCCAAGGAACCATTTGTTTCCTGGAAGTTCACATATATAAAATATAACCTGGAAGCAGACCCTACATAGTTTACAAAGAGGTGTACAAGTCAATGGATAATCTTGAAAATATGTAAATTGCTTCGCATGATGAATTGTTTTGAATGAAGAGAGCCAATTTTATTTGTAAGAAGACATGGCGGTACATGAAGACACACTCAACTAGGCTAAAGTATGGTTGGCTAGTTGAGATTCAGCATGTCATGAGAACCCAGCCAGAACCTGGTGCAAGTCACAATGACATCACACATTTCAAGGCAAAATTATGTAAATTATCTGCTTCACATCATTTGTGCAATGACATCACAATGAGTGTGATGTCCCAAAGATGCTTCTTCAAGAGGCAACTGGACTTCCTTGTTTTTCCAGTTCAACTTCCAGTTGCTTTTTCAGCCACTGTGGTACCCCAATTGTCAGTGGTCTGGTGCTGCCAAGATACTAACCAAAAATTGGGTTTGTCTGATCTATTATCCATTCATCAAGACATTGTTAAGATATGCTGGCTTAGAGGAATGTGGGTATCTGGTCTTTGAAACAGATGGTCAGCATCTTGTTTGAGCAAGGAAGTGGCTGCTCAGTTCATCTTAAGCTATTCTTGACTGACATTTCAAACTTGCTTGGTTTGAAAAAGAGAGATGGATGTATCCCTAATGCAATATAATTTCATCCTCACAAATCTTTTTTAAGGCATCACAGTTTTGCTTTCAAGTGCATCTTTCTTTCCCTCTCCAGATTTCTGTCTTCCTTTTCCCCTCTCTGCATAACTACAAAGTGCCTTTAAATCTTCATTTCACATGTAATTTTCTTGACAGTATAAATATATCATCTGCAATAGACAGTGGAGTCTTTGCTGCTTTCTGAGTTTGCTTGGTTGTTTGCTTGTTCTCCAAAGAAAACAATGCCCTAATTAAGGAACTAACAAGGAGAAGGCTACATTCCCCACCAACAATGAGAGGGCAAATACTATATCTGAACAAGGAGCAAACTCCACAGTCACTCACACTGATGATAGTACCTAGTCAGGTAATTAAATGTCTGCAAGCCAACACCAAGCTCAAACAGTGTACCAAGGACTCCTCAGTTCAACCCCCAAGCTACAAATATTCTCTTCTATTAGACTAATAGACAGTATTATTATCTTGATTCTCAATGCAATAGGATGCAATCTGATCTTATCCTTGTTTCTCACACAGAAAAGCAAACCAAGGGGAATAAGGGATCATTTTACTGTATCAACATCGACTCATATCCTGCTGTAGAAATGTTTTAGGCAAAGATATATTGTAGCAACAAAGATAGAGACAACTGTGTAGACCACATCCTACAGGGTTATTGATGACTTCATTCATGTGGGATTTGATATAACCAGGCTGCCCTACAATGTTTTGATAGTTTTGGAACCCTGAAATTGAAACTTACCCTCTCTATATTCTTTGAAAAAATGTTACCAAAACCATTACCTGTGGCAAAAGCTACTTAAAAGATTTCTATTAAAACTACCAGGTTGTATACAGGCAATTACAAACATTTCTTTTTGTTGTTATTATATAGAGAATCCTTTTCCCTTCCTTGCTTTAAAAATCATTTCTATTTCACTTGGCATTTGGCAGTGGGTTGCCAACTCTCTTGAGCTAGGACCAAGTTTTGGGTCCAAGTATTATTGACTTGCACAGCAGCCCTTCATTTTAATATATCCAGAGTAACTTGCATATTGTATATTTATTTATTTATTTAGAAATATATAAGAATTATACATTTACAACCTTGTAAATTATGAAGTTTCATCTCAAGACATATCCACCCTATTTGTAATGCCTGCCACGTAGTACAAATAATTCAGTGGTGAAATCCAATTTTTTTTACTACTGGTTCTGTGGGCGTGGCTTGGTGGGCATGGTGTGGCTTGGTGGGCATGGCTTGGTGGGCGTGGCAGGGGATGGATACTACAAAATCTCCATTCCCACTCAACTCCAGGGGAAGGATACTGTAAAATCCCCATTCCCTCCCCACTCCTGGCGGAAGGATATTGCAAAATCCCTATTCCCTCCCCACTCTGGGGCCAGCCAGAGGTGGTATTTGCCAGTTCTCCAAACTACTCAAAATTTCTGCTACCAGTTCTCCAGAACCTGCTGGATTTCACCCCTGAAATAATTTCTTCTGGGCTCTGCCTCTACCAGCTTTGCCAATTTTGAATGGATGCTTCCACTGCATTGAATGAAGAGATAACTAATATATATATGAAAATTAACAAAAGAAGGGAGTGAGAGCCAGTTTGGTGTAGTGTTTTATGACACCAGACTAGAAATTGGGAGAACGTGAGTTCTAGTCACACCTTAGAAATGAAGCCAGGTGGGTAACCTTGAAATAGTTAGTTACTCTTTCCCAGCCCTTCTGAAAACTTGTCAAGAAAGGGCCTAGTAGGGCCTAGTCTCCAGGAGTTACCGTTGTTTCAAAGTCACACGCGCACACACATACACAGAGCAGGGGAAATGGAATTATGCACATTATAAGAAATTCAGTAAATCCAGTTAACCAGTCACAAAAACATGCCGTACACACACAATTAAAAAGCTTGTGAATCATATTGAAACAGTAGATCTGTGAATCTAATTCAACAGAACTACAGCAGTAGCACTTAGGTATATATACTGCCCCATTGTGCTTTACAGCACTCTCTGGGTGGTTTAAAATGTAGGCATTGTTTGCATATTGCCCCCAACAATATGTGTTTTCATTTTACCAAGCTCAGAAGGAGGGAAGGCTGAGCCAACCTTGAGCCCTGTCAAATCAAACTCCAGGCTGTGGGCAGAGTTTGCCTGCAATACTGCACTTTGACCACTGTGCCACCAGGAGTCTAAGATCCTACATTCACCAAGGCACCAATTGATAGAGGTCAGCATACAGACAAGAGACAGTCATTCATCATACAATGTATGCTATTTTTTTAACCGTCTCCAATGATGGCCACTAGTGTAGCTATGATCATCATATCAATTCATTGTAGACGATTTAATAGTAATCTAGAATCTCCTTACTCAGAATTTCCAGCAAATGGAAGTTCCATTCGCTGGAAATTCATGGAAAGGGAAGGTTAACATCAAGGAGAGATCTATTTGGCCATGACGGTGAGCAGTTTCTTATACCATATAAATCAGTCATGAATATCCTAGACCCATGATAGCGAACCTATGGCATGCGTGCCAGAGGTGGCACACAGAGCCCTCTCTGCTGGCACGCGCACTGTTGCCCCAGGTCAGATCTCCGTAGCGTTTCTTTCGTGAGCTTCTGTTTCCCTGCAAATGACGAAACAGAAGCTCATGAAAGAAAAAGATCTTACCTCTTGCCGTGCTGCCGGTGTTGAGATGCCCCGCCTCCCTCCAGCCAGCTAGTCTTTGGGTTTCTGCTGCACATACACGCAAGTTCGTGCATGTGCATGCATACGTTCATGCATGCATGCGCTTGTGTACGTGTGCACCTTTCAGTTTGGGCATGCGCGCGCAGTTTGGGCACTTGGTGTCTAAAAGGTTCGCCATCACTGTCCTAGTCTATCAGTTATTGCTGACCTACAATTTCCTGCCACCTCAGCATCATCAGAAGAAAGGGATGCTAGTATTACTGTTTACCAACATCTGAAGACCAAAGATTTCTCATTACTAAGATAGAACTTGGGCAATAGGGATGTTCCCTGGTGCTTACTTTTGTTTCTTTATAATATGGGTGTGTAATTTTTTTCCAGCTCAAGAACTACATTCCTCACAAATAGCAGAAGAGAACAGGATGAGATATAAAATCCAATTTTCTTTTATATGTATACAGTACATGATTGCAATTAAGCATGTCTTAACGTTTATTATCTTCCTTTCAGTCACATATAAAATTACACTATGGCAAAAATCTTGAGGAGTCTCCAGGCCTCTTGAAAATTCAGGGTGCTGCTGTGTTGTCTAAAACTGATGCGAAAATTGTACAGCTGTGAAACAACAGTCCATGTCCAACTTCCCAAGAGTAGCAGGTGACTGGTACAGAATAGAGATGGCTTTTCAATGACAGTTTTCACACTAAAGTAAGCCATTGTTTGTATGACAATAACTTGCTGAATAAGTCACAGCACACTAGGGTATAAATCAGGATTTATAAAATACCATGGCTGAGTTAATATGTTAATCTGAAACTACCGTATTTTTCGGAGTATAAGACGCACCTTTTTCCTCCCTAAAAGAGTCTTATACTCCGAATGTAGCTTTTTCAAAGCTTTTTTTCCCAACCCTAGCGAGGTGCTAACTATCTTCCAGGCTTCCTACTCAGTCCGAAGAAGTTTTTTTCCAGCCCTAAGTCTTTGCAGGCTTGTTTTCATTCCTACTCCCTTCGAAGAATATTTTTTTCAGCCCTAATCAGGGGATAAAATAATGTGCTGAAGCTGGACAGACTAAGGATGCTAGCCAGATGAATACCTGGTAGGTAGATTTTTCCCCCCATTTTCCTCCCCCAAAACTAAGGTGCGTCTTATACTCCGGTGCGTCTTATACTCCAAAAAATATGGTAAGTTTATGACTTAATGTGTTATATTTTCTTAGAGGGGCCCTAAACAATTTAACACAAAACATGCCATGTATAACTGCAAAAAATCTTCAGGGATTTAGATAAGAACTGTTTTGAGAGACCTAGAATGGAGTTGAACCAGAGAGAGATCTCCTACAGGTGAAATACTACACTCTACTACTAATATGCATTCCTTCCCCAAAACTGATTAACCACATTCTGCAACAAGCTATTGCTTCTGAGTCCATGCAAGACTCCCTCTATAACTTCTGCCGGTTTAAACAGCAATCTAATGCATCAAAGAGCAGAAAATTGACTTTCTGAAAGTGTTGCAATTAGATTATTCGTAAATGTATTCAAGCTGCAATAGCTTCCAACACATGTTGATCAGAGTTAATTAAAGATCCACAGGAGATCTTATCAGTAACCGACAAGGCCATTTGCTCCACATGCATTATAGGAGCACATGGAGATATTAAACCCAGCGCTCACTTGCTATGCAATTAATAAGATCTGCATGAAAAAAATAATAATAAATAAAGCATATATCCCTTTTTTTCATCCTCCCTTATTTTGTCATTTTACTCTTTGATTCCCCTCTCTATCTGTTAGAGTTCCAACAGTATTTTCAATTATCCAGAGCCCGCTTTAGCAATGCTCAAAGCGAGTCTGGCCAGTTCAGCGCTTTACCTTGACTTCATTCCATTCACAAATAGGGAGCAGCCAGATAATTATGTTAATGGCCTACATTAATTTGAGTACCTAGGATGGATTATACAGAAGTCTGTCTAGTCTAGAATATCTTCTGAAACATAGCCCCCAAATATACAGTACTTCTGGGAAGATCAAGGAGGACATGAAGATGATAGGTTTCTCCTTTCCCATTGTCACTCGGAGGTATAGTTGCTCCATGTATATACTGTGGAAATAAGCTTTTGGCTCTATGACTTTGTATAATCTTCTTTTAACCGCCTATGTCCTTCAAACACAGCTGCTGCTCACAAACTTAATCCCCACTCAACATCCTTTCGGTAGTTTGCTTTTCCACCCGGCTTGCAGATGCAGCAGAGAACATTTAGTCAGCGCTAGCAAGAGAGACTGGGAAGTGAGAGGGATGGCAAGTAAATTCCATGAGATTAATGTAAACAAACAGCACCATCAGTCAACAGGGAGAGGATCAACTGCTTATTGCACTCTGGCATCATTTAAAAAGGGCTCAATTCTGCTGTCGTTAATCTAAATTTCCCACAATGACTGGAGTAGCAGTAGACTGAAGGTGTTGTGGGAGGCTGCGGTAGTCACCAATGGAAACAATTGTCTTGGCCACAATTAAACTGCTTCTATGCACTGTAATTTTGCTTATCGCCGAAAGGAATCGGTCAGTGCACTTCCTCCACCTGAAAATATCCCTGCTATAAAGGATAAAGTGTGGGACGCGGTGGCTCAGTGGCTAAGGCGCTGAGCTTGTCGATCAGAAGGTCAGCAGTTCGGCGGTTTGAATCCCTAACGCCGCATAACGGAGTGAGCTCCCATTACTTGTCCCAGCTTCTGCCAACCTAGCAGTTCAAAAGCATGTAAAAATGCAAGTAGAAAAATAGGGACCACCTTTGGTGGGAAGGTAACAGCGCTCCATGCGCCTTTGGCGTTTAGTCATGCCGGCCACATGACCACAGAGACATCTTCGGACAGTGCTGGCTCTTTGGCTTTGAAACGGAGATGAGCACTGCCCCCTAGAGTCGGGAACGACTAGCACATATGTGCGAGAGGAACCTTTACATTTACTGTACCTTTTAAAGGATAAAGTAGTGCAACTGAATCATGGGGTCTACCCAAGTCTGGTAGCATCCAGACAGACTAAGTCCAATTCTGCAATGAGACAAACCAAAGAGGAAAGGTGGAAATGAAACAGTGACATAAAGTAGTAAGGCCACGCTTAGAATACTGCATCCGGTTCTGGTCACCATATGATAAAAAAGAAGTTGCAACACTGGAAACAGTGCAGAGAAAAGAGCAAGAAAGATGATTAGGTGGCTGGTGGCTAAAACATATGAAGAACAGTTGTAGGAATTGGGTTTGTCTGGTCTAGTGAAAAGAAGGATTAGGGTGACATGATAGCAGTGCTCCAATATTTGAGGAGTTGCCACAAAGAAGAGAGAGTCAACCTATTTTCCAAAGTACCAGAAGGCAAGGCAAGAAACAATGGATAGAAACTAATCAAGGAGAGAAGCAACCTAGAACTGAGGAGAAATTTCCTATCAGTGAGAACAATTAACCAGTGAAACCACTTACCTTCAGAAGCTGTGGGTGCTCCATCATTGGATGCTTTTAAGAAGAGATTGGGCTGCCACTTGTCTGAAATGGTATAGGGCAGTGATGGCGAACCTTTTTTGGCTCGAGTGCCAAAAGGGTGCGAGTGTGCGCGATAGTGCACGTGCGCGTGCCCACACTCATAATGCAATGCCCTCCCCCCTGCGCATATGTACAACCCCTGTGCTGCCCCTTGCACATGCGCACAACCCCCCCCCCCCGTGCTGCCCCCTGTGCATGTGCACAGGCCTCACTGAAGCCTCCGGACTTCTGGTAGGCCCGTTGGACAGTTTTTTGCCGTCCCCAGGCTTCAGGAGGCTTTCCTGAACCCTGTGGAGAGTTAAAACGGCCGAAAAGAAGGCCAAAAATCAGCTGGCCAGCGCGCTGGAGCTGACATAGGACAATGCCTCGCATGCCCTCAGATATGGCTCCGCGTGCCACCTGTGGCACGCGTGCCATAGGTTCGCCATCACTGGTATAGGGTCTCTTATTTGTGCACGGGGTTGGACTAGAAGACCTCCAAGGTCCCTTCCAACTCTGTTATTCTGTTGGTTGAGTCCCTGCTGTGCATCTCAGAATGTGAGAAATACCACTTAATGATACTCATGATGTCCGAAATTTCACCACTTTTGACAGGAAAGGAGGAAAGCTGTTCCATGAACAAAGGAAATAGCACTGAATCAAGAAAACAGCATGGATGGATGGATGGATGGATGGATGGATGGATGGATGGATGGATGGATGGATGGATGGATGGATGGAAGGAAAGAAGGAAGGAAGGAAGGAAGGAAGGAAGGAAGGAAGGAAGGAAGGAAGGAAGGAAGGAAGGAAGGAAGGAAGGATGGATTGATTTCAAAAAGCTGGGGGAAGAAAGAAACGAAGTCAAAAAGAAAAAACAAATATTTCCACAACACTCCAGCAATGATAAATTAAACCTGACAGCGCATAAGAGCAAAGAATGGCCCCTTTTCAATGCCAAAATACGGGGAAATAAAAGGAAATGCAAATTTGCTCTGGGAAAGGTAGGGTAAAAGTTGGCCTCTACTGTTAGTTCATGTGGACAGCTGTGGCTACACAGATTCCAAACCACAGGAAACAGTAACCAGGATTTGATTTGGCAAAAAGCTCCATCCAAATAAAAGGAAAAGGGGGGGGGGGAGGAGAAAACCTCTGATTACTAGGTATCAAAGATGTTACATACGGATGAAAGAAAAAAAACAAAGATTTTTATCCCTTTCATTTTTGTAAGGTAAAAAAGGAGCATGACTTTTCAATTATCTGGGGGAGGGAAGAATCTTGTGCAACCCGGATTCCTGATCCCGTGGAGCAGTACAGAAATGTTCATCTGAATGTGGTCCCAGTTCCTTTCGGATCTTTTCTTTAATAAAAAACAGAGCTTGGTCGTCTATTTTCCCATTTACAATTACCACTTTGAACAATTTTTAAACAGATTATTTTAATCAAGAAAAACATTACATTGGAAACTGACATTACAAAACAAGTGCCTTTATTTCCAGTAATATCTCCGGGTCCAATTTAAATCCTGAAAATATTCATAGGAAATCATTGCTTTGTATCTACTACCTTGTGTGGAAAAAGCATTCACATAAGTAAGAGTTAGTAGGACAGAATCCAGACAGGGAAAACAAACAATGATCGCCAACTGTATTGGGCTGTGAGAATAACCTGAAGAAAGTAAGAGGAACAGTGGCAGCCAAGGAAAAGGTAAGATAAAGAGATATCTGAGTCAAAGGAGGAATGTAATTTGGGAAAACGCCTCAGGCTTTACCCTCCCAAGTTCCCTTGAGGATAAAGGCAGGGAGGAGGGGAGGCAGATTCAGCTTTGCAAACTTCTGTTATTATAACCCTATAATAAAAGTAGTTTCGCTATTCATAACTTGCCGTCCAAGTCTGGTCTACCTCAAAGAGATGACACTAATATCTGCTAAGCATCTGTTGTGTGCCTGTTCACATTTATCATGATGTGAATTTTCCATACCTCTTGTCAGCCATTTGATGAGAATGCTCTCGAAATTACAAATATGCTCTCTGGATCGACCAAAAAAACAAAAACAAAACCCTCCTCTAACCCTCACTCTGTAGAATTATCAAAATATTTTATGAAAACTGTTAAGGAGTTATTGTGCTGTTGAGCACATACACAGCGAAATAGTAATTGTGGTTTTGGTGTTGCAGTTTGATATGAATGCTATTCAGTCAATAAACAGAATACGTTTAGTATTTACAAAGTAGTTTACTTCTAGTAGTAGCAAAGTTCAATAGTAAGTCCAAGTCATACACAGTTAGTTCAGTCAATGCGAAGTTTCTTCTTCTTGCCTATCTTTGTTTAACTAACAAACAACAATTACAGCTAACATTCAATTCTACACAGATAGTTAGTCTTTACACAGCAACTCTTCAAGTAATTCTACACAGACACTAAGTCAATTACTCAACAGTGAAGTAGCATAGAGATTCAGCAGTCCGGAACACACGGTCATCAATCATCAAACACAGAGTCAATCACAATCACATACTGAGCATGCTCTCTTGCTTTCTTATATAGTAATCAGCCTACAATGTTCTTAAAGCTATATACACATAACATTGATTTGTGGCTTGTTCATATATTAGCATACCCAATCATTTGAACAGGGTTCTAACATAAACCATGAGGAGAATGTCTGTCCTGTAAGTTTATGCTCAAGCAATTTGAAAGCTTCCCACGTTTTGCACTATACCTCTCATCCCATGAATGGGAACTGCTGGCTGAATTTTATTACAGTTCTAGCTCAAAATATATAAAGGTCATTCATGATTTAAAACTAGAAGTAAAGGAGGAAAGAGGTAACAAATGATAGGGATGCCTATGTAGTTGAAAATGCAGTTAAGATATTTGTGGCTGGCCTTGCACAACATGCTGAACTAGGCAAGAATAAGCCATAAAACGATTTATGTGTTTGGTCAGAGCATGTTATATGACCAAAATGTTGCCGGAGATATGACTTCTGATTGACCCTGAATACATACTAGATACTTCAACAGAACAGAGTTAATCAGTAAGGTCGCCCCTGAATGAATGTAGTGGTTGATTGTTTTTAAATTTTTAAACATGTTTTTAATTGTTTTATGATGTTCTTTTTTATATTGATGCATATTTGTCCTGACTGTGAGCCACCCAGAGTCCTCTGGGAATTGGGCGGCATACAAATGTGATCAAATCAATAAATAAATAAATAGTCACAATGTGATTTTTGATTGTCAGCTGTACTCATATGTCAGACTTTATGACCCAGAGACTTATAGCAAAGCAAAGCAGTCACGTGAAGAGTGAACTGCGCATATGCACATTCCATTCCATCCTCCATTACTCTTCTTGTGCTGTCCTTCGTTGGAGAAGGACCTATTCTTAGATTGTCAAGATGTAGTCATTAAGATTTATTGTTTTTGTATTATTTTCTACTGAAATAAATATCTTGTTATTTAGACTTTTACTCGCGTTTTATTTTGTCAAAGATTAGTTTCCAAAGGAAAATAGCAATAGCAATAGCACTTTACTTATATACCGCTTCATAGTGCTTTACAGCCCTCTCTAAGCGGTTTACAGAGTTCAGCATATTGCCCCCAACAATCTGGGTCCTCATTTTACCGACCTCGGAAGGATGGAAGGCTGAGTCAACCTTGAAAAGATTCATCACCTCTAAGATTTATTTTCTCATCCTAACATAAACATGAGTGATATGTCTGAAACATAACATAAAGAGGATTTGCACTGCAAAATGGCGGGAAGGTTTCCTTCTTTTGAGGTTTAAAAACCATTTGTAAACCTAGGTTAGGGTTCAAATGTTATATAAATCATGTCAATGAAACTTTGCTACCTTCGGGATAGAATATTAAACCAAACTTTTCATGGAAATTTTCGTACATTTTATAAGCCATCTTTTGTGGTTATGAAATGCAAGTTTTAAGAAGAGGCACTACACGGGATACTATAAGATGCATAAAAATAGATAAGTATGGGTCTAATTATTAATTAATTAAAGCAGTGTTTCACAGCCTTAGCAACTTTAAGATATGAAGTGAATGAAGCTGGCTGGGGAATTCTGGGAGTTGAAGTCCAAATATCTCAATGTTGCCCAGATTGCAATCGCTGGACTAGACAGAATCACAAAAAGCTTGCTAAAATGGTCTACTCAGAAAAGTCTAAAGAGGAGGACTTAAAAATCTGCACAGAGGACCTTCCGGTTTTGGAGCGCTTCATCGCAGACATCCCTTGTTGGATGCCTTTCCGATCTTTGTTAAAAGCCGCCAGAACAGCTGTCTGGCGGCTTTAAAATCTCTTCCCCGGGCAAAGGGGAGAGATGAGAGCCTGACAGGAGGGGTAGAGCCCCCCCAGCGCCTTAGGAGCCATCTGGCAGGGCGCGAAGGGAGAGCTCCCCATGCAGCCTGTCTCCAGCTCCGAAGATCCGGAAACCTCTGCCTTTTGCAGAGCTAGATGGAGTGACCAGCCGCTGCTTCAAAAATGGGATTTATAACTACATTTAAACTATAGAAGCAGACAGAGAGAAACAGGCGTGAGATGGGCAAGTACTGAAACCTCTTTTTTTCCTTTTTTTTTCAACTCCTGGGTAAGCTTTCACTTCGGCAAGGGAACAAAGGAAACAGAGTAACAATATGGCGATTGAGAAGTGAAAGTGACTTTCGTTTCCCCAGAGGCTTTTTTTTTTTTTTCTTTCTCTCTCTCTTATGGAAACTTTTAACTTGGAAAAATGGTTTTTTCTTTCTCTGTCTCCTAACTCTGGATTAAAGTTATAATAGAAATATTTTCAATAATAAAAGACTATCTGATTTTTAAACTGGAAAGAACTTTAATCAGGCAACTGGCTTTCTTTCTTTTTTGTACTCTTTTGAAACACCAATGGCTTCAAAGTTTGGAAAGACTGTTTTGACTAAAAGAAATGACTATTCATCTGGATATATTTCTAAAATGCAACTTAACACTGAGCTAACACCTCCACAGCTTTTGACACCTGAAAATTTATTAAATAATTTAAAGATTATGAAACATGAACTTACTTTGGAATTTAACCAGAAAATAAGTGAGATAGACCATAAGATGCAGGCTGCTTTGAAGAATATGAATCAACAACTAAGATTTGATGTGTTAGAGGTTTGCAAAGGCTTAGCAACAAATATTGAAGTTTTGGCAGAACGTATTGAAACAAATAAACAAGCTTTGGCAACTTCGGTGAATTACATAGATAAAATCCAAAATGACATTGCAAATTTTGAAAAAGAGGTCTTAATGACTCAGTTCAGATCTATGGAAGTTGCTATAAGGATTAGAGGTTTGAAAGAAGGATTATATGAAAATTTAAAAGGCAGGATGGTTGACATATTGGATCAGGTGTCTGGAATTTCTAAAGCGGAATTGGCTACACAAATCGACAAAACATACAGAATCAACTCGTGGTACGCCAAACAAAAGCATCTACCAAGGGATATTGTCATATATTTTACCACAAGAGCTCTACGGAACAGAATTATACAAGCAACGTTTAACAATAATCTTATGGTGAATGGTCAGGAACTAAAGATTTGGAAAGAAATCCCCTCTAAAATGCTTAAAGCCAGGAAAAGCTATACTTTTTTGATTGATGAATTTAAGAGATTAAATTTACAATATAAATGGGAAGCACCAGTTGGAGTAACAGTGAAATTTTCTGGAAAAAGATACCGGCTCAACACGATAAAAAAAGCTACTGAATTTTATGTCAATGTTCTAAAGGCTGATATATCCAAGATTCCAGAAGAAGGGTGTATGAAAATAAAAGAGGAGGAGGAGGGGAAGCCACCTTCGATGGATCAAAAAGAAATAGACTCAAAAATCCAAAAGGAGTGCCTGAATCAGATAGCTGGGGAAGAGGAGATGGAGGTTTGGGAGCAGACGGGAGACGACTTGACAAATTTGAATTTATTGAACTATTAAAAGATGAACTATCAAGATACAAAACAATGTGATGTTGAAATATATTGGATGGATAGAGACTAATATGATTGTATTTTATCTTTTCCCTATTTAATGATTACTTATGCAATATTTAGTTAAGTTTTATATAATTTTGAGGTTATTTTTAACGTTGATAATATTAGATATATATAGTTTGTTGAAGATTTGTTTATTGTTTATTCTTCTTTTATTTTCTTTTTTTGTTTATTGAAGTTAGCGAATTAATTTAGAATAATATTATCTTATTAATATCATGATGAAATTTAATATTTGATGATTACTTATGTAACATTTAGTTAAGTTTTATCTTAGAGGTTATTTCTAATGTCAATAATATTAGTTTAAGATTTGTGTATTTTATATTTAGTTATTACTTATGTAACACTTACCTTGTATAAGATAAAGGACTGAAGGGAGGAGGTAGGAGGTTTGTTTGTTTGTAGTGTTAAAGAGTTTTCTCTTTCTTTCTTTCTTTTTTTTTATTCTCTTTCTTTTTTTTCTCTCTCTTTTTTGTATCTTTACTATTGTATACAAATGCGATATATTAGTACTGTATAGTATGGAGTTGAAGTTTTTTTAAAAATAGTGTTCTCTTTTTCCTTTTTCCTTTTTCTTTTTATTAACAATTTAAACTTATTATTATGCCCTGTATTATCTCTGGGAAGTCCGGGGGGGGGGGGAGGTGGGGAGGGAAGGGGGTGGGTCTGGGGGGGGGGAAATAAAAATGTTTGTACTTTGGATTTAATATTTTGTTACCACTTATGTAAGTTTGTACTAATAAAACTTTTAAAAAAAAAAAATCTGCACAGAGACATACTAATCTATCTGAGACGCCAAGTAATTCAAGCGTATATGCTTTTGAATTTGCTTCACAGTTTAATTCACAGTCATCTTGAGACTAAACATTTATGTTCTTATATCTCTGGAGCTTCTGGAGAGGGAGGCTATAAATAGAAGGGGTAAATAAAAGAATTTATCTACGTTTTAAATTGCAACAACAACAACAGAAAGCCAGCATCTGGCCTCATATTTTCTAGTGTTCTTCATAGTTAAGATTTATCATTACCAGTTCCAAATGTCTTAGTAGGCTTATATAAACAGATCTCAAGATTGGAAATTTATTATTACTTCATACTACGTTGCTTTGGAACAAAATCATCCACCCCTGTAGAAAGGTTGTGAAAAATCAGCCCTGTAGAAAGGTTGCAGTTGTGAAAAATCAGTAACATTTTTGACAGTAGGATTAAATTGTTGTAAATTGCACTTCAACTTAACCACACATACAAAAAAATAAATTATTACACAGAAAGCAGGTAATCAGCATTAATAATCATTACAGCCTAATCAGAAATCGCACACTATCATAGGCTATAAAGTATTCGTATGAACCTCTGTTTGGAATAAGCTTATCATGAATTCACAATCAGACTACTAACAGAATATGCTAAGCATTTGTTCACCTTGAAACTTTAATGAACTACATTTTCATGAGTATAATTAGCCAGCTTGGCTTGTGTTTTTGGGAGATATTGTTCAGAAACATTTGGAATCCATCCTTCTTCCACAACTGAAGTATAAGAAGGGAAAATATAATACATACTCTATTTTATAAGAATTTGAAAGAATCCTGCTAGATTCATATAAATGGCCTTCTCTTCCAATACAGTTACCTAGTAGGTAAATTCACAAGGTGCACAACTTTGGGCAAGTGGTATCTACCCACTTCCAATGTTATACTCTAGAGATCTAATTTAGGAGATACAATAGCAATTCTCCACGAATCTGTCTATCCCTCTTTTACAACAGATTAAAATAGGGGAGGGTATTCTATGATTTAACCGTAAGAACATATTGAGAATTCAGAGAGCTGGGGTTCAACACAGCGGAAGTTACCAAGCTGGGGAAGATTAGATAGCCTACTGTTTAATATTACTGTATCTAATTCTGGGTACCACAGTTCAAACAAGATAGTGGCATAGTGGAACAAATTTAGGAGACAGTTACCAAGATGGTGAGTGGTCAGGAAATAGTAAAAAGATCTGGTTATATTTAGCCTACGGTAACAAAGACTGATGGACGCAGTGGCTCAGTGGCTAAGACGTTGAGCTTGTCGATCGAAAGGGCGGCAGTTCGGTGGTTCGAATCCCTAGCACTGCGTAAGGGAGTGAGCTCCCGTTACTTGCCCCAGCTTCTGCCAACCTAGCAGTTCAAAAGCACGAAAAAATGCAAGTAGAAAAATAGGGACCACCTTTCGTGGAAAGGTAACAGCGTTCTGTGCACCTTTGGCATTTAGTCATGCCAGCCACATGACCATGGAAGTGTTTTCAGACAGCGCTGACTCTTCGGCTTTGAAACAGAGATGAGCACTGCCCCTCAGAGTCGGGAACGACTAGCACATATGTGCGAGTCGTTTTACCTTACCTTTTTAACAAAGACTGAAGGTAATGCAGTCTTCAAATATGTGAAGGGCTGTCATGTACAAGAGGCAGAAGATTTAATCATGGGACAAGGCCATGACCATAAGTTGAAAAATATAAGGAAGCAACTTCACACCAGACGCCACAAGAAACTTCCTGTCTGTATAAACTGTCAACTAGTGGAACAGTCTGCCACATGTAGTGGTGAGTTCTCCTTTCCTGGAGATCATCAAACGTGAGGCTGGATTGGACAGAGATGCAATACTAGATTGTGCATTGAGGAGAGGTTCTTCAACCTTAGCAGCTTGCAGTTGTATGGACTTCAACTCCAAGAATTCTGACTCTCAAGAGTGCTGCCTGGGAAATTCTGGGAGTTGATGTCCTCACATCTTCAAGAGTCGTCTTGCAGTGAGATGGGCAGCAAACAAATTTAATAAATGAACAGATAAGCTGACATGGTTGAGAAACATTAGGCTAGAAAACCCATAAATTCTATGATTCTGTATAGACAACCATGAAATGAAAGTTTGTAACCAGCACATCTCCAGGGGTGAAATTCAAAATTTTTCCCTACCAGTTCTGTGGGTGTGGCTTGGTGGGCAGGTCATGTGACTGAGTAGGCATGGCCAACTCAATGTCACTCATGGCAAGGTGGGGCGGCACCTTCTCTTCCTCCCACTTTCGCTCTTTCCCTCTCTTTCCCTTAACCGACAGAAAAGTTCGGCCAAGTCTTCTAGCGTTCAACCTGGCTGCTTCTTGCCTCCTTCTCATGTTTGCTCTGTGTGTATGAGCCCGAGAAGGAGTGGGAGGGTCGGGGAGGGGCCAGTCAGTGGTGCGATTTACCAGTTCTCCGAACTGTGCATAATCGCCGCCACCGGTTCTATAGAACCTGTCCGAACCACAGCATCTATAGAACCTGTCCGAACCACAAGAATCCACAGCAAAGAACATTTTAAAAATGAAAATACAGGGGTTTGCCAATTAAAAATATGTTTGAAAAAAAATAACAATGTTAAACCTTTTCTAAAACCATGGTAATTGCTTAATAGTTTCCTTTAAAGGGGATAAATACAAAGCCAATAATGGCTTGTTCCTAATTTGCAGAGGAACTTGATAGAATGAGCGTTGACTTACCTGATACGCTCTTTCTCATCAGGAGGAGCCAGCAGTCAGGATGGGTTGTCTCCGCCTACCAGCAGTCCAGGACGAGTCACTTTTTTTCTTTAAAACCCCTGGATCCGCCCTCTGAGACCCAGTTTTGACGAATCCGAAGGGACGACTCGATGTGGCGAAGACCCCAGTTCCAAAGGACGCATCATCCCAACTGTTTGTAGACTGGTTCGTTAGTGTTGAAATAAAGGTCATGTTTCTCAAGATCGTGTCGGCTCCTCTTTTTTTTTTTTTTTTAATAGAAATATACAAATATCAGTGCTTAAGAACAGGGGAACTGGCACTGACCCCTGAAACCAACGTCCAACATGTGCGAAACGGACGCCTCCCCGTGGTGATGCAACTAAACAACGGAACAGTAACAGGGAGGGAGCTGACTGCTGGCTCCTCCTGATGAGAAAGAGCGTATCAGGTAAGTCAACGCTCATTCTCCATCCTATGAGGAGCCAGCAGTCAGGATGGGACATACCAAAGCAGTATTACCCATGGGAGGGACCAGATGATCGTGCGTTGTTGAGAACTCTTTGCAGCACCCTTCGTCCGAAGGCCGCGTCCGCCGAAGCGTATTTGTCGATCCTGTAGTGCCGGATAAACGGAGTAGGCGAAGCCCAGGTCGCCGCCCTACAGAGATCTTCCAGTGGGCACTGAGTCGCCCATGCAGCTGAAGTGGCAGCGCTCCTAGTAGAGTGTGCCGTGATGCCTGCGGGCCTCTGGAGGGATGCCATGTCGTAGGCCTTTGCAATTGCCCCTCTGATCCAACGGCCTACCGTTGCGGACGACGCCTTGAGACCTTTCGATTGAGGCAAGAAGGTAACCAGGAGCGCCTCTGTCCGGCGGAAAGGACGTGTGCGGCTGATGTAGATGCGCAGGGCCCGGCGGACGTCCAATGTGTGCCAAATGCGTTCAGAAGGGTGGGACGGAGATGGGCAGAAGGATGGCAGGATGAGCTCCTGAGCGCGGTGAAACGGGGAGTTGACCTTCGGGATGAATGCCGGGTCCAGACGGAGAACAACTCTGTCAGCATGAAATATGCAGAGGTCGTCCCTGACCGAGAGCGCCGCGAGCTCGGAAATCCTGCGAGCCGAAGTGATGGCGAGGAGAAATGCGACCTTGAGGGAGAGATGCCGTAGGGAGGCCTCCCGCAACGGCTCATACGGAGGTTCTGTCAGCGATTGGAGCACTCGAGGCAGGTCCCAGGATGGGTACCTGTGGATCGCTGGAGGGTGGCAGTTGGTGACCCCCTTCAAGAACCGACGGACGGTCAGGATGTGTGACAAGGAGTCCCAGTGACCGCATGACAGGACCGATGACAAAGCCGCCAGTTGGCGGCGTAGGGTGTTGGGCGAGAGGCCTTTATCCAGACCCCGTTTCAGAAATCGTAGAACCATGGGTAGGGGAACGTTGAGAGGGGAGAGACGTTGAGATGAGCACCAAGAGCAGAAGGCCTGCCAGGTCGCCGAGTAGATGCGGTCAGTGGATGGCCGGCGAGAGGCCTGAATGTAGAAGATGACATCTGGATCGTAAAGTTGACGCCTCAGGTCGCTCCGCTCAAGCGCCAGGCGGTCAGTTGGCACCACCTGGGGTCCGGGTGG
Source organism: Diadophis punctatus similis (assembly GCA_023053685.1). Classification (NCBI taxonomy): domain Eukaryota; kingdom Metazoa; phylum Chordata; class Lepidosauria; order Squamata; family Dipsadidae; genus Diadophis; species Diadophis punctatus. The sequence goes on from JALIGW010000005.1 coordinate 65,089,130, forward strand.
AAGATCGTCCCTTGGCTGAGGAGGGTCGGTATGGGAGGCAGTGTCCAGTGGTTCATCACGGAAAGATCCACGAGTTCGGCAAACCAGGGCTGTCGCGGCCAATACGGAGCAATTAAGATTAGCTCCGCTCCCTCCTGGATCAGCTTCCGGAGGACCAATGGCAGGATGGGAAGGGGAGGAAAGGCATAGAGAAGGCCCCTGGGCCACCGACAAATCAGGGCGTTGGTCCCCTCCGACCCTTGCGTCTGGTATCTGGTGTAGAATCTCTGTAGGTGAGAGTTCTCCGGGGTCGCGAAGAGGTCCACAAGGGGGGTGCTGAATCGGTCCATGATGGACTGGAACACTGACGGGTCCAGGCGCCACTCGGCCTGGTCCACCGTCGATCGGCTCAACCAGTCTGCCTGGACATTGGCTGTTCCAGAGATATGCTCCGATGTCAGGGACAAGAGGTGACGTTCCGCCCAAAGGCCGATCTTCCTCGCCTCGTCCATCAGGGTCCGTGAATGGGTTCCCCCCTGGCGGTTGACATGCGCCTTGGTGGTGATGTTGTCCGTTAAAAGGAGGACGTTGGATCCCGCTATCATACGATGGAAATGTTTCAGTGCGAGGAAGGCGGCGTGCAACTCGAGCCAGTTGATGGATCGACCTTGTGCTGTGGCGCCTTCACAATGTGCGCCCCATCCTGCCAGACTGGCGTCTGTTGTCACTGTGATTTGAGGCTGCGGGAAGAACAGGGTACCTTTGGTGAGAGCGGGAGATCGCCACCAGGCGAGGGATCGGCGGACCGAGGGAGGCAAGTGGACCTTGTGAAGGGATGATCCGAGGTGCGCCTTCTGAAGGGGGAGAAGGAACCACTGCAACTCCCGGGCGTGCAACCTTGCCCATGGTACGATAGAGATGCAGGAAACCATTTTGCCCAAAAGAGAAGATAAGGTGAGAAGGGGGGAGGACCCCGCTCCCTGAACCTGAGCAGCTAAACTCCTAAGACTATCCTGTCGTTCCCGGGATATGAATACTCTGCCTGCTGTGGAGTCAATAACGGAACCCAAGTGGAGAATGGACGTTGCTGGGGACAATTGACTTTTAGCGAGATTAATGGAGAACCCGTGGTCAGTTAAAACCTGGGTAACAGTGTGAAGGTGTTGCTGAGCCACCGCTTCGGAGGAAGCATGCACTAAGATGTCGTCCAGATAGCATTGGACCTTGATTGGGAGAGCCCGAAGGTGACCCGCCAAGACGGATAAGACCTTCGTAAAAACCCTGGGAGCGGAAGAGAGACCAAAGGGGAGAGCCCTATACTGGAAGTGCTGATCTGCGTAGCAGAATCTAAGGTACCTGCGGTGTTGGCGTGCAATTGGAATGTGCAGGTAAGCCTCAGTCAAATCCAGAGAAGCCATGAAGTCTCCAGGCCGGATGTTAGCTAGGATAGATTTTAGGGAATGCATCCGGAATTTTTTATATACTATATAATGGTTTAGGCGTTTGAGATCTAGAATCGCCCTCCAGCCCCCTGAAGCCTTTGGTACCACGAAAAGGATGGAGTAAAAGCCCTGAAATAGTTCACCAGAGGGCACCCGCTGAATGGCCTTAATATCTAGCAGGTGTTGTACCGCCTCGGCCATGAGAGCCCGTTTAGCGGGATTCCTGGCCGTGGGACACCGGATAAAGGCCCCAGGGGGGAGGGAGAGAAATTCCAAAGACAAACCGTATCGAATTGTGTTGAGGACACAATTGTTTCACCCAAAGGAGAGCCACTCTAGCGAAGAAGGAGGAAGTAGAAGCCGCCTTGATGGCCCAGGCCGCCGCCTGGTGTGCGCGTACTAACGCCTGTTCCACCTTCCGATCTTCGGGCTTGAGGTTCTCCTCCGATTCACTGGGAAGAGTGGTCTGGGCGTGCAGTGCCAAGACTGGGGGGTCCACCGCTGGAACCTCAAGAATGTCCCCCAGTTCAGGGGCCACACTAAAGAACTGGCGTTCGAGTGTGGAGGGGTTAGACCCTGTAGCCGGAGTGGCCCACTGATTTCTTACTGTATCTATGAATAGAGAGGGGGCCGGGACTGAATCCGGTTCTGGTGTGACCGAAGAGAAAATGGGCCCCAAAGGGGTATTTAGTAAGGGCGCCGGATTGGCGGGGGCCGATAGGCCAGCGGCTGCTCTGGCCTTGCTTAACAAGGACTTGAACAGTCCAGGTGGGAAGAGCGCAGCCGTCGGGGGCTGAGAGGGGCCAGCTGCTTCATCATCTGAAAGTTCACCCATGGTGTCCATCTGGTCTATCTGGAAGTCATCGAGATTCTCCTCCTCCGAAATGTTGGACAACTGATCCGCTGCCAGGAAATCAGCACTGGTTCCTGGTTGGGGATTCAGCTGGGGAGAGGAAATTCCAGATCCCAAGGGCGGTAGGGAAGCCGCCAGAGCTTGGAGATTTGCAGTGATGCTGGTTTGTACCGCTGAGGCGATCCATTGTTGGATTAGAGTAGGATCAAAGGGGAGAACTGGTGGTACCTGAGCTGGGCCTTGCTGAGTGGAAGGCTCAATCCCCTGAACCACAGCTGGAGGAAGAGGCGGCTGAGGCATCTCCTGGTCCTGTGGTGTAGCCATCTGGAGGCCTAAATTGCCCTCCTGACCTGCAGCAGCCTGTGGGGCAGCAGATGGGATCCCCAGTCCCCCAGGGCCCCAAAGGGTAGATGAAATCTGAGGGAGGGTTGTGGCCTCGAGGCCTTGGGACAGGGCAGGTTGAGAGGCAGAGGCCTGAGATGCCCCTGCCTTGGCTGCTTTGTCGTGCATCTTCTGCAGGGCGCGGTCCCTGCGCTGCTCTTGCCTAGTAGGCTCTGCCCTGCCTGCCTGAGATGAAGAGGCTGCTGCCTCATCATCATTGGGCCTGTTGGTTTTGTGCTTCCTTTTGCCCCCCGGTTTGGAAGAGGTGGAAGGCATCCCTTTAGCCATGGAGATGTCCCTGCCTTGCTGCTCCTGGAGTTGTACTAAGGCCTTAGTCCGTCCGTATTACAGGGGGACCTCTTCCCCCCCTTGCTAGCCAAGCCCCGAGGTGCTGCTTTCGATTTCCCCTTGTTCGCGCCGAAGAGGAAAGAGAGAGAGAGAGATAAGCCTCGTGGCAAATCTCCTTTCGGTTTCCCTTGCGGCCGAAAGCGAAGAGAGAGAGAGGTGCGAGAGGCCTCCGGGGGCGCTGCCGATCGTTGTGAGGGAAGCCGCTCGAATGGCGCCAAGTTTGAAACGGCAGGAGCCAGCAGCGAGGCTCCTGCAGTCAGCCTCTCCACGCGGCAATCGGCAATCGCCCCTCTCCGATGCTGAACCGCTGAGCGCTTTCGATTTCCCTCCAACACTAACTGCGGGCGGCAAGCGCTTGCAAGTTCCCGGGCGAATCGCTCCTATTCACGTGGCTGCGAGCGAGGGGGCGGCAACGGGATAGCCCTTCACAGCCAGAGCCGGACCGAAGCCAAACGGCGATGAAAGACTGGCTGTGGCCGCGGAGCGATCGATCCCAGATGAGGAGGCGTCCCTTGGCTGGGTTCGGAGAGAAGGGGGGGAGGGGGGGCTAGGCCTGGAGCCCGAAACCCCACGTGGCAGCCTAGGCTAGGTTGCAGCGGCTTGCCACGGTCCCCTCGCTCACAGACTTCTTGATGAGTGGAAAAGGAAGAAATCCCAATACGACCTGATTGTCTTTCTTTGCGTTCTGAATGAGTTTGAGGAGCCTGAAGGAACCAGCAGTTGGATGAGCTGTCTTCGCCACGTCCTGCTCTGCTGAGGACGAGTCAAAAACTGGGTCTCAGAGGGCGGATCCAGGGGTTTTAAAGAAAAAAAGTGACTCGTCCTGGACTGCTGGTAGGCGGAGACAACCCATCCTAACTGCTGGCTCCTCATAGGATGGAGAATTCCCAGGAGCCCTGGTGGCACAGTGGTTAGAATGCAGTATTACAGGCAAACTCTGCCCACAGCCGGGAGTTCGATTCTGATGGGCCTCAAGATTGATTCAGCCTTCCATCCACTCGAGGACCCATATTGTTGTGGGCAATATGCTGACATTGAAAACCACCCCGAGAGGGCTGTATAGCACTATGGAACAGACTATAATGGTTTAAGTGCTATGGATCTTTAGAAACACTATAGATCTTTTCTACTTGTGCCCACTTCTTAATAAAGAGAAGGGAAGGGAAAACAAATACAATTCCATTTAGTTTTTATGAACCAGGGTGGGGTGGGGGAATGCAATGTTTCCTCAAAATTCTGTTTCACTCCTGTTCTTGCCTTTGAGCCTACATGTTACCTCAGACTCTTAATCTATGCTCCCTAGCATATAGCAATGTGTAGTAATGGCTGTAACCAATCCATATTACAGCTGCTACTTAAATGCTAAACTTGTTGGCTTTCAGCCAGCTGAAATGCAACTTGATCTTAAGAGATTCCAGAGTGCCCTGCTTGTATCTGACATCCTGGGATCCTCCATTATTTAAACAACAAAAAATTACCAGCATCTGCAAGGATATTTATTTACAGTTAGGTAAGTTGAAAGTGTTCACTTGTATTTGCTACAAAACAATGCATTTATTTTGAAATTTAAAACAACCCTTGAATGGTGTGAGTTAATGCTATGTGAAGAGTGAGAGTCCAGATTAAAATGCTTATTAAGTCAATTCTGTAATTTTACCCTTGAAGAAAGCAATTTTCAGGTTTGTGGCAGACAATCAGCTGCGCGTAACTAGTAATCCTGATATATCAAAAGTTGTTCTTTCAGAAGTTAAATTATCCTTTCCAAAAACTGTTTTTTTAGTATTTTTTTTAAAACCCACTGTTCCAACAATTGCTTTTAAATCCATTGGAGAATGACTGAAAATCACATTAACACAATCATTCATATTATATGGCAACTGGATGCTATATAAAAGGGGGGGGGAACTAAGTGAAGGAATAAATGAATTTGAACATCACCCTGTGCTTCATTATTGATCACTGGAGCAATTGAAGATGCTTATATATTCATTATCCAGCCTTCAAAAGTTTAACAATGCCATCTAGTAATTTCAAGTAGACATTTTGTTCAGTTCTATACACCAATGTTTTTCAAGTGCAACCAGACTGCAAAACAGAATTTTTCAGCCTTTTTTTTAAATCTGAGGAATTTGAAATAAAACAACTTTCAATAATGCTCTTTATTCTTCTCTACAATCAACACATTGATTATAGATTTTACTGGGATGCTAATATATTTTATCAAAGTCTGTGTAGTTCACTAAAGAAAGTCCAGTACTTTTTTTTAGATTGGGTTGGTATATCGTTTATGTGATATCTTTGTTTTAATTTAAAGTAAGAGGATATTTTATTATGTATTTGTATCTTACTGAAGAAAGTTGGAAGTCATTTTTTGGAACTTTAACTTTTTCATGTCATTTTTTTAAAATTTTCCCTTTTGGTCCTTTCCTTTTTAATCTTCTATTATTATTTTGTATTTTAGCTTTTACTGAAACTTTAGTTAGCTAAAGAAAGTCCAAGAGCTAGCATAACATCCATCCTACTTCAATGTTTTGTCTTTATGGTAAAAACAGCTGAAAATCCAATTATATTAAATTAGTGTTTGCTTAGTTAATTATGTAAAATGAATCCAAAACTCACAAAAATAACCTTCATTTGCATCAAACCAGAAACCAGAAGACTGTGAATTCTAGTCTAAGGTGACCAGATGTCCCGCTTTTGGCGGGACAGTCCCGCTTTTTAATAATTTAAAAATCCCGCGGCGTTTCAAAAAAGTCCCGCTTTTTTAATTTGAATTTGTCCTGCACACCCCTCTGCCTCCTGCCTCGCCTGCCTCCTCCTGCCAGGCGGGGAGGGAGGGCAGTGAGAGGGGCAGCGGCAGTCTTGCCTGTTCGTCGCTGCAGAGCCGAAGAAGCTGGTGGCGTTCACGGCGCGGGGCTTCCCCCGCCCGCTTTCCCCGGCCGCCGGGACGCCGCCATTTGCATCAATGGTGTCCCGCTTTACAAATATTAAAATCTGGTCACCTTATTCTAGTCCCACCTTAGGCAAGAAAGCCAGCTGGCTGACTTTGAGCCAATCAGAAGGAAACTGTGAGTTCTAATTCCACCTTAGGCAGTGAAAGCCAGCTGGCTGACTTTGGGGCAGTAACTCTCTCAGTCTAACCCACCTAGCAAGGGTGTTGTGTGGGGAAAATAGGTGGAGAAAGGACAGTGAGAGAGTTCCAGTTCTGAAGCTCTAGTTTGACAAAGTTTGGATCTCAGTTGTTATGGAAGAGATAACATATATTAAATCATTACAGAAATACAATGGAGTGTATGTAGATTAGTATGACTTTATCACTTTATCAAAGCATCCAATCTTGTGTTATCTGCCATCTAAATGTTTTCAGAAACTTTGGGAAAAATTAAGAAGAGAATTAAATACATTGAGGGGAAAGCATGCTTCATAGAAGAATATTACATTGATGTGGGTGTGTGCATGGGATTTATACAGTGAGCGTCACAACAAGATTGAAACTATCACATTACCCTAAATCACAATTTGTTTAACCATGATTTACTGAATAATTCAGATTGACTGAATTCATACAATATGCTACGTCAAAATCAAACAAATCCATTCTGATTTGATGCGTAAACCCAGTCATAGTATATAGGGCACAGTAACAGAAGAGAATAACAGAGTTGGAAGGTCTTCTAATCCAACCCTGTGCTTAGGCCAAAAACCCTATACCAGCGGTTCCCAACCTGGGGGTTGGGACCCCTTTGGGGGTCGAACAATCATTTCCCAGGGGTCGCCCCGGCATCCTCATCTCCCCCCCACTGCCACAAGCCTGGCCATATCGTGCCCAACAACCCCCCCCCCACCGCGACTCACCCCACTGCTGCCATTTGGGTTCTTTTACCCTCTGTGCATGTGCAAAGCGTTCTGCATGCGCAGAGGGCAAAATAACTCAAATGGCGGCATCCAGGCGGGTGGGGGAAGCGGGCGGGGGAAGCCCCGTGCCGCGACCGCCACCGGCTCTATCGGCTCTGCGACGACCGACAGGCAAGAACAAACCGGGAGCATTTCACACCTGCAAAAGGCATGCGTGACTTTGGCGGGGCCAGGACAGGCGGCGTCCGGGCGAAGTCTCCAGATCCGGGCAAGGTCTCCGCTCACTTCGTGTGTTGCCTCTGGGAGCTTTTCGAGCCCCGTCGTGAAAGGCGTGCCCAATTTCGGCAGGGCCGGGACAGGCGGCTGCCCGGAGAGAACCACCCCCTTTGCAGAGTCTCTCCCGTCTACCTGTAGCGTTCGTGGCTCTCTCCGGGCAGCCGCCTGTCCCGGCCCTGCCGAAATTGGGCACGCCTTTCACGACGGGGCTCGAAAAGCTCCCAGAGGCAACACACGAAGTGAGCGGAGACCTTGCCCGGATCTGGAGACTTCGCCCGGACGCCGCCATTTGGGTTCTTTTACCCTCTGCGCATGCGCAGCACGCTTTGCGCATGCGCAGATGGTAAAAGAACCCAAATGGCGGTGGCAGGGCGGGTCACGGTGGGGGCGCGGTCGCGGGTCGCGGGATTAGGAAGGTTGGGAACCGCTGCCCTATACTATTCCAGACAAATGGTTGTCCAATCTCTTATTAAAAGCTTCCAGTGTTGGAGCATTTACAAATTCTGGAGGCAAGTCGTTACCTGATCAATTATTCTGTCAGGAAATTTCTCCTTAGTTCTAGGTTGCTTCTCTCTTTGATTAGTTTCCATCCATTGATTATTCTTCTGTCTTCAGGTGCTTTAGAGAATAGGTTGACCCCCTCTTCTTTGGGTCAGCCCCTTAGATATTGGACTCAAACCTGAGTCCTACGGGAGTTGGGCGGCATATAAAAATAAATAAATAAATAAATAAATAAATAAATAAATAAATAAATAAATAAATAAATAAATAAATAAATAAATAAACAAACAAACAAACAAACAAACAAACAAACAAACAAACAATGCTATCATGTCACCTCCTAGTCCTTCTTTTAATTAAACTAGACATATTTTTCCATGGAAGGATTCTGCCCAATTCAGAATTTTTGAAGGACCAAGGCTGCATTTTCCAAAATTCTGCACTTCTTAAAGTGACTTGGAGATATATTGAATTAACAGAGACTGTTAAGAGATCCTTAAAATTCTGAACTCCAAAGTACACAGGGATTTCATAAATGATATTTTTTTTAAAAAAAAAGATTGTTGTCTTTTGTTGGCTTTGTTTAGTTTTATTTTCAAATGTTATTCGTCAAGAGGCCTGAGAGTTGAGCAAAAACATAAATATATTCAAACTATTTGAACAACCCATGCAAAGGACAAACATTTCATTGCTTGATTTCATTGCTTTGTCATTCTAAAGACCTTTTTTTCTCCTCATCAGGTCAATCTAAAATGCTTTCCTAGTAGGTTTAGAATATATTTGTATAGAAAAAGATAAGGCATGCACAGAAGAAAAACAGAACATGTTCATATTTCTCCTGCTAAAGCTAATCTCCATTGCCTGAAGCTCATTTCAGTACAAAAGAGCCAAAAAAATCTAATTTTTTCCAGACTGACCCCAATAATTAAGATTTTATAGCTCCCCAGAGAAATCAGAGAACATAAAACATTAATACCTTATTTACACTTCCATATGGAGGTTAAAGGAGTTTTAAAACAGCATTCTTTCATAGTCCAAAATCTGAAGATGATGAATAATTTCTGGCATCAAAAGGGCATTAGATCAACCATACACACATTGGAATTTCTGAGCTGGAAAGAAACAAATCCCCACAGACTTCTCTACTAGAAGATCCCTCACGAAAACAGATTTTGCAGGCAGCTTTTTCTTCCCATCGTTTTTTGAAGGTCTTCCCTAATTGTACACGATTTATAGCAGATTGCAAAATGTTGTTGGGTTAATGTCATTTATACTACTGCTTCTTGTTTTCAGAGAAGGAGGTTGACAATATTTGCTAATTAATTTTGTCTTTCTCACTTTTCCGGCTAAATAAAATAATGAAGGCAACAAAAGCTGCACCATATTTTGAGCAAAGAAAACCTTTAAAATGTATGTTATGATGTAAGGAAATAGATTTTAAATTGTTTATTAATGTGAGAAGGAGGAAAAAAATCAGTGGTGAACAGAGAGTGATTGGAAGCAAAACTATTTGTCAATTCTTTAGGGAGAAAGGAATGGATGGGAAGGGCCAAAGCTGTCAATTACTATAATGTCTTCATTTAGACTTCCCCCAGGGGATGCTAAAATTAAGCAATGAGGTCGTGCTAATCACTAAGATAGTTTTCATTGTCTTGACCTGCCCATGACTGACTAGGAATGTTCAGTGATACTATTCTAGGAACTGAACCTCCAGAGAACATCCAAAAGAAGTTCTTGTTCTTCTGAAGAACATCAGAACAATTTATTTATTTATTTATTTATTTATTTATTTATTTATTTATTTATTTATTTATTTATTTATTTATTTATTTATTTATTTATTCATATTTCTATGCCGCCCAATTCCCAGAGGACTCTGGGCGGCTATGTTCTTGTTGGGGGAAAATAGGAAGGAGTACTATGTATGTATGCTGCTTTGAGTTGTACCAAGTAAAAATGGGATATTGCAAGTGCTGCAGTGCATAAAACCAGACATGACACTGAAAAACAAAATCACAAAACTGCATCTCACTTATTTTGGCCATGTCATGCAGGGCAGGGGCGGGTTCCTAATTTTTTTACTACCACTCTGTGGGCGTGGCTTATTTTGTGGTCGTGGCTTGCCAGCCATCTGACCAGATGGTCGTGGCTTGCCAGCCATCTGACCAGGTGGGCGTGGCTTGCCGGTCATATATTAGTTATTTCAGAGAGATGTTACTATTATTTTTGCTATTTTATACCTTACATGAAAAGCTTTGCATACAAAGTGTGTGTTACACCATGGCAACACAGCAACCTTTATATGCAGAAAATGCTATAGTTAAAAGACAAGCAAGTCTCATACAACATTTTTTGTTTCAGTCATGGATTCCTTAGACGAAAATATTGAGGACTGTTAAAAGAAGCTCGGCTTCTGGGCATGCGCAGAAGAAAATTTCAAAAAAAATTTAAACTTTTTTTTTTAAAAAAAATGGCGGCGCCCAGGCACCGGCAACTGACCGCACTGGTACTGTGATGTCACTAGCGGGCCGCTACCGGTGCTATAGAGTGGACCGCACTGGTAGGAACCCACCACTGATGCAGGGGAATCCATTGGAGAAAGCAATTGTGTTTGGAAAAGTTTGCAGAAAAAGGAATTTAAAAATAACATGGTGCCTGGACACCATGAAAGCTTACACCAACCAGAGCACAGAACAACTCAAAGAAATAGTGTAAGATCAGGAGACATGGAGAGCCCTTGCCCATAGAACTGACAAGAGTTAGACCAGGGGTGGGTTCTAACTTACCTCGCCGCCAGTTCGCTTCCTCCCGCACCACATGCGCACGCGCACATGCGCAGTGCCGAAAACCAAGCTTCTGCACATGCGCAGAAGCCAAAAACAAGATGGCGGCACCCAAGGACTGGCACCAACAGAACCGGCTCTGTGACATCATCACTGGTTTACTAATGGTTCTAAAGAACCGGTTAGAACCGGTCGGAACCCACCTCTGAGTTAGACACAACTGAATGGATAACTTCATCATTATTATTGTAGAGAAGAGCAGGCAGAGTGAAGGGATGGAGATAAGAACATCTTCATCTGAGAGCTGTTGCACTCTAAATCCAAACCCTCTTCTATTCCGTTGTCCCTTTTCTGGCACCAATTTAGTACTGAGCTTTAGTTGCCCAGATTCTTCTGTGTAAGATTTGAATAAATCTTCTATGCTGCAATCTCACGAACGGTTCTGATTCTTTACAGCTGACAGATATACATCAAATGAATGGATGAATATTTCTTTCCAGAGTGTGCCAACGAAACCATTAAATTAATTAAACATACTCTCTCTTCATATGTCACTTCAGAACAATTGTGGGGGGGGATTATTAGAATTTATGTTTACCTGACTTTTGGTTCAAATTTATAAAACACTCTTATGCATTCTACATTAAAGAGTTATTTTGTGTCTGCATCTGCTATTTTTGAGCTGGAATCATGGATGTTTCAAACTCCAATTACTTCCAGAATTGACAGAACGATTAGTTTCAAATTCACCGCAATTGTTTCAAATTTGAAATAGAATGCTTGAAATCTTTTAGTTTTAACCATGATTTTTATGCCTCTCCATTTGGCCTTCTATAGTCTTCAAAAGTTTAACAGTAGGTAAAACAACATATCACACCGGGGTGGGTGGGGGAGTATATTCTGAGCCTTCATTTTTCCCACACCTTTTCAATATTTTTTTCCTGAAAATTAATATTTTCTGTACATTATTTCATACACTGCAGGACATCTCAAGCACTTATATGTCATTTTAAGTAAAATGTTGGCAGTTTCATTGTTTCTTTACTGTTTCCCCAAAACAGGCGATCAGTCCATCAGTACATACACACACACACACACACACACACACACACACACACACATACACACACACATACACACACACACACACACACATGAAATGCTACCGGTTCGGCCTGGTCCAGGCGTACCGGTAGTGGCCAGTGGTTCGGAGAAGCAATAGCGGCGGCAGCACGAGGCTCCACCCACCCGCCGGACGTCGCCATTTTCTTGTTTCTAACCCACTGCGCATGCGCAGAGGGTGAAAAAGCACGCGCGCGAGCGGAGCACGGGAGAAAAAGCGCACGCACGCAAAGCATGCACTTCCGAACCAGTAGGGAATGTAAGTAGATTTCACAGCTGCATACACAGTACTATTTATGGAGTAAGAAAGCAATGTAGAAACTTGGTAAGCTTATCATGTAGTGCAGCAACTAAAAAAAAAGACGTCCTGAACTGTGTCCTCCACATGTTTAGATTTCAACCCCCCAGAATTCATGCAACTTTTGAATTGGGAGAAGTCATCATACTACTTGGGGCAGGAATCCAAATTAAAGCACCCTCTTTCTAGTCAGTCATTGCATGAACATTTCCAGTTCTACTGGAAATCAGTTCTACTGATGAGTAATGAGTTCTACTGTTCAATTTCCCTCCATGATGTCCCAACATTATTCTGTCTCCCTTTATTCTGTACTAATTCTGGTGTGATAGAGAACAGGGAGTTGGGCGGCATACAAATCTATTTAAATAAAATTTAAATAAATAAACAGGGCCCAACTTACTTTTGCTTGGCATTTTTTCAGTTATTCAAAAACGACTGGTCCTCAACTTACAACCAAAATGGAGCCCAACGTTTCTGTTGCTCGGTGAGATATTTGTTAAGTGAATTTTGCCCCATTTGATGGCTTTTCTTGCTACGGTTGTAAAGTGAATCACTGCAGTTGTTAAGTTAGTAACACAACTGTTAAGTGAATCTGGCTTCCCCATTGACTTTGCTTGTCAGAAGGTCGCAAAAGGGGATCACATGACCCCAGGACAGTGCAACAGTCATAAGCATGAGTCAGTTGCCAAGCACTTGAATTTTGATCACGTGACCATGGGGATGCTACAACAATGGTAAGTGTGAAAAAGGGTCCTGAGTCACTTTTTTCAGGGCCGTTGTAACTTTGAATGGTCACTAAATGAACTGTTGTAAGTCATGGACTACCTGTATTACTAATCCCCTCTGATCTTTTCAAGGATAAACGGGTGCTTTAATCTCTCGAGAATGGCTATTTGACTAGAGAATTCTGGGAGCTGAAGCGCAAACATCTAGAGCAGGGGTAGGTTCCGGATTGTGTTACTGCCGGTTCAGTCAAGGACACGGTGTGCAGGCAGGGGCGCGCTTTGCGCGCAGGTGCATGCATAGTACTCTAAAAAGGCTTCTGCGCATGCGCAAAAGCAAAAAACAAGATGGCAGTGCCTATGGCACCGCCAAGAGAACTGGCTAGGGGGCGTGGCAGGCCTGGGTCACTGTCGGTTCCAGCAACCCAGGCCGTCAAGTTACTACCTATTCTATAGAACCGGTTCGAACCAGGAGGAACCCACCTCTGATCTGGAGGGTGCCTAGTGATGTTGACTGGTGACTTAGATCTCCACGAGATGACGGATAACCCTTGAGAAATGATTGTATGGGGACCGTGTTGCAATCTTTCCATTACTCAAAACGGGAGGAACTGTAACGGGGAATATTAAAAATCTAAAATGCAATGGAGTTTTCCAGGAAAGGACCTGACGTCCGGATGTCATCCTGAACATTTGCAACATGCTGTTGCAGGTCCTACTTGAAAAAGTGGGTGGACTTGTTTGCTAATATCACAGAGATAAGAAAAGCATGTAGCTACATGTTGGAGAAGTATGCAGTGTAAATAGTTCCCTGTTCACAACAAGAAGAAAACTTGATAGCTTTATCTTTGCTGAGGCCTATTGCTATTTTCAGACGTCCCACAAAACCATCAGATTAGGAGGCACCATGAAAACATTCCCACACTGCTTTAATTTCTAACAAGAGGACTTGCACAATTGTTGTTCTCATTCCGTATCATAAAAACAAACAGCTACCACCATCACCAACCCTAATATCAACGCCCAGCGGCCCTCTCCGAGAGAGATGGGCAATTAGGAAATATGAAAATAAATAAATAAAAGTAACAATATATTAGCATTAGCTTGACGGGTTTCTAGAATAGCTTGCTTCAGCAGTGGGATACGGCATGCATTTTTGTTCCTGTTTTCATCCCTTTGAAAATCTGTATGCCATTTGTTTGTCGTTTTCCCCAATGTATACCTTATTCTTCTTTATTTTGGCAAGCATTTTCCCTCCTATCTTTTGGATTTTTTTTCCCTATAAGTTGGAGAATTATGTCATAATGCTCAGAAAAGCTGCATCCACTTATTAGTCAGAAGGTCTAGATTAGAAAACTAATAATTTATTATTTAAAAAGAAACTCCTAGTGTAAAGTTGTTGATCCATTTATCGTATGCTTTCTAAATTTTATAAATATCATATGCTTTCTAAAGACAGCCAGTTTGGTCCAGTGGCTAAGGCACCAGGCTAGAAAACAGGAGACCGTGAGTTCAAGTCATGAAAGCCAGTTGTGCCAGTCACTCTCTCTTAGCCCAATCATATTACAGGGTTGATGTTGTGGAGAAAATAGGAAGAGAAAGGTGTGTTGAATATTATTTTGACTTGCAGTTATCTGTAAAACTAATAAAGGTGGGAGATAAATAAATAAACTAGCATTCTTCTCTAAAACACTAGTTTTTTTTCTTTTAATTTTCATTCTTTCACACAAACATTTCAAGTGAGTTTGATGGGATTTATTCCCCAAGGTTTTGGAAGCCTGAACCTTGTCTATTAGGCACTAAACTAGAAAATCCTGATTTCTCCAACTTATGTCTTTGCTGAGGTGCTGCAGCTACAACTTTCACACATTTAACTAGCATGTGAATGAAAGCGAAACTCAGCAAGCTTGATCAAATCAAATCAAACAGACAGGATAACATCCCAAAACAGAAGTTTTTATAGGCAATAAAGAAAATTAAAAGCAGGCCCTTTTAAAATAATACACAGAGAGATTAAAAATATGGTTTTTATTGTAGTCTGTTGCTTTTTCTCAGCAGGAAAGAATAATGAATTATTTTTTAAAAGAAAATAAGTCAAGATTTTTGGCTCCATGTGCATTGAAAACATTTTTTTAAAACCCTGGCCATCATGATTGAAAATATTCACTGCTGAAATTCGTGCCAGGAATTATGAAACTGCAAGCTTGGGAAAAAATGATTTCCGGACTAACCTTAACATTCCTTCAATTGCAATGTCCCGTCTGAGCATTGCCTGCAGTTGTTTTGAAAGGAATACTTTGCAGTCATCCCCCAGGTAACCAAACTCTTATGCAACATGGTTTTAATCAAGGGGGGGGGGAGGTCCAACCTTGGCAATTTAAAAGACCTGTGGATTTCAACTCCCAGACTTCATGCTGGCTGGGGAATTCTGGGAGTTGAAGTCCACAAGTCTTAAAGCTGGACATTCAACCTAGTGTTAATCAAAACTTCAAAAAAGGGGGAAAAATAGATCCAGGAAACTGTGTTGGCTTTTTAAAGATGCTAAGGTTGGAAAACCATGGACTACTAAACAGTTCATGGAGTTACATCAGCACAGTTGCAAAGAAGCTGTGCCAAAAAAGCCAACACAGTTCTAGGCTGCATTAACAGAGGGATAGAATCAAGATCACGCGAAGTATTAATACCACTTTATAATGCCTTGGTAAGGCCACACTTGGAATACTGCATTCAGTTTTGGTCACCACGATGCAAAAAGGATGTTGAGACTCTAGAAAGAGTGCAGAGAAGAGCAACAAAGATGATTGGGGACTGGAGGCTAAAACATATGAAGAACGGTTGCAGGAACTGGGTATGTCTAGTTTAATGAAAAGAAGGACCAGGGGAGACATGATAGCAGTGTTCCAATATCTCAGGGGTTGCCACAAAGAAGAGGGAGTCAAACTATTCTCCAAAGCACCTGAGGGTAGAACAAGAAGCAATGGGTGGAAACTAAACAAGGAGCGAAGCAACTTAGAACAAAGGAGAAATTTCCTGACAGTTAGAACAATTAATCAGTGGAACAACTTGCCTCCAGAAGTTGTGAATCCTCCAACACTGGAAGCTTTTAAGAAGATGCTGGATAAGCATTTGTCTGAAGTAGTGTAGGGTTTCCTGCGTAAGCAGGGGGTTGGACTAGAAGACCTCCAAGGTCCCTTCCAACTCTGTTACTATTACAAGCAGACTGAAGTACAGTATAAAGCAGTGTTTCCCAACCTTGGCAACTTGAAGATGTCTGGACTTCAACTCCCAGAATTCCCCAGCCAGCATTTGCTGGCTGGGGAATTCTGGGAATTGAAGTCCAGACATCTTCAAGTTGCCAAGGTTGGGAAACACTGGTATAAAGCATTTTCAAGAGGCATGACCTTTCACGAATGAGTTAAGACCAAACTACCCACAAATACCTTGGTCTTAGCTCGCTTTAGGGCCAGCAAGAGACAAAAAGCAAATAAGAATACCTAGGTTGCCAACTGGATTGTTAAAATTGGTAGAGTCATATCCATATAGGGAAGGGGGTGGGGGAAACCAACTCAAAGTATTCAAAACAGAAAGAGGGGAACGAAAAATAGTTTAAAAAGAAAAGAAATAATATTATCATTTCATCAAAAACTCATCCTGCTACAGAGAAGGGTGATCCACCTTTGACTCAAACTGTTCCCCAAACACAAGTTTTATCATGATATCTTGATGCGGAGGAATGTGTGGGTTGACGTCTACGTTTTGTGTCTTTCTTCCCCCCCCCCAACCCACCCTTAATCTTTCCAGAGTTCAGCTGTATCTTCTGCATAAACCAAGCAGCACAAGATGTACCAGTTGCTCCGGTAACAAGACTCTCCCCATCTTAAAACGTCAATTTGAAGAGTTCTCCTAGGGATGATTTAGCTGCCTAAGAGCTCAACATTTCTGGGTCCCATTATTATTATTCTTTCCTTCCTCCTAACAAGCAAGCTCAGCCTTTTAAATATGTATCACACCATGAGGGCAAAATATCCCAGAAAACATGCTTTTAAAAACAGATTTATTTGCAGCAGGGAAGAGGGGAACATTTCACGCCATAAGCATGTTTCCACCACAACATCACCTTATAATCTGTAACACTAATTACAGTACAATGCAGTGTTTATCTTTGTGGGCAAGAATGAATGACATGGAAAACAGCCATAAATAACCAGCTGTCTTCCATATTACTGGATTTCTGCTACCTTTGCGTTGCTTAGATCCCTTTGGCCAAACAACACTTCATGCTTCTTTGAATTTGTTTTCATTTGGTTTAATTATTTAATTAATTGGTCAGGGAGGGGGAAACACAAAGATTTGATCCAAACCACACAAGGGTTGGGGAAAGGTTTTCATTCCATCATGATTACCACCTCTCAAGTCTTAATTTAATACACATACACACACACACACACACACACCATGCCCTTTGGAGTTCAAAAATAGGGTAAGTTATAGCAAAAGAAAGTACAACAAGCTTGTTTTGCAAGTTTCCTGGCTTTGCATGAAGATTTTGCCAAGAAATTAAATGTAAAACAAATCACGGATTCAGTTTTAGGATCTAAACCTACAATCTGGGTTCAAATGTCAAGCTAATAGTGTTGTGAGTGAAACAGGTCATTAAATGTCAGGGCGCCATAATTTAACTTGCACAGTTAAGGGGTGAGTGTTTATAAAATATATTTGTAGTTGTATTTGTTTGGCTTTGTGATTGGCTGCAATCCAAAGGTTATACCAATTCCAAACCCTGAGGAAACAAGATATACATTTAATGATCTTTTCCATGAGGGATAGTAATTCCTTTAGGTCATGGTTGGTCTAGTAAAAGTAGCAATGATACAGATTATAGAAAATATCATAAATGCACCATCTTCATGGGCTTAATATTGCATTTGGTGTCCATTTTTCAATAAGCTGAATAACAACCCCATTAGAACATCTTCACTGCCTTTGGGGAAAAAAACACTATCAAAACAATGGTTTGATAAGTAGCCAAGTTCATAGCAGAGCCACAATTGTCACATCATATACTACAGTTTATAGTTATACAAACCAGTGTTTCTTATCCTTGGCAGCTTTCAGATGTATGGACTTGCTGGCTGGGGAATTCTGGGAATTGAAGTCCACACAGCTGAACATTGCAAAGGTTGTGAATCAATGATATATAAAATAGAGCAGTGTTTGCCAGCAATTTGAAGATGAGTGGACTTTAACTCTCAGAATTCCCTTAGTCAGCCATGCTGTCTGGGGAATTCTGGGAGCTGAAGTCCACTCATCTTAAACTTGCTGAGGTTGAGAAATGCAGCAATAGAAGGCCTGGATAACACATTAAATAGATAGGCCAATCCAAAGACAGTCCATCTTCATCATCTATTACTAAGATAATCAATCATATTTCATTGGCCTATTGGAAGAGTTTTGTTTAATATGTTTCCAAAAATATATCTGGCTGGATTTGTCAACTACTGAAGTGATAGGCTTCCAGGAATTCTCTAGCATTTTTGGACTTGACTTGATCTAGGATTCTCTCAGTTTCCCAATTGAAACTATGTTAAGTCTGTCCATGTGTAACTTAGCCATAGTTTCCTGGACCAAGTCAAATTCTTAGAAGTCTGGCACTCAAGACAAATTGGCCATCAGCACAAAGAGACAAACATTTACTTACCACTCAAAAGAGACATCAAAAAGCCAAAAAGGAAACAAAAGACAAAGATACCAGCAATCAACCAGCTAAGTAGTGATTTACACCAAGATTAACATTAGCTCAATAGTCAGGAAGCAAACAGTACCCCAATCACAGAACTACCAACTCAGACAAGGTAACAACAGCCTAATGAAGGAACCACCAAAATCGATATGGCAAGCCACGAGTATATAAAATGAAAGCAAACCCCACTCACTAGTAGCACTGATGATGTTACCTAGTTTGGTAATGAAACATCTGCAAGAAAGCAATCAAGCTCAGAGAGCACCAAGGACCCCCTCATTTCAACCCTGCTACAAATATTCTCTTCTATGAAAAGCCCATTTATCAGTTACTTCTCATTCTGTTTAACTTTTTTTAAACTAAAAACTATATTACTATCTAGCATCTTTGCAATGAAATGGCCAGAAAATGATGCAAATATCACTGTTTATCCTTGTCCTGTGATATTATTCCACTACTATGGAGACTGTGCTATTTTAAGAACAGGATGAAAAAAGCCACTGGGAAAGCAAGGCTGTTTTCATCTTCTCTTTCTCTCCCCACTTTTCCACCCCAATTTTTAACATTATAACATTTTTCTTTGATCCTGTAAAAAAGGTAGGAAAATCTGTTTTGAACAAGGGTTTTTGCAGATGCTGGAATCCTTACTCAGCCTCCTCATTTCCTCTCTATCTCATAATGAAAAAAAAAATCTAAGTGACTTGACCTATAGATCAAGAACAAAATGTATACCCCACACACAAAGCACACGTGAGAAATCGAAACAAGTACATTTGGGGAACATGAGAGTTCATGCAGTACTTGAAGCGGTTTCAGCAACACATCCCCAGGAAATACTTATTTGTATTTGCTGCACCTATTTACCCCATTCAATTGTGTTGGAATATTCATGACTGGGAGAGCCATGTGATTGAGTCAGCCAATCGGGCTGAAGTGTTAATTGAGCATGTCCAGAAACTTAGCAAGAAGAAGGGCGTGGTTTACTCAGTCCACCATTATACTCCAGTATGAAAACATCTCAACATGTGATCTGAAACAAAGTGTGGTATTGTTAATGTTTTATTCTACTTATAAAGAAGTTATTTGAATCAGCAAAATGCAGTTATCTTCTGAAGCTTCTGATTTATTGCGTAACTCTGACAGGTTATGGGCCCAGGAATCGCTCAAGAAGTAAAGTTAAAACTGCATTGTAATTTAAAGCTGATAAGAAGCTGTCTGTGTTGTTAAAGGAACAGGCAGACAAGAAAAATAAAGCAGGATGGCTGCTGCTATGGAATTTAAAGACAGTCCAATACCTACATTGGGGAAGAAAAATTATTTAATTTGGGCTGCAAAAATGGAATGTTTTTTGAAAGCAAAAGAATTATGGGACATCGTAGCAGACCCCCCACAAGTGCTTGGAGCAGCAGATCAAAAGGCTCATGACAAAGCTATGGCTTATCTTCTTTTAAGTCTGGGGGATGATCAATTCTTAAATGTAGCTGAATTAAAGTCTGCAAAAGAAATATGGCAGAAATTGAAAGCAGTACATGTCAATGTTTCTGCGTGTAATGTGGTCCAACTTTCAAGAAAGCTTTTCAGAATGAGTTTGCAGACAGGAGATTCTATGGAAGATCATTTAATGAAAATGCAGTCTAATTTTCTAGAATTGGAGCAACGTGGAGTAAAGTTTCCAGAGTCCCAAAAAGTTTTATTAGTGTTAAATAGTTTGGATCAAAGCTGGGAGACTGTATCAGCTATTTTTGAAAGTAAGCCAGAAGCAGATTTGAATTTGGAGGCTTTGAAATCGTGTTTATTGAATGAATATGAGAAAAGGCTTTTCAGCCATGCTGATGGAAAATTCCACAGGCGGGGGCTCAACAAGGAGTACAGTGGAAACTTACAGCAAGTCTCCAGCAAAATTTTCCACAGGCTGCCTATCTCTAGCAACAGCCGAGGTGTCTGCAGACAAGAGGAAAGCAGAGGCAGGAGAGATCAAGTTACACAGCAACAATTCTTCAAGCAAGTTAAAAAAGCATGTTTCATTTGTGGAGAAACCAATCATCTGCAGAAAAGCTGTGCACAGAGAAGAAATATGCAAGACAAGAGACATTATTTGCAAGGACAGATTGCAGTTGCAAAAGTTTGTTATAATAACAATAGAGACAAATGGTTGATTGACAGTGGGGCTAGTCAAACAATTGTTAATAATTCTGACTTATTTTCCAGATTTTTCCCAGGAAACCATGAAGAAGTGGCCTTAGCCAATGGTCAAAAGGCTAAAATCATTGGAAGAGGCGATGTGCAAATTCCATATTTGGACTCCAGGTTTACTGATGTGTTATGTGTACCTGAAATGGAGCATAATTTGTTAAGTGTGTCTAGTTTAGACAAGCAAGGTTATGAAACCACATTTGTTAATGGGAAGTGTATCATCCAAAGAAATGGGAATGTTTGTGCACAGGGCATAAAAGAGGATAATCTTTATGTATTGCAGGGACAAAAGGTCCCACATTGTTCCCAGATATTTAAAAATGTAGCAGAACACAATTCGTGTGTTCATCTTCTGCACAGACGACTTGGTCATGCTAATTTTAAGGTTGTTCAACAAATGAAAGAATTTGCAGAAGGATTAGATTTGAAGGGATGTAAGGCATATTTGGATTGTGCAGTATGCAAAGCATCGAAATCCAAAGCATTCCCAGTGAGCAAGTTTAGCACAAGACAAACCACAAGAGCTCTAGAACTGGTGCATGCTGATTTAATTGGGCCTATGCAAGCCAGTTTGGGAGGAGCAAAGTATGCGCTGGTCATTGTGGATGACTACAGCAGGTTTGGGTTTTGCTACTTACTTAAGAGTAAAACAGAGGTGCTACAGCAATTTAAGCAATGGTTAAGTTTTGTAGAGAGAAGGTACAAACAACAGGTATGTCAGTTGCAAACTGACAGAGGTTCTGAATTTATGTCAACAAATTTTCAACAATGGTTGAGACAATTGGGAATAAGACACAGGCGCACAAATCCTTACACACCGGGAGAGAACGGAGTGGCTGAAAGGAGGAATGGTGTTTTGCAAACAATGAAAGACTCATTACTGGAGGATTCTGGTATGAGTAGGTCATATTGGGGTGAAGCCACACTGACTGCCAATTATTTAGTTAATAGGCTGTGGAGTTCATCCATCAATAATACTCCATATGCAATGCTATATGGGAGAAAGCCTTCTCTAGCACATTTAAAAATATTTGGAAGTACTGCTTGGGTACATATTCCAAAGGCAATCAGAAGAAAGGGACAACAAAAGGCTAGAAAGCTCAGATTTGTGGGCTATGAGCCAGGCTCAAAAGGGTATCGCTTTAGCGATGGAAGTAAAAGGATAGTGATTTCAAGATCTGCTAGTTTTGCAGAACAAAATTGGAACAGAATTGATGCAAATTCTGAAAATGTCTCACTTAGTGACGGTGATCCGCTTAGCGACGGTGATCCACTTAGTGACAATAACTCATTTAATGATGGTGAATCATTTACTGAAGGTGTCAATGTTCAGGGAGGAGAGTCTGAACAAGATATGAAGACAGAAAAGCTTGAAACACAAGTACAGGCAATGCCACGTAGGTCAGAGCGTAGTAACAGAGGGGTACCGCCAGACAGGTATTCTGCCAGTAAAGTTAAAGTGTGTAATGTGTGGTATGAGCCAAGAAACTATAAGGAAGTATTGGCATTACCAAAAGTTGAACAAGAAAAGTGGAAGGAAGCCATGGATAAAGAGATGAAATCCATGGGAGATCATGAAGTGTTCACATGTATGACTTTGCCACAGGGTACGAAAGCTGTAGGATGTAAGTGGGTATATAAGAAAAAGGTATTACCCAATAATGAAGTACAGTATAAGGCAAGGTTGGTGGCACAAGGTTTTTCTCAATTAAAGAATGTGCACTATGATGAGGTGTTTGCACCAACTGTAAAAGGTGAGAGCATAAGACTAGCACTGGCATCAGCATACAGGCATAGAATTTGGCATTTTGATATAACCACTGCATTTCTCAATGCTGAATTAGAGGAAGAAATTTATATGGTTCAAGCGCCAGGGTATGAAAGTAAAAAAACCTAACATGGTGTATAAATTGAACAAGGCCATTTATGGGCTGAAGCAGTCAGCCAGAAATTGGAATATCTGTTTAGATACTGCATTGAAAGGTCTTGGGTTCAAGAGTTGCAAAGCTGATGGTTGCATATACACTGGAAAGTTACAAGGTGGGAATTGTCTACTATTAGCATTTGTGGATGATCTTTGTTTCATTGCAAAGGATGCATCACAAGTTAAAGAATTTGCTAATAAGTTAGAAAAGAAATTTGAATTAAAGAATTTGGGAGAAATAAAGAATTATCTCGGTGTAGAGATACAAAAAACTGAAAAAGGTGGTTATATTCTCAGTCAAAGGAGAAAAATTGAACAATTATTAGAGAAGTATAACATGAAAGATTGTAATATTGCTCCTACACCTATGAGCACAGATTTTTACAATAGTTTGGGTGAGGACAAAAGTGAAGCCTGTGATCAGGAGATATATCACTCTGCAATAGGGAGTCTGTTATATCTGTCACAGTGGTCCAGACCAGACATAGCTTGTGCAGTGAGCATTCTAAGTCGCTTTACTGCTACACCTACAAAGTTGCATTGGATGGGTGTGAAAAGAATTCTCAGGTATTTGAAGGGAACTGTGAATTTAGGTCTTCAAATACAGGTCACTGAAGAATTAAAATTGAAATGTTATGTTGATAGTGATTATGCAAATGATGTAAAAACCAGAAAGTCTAATTCTGGAATTGTAATAATGTTTGGAGGGGCTTTAATTGGTTGGAAGTCCAGAAAACAAACAACGGTTGCTATTTCAACTGCAGAAGCAGAGTTTATTGCATTGTCTGAATTATGTTCTGAAGTAGTTTGGTATGTACAGTTGTTACAAGATTTAAATGTAAATGTAAATGAAGCTGTAACTGTTCATGAAGATAATGCTGCTTGTATAAAAATGGCAACAGGTGACAGAGTGAAGAACAGAAGTAAACATGTGGACATTAAGTATTGTAATGTCAGGGAAGCTGTAAAAGAAAAATTGATACGTTTACATCATTGTTCTTCAGAGGATAATTTAGCAGACATGATGACCAAACCATTGGGTGGCATCCATTATAGGAAATGTTTAAATCCAATAGGTCTGATGTCTCTCCCAGTAATGAAGGGAGGAGTGTTGGAATATTCATGACTGGGAGAGCCATGTGATTGAGTCAGCCAATCGGGCTGAAGTGTTAATTGAGCATGTCCAGAAACTTAGCAAGAAGAAGGGCGTGGTTTACTCAGTCCACCATTATACTCCAGTATGAAAACATCTCAACATGTGATCTGAAACAAAGTGTGGTATTGTTAATGTTTTATTCTACTTATAAAGAAGTTATTTGAATCAGCAAAATGCAGTTATCTTCTGAAGCTTCTGATTTATTGCGTAACTCTGACAAATTGTAAAGCCTATGATTAATTAAACTATTCACTAACGTTCTTCCAGATAGGTAACGAAAGCAGCAAAAGGGTTCAAACAATTAGCACCGTCTTAAGTCTTGGCATTAACTCATCGGCCTCCCCCAGGTCTCACTAATGCAGTTTTGACAATTTGCATGGGACTATTCCCCTCTTTCAGAACCACCTTCTGAAGTGTACAAGGACTTCTTAATAAGCAAAACTTTCTGCACTCTGAATAAAAATAGCCCTACATAAAAACGAATTCATAAGTGCCAGTATACTGCTCGATTTGTTTGCACTAAATATCGGTACTGTTGTAAGGAATATCCTTCTGGGTTCGGTTCCAAGTGAGGAAAAAGACACTGGAAGCCTGGAGGCTGTTTGGAAAGATGGTTTAATGGTGGACAGCAGGACCACATGGTTTGAGGTCCTGGGGAAAAGGTAATCACATGCTTCAAGATGTTGAAGAAAAAAGAAGAGAGGGCTGCTGGGAGTCCCTGAGTTTTTTATACCCTCTATTGGACCCCACTTCAGAGTTTCCTGTTCCTGTATAAGTAATGCACTCCGATTGGTGGTCAGACCCCCTAGGGGCGGGTGTCTTAGCTAACCTTTTAGGTTGTCTCCCAGGCTTGTTTGAGTGCTGGTAATTTTCCAGGTGCTATTTGGTGAGTTTGTTTGCCTGTTTACCCTGAAGAGGGTAGATCTTTGTTATGTAGAATAGACTGGCCTAGGCCTTCTCATGGCCCATTGACAAAGGTGGGGGCTATTAAGAGTGAGTGTTTCCTGCCTAAAACATGTTTCTCCATCTCATCGAAGGAAATATGATATTCTGCCTTTTTAATATTTCCTAAAATATTTCATTTTCTAGGAGAGGGGTGGGTTTACTTCCTACAGTACTATGAATGAAGAATATGAAATTTGAGACATGGAGTATTGATGCAATCTAATTAGGGTTGATTGGTACTGAAGCAATCCGGTTAATATTAGTACTGATGATTCATTGATTCATACAAGCAATTATCATCTGAATTTGTGAATGGCATGCAATGTCCTTCCCTTTTTTAATATGTCCTTAATTCATTCTCATATTCTCTCTCTCTCTCTCTCTCTCTCTCTCTCTCTCTCTCTCTCTCTCTCTCTCTCTCTCTCTCTCTCTCTCTCTCTCCCTCCCTCCCTCCCTCCCCCTCCCTCTCCAAAACATTTATATGGCTGCCCATCTTTCAATCAATTCTGTGAGGGTCCCAGATTTTTCCCAAGCAATGGTTAGTGGGGAATATTCAAAGTTAAGTGAATTTTGCAAAGCTGGCATAAAATTCTATACAGAAGTATCTGCAAAATTCAATTTCTTCAATCAAATGCATCAAGAAAAAATAAAGAGCTAGCAATAGAGGGAGATCAATATATAAATTGTAAGAGGGATTAAGGGAGAGGAGTAAAAATTAAAACCTATGGATCTTCAAAACAGCAAGAAATCACACAAACACAACAAGATTAAAAGATGCAGCTCTGGTTTTGTGTGGCGGGATGAGGTGGGGTTTCAAAAACTGCAATTAAGTTAATTACAGCACTACATGAACTCAGGTGAGAGCATATATTCATAAAATGCAAAACTTCATGAAAGAAGCTTTACCAATACTTTACATATCTGTATGGGCAAGTCCTTGACTTTCGACCACAATTGAATCCAAAAATTTCTGTTGTTAAGTGAGACACTTGTTAAGTGAGTTTTGCCCCATTTTACGACCTTTCTTGCCACCGTTGTTAAGTGAATCACTGCAACTGATAAGTTAGTAACCTGGTTGTGCAGGGCATCTGGCTTTCCCATTGACTTTGCTTGTCAGAAGGTCGCAAAAGGTGGTCACATGACCTTGGGACACAGCAATGGTCGTAAGTGTGAACCAGTTGCCACGCTCCTGAATTTTGATCACATGATCACGGGGAAGCTTCAAAGGTGGTAACTGTGGAAAAATTGTCATAAGTCACTTTCTTCAATGCCGTTGTAACTTTGAACGGTCACTAAGTGAAGTGTTGTAAGTCAAGGACTATCTGTTTTACATATAGGTATCAAGAGGCAGCAGTTTCTTAACCTTTGCTATTTTTCTGCTACTCCTACAATCTGTTGATTGATATCGAACAAAAGCTAATTAACCTGACTAGGTGGCTCAGTAGCTAAGACACTGAGCTTGTCGATCAGAAAGGTTGACAGTTCGGCGGTTCGAATCCCTAGTACAGGTCTCCTGCGTGAGCAGGGGGTTGGACTAGATGACCTCCAAGGTCCCTTTCAACTCTGTTACTGTTATAACACTTTCTCTAGCAGGGACACCATACAGAAGGTATGGATATAAATTCAGTTTTTAAAAACATTCTCTTCTCTCTCTGCTGAGTTGTTTTAAAGCAAGCAGGTTTCTAGACCTCATCGTGCTGGGAATACTTTTCGTAAAATAAAACAAAATACTGAATTATACATTAGTTAATAGCATGAGACAAGGAACAATGATGGATGGAAACTGATCAAGGAGGGATTCAACCTGGAAATAAGGAGAAATTTTCTGACAGTGAGAACAATCAACCAATGGAACAGCTTGCTTCAGACGTTGTGGGAGCTTCATCACTGGAGGCTTTCAAGAAGAGACTGTCAGAAATTGTATAGGGCAGTGATGGCGA
Organism: Diadophis punctatus similis; assembly: GCA_023053685.1. Classification (NCBI taxonomy): domain Eukaryota; kingdom Metazoa; phylum Chordata; class Lepidosauria; order Squamata; family Dipsadidae; genus Diadophis; species Diadophis punctatus. Next base: position 65,115,588 of record JALIGW010000005.1, read on the forward strand.
ACCTTTTTTCCCTCGGGTGCCGAAAGCGTGTGCGTGCGCGCAATCACGCACATGCGAGTGCCCACACCCATAATTCAATGCCTGGGGAGGGCGAAAATGGCCTCCCCCGCCCCTGCAGAGGTCCTCTGGAGGCCGGAAATGGCCCATTTCCCGACTTCCGGTGGGCTCAGTAGGCCAGTTTTTCACCCTCCCCAGGCTGCAGAGGCTTCCCTGGAGCCTTGGGAGGGCAAAAACGTCCCTCCTGCCCCCCGGAGGCCCTCTGGAAGCCTAAAATGCCTTCCCAGAGCCGACACGTGAGCCAAAAATCAGCTGGCCGGCGCACACATGCACGCTGGAACTGAGCTAGGGCAACAGCTCGCGTGCCGGCAGATATGGCTCCGCGTGCCACCTGTGGCACGCGTGCCATAGGTTCGCCATCACTGGTATAGGGTCTCCTGCTTGGGCGGGGGGTTGGACTAGATGACCTACAAGGTCCCTTCCAACTCTGTTATTCTGTTAAAAACTACCAAAGCTGAAACAAACTTTCTTTGTCGTGCTTTTTCTTTGCACCTGCTGAAGGTCATTGTGTGGTTTGTCTCTGAAAGAAGCAGGGCTGGATTTCCCCAGCCACACATTTTCTTTGGGGGGGGGAGGCACGCGGGGGTGGGGGGGTGAGAAGTGCCTTGAGCTTAGGGCCTAAATTGTTTTCAAGTGAAAACTGTGCCCCTGTCATTTGATGGCTCACCGTCAAATTTCAACAGAGCAATCCTGAAGAAATCAAAGGCCTACTGAAAGAGGGTTAGGATCCGTACACAGGTAGTCAGGGGTGGGCTTCAAAAATTTTAGCAAGGGGTTCTCTGCCCGGTTGCTGGGTGGGCGTGACCATGTTGGGCGTGGCCTATCTCCTGCACCACGGTGGGGGGGCATTTTGCCCTCTCCGGGCTCCAGAGGCTTTCTTCGAGCCTCCGGGAGGGCGATAACGGCCGCCCCATGCTCCAGAGGGCCTCTGGAGGCTGGAAACGGGCCCATTTCTGGCCTTCCCGAGCTTCCGGTAGGCCCGTTTTTCACCCTCCCCAAGCCTCTATGCGCGCCCTGCACTTACCTGCATCCAAAACGGACCACGTGGGGACTCCTGGGAGGTCAGGGTCGGGTGGGCGGGGCCAGACAGGAGTGGTATTTGGGGGTTCTCCGAACTGCACAGAATCTTAGCTAGAGGTCCTCCCGAACCCCTGTGAACCCCCAGCAGCCCACCCCTGCAGGTAGTCCTCAACTTAAGACCACAGCCCAAAATTTCTGTTGCTAAATGAGACAGTTGTTAATGAGTTTTGTCACATCTTATGACATTCTTGCCATGGTTGTTAAGTGAATCACTACGGTTATTTAGTAACTTGATTGTTAAGTGAATCTGGCTTCCCCATTGACTTTGCTTGTCAGAAGATCTCAAACAGTGATCACATGACCTCAGGACATTGTAGCTATCAGTTGCCAAGAATCTTAATTTTGATAACATGACCATGGGGATGCTACAACGGTCATAAGTGTGAAAAATCATCATAAGTCACTTTTTTCCAGTGCCATTGTAACTTTGAACGGTCAATAAATGAACTGTTGTAATATAAACAGGGAGCAAACCCCAAACTCACAAGCACTGATGACAATATTTAGTCAGGTAATGCAACATCTGCAAACCAACACAGAATACAGAATCATAGGGCGAGAAGGGACTTCAGAGGTCTTCTAGTCCAACCTGTTCAAGGCAAGAGACCTTATAAATATCCCAGTCAAGTTGTTGTCCAGTCAATTTTTGAAAGTGATGGAGCATCCATAATTCCAGGAAGCAAGTTATTCCATTGATTAATTGTTCTCATTGTCAGAAAATTTCTCTTTACTTCTAGTAAACTTGGATCCCTCTGCAACAACATAGCTCCACAGAACTTCACAGTTCAACCTGACCTATATATATATTTTCTTCTATTACCACTCTTATCCTAATGCATTCTTTTCTTTGTATGGCTTTCTCAACACTCAGTATCTAGTTCAAATATTTGATATTGTTTGCATTTTCTCACATTATCATTGAGGTTTAATGGAAGTAGGAAGCCAGGAATACTGTTAACCAGTGGTGAAATCTACCTACCTTCCCTACCGGTTTGGAAGCGCGCACCACCGTCGCACACACGTTTTCACCCTCTGCGCATGCGCAGAAGGCTTTGCGCATGCGCAGAGGGTTAAAAACAAGAAAATGGTGACATCCAGGTGGGTGGGCGGAGCCTCGCACTGCCGCCGCTACCGGTTCGCCGAACCACCGGCAGTCGCCGTGTCACGATGTGAATATTGCCAGTTGAGCACCTCTGCCATATTTTTAGGTTTACTGTATTTTCTAATCAAGCAGACATGTGATATGTACTACTGCGCATGTGTGCATTCCAGGAGTCTCCTCCTTCTTTCTTCTCCTGTGAGCCTCACCCGAGGCAGACGTGAATTCTTAGCTGAGAAAATGTAGCTTATTAAGGTTTATGTTTTGTTACTTTTATACTGAAATAAATATTTTGTTAATTAGAATTAAATCTCGGTTTTATTTTCTAAGTAAGAATGACTTCAAAGAAGCAAGATCCTATATCACCTCTGATAGGGATATTTTCCTATCCCGTCACGCCGCTACCAGTACGCCCGAACTGGGCAGAACCGGTAGCATTTCACCCCCGCGTGTTAACCAATACTGTACAATGAAACATAAGGGGTGTGTGTGTGTGTGTGTGTGTGTGTGTGTGTGTGTGTGTCACACACGCACATAACTCTTCGGACTATCTTTTCACTCCTTGCATCAAAATTTCACTCAACATCCTTTCCTCGCTGAACATTTTAAAAGAAATTCCCTCTTTCATCAAATTGAATCAGAGAGAGAGTGTGTGTGTGGGGGGGGAATGCTGAACTTCTCTGCACGACACTCGCTTTCCTGTCCCCCTTTCTCCAAAAAATCCTACTGAACACTCAATAGGTGTACAAAATAATGGCACTGATTAGAATAAAGGGGATAAAGATTAGATCCAAGCAGGTGGTAGACAAACAGCGAGAGATTTCAAAACCAACCACAGTTTCCTTTATTGCAAAACAGCAATAAAAATAGAAAGAGAAGCTTTCAGTAACTGCTTAGGCCTTCCTTAGGAGATCGCCCCGCTATCTGATAAGCCTTGAGATGAGAAGGCAGGTTTTTTTTTACAGAGGAAGAGGAAACAAAGAACACAGATGCACACCCTGAGCTAACCATCTTTAAAGCTAAATAATTCCTCCCACTTGCCACAAAGAAAAGCAGAAATTACTAGCTATGGCATATCTAGCTACAATTAATACATTTTGTACCCTAAAAGCATTCATTAGCATCGCACGCGCACACACAAGGAGGTCAGATCTGGTTCACTCACGCCAGAATTTTTCAAAGAAGGCACAGTGGTTTGGTGGGTCTTTTACGCATGCATATGAATGCAAACATCCACTGCAAGTGAAAAGTCTTTTGCAGTGAACAATGGACAAATCCAGCCTTGTGTTTTACCCTCTCCACCACCATCACCGCAGTATTAATTTAAGCTACAAAATTAACATGACAAGAACTTAAAAGAGATTCACCGCAGACTGTTTGCTATTGTCAAATTATAAAACCCAGCAGATTCACATGAAAGAGATACACCACCAACGATGTTCTCCCATTCAAATAAAATAAAAATTCAAATTAAGCTGCATTATATAGGGAGCCAAGAATATGTATCTGTGTCAAACGTACTTCAGGGTAGGAGATGTTTCTACTATTTATGAACAATTAATTCTTGAGCCAGAGTAACAGAATGTAATGAGTTGAGCCTGACACATCAACTCATGGCTTAGCACAGCTACAACAACTTCAAGTATTCCTCAACTTACGACCACAATGGAGCCCAAAATTTTTGTTGCTAAGTGAGACATCTGTCAAGTGGGTTTTGCCCCATTTTACGACCTTCCTTGCTACAGACGTTAAGTGAATCACTGTACTGTTCAGTTAGCAACGTAGTTGTTAAGTGTTCTGTCCCCACGAAGGACACAACCACACAAGCACACTTGTACACACTTATTTAATGAAACAAAGGCTACTAATAAAACGTCTTAGTAGTAAACAAGATGCACACACCCATTTACAAACAAACTGTTATCAGCAAGCAACTAGCTATCAATTAAGCTTCATGAATAGCTGGTATCAGTTCAAAGAGTTCGAAGACAATGACAGCAACTGAGTATGTTTATCTTACGGAGTTTCCAAGAATTGGCAAAGTTCCTAGAAATTCGTCCTTGAGAATCCAAGCCAGCACAGAGAATGTCAAAACAAGAGTCATGGAGCAAGCTATGATCAGACAGGTCTCATTTCCAAACATTGTTCTCTGCAGCTTGTTAGCTGCAACTGATGACCTTAAATAGATTAGGAGAGTGGCCAATTAGCCCCAAGTCTTACTCCCGAGTAGACCTCCTCCCAGTGGTGGGTTCCTACCGGTGCGGTCCACTCTATAGCACCGGTAGCGGCCCGCTGGTGACATCACAGTACCGGTGCGGTCAGTTGCCGGTGCCTGGGTGCCGCCATTTTTTTAAAAAAATTTCTTCTGCGCATGCCCAGAAGCCGAGCTTCCGGCACTGCGCATGCGCTGCCTTCCTACCCCAGTGTGAGTCCAAGCAGGGGAGGATGGCTGAGGGAGCACGTGAGACGCTGAAAGAACAGGCGCCAGGACCTATTTCAGTTCCCCTCCCTTCAGCAATCTGAGAAGCCACAAATGCGCGGTGATGATCCCAGGCATTTTCGCACGTTCGAGGCTTCTCGAGCTGCTGAGGGGAGGGGTAACAGGCGGCAGGAGCCTAGGATCATCGAATGGGGAGAAGCATTCAGGCCAGATGGAGACTCCTAGAAGAACCGCTGCCGCGGTCTTGCTGCTCCCGCTGCGGGGCGCTGCATTGCGGGTGGGCAATGCCCCCCCCCACTTCTCCGGCCGCTGCCAAGCTCCCGAGCCACACCCACTCCTCCAGAGTAAACCTTCCTGCCTCTTGGCAGCCCTGCATGCTCTTGCATTCAGGAAAGGAGTAGCCCCTCCTTTCTCAGCACTGCCAAGAGGTACTGAAGGTTCCAAAGGCCCAGGCTGCACAAGCTGCAGGCTGGCCACAACATTAAGTGAATCTGGCTTCCCCATTGACTTTGCTTGTCAGAAGGGTATAAGAGGGGAACAGATGATCTCGGGGACATTGCAAACCGTCATAAATAGAAGCAAGTTGCTAAGCATCTGAATTTTTGATCATATGACCATGGGGATGTTGTAATGGTCGTAAGTGTGAAAAATGGTCATAAATTACTTTTTTCAGTGCCGTTGTAACTTCAAACGGTCACTAAACGAACTGTTGTAAATCAAGGACTACCTGTATGTCAAGGATTAGTCATCTGAAAACTAATGTAGTATTTCAGGTTAATCATAGATACTAGCTTTCAGGTAACCAATCCTTGGCATAGTTCAAGGTTTCTCAACCTTTTTCTGGTAGATGAAGTCCACACATCTTAAATTTGTTGACATTGAGAAACACCGACCTAGTTTGTCCTACTTTTTAAGCAATGGTTATTATTTTAGCAATAGGGGAATCCATAATCTTTAAATAGCAAAAAGGAAGTGTTGGGACAGAACCTGTGACTCTACCAGAGGCCTTCTCCCTTGCTTTCTCAGATAATGAAGACCGGCAAAATGTTACATTACATATCCATTGCTGAATATGACTCAGACACCAGGAACAAGGTCAGGCTTCCCTTACAGTAATGACTTGGCTATACGTAATATAACAGAGCATGTACTAAATCTTTATTGTAACTCATGAATAGTACCATGGCAAACCGCTGATGGTCTCTAATGCTGATTCTTAGCACTTACCATATTTTTCGGAGTATAAGACGCACCGGAGTATAAGACCCACCTTAGTTTTGGGGGAGGAAAATAGAGAAAAAAATCTACCTGCCAGGTATTTATTTGGCTAGCGTCCTTAGTCTGATCAGCTTCAGCACATTATTTTATCCCCTGGTTAGGGCTGAAAAAAATCTTCTTCGGAGGGAGTAGCAATGAAAAGAAGCCTGCAAAGACTTAGGGCTGAAAAAACCTTCTTCGGAGGGAGTAGCAATGAAAAGAAGCCTGCAAAGACTTAGGGCTGAAAAAACCTTTTTCGGAGGGAGTAGCAACGAAAAAATCCTGCAAGCTGGGAAGATCGTTAGCACCTCTTTGGGTTTGGAAAAAAAAAGCTTCGAAAAAGCTACATTCGGAGTATAAGACGCACCCAAATTTTCAGCCTCTTTTAGGGGGGGGGGAAGGTGCGTCTTATACTTTGAAAAATACGGTACATCCTCCCTGAAATTCGTATCTGACATCCTGTCTTCTTACATCTTCCTTGCATTCATGGTAAACTAGCTTTCTGTTTCCTATACTCCCTTCTGAGCAGGGTTAATTTCACATATTCTACAGGTATTTCTTGACTTTATGACCATAATTGAGCCCAAAATTTCCATAGCTAAGCAGCACAGTTGTGAAGTTGAGTTTTGCCCCATTTTAAACCTTAACACAGCAGTTAACTGAATCACTGCAGTTGTTAAATTAGTAACATGGCTGTTAAGTGAATTTGGTTTCCCCATTGATTTTGCCTATCAGAATGTCACAAAAGGTGTTCACAAGAGTGAACACAATGAGTGGTGCTCTCCACTAGACTGAACTTTAATGGATTTAAACAATTTTATTCTTTAATGGTAATAATGATTTCTGTGGATTTTTTTTAGTTGTTTCTGTACTGTTTTGGGAATTTGTAACCTTATAAACCGTATAAGTCATGGTAGTGAGATAAGCAGCTGTATCAATTTAATAAATAAAGAACCAAATAAACGAAAGGAATTCAAAACGTCTCCTGACAGCATCAAAAACAGAAAAGAACTCTGAAAAATACTACTGAATTTAACTCAATATATCCAAATAGGCTGCTAGGCCTTAATATTACTGTAGCATTTTTTTTTTGGCCTGAACATCAATTAATCTGGGTTGTTGAAGCCTAAACACAGATTACATGTGAAAGTACAAATATTTCTGTCTTTCCCATTTCTGTCTTGACAACCCCTTTAACATTTTTGTTAATGATAAAAGCACTGCTTCTAATATTTAAAATATTTTTTCAAGTATACTTAGATAAGTTGAAGTTCAGCAAGAAGTAAAACGGAAAATAAATAAATATACAAAGACCACCATATAAACATTAGTAAACATTTTTATTGTGCTTTTTGCTTGAAACATTAAGCTTTCTAAAAGGATGTTGTCACATTTCCCATCAGTAGTTATTAGTACTAACCAGATACTTAAACTAGGTCAACACCATAGTTATGACGTCAACAGAAAGAAACCGTTTAGACATCACTCTGCATTGAGCCTGAGCAAATCAAGGCAAGTAGTTTCAAAATTCAGCATTGTAAGAGGGGGGAGGAGCTCCCCAGAATAAATATTTCCTGTGCCAATCACTTTTAATAAAACATTTTTGGCAGATTATAATTTTAGCAAAGGTTTGGTGTTATTTTGGAAATTCACACTTCCAAAAACATCTAGAAATTTTTGTTCCAATCTTGGTTCAGTGGCAAATTTTGAACATGCTTATTGAAGAGATGAGCTCACAGCAGTACAAGAATAGAGAAAGCAGATTTTGGAATAAATATTTCCTTCCTATTGCTAATTCTATTTTTTTCATTTTCCTTTGATTTGGGGAGCAGGAAAGGAAGAAAGTGAATGTTTATGCATGTTAAATACAAGAGTACAAAAAAACATGGCAGGTTGAGTTGTATCATTTCCAAATTTGCTAATCCTTCACCTGTGAGAGAGTGACCATTTTCAAAACCACCTACAGGAATAATATAAATGTAATGCAAATATATAAAAATATAAATGCAATGTAAATGCTCAAATTTATCCTTTCCTATCCTTATACCCTATCTCCCAAGGATAAATAAACTAATAGGGTACCCAGAATTTCTGCTTGCAAATCCTTATTCTCCAGTTCCTTCATTAAGCTAATAAGTCAAGATACTTCTTGACTTATTAGCTAGAACTATTGAGCTCGAAATTTCTGCTAAGCAAGACAACTGTTAAGTGAGTTGCCCATTTTATGACCTTTTTTGTCAAAGTTGTTAAGTGAATCACTGCAGTTGTTAAGTGAATCATGTGATTATTGCGCAAATCTGGATTTCCCCATTCACTTTGCCAGTTGGGAAGGTTACAAATGGTGATCACATGACTCCAGGACATTGCAACCGTCATAAATACATGCCAGTTGTCAAGCACCCAAACGTTGATTATGTAACCATGGAGATGCTGCAACAGTCTTACATGTGAAAACCAGTCCAAAGTCACTTTTTTCTGCACCATCGTAACTTCAAACAGTCACCAAACAGTAACTGTGAGAGGGATCTTGGAGTCTTAGTGGACAACCAATTAAATATGAGCCAAAAATGCTAATGCAATCCTAAATTGTATTAACAGAGGGATACAATCAAGATCAAGGGAGGTACTAATACCACTCTATAAACCCTTAGTAAGACCACACCTAGAATACTGCATCCAGTTTTGGTCACCACACTATAAAAAAAGATGTTGAGACTCTAGAAAGAGTGCAGAGAAGAGCAACCAGGATGCTCAGGGGATTGAGGGCTAAAACATACGATGAACGGTTGCAGGAACTGGGCATGGCTAGTCTAGCGAAGAGAAGGACCAGGGGAGACATGATAGCAGTGTTCCAATACTTGAGGGGCTGCCACAGACAGGAGGGGGTCAAGCTATTTTCCAAAGCACCTGAAGGCCAGACAAAGAATAATGGATGGAAACTGACCAAGGAGAGATTCAACCTGGAAATAAGGAGAAATTTTCTGGCAGTGAGACCATCAACCAATGGAACAGTTTGCCTTCGGAAGTTATGGGAGCTTCATCACTGGAGGCTTTCAAGAAGAGACTGGACTGCCATCTGTCAAAAATAGTGTACGGTCTGTTGGGTGGCGGGTTGGACTAGATGACCTACAAGGTCCCTTCCAACTCTCTGTATCTATAAGGACTACCTGTACAGGTAGCCTTTGTTTAACAACTTTTTCAGTGACCATTGAAGCTATAATGGTGCTGAACAAGGAGACTTAGAACTGATCCTTGTAGTATGGATGTTGCAGATCCTTGTAGTTATGTAAGCATGATTTGGGCATTTGGCAACCATCATGCAATTACGATGGTTGCAGCATCCTGTGGTCACACGATCACAATTTGTGCTGGCGTCCAACAAGCAGGAGGTCATCAATGGTGCCTAACAAGGGTGTAGGATTCAACTAACAACTCTAGTTTGGACTGGTCGGACTGCCGTTGTTAAGTTGGCACAATGAGGTGATATTGCACTTTTACAATTACATTGCTTATTGATGGAATTGACAATCCCAGTCGTTAAGCAAGGACTACCTATAGTCCTTGTGACCGCCTGCTGCCACAAACTGCCTCCCATCGACCAGTGCGCTCCCACAGAGAGGGCCTCCTCGGGGTGCCATCAGCCAAGCAGTGTAGGCTGGTGACACCCAGGGGGAGGTCCTTCTCTGTGGGAGCACCCACCCTCTGGAACCAGCTCCCTCCAGATTTAAGAACCATTCATGACCTGGCCACCTTCCGCCGTGCCCTCAAGACATACTATTTTTATCAAGCCGGGCTGGCGTGAAAAAGTTTTTGGGGTTTTTAAGATTTTACCAAATTTTACCAAATTTTAATTATATTGTCTTAAATCAGGGCCACATCTAATATTTTCTTTTAAATGTATATATATTTTAATGTTTATATTGTATTTTTACTTGGCTGTTCACCGCCCTGAGTCCCCGGAGAAGGTTGGTATATAAATTTAACTATAAATAAATAAATAAATAAAATACAACATATAATAGGACCATGTGGTTATGGTCCAAGAGATACAAGGATACCAATGTGTGAAAGGCAAGATTTTTCAAGAGATTATAAAGGGCAGCACAGCCCAAGAGATGATGCTTGAGGCCTATTATAAAAACAGCACTTCTTGTAATCATAAAAACAAGCAAGCAATTAAACGAGTAAAAAAAAAATCAACCTTTAATAGTTTCACAAAGCCCGTCACTTGAAGCAAGTCAAAGTATCCCCCTTGTTGCAACTGCACTCGCAATTAAATTGACAGTGACCATGAAATACAATCTCAGCATCTTATCAACTGAAATTACCAGATTGCATGTAGAGTAATTGTTAACCCTGGCTTCTGCCACGCAACACCCTCCACCAGCAGGACTGGATTACAAACTCATTATCCCTAACTGGTTGGCCATGGAGATGGACATTCTAAAACCAAGCCTACCAGTTTGACAAAGCTACCTTAACACCTTCACACTATTCAAGCCGATAGTCCTGAGGATCTGTTTTCCTCATACCGTAGAAGAGTCAAATTTGTCTTCTGATAAGGGATAGAGGTGAAAGGACTGGAAGGGAATAAGTCATACTACAGGTTTCCTCAGACTAGCTGGAAAGCTGTGAGAGTTTCTCAACCCAGAAGGTGATCTTTATGTTAGTGAAGATTGTCCTACTGATTTATCTTTCACTCTTTTCAGAAACATATGGGCTGCCTCTGTTGGGATTTGTTAAGTCCTCGGGGCTATGACGACGCCTGAAGACTTGCCGACTGCAGGGCGTTCCCGATTGGTTGAGACGCGAGCAACCAGTCGGCGGGAGAATGCAGCCCCGCCATTGGTCCGCCCGTCGGACAGCTCCTATATAAATAGCTGTCAGACAGCAAATGTTGTTGTTACCGTACGGGAGTTGCCTTGTTCTTGACTGTTACTGTTAGCAATAAAGGTTGTTTTTCTCGCAACCTGCCTAGCCTCAGTTCCTGCCTGCCTAGTTCTCCATACAGAGCAGGATCCGGCAAATTAAACTATCAACAATCAGCCAGAGTGTATCGCATCAATTTAGGAACTCCCCCCCCCATCTTCTTGAAGTTTGCTTATTCGCTAAATTATGCAAAGAAGAACAGACATTGTCGTGTTCCCTTTCACCATTTTATACCGTTGCGGGACGTTGTAAGAAAGCTTGAAGAAAACGGAAAGAACTTCAAATTAATAATTCAGAATCCCAAAATAGTAAAAGAAGGGTTAGCAAAGGAATGTTTTGCATATAAACCCGTGTATACAGAAGTTACATAAATCTTACCTTATACACTTGCCCGTAAGTCCCATTGCCAACCAGTTCAACCAGTTCAAAGATGCCTGCGGGATCCTGAGAAAAAGAAAACACAAGAAAATTAAAGAGAGACCAAACCGGATATTTTAACCGAATCCAAACAATGCTTCGTAAGAGCACTATTTCATACATGGGGTTTCTCAAGATTTATTTTGGTCACCTTCGGAAATGGAGACTGCTTTAAAAAAAGAAACCCTGATTCATTTTCAATGGCTTTAGGATACTTTAATTCTCCTTTCCAATAGCCTTCCATTGAGGACCTGTATACTGCACGAGTCAAAAAGAGGGCCGTGAACATCCCGGACATAAATTATTTCAACTCCTACCATCAAAATGACGCTATAGAACACTGCACATCAAGACAACTAGACACAAGAACAGTTTTTCCCCGAACGCCATCACTCTGCTAAACAAATAATTCCCTCACCACTGTCAAACTACTCACTAAGGCTGCACTGCTATTACTATTAGTCTTCCCATCGTTCCTATCACCCATCTCCTCCCACTTATGACTGTATGACTATAACTTGTTGCTTGTATCCTTACGATTTATATTAATATTGATTCTTTCCTGTTTGCTTATTTGTACCCTATGACAATCATTAAGTGTTGTACCTCATGATTCTTGACAAATGTATCTTTTCTTTTATGTACACTGAGATCATATGCACCAAAGACAAATTCCTTGTGTGTCCAATCACACTTGGCCAATAAAGAATTCTATTCTATTCTATTCTATTCTATTCTATTCTATTCTATTCTATTCTATTCTATTCTATTCTAATTCTATTCTATTCTATTCTATTCTAATTCTATTCTATTCTATTCTATTCTATTCTTTACATAAGGTACATGTGAAGTTTTGGATGGCATGTAACTGGGATGTGGTCCAATATCTTGACTGCCACTGACCCTCACAAAATTTAAGTTAAATATTCACACAAACACACACATCAGTTGATCAAATTCACAACCGAATCCAAATCTCTTTTACAAATGAAATAAAGTTCAAAAATCAACAAAGTCTGGTTCAAGAATACCGGTTGGGTGATCCATTTTGGCCCTGCTCATCTCAAATGGGTCAGGTTGCCTAAGAATCAGAGGTCTCCAACCTTGGCAACTTTATGAGGTGTGGACTTCAAATCCCAGAATTCCTCAGCCAGCGATGCTGGCTGAGGAATTATGGGAATTGAAGTCCACACCTCATAAAGTTGCCAAGGTTGGAGACCTCTGGCCTAGGTGATTATAATAGGCAAATTCTGCAAGAAAAAGAATGATTGTCTTGATAATGTATAGAAGACAGCCACTAGCACAGAGAGAAAAACAGTACCCACACCAATGTCTTAAATGTGCCCTTTCACATCAGTTTAGAGGGCAAAGAACATTTCTCAAGATGGGAATGGTCAAAACAATTCAGCATAAAGATTGTATGAGTGCCATCTGAAGGATATTTCTATCTGGTCAAGGAAGACCAAAATACACCAGAGAAAATGGAAAAGGAAGTGAAATATTTCTAGAATCTAAAAGGCTTGTTTTTCCATCAGTACGTTCCTATTTTCAGACACTGAATGAGAGAGAAAGTAAGTACAAGGTAAATAAAAATAAAAATAACAAAGCAACTATTGTTTGTCAGGCTGCAGATTATTCAGCTGCACACAACAAAATGTAGAACACTTGTTTTTTAAAAGACCATGGCAGCCAATAAATGTGTTCAAGTATGTCCATCATTAAAAGCAAAATCCAGAGAATTGTTGGCCGTAAACAACTGAGTTTTTGATAATTGCCAAGTTTAATTAAGTAGGTAACAAAAACAAAAAGCGAAAACAAAGAAAATGGAAAGGAACACATAAACATATATAAAAGAAACTTCACAGTAAAGTGAAGGCTGAACTGAAAATATTATTATAAAGACAACAAAAGGCAAAATAAAAAAACTAAAAACGTGAGAAAAAGCATTCAAGTATCCCCTCTTTTTTCCAACCAACCACATTTTTGAAAATGAGGTTGAATAAAGGATTGGCTTAAATGCATCTAGAATTCAGGATTTCTGACAGCCTTAATAGCAAAATATGGAATCACAACAGGAGGCTGTTGCTAGGAGTCATTCTGCATGGATTCTAATTTACAGCTGTAAGTGCAAAATGAGCCAGTTTTGTTGACCCAGACAGCTAACAAGGAGAACGAGCGTTGGGGAAAAACAGGAGAGATTTTCATACATATAGCAAACCTCTAAGACAGACATTTGCAAAACAATCCATTCCAGAGACATGGAATTCCAAAAAGGTCCATTTTCCTCCAACCTGTACTAAAACACCTGGCCATTTTAGGTCTGATCCATCCGTTTTTCAGAGGTAACAATTTGTGCATGCCTTGTATGGACTTGAGCAATGAACTGTACCATCTTCTGTATCTGCTAACAGCCATTTAAGCAAAAATCGATGACATAGTCTAGGTCAGTGATGGCGAACCTTTTTTTCCTTGGGTGCCGAAAGCATGCATGCGCATGCTATCGCATGCACACGCGTGCCCATACCCATAATTCAATGCCCCCCACGTGCCCCACCCACCCCCCGCACATGTGCACGCATGACCCCCCGCTGCCCCGTTTCCTGACTTCTGGTGGGCCGGGTAGGCCTGTTTTTTGCCCTCTCCAGGCTCCAGAGGCTTTCTTGGAGCCTGGGGATGGCGAAAATCCCCCCCGGCCCTCCGGAGGCTGAAAATGGCCTCCCAAAGCCTCTGTGCGAGCCGAAAATCAGCTGACCGGTGCGCACATGCACACTGGAGCTGAGCTAGGGCAACTGCTCGCGTGCCAGCAGATATGGCTCCGCATGCCACCTGTGGCATGCGTGCCACAGGTTCGCCATCACGGGTCTAGGTCTTTTCCAAATTGGCACCTTCCAGATAGGTATCTAGAAATCATTGTGGTAAGGCTGTTTGGATCTAACCGGGTGAGTAATTTTATTCACTGCCATATCCAACAAAAAGCTTGCGACAGGGAGGCTTCACACTTGGTTAGGAAAACAAATTACCCTTGTCAAAATCCAGCTTAGGCCTGGTTTGTTCAGAGATTGCAATATCCAAGGTTTATGGAATAAACCACAGCAAACAGAGTTCCACGTCTCATTAGATCACAATGTTCGTAATTTGGGTTATTTTTCTGTCGCAGTGTAATGTGCAAAAGCCAATCATTTTGGTTCATAAGTCATTAATAATAATTCAGTGTTATATATGAATCCAGATTTGATCAACAAACGATAATTAAACAATCCATGCTTTCTTTGCTGTGTACTGATAAATCCAGTAAAAAATAGCACTGATCTTCAGGATCCTGCAATTCTTCACTGTTTTATGTACCACTGGAAGAAAAGAATGAATTAAGACAGTGTTTCTCAACCTTGGCAACTTTGAGAAGTGTAGATTTCAACTCCCAGAATTCCCCAGCCAGCATCTTAAAATTGCTAAGGTTGAGAAATATTAGGATGTCAAGTATAATAGAACTGTATCGTTTCTGGGTTTTTGTTGTTGCTGTTGATAGTGATCAAAATTCTGCATCAACATTAGCTTCTTGTGTACAAGCATATGCTTTTTGCCATGTGATTACAGTTGTCCACTTTGCTTCGATCTGACGCAGGAATGGGTTCTGAATTCTTCTACTGCCTGTTCCCTCAGGGACGCGCCACGCGCACATGCGCAGTACTTAAGAAAAGCTTCTGTGTATGTGCAGAAGCAAACAAGATGGCGGTGCCTATGGCGCCGCCGAGAGAACTGGCTCGGGGGCGTGGCAGGCCCGGGCCCTGCCAGTTCCAGCGACCCAGGCCGCCACGTTAGTAACGGTTCTATAGAACCGGTCCAAACTGGTAGGAACCCACCTCTGATCTGACGCACATTTAGAACCACAATTTCTAGAACATTTAATTAATTTAATTTAATTAAATGGATTTGTATGCCGCCCAACTCCCCAGGGACTCTGGGCGGCTCACAACATATTCGGATCCATTTCGACAATACAATGCAGTAAAATACAATAGTTAAAAAACATATAAACATATAAAAATTAAAAGAGTATCGTCACGCTTTCACCCCGCCTGCCGGAAGAGCCAAGTTTTTATTGCTTTCCGGAAGGCCAGCAGGGTGGGGATAGTCCTGATCTCCGGGGGGAGCTGGTTCCACAGGGAGGGAGCTCCCACAGAGAAGGCCCTCCACCTCGGCCCCGCCAACCGACATTGTTTGGTCGACGGGACCTGGAGGAGGCCGACTCTGTGGGCCCTGACCGGTCGTAGGGAGGTATGCGGCAGGATGCGGTCCCGAAGGTAACCTGGCCCTGAGCCATGTAGGGCTTTAAAGGTAACGACCAACACCTTGAATTGGATCCGGAGACTAATGGGCAACCAATGCAGCTGGCGGATAATTGGTTTTACGTGGGTGCATCTAGGAGCACCCACCACAGCTCGCGCAGCTGCATTTTGCACCAGTTGCAGTCGCCGGACACTCTTCAAGGGTAGCCCCATGTAGAGCGCATTGCAGTAGTCCAGCCGTGAGGTGATGAGGGCATGAGTGACTGTGAGAAGTGCCTCCCTCTCCAAGTAGGGTCGCAATTGGTGCACGAGACGTACTTGTGCAAAGGTCCCCCTAGCCACAGCTGAAAGATGTTGTTCCAATTTAAGCTGTGGATCTAGGAGGACACCCAAATTGCGGACCCGTTCTGAGGGAGCTAATTTCTCTCCCCCAAGAACCAAGGAGGGACAGTTGGTCACGTCCTTAGGAGGCAATATCCATAGCCACTCAGTCTTGTCAGGGTTAAGTTTTAGCCGGTTCTTCCCCATCCAGACCCTAACATCATCCAGGCAGCGGCCCATTACGTCTACGGCTTCCCCGAATTGAGACGGGGTGGAGATGTACAACTGGGTATCATCAGCATATTGCTGATACCTCACCCCGTGTCGTCGGATGATCTCACCCAGTGGCTTCATGTAGATGTTAAACAGGATGGGCAAGAGGACCGAGCCCTGAGGCACCCCACATAGTAGGGGCCTAGGGCTCGACCTCTGCCCCCCTGTCAGCACCGACTGCGTCCTGTCAGAGAGGAAGGAGGAGAACCACTGCAAAACAGTGCTGCCCACCCCCACCTCTCCGAGACGACGCAGAAGGATACCATGGTCAATGGTATCGAAGGCCGCTGAGAGGTCAAGTAGCACCAGGATAGAGGAATAACCTCCATCCCGGGCTCGCCAGAGATCATCCATCAGGGTGACCAAAGCCGTTTCCGTACTGTAGCCGCGCCTGAAACCTGATTGAAAGGGATCCAGAAAATCCGTGTCATCCAACAGCCGTAGGAGCTGGAGCGCCACCACTTTCTCAACAACCTTCCCCGCGAAGGGAAGGTTGGAGACTGGACGGAAGTTCTTTAAATCCGCCGGGTCCAGGGAAGGCTTCTTGAGGAGGGGTCTCACCACCGCAGCTTTTAAGGGCTGCGGGACGGACCCCTCTCTCAAGGAAGCGTTGACCAACGCCTGGAGCCAGCCGCGTGACACCTCCCTGGTGGCCGAAACCAGCCAGGAGGGGCACGGGTCCAATAAACAGGTGGCGGAGCTCATCGCTCCTATGGCCTTGTCTACATCCTCAGGAGTCACCGGTTCAAACCTATCCCAGATAACCGGACTAAGACCTGCCCCGGTCATCTCGGCCTGTACTGCCCAATCGGAGTCCAGGTCTGTCCGAATCTGAATGACTTTATCCGCCAGAAACCGAGAAAATTCCTCAGCTCTGCCCTGCAAGGGATTTCCGCCTTCCTCCTTAGCCAGAAGGGTGCGGGTCACCCTAAACAGGGCGGCTGGGCGGGAGTCAGCGGACGCAATAAGAGCGGAAAAATGCGAACATTTTGCCGCCCGTATCGCCACTAAGTAAGACTTAATGAAAGTTCTTAAAAGTGTCCGGTCAGATTCAGCTTTACTAGATCTCCATCGTCGCTCTAGACGTCTCTTGTGGCGTTTCATCTCCCGGAGTTCCTCGGTAAACCAAGGGGCCCTCCTGGATCCACTTCCACGGAGAGGTCGCAAAGGCGCAATCCGATCCAGAGCCCCCGTTGCTGCCTGATTCCAGGCTGCGACCAGAGACTCGGATGAACTGAGTTTCATTCTTGAAAAAGAGCACTTACATTTGGTCCAGCTAACCCAGCATTTTTGTTCCTTTATTTCTTAATTTACTTGGCTGGAGCATATTAGGGATACTTTCATCCCAAGGAACGGAAATCAGAATATGCTCTCTTAGAGTTCCCCGGTTTTTGCATTAATGCAGTGTTTCTCAACCTTAGCAATTTTTACATGGGTGAACATCAACTCTCAGAATTACCTAGCCAACTACAATTCTGGGAATTGAAGTCCACGCATGTTAAAGTTTCTAAGGTTGAGAGATACTGGCCTTATGCAACCATTACACATTACATGCATTACACACTATCTCTTCTCAGTATCTTCTACTTCTCTTTCCTCAACTATGTTGTCTCAAAGTAGCAAAGCAGCTTATGACAATTCAGCGAATGGTGTTTCTCTATGCTGTTAGCACAGCAAAGCCATGGTAACTAGAAAAGAATGCCAGTTATTAACAAATCTGAAAAACCAATTGTAAGCTCGGTTTTCATTCAACCTAGCTCTTGAATCTCCTTTTACCATCCCAGTTTTTAAAGAAAGAACAAGGATTCTTCAGAAACCTGGAAATTCTCCCCAACCCAGTACAAAAGCAATATTGACAGCTTGTGCTTCATATATTACTACATCCACCTACCACCAAGATGGGAAGGCAAGGCGTGTTTCAGGTCCCATCGATTAGGGGTGTATATCTGGTGGGGACATGGTGTATATATTAGGGGACACGGTGGCTCAGTGGCTAAGACACTGAGCTTGTTGATCAGAAAGGTCGGCAGTTCGGCGGTTTGGATCCCTAGCGCCGCATAACGGAGTGAGCTCCCGTTACATGTCCCAGCTTCTGCCAACCTAGCAGTTCGAAAGCATGTAAAAATGCAAGTAGAAAAATAGGGACTACTTTGGTGGGAAGGTAACAGCGTTCCGTGCGCCTTCGGCGTTTAGTCATGCCGGCCACATGACCACGGAGACGTCTTCGGACAGTGCTGACTCTTCGGCTTAGAAACGGAGATGAGCACTGCCCCCTAGAGTCAAGAACGACTAGCATGTATCTGCGAGGGGAACCTTTACCTTTATCTGGTGGGACCATGAAAAATGAACTTCTCAGTGGTGGCCCCTTCTTTATGGAACATCATTGCCCCAGAGGTATGATTGCCCTCCACCCTGCTCTTCTCACACCCCTTAATGCCACTCACTCATAAGATGCACCGAGTCATTTTTATGTTCTACATATAATCCATTCTTGCACACACTTTGATAAAACACAGATTAGAATCCTTTCTTCTACCCTAAAGGAAATGGCAGGAAAGAATCTTCTTATTGTATATTTCAAAGGGGTATAAAGGGAGAGGTAAAAGAAGAAGCACTGCTCATTAAAGTAAACTGATTACTGTACAGATGCCTAATCTAGCCCACCCTCAAAGTAACAGTTAGAGTTCTTTATGGTTTACCAATCTAGATATCCACATTCCTGTGTCTGTTCACAGTTGTTTTGAGTAACTCAAACGATGCCAGATATAAATTGCTTAATGCTACGAACTTGAATGACTAGGAAGAGCGGAAGAACAAAATTAGACACAGAAGAAGGCAAATAAGAAATACTTTCTGACATTTTGGAATCAAAATATGAGAAATCATTTAATGGAACCTTTAAATTATTCAGGGTAAGTTTAAATGGGGACCTGATGCAAAATACTATAAAATCCCAGTTCACATATAATCACTTTTATAGATAATGAATCTTGGGACTTTTACTGCTAATACAAATGCCTTATGTTTCCATTTAACAAACGTTTCCTTTCACCGCCACCCATCCCAATAAATCTCATGTGTCAGACACGAACTGGAGGGCCTTCTATTACTTTTCCTTCCTAAAACTTTTATTTATTTCTTCCTTTTCCACAAGGCTTCAAGAGGTGAAATATGAAACAGCACCGCACGAGCAAAAGCCACAACAGGCATTATTTGAAATGAAAAAGGTGAAGAGACAGCCTCTGTACCATCAAATGGTTTGCAATGTCTCTTCCTTGCACAGTTCTGAAGGTTTTTCAAGACATCCATCTCTTGTCTCCTGAACCTCCACTCTCACCCACAGTAAGCTTAAGCATCTGCAACTTTACTGCATAGGCAGGAAACACCATGTCGGATAAATGGTTGTCCAATCTCTTCTTAAAAACTTCCAATGTTGGAGCAGTCACAACTTCTGGAGGCAAGTTGGTCCATTCATTAATCGTATGTTTTTGCCTCCAGTCCCCTAATCATCTTTGTTGCTCTTCTCTGCACTCTTTTCTAGTTTATATTGTACAACCATATCACTGCTCAGAGTAAAGCCTCAAGTTAAGATGGAGCAGTTCATAACTGCGCCTTAAAATGAAGCCTACTTAACGTAGTCCCCTACATAGGATAATGTAGCTCCTTTTTTCACTTCATAGCAGCGCCTTAAACTGCAGATGGAGACAACAAGGCTTTTATATCCAGGTGTATGGCATGGGTCCATGCATACATAAGAAATGAAAAGAAGGACTAGGGATGATAGTGTTCCAATATCTCAGGGGCTTCCACAAAGAGGAGGGAGTCAAGCTATTCTCCAAAGCACCTGAGGGCAGGACAAGAAGCAATGGATGGAAACTAATCAAGGAGAGAAGCAACCTGGAACTAAGGAGAAATTTCCTACAGTTAGAACAATGAATCAGTGGAACAGCTTGCCTCCAGAAGTTGTGAATGTCCAACACTGGAAGTTTTTAAGGAGAGATTGGATAACCATTTGTGTGAAATGGTATAGGACCATGATGGCGAACTTATGGCATGCGTGCCAGAGGTGGCATGCAGAGCCCTCTCTGCTGGCACGCGCGCCCTCGCCCCAGATCAGATCTCCATGGCGTTTCTTTCATGAGCTTCTGTTTCACTGCAAATGACAAAACAGAAGCTCACGAAAGAAAAAGATCTTACCTTTCAGTTTGGGCATGTGCGCGCACGCAGTTTGAGCACTCGGTGCCTAAAAGGTTCGCCATCACTGCTACAGGATTTCATGCCTAAGCAGGGGGTTGGACTAGAAGACCTCCAAGGTCCTTTCCAACTCTTGTTCTGTTCTTTTATTCTATTCTTGTGTGTGTGTTTAAGTGTGTGCATTGGTGAGCAAAATTGGGCACATTTATATCCAAATGCACGCACACACACCCCTATAGGTTTTGATCTCCAACATTTTCCCCTTTGTCACAGGATCCTCCATTTTTATCTGATGCTTACCTTCATATATTGATAGGCAACAAGAAGAAGGGGCAGTGATGATGTACTATCCTTTTTGCTTATCCACTTGATTCTCCTATAGCAGGAGTGTCAAACTTGATTTCATTGAGGGCCACATCAGGGTTGTGTTTTACCTCGGGGGGCCAGTTGGGTGTGGCCAGGGTGGGCATGGCCAGCGCGCGGCTGTCCTGAACTCCCGTTTTTGGCTGCCACAGCCTCCTCCAGCATGCTGCCAGTGTAAACGGAGCTCGGGAGGGCCTCCTGCAGCCTCCCAAGCTCAATTTTTGAATGTCATCGCCTCCTCCAGCCCATCTGCAGCCGTGGGCTGGGCCAAGGCACCACTCAGGCTGGTCCTTCGCTGTTTCCAGGGTGGTCCCGCGGGCTAGATCCAAGCACCCTGCGGGCCGGATCTGGCCCACAGGCCTTGAGTTTGACACTCCTGTCCTATAGTATGACCAGAACACCACTTCCAACATTCACAATACTCCAGTCTAGCCATATAGGATGAGCTCATCTGCTATAACTAATAATGCATGTTCTCCGAACAGTTTCCCAACTTAGCATTTCTTGAGCATTTAGGAACACCTACACCAAGTTGTTTGCTTGGTTCTTCTCAATGATGAAATAATTCAAAGTTCGTACTGTTCACATCCAGTGATTCTACTTTACAAAGTGATTGGCTATAAAGGCCTCAATTTTCTTTCTATCAATAGCTATGTCCAATGGCTAAGTGGTTAAGGTAGTAGCCTAGAAACCAGGAGACTGAGAGTTCTAGTCTCGCCTTAGGCAAGAAAGCTGGCTTGGTGTATTTTAGGTCAATCACCAGGCTAGTTAGACCTGCATTAATTTGGATTTTTATATTTTATATCTATTTTATATCTATCTATGCTTGTATCTTACAATTTTTTTTGTTTACTTAGTATCATAGTATAATTTATGTTGATTTCTTATTTAGTATCCATGACTATCACTAAGTGTTGTATCCAATGTTTTATGATGAATGTGTTTTTACAATGACTATGATAATGATCTATCACTATTGTTGTATGTACACTGAGAGCTTATGCACCAGAGACAAATTCCTTGTGTGTCTAATCACACCTGGCCAATAAAGAATTCTAATTCTAATTCTATTTGTTGCTGTTATCTGATTATTATACACCCCCAGAGTCGATTTTGGTGAGTTGAGTGGCTATGTAAATTTGATTTATAAATAAATGAATAAACAAAAAGATTTCTGTCCATTATTCTGTGTTCTTCTGGCATGACAGAGAACAAATCTTGATCTTCTTCTATGTGCTACCCCTCCAGGCATGTCACACTTGCTCATATTTTTTGTCCATGAAAGATTGCTAGGTGTACAAAGCCTCTGAGCACAACTCATGGCACAAGTCAAATTACAGAACTAATGATCTTGATACTTAAGCTTAGAACTACGTCGCCTTCGGCACGACCTAAGCATAGCTCATAAAATTATCTGCTACAACGTCCTTCCTGTCAATGACTACTTCAGCTTCAACCACAACAATACACGAGCACACAACAGATACAAACTCAAAGTGAACCGCTCCAAACTTGACTGTAGAAAATACGACTTTAGCAACAGAGTGGTAAATGCCTGGAACTCACTACCTGACTCTGTGGTTTCGTCACCAAACCCCCAAAACTTTACCCTTAGACTTAGACACTATTGACCTCACCCGATTCCTAAGAGGTCAGTAAGGGGCATGCATAAGTGCTCCAGCGTGCCTACCGTCCCTGTCCTAATGTTCCCTCTTATCAGTACCCATCTTATGTATATAAACAATGTTATATCTATGTATATTACCAACACTTACTTGACAAAAATAAATAAATAAATAAATAAATAAATAAATAAATAAATAAATAAATAAATAAATAAATAAATAAATAAATAAAAATACTTTCAGAGCTGAGGAAAGCAGCCATTCCCTTTAGCCCTTCAATGTTAAATGTAAGTTGACATCAGTAACATTTAGCGGACTTCATTCACCATCTCGAGAATGGCTTGAGCTACAGATTCATGACTGAATCGCCTGGCTTCATTGTGGATTTTTCTCTTTGTGGTTCTTTTCTGACAAGGGTCCTGGAGTATTTTTGCCCAGCTGGTGTAAGTTAAAAAAAAGGTATTTTCCCCTCATGAATCACTATAGCTATGCTATTTTCTTTTAAAGCTTGTAATAATTCAGAATTGAGCCTTCAATGCAATTTTGCTGAAAAGGTTTTCGGAGGCATCCTACCATTACAATGGCTTTGCCCTCTGCATCAGACGCCTCAACAGTGGAACTGAAGAATAGGCACCTGTGACTATGCAGCAAGATTTCATTAAGCGGCTCGAAAAAGCCAATTTGTTCACCCGGTGGTTCATTAAATAATAACTCAAAGAGGCTCTTGTATAGACAGAAGAGACTGAATCCTGAACTAAGTACAGTGCCAAAAATTGCAGGTGTTATCCAAGTGAAAAATTGTTATTATTGAATTAAAAAGAACAGACTGCAATCTTCCCCTATACGCACTCCAATAAATTAATATGCTCAACATGGCACAAGTGCACATAAATAAATGGAACACATTTATAATATCAAGCAATTTTTTTTTAATTCCCAAACATACCCACCTACATATCATGTTTAAATCTACCTATTTCTTCCCATTTTGGTAAACATCCGTATCATCTGTTTTTGTCTCCAAAGAAAATTAGCTCATATTCAGGTAGTCCCCGACATACAATAGTTTGTTTAGTGACCATTCGAAGTTAAAACGGCACTGGAAAAAGGGACTTATAGTGGTTTTTCACACTTACGACCGTTGCAGCATCCCCACAGTCACATAATGAAAATTCAGACGCTTGGCAACTGACTCATATTTATGCTGGTCACAATGTCCCAGGATCATGTGATCCCCTTTTGCGAGCATTCTGACAAGCAAAGTCAATGGGGAAGCCAGATAATGGGGTAATGGAGTGCAGAATTTCCATCGTTAAGTCATGACAATATTAAGTCAAGGCGTCCAGGTGACTAACCCAATTTTACGACTTCTTCTCTGGGGTCATTAAGTGAATGTGGCGCTTGGATGGTGAACACGGCAGTTATAAAGCAAACATGGCTTTAAAGGAGCCGAGGTGGTGCAGTGGTTAAAGTGCAGGACTGCAGTTCAGCAGTTCAGCTGTTCAAATCTCACCAGCTCAAGGTTGACTCAGCCTTCCATCCTTCTGAGGTCGGTAAAATGAGGACCAAAAATTGTTGGGGGCAATATGCTGAACTCTGTAAACCACTTAGAGAGGGCTGTAAAGCACTATGAAGCGGTATATAAGTCTAAGTGCTATTGCTATTTAAAGCAAATACAATTGTAAAACTAATCAATGTTTGTTTGTTTGCAGAAACTGGCTGAAAAGGCTCCAAAATGGCAAAAAACACAATTCTCAACCACATGACTGTGGAAGGCTGCAACTGACTTAAAAGTGAGCTGGTTGCCAAGCACCCAAAATACCGGGGTGGGGGGTTGTTCCTTTTTAACTTTGAATGCTTGCTAAGTGACCAGTCATTAAACAAGGACTACCTGTAATAAATTGTCAAGGCATCTCCATCAACAAAAGGCATCATCTCGGATAAGTATCAGCATTATCTAGATTGGATTCTGGATCCTATAGACTTACACCAATGGCAAACACTATATATTGACCAGCGGTGGGTTGCTCCCGGTTCGGCCCGGTTCTAAGAACCGGAAGTGCCGGCGGCGGGAGGCTCCGCCCACCTGCCCGGGACACTTCTGCACATGCGCAGAAGCATCACAAGCGCGCACACGAACCGGTAGTAAAGGGTTTTAGAACCCACTACTGATATTGACCCCAAAGATGAATAACCTTTAGCCTCAGGTCTCCATTCATGCCCCAAACCTCTCTGTTACAGAGTCCCATGAGTCATGGCTGCAGTAACTGATCATACAGTTTGCTAGGATGCAAGCCCTGAAGTAGCCCTAATATATATCCTTTGCTTTATTAAAAAAAAAAACCCCTCCAAATATCGCCCTAAGCCATTGTTTATCAAAGTTGACAACTTTCCCTCCCAGAATTCCCTAACCAACCTGGCAATCCACACATCTTAACGTTACCAAGGCTGAAAAATAGCGCATTGCACAATGAAGCAGAAAATTCTGAAATACTCTATATCATATAGTATTCTCCACAGGTGGCTTATGTGTCTTTCTGCCATTTTTATGTCTTCGGGGCAGACTATTTTTCCTCCCCCTCCTTCCTCCATTCCCAGTTTCCACTGGGAATAAATAATTCTTTGTCTTCTCTCAGGTCCAAACATATTACACAAATGGATTAAATAAAGAATTTAATCCATGCTTTTGCCATTTTTTTTCTTTAGTAGATTTAAAAGAAAAACAATCAATACCATCTTATTAGCTTTCATTAATTATCTGGCAACATACATTTTCTAATAAAATAACAGATGCCCATTTAACAGATGCTGGAAAAGTTCATTTACACATTTATCTCCCATCATTTCAATCTAACATTGCGGAATGGTTTTTTTATAACATTTGATATTCTCATGATACTTCATCTATCACCATCTCTCAAAGTTGCGCTGCACTGAGACTGTTTATATTTGGCCCGAAAAGAAGCAGTAGCTAAAAGCAATTAAAAAGTTTGCTTGTCCAATTATTAAGCTCTATGTATGTGTGACTTTTTCAACTGTGGAAACCACAAAACTCTTAACCCATTCCTGCTAACCTTTTCCAAAATCAACAAAGATCAGCCACACTCCAAATTTTCTCCTCAAAATCTACCCTTCCATTTCCCAAACTTCAATCCTATCTCAAGCCCAAGAACGTTAAGTGTGGCCCTTGGTCCCCACCGATAACATAGATTTTTTTCCCAAACAGAAAACTTAACAACTACCTTGCCTCTAATTTCATAGCACAAAATGTGCCAAAATAAATCCACTCAAATCCATTAAATCCAGTTTTGGTCACCACATTATAAAAAAGATGTTGAGACTCTAGAAAAAGTGCAGAGGAGAGCAACCAGGATTATTAGGGGGCTGGAAACTAAAACATACAAAGAGCGGTTACAAGAACTGGGCATGGCTAGTCTAGCGAAGAGAAGGACCAGGGGAGACATGATAGCAGTGTTCCAATACTTGAGGGGCTGCCACAGAGAGGAGGGGGTCAGGCTATTTTTCCAAGGCACCAGAAAGTCAGACAAGGAATAATGGATGGAAAATGACCAAGGAGAGATTCAACCTGGAAATAAGGAGAAAATTTCTGACAGTGAGAGCGATCAACCAGTGGAACAGCTTTGCCTTCGGAAGTTGTGGGAGCTTCATCACTGGAGGCTTTCAAGAAGAGACTGGACTGCCATCTGTCAAAAATGGTGTACGGTCTGTTGGACGGGGGGGTTGGACTAGATGACCTACAAGGTCCCTTCCAACTCTCTGTATCTATAAGGACTACCTGTACAGGTAGCCTTTGTTTAACAACTTTTTCAGTGACCCGTGAAGCTACAATGGTGCTGAACAAGGAGACTTAGAACTGATCCTTGTAGTACGGATGTTGCAGATCCCTTCCAACTCTGCTACTCTGTTAAATCAAATTCAGATTAACCTTGCCCTAGTTCCCTTTTTCTGTGGTTGAATAAAAGCTTTCCTTATAAAAACACTTTTTTCAGTACTGTCATTAACACAGGCACTAAATGAATGGTCGTAAGTCCAGGACTACCTGTAGTAAGTTTATAAGAGAAGTTATAAGGTCATGTGATCGCCATGTGTGATGTTCCCAGCAAGCAAAGTCAATGGGGAAGCTGGCAGAGAAGATCACAAGTTGCAGTCACACCATATCTTGCTTAACAACTATGGTGATTTGCTTAACCACAGCAAAAAGGTTGCTTTTCCAAGAGGCAACTGGACTTTCTGTTTTTTCTTTGAAGAGGTTTCGCTTCTCATCCAAGAAGCTTCTTCAGCTCTCACTTACATATTCCCCACCATCCAGTCAGAGCTGAAGAAACTGCTTGGATGAGAAGCAAAACCTCTTCAAAAAAAAAACAGAAAGTCCAGTTGCCTCTTGAAAAAAGCACCTTTGGGACAGAAAGCAAAAGACCAACATGATACTCATATATATATATTTCATTGCACCTTATTGAATAAACCACAACTGACTGTCTTTCAGCAATGTGCAAAGCTATAGTCAAGATTTACAAGCTACAATATCTGGGTTTAATCAACCTAGGCATCAACTTTATTTCCCTTATTTGCTGAAATCTTACAAGGAAGTCTCTTAATAACCAGATGCTAATATAAAGCACATTTGCTCCTTTTTCAGCAGCACACAAGCACCACTGTTCAAACTCAATGCTCTTTGGTTCTTTTGTAAATCCCCAGGGCTACTTACTTACAGCTGCTAATGCCATATGACCAGAATCACCACCATATCTGCACAATGAACAGTAGATTACTGTGGCATGTGAAGTGAAGACGTCAGGCTGGAGAAACTAAGAACCTTCTCTCTGCAAGAATTCATTTCATTTCATTTCAAGCCGTTCGGTTATGAGGACAGGAAAAAGAAAAAGAAAAATGGTCATCAAATGGTGAGAAATCTTGCCACAGATGGGCTTGCAAAATGACTTGCATTTTAACTGCAGGTAGACCAAGATTTGTTTAGAGGATCTAGAACAGAGGTCTTCAAACTAGGGATGTTCTACCTGAGGGCTCCTTGGTCCTCTCTGAGCTGGGTTGCTTTCTTGCAGACATTTCGTTACGCAAACTAGATATTTATTTATTTATTTAGAATTCTTTATTGGCCACGTGTGATTGGACACACAAGGAATTTGTCTCCGGTGCATAAGCTCTCAGTGTACATACAAGCAAGAGGTGATAAATCATGATCACAGTCATCGCAAAAACACACTCATCATATATCATAAGATACAACACTTAGTAATAGCCATAGGATACTAAATAAGCAATCAACATAAATCATACTAGGATACTAAATAAACCAATACAAATTGTAAGATACAAGCAATGAAGTTATACTCATAAGAAGATAAGGAGATAGGTACCGTATTTTTCAGAGTATAAGACGCACCGGAGTATAAGACGCACCTTAGTTTTGGGGGAGGAAAATAGGGGAAAACAATCTGCTTACCAGGTATTCATCTGGCTAGCGTCCTTAGTCTGGTCAGCTTCAGCACATTATTTTATCTCCTGGTTAGGACTTAAAAAAACCTTCTTCTGAGAGAATAACAATGAAAGAACCTGCAAGCCAGTAAGAGCTGGGAAGATAGTTAGCACCTGGTTAGGGCTAGAAAAAAACTTATTCGGAGCAAATAGAGCAATGAAAAAAAATTCTGCAAAGACTTAGGGCTGGAAAAACATTCTTTGGAGAGAGTAACAATGAAAAAGCCTGCAAGGTAAGAGCTGGGAAGATCTGTTAGCATCTAGTTAGGGCTGGGGGAAAAAAGCTACATTTGAAGTATAAGACGCACCCAAATTTTCAGCCACTTTTAGGGAGGAAAAAGGTGCGTCTTATACTCCAAAAATACAGTAATAGGAAAGATGAGAAGAATGACGGTAATACTGCCTTTCTAGATAGTTTGGCAATGTTGTGGGAATTAGTTGTTTAGCAGAGTGATGGCATGAGAGAAAAAACTGTCCTTGTGTCTAGTTGTTCTGGCATGCGAAGCACTATACCAGGGGCATCAAACTCTATTTCATTGAGGGCCGCATCAGAGTTGTGTTTGACCCTGGAGGCCAGCTGGGCGTGGCCAGGGTAGGCGTGGCCAGCCATTGCAGCCTCCTTAGCTCTGTTTTCGCTGGCAGAAGCACCGCGGACCGGTCCTTCGCTGTTTCCAGGGCAACCCTGCGGGCCAGATATCTAAGAACCCCTTGGGCCGTGAGTTTGACACCCCTGCCCTATAGCATCATTTTGAAGGTAGAAGTTGACAGTTTATGTCCTAGTTGTGTATTGAAATTATATTTCATGTTTCTGAACTTCTCGTCTCCTTTGGAGGTAACATCATCAATGCTAGCATTGTCATAGCACTGATGATCTTACCTGGATTGGGTAATGAATCATGTGCAGGAAAATAACCCAGCTCAGAGACCACCAAGGATCCATCATTTCACGTTGCCCTTTATTGAAGTTCTACCTTTAATTTATTGAACTAATCCAGTGATTAAGATCTACTTAGCCAAGAGATCAATTCATAAACAGCCATTTTTTTGACATAAGTTTTTCTCCTAAGTACCTTGCAGACTTTTCAAGGATCAAACTTTTATCAAAAAAATTGTCAACCTCAAATGTGCAGATGCAGAGGAAGAGACACATGAAGAACTGATAGTCCTCAGTGGAATAACAAAGAAATTTCCTTTGCTACAAAGTATACAATAAGAACATAAAAACTACAATAAGTTCTCACTTAACGACTGATCGCTTAATGACCGTACAAAGTTACAGTATATTGGTTTCAAAAAACTTACCTACGACCCATCCTCTAAGCTACAATTGTACCAATCCATGGTCACATTATTATTTTTCGGGCACTTGGCAACCGATTCACATTTACAACCAGCTGCAGCCCTCCCATGGTCACATAACTGCAATTTCCAGCAGAAACTAGGCAAAAAAAATGTCCTTTGGATATGTTGGATTCACTTAACAAACACCTGGGGATTTGCTTAATGACCACATTCTTAATTGACTTGCTTTACAACCATTATAAAAATGATTGTAAACCGAAGTCAGGTGCTTAATCTGCGGAATAACAGTCCAGACTTACAACCAAAATTCCAGGCTCAATTGTGGTCATAAGTTGAGGACTATCTGTATCCTGAATTGGACCAAATTTAGCAATGTCAATCATAAATAATGTGAATCCAAACTAACGCTACTCTCTATATCTTTAATCCAAGCTAACCCTGCTATCTAGATCATTTTCCTAGACTAGACGCTTAAATATTTGCCATTCTTTTATTCCACACCTATTTTATTCTTTTATTCTTGACTGCCATAAACAGTACATGCATTACTGCTTTTCTACCACAAAGAGTATTCTACATGCACTTGCATTTCCTGGGAATGATATATGTTACGAATGAAGGCAAATATATGTTATTTGACAAATACAATTATTTATCAGATATAAATGTTGAGATTGCCTAATATAAACATTTATCCTATGTCCCTCAACATTTATCCAGGTGCTTCTCAGACCTCTAGGGCATCAAGACTTCTGTTCACCAAAAATTAATAGAATAGAATTCTTTATTGGCCAAGTGTGATTGGACACACAAGGAATTTGTCTTTGGTGTATATAATATTAATAGCCATTAGGTTTTAGATACTAGAGGAGTATAGACAACCTTAACAACTAAAAGCCCTTGACAAATTTTCCCTCCACAAATGTATTTAATCTGTCTTTCCCTCTGTTTCTTCATCTATATCTTGTAGGAAGGTATCCTATAGATTTCACTGTGGAGTGCGTAAAAAAACACATTTCCCCCCATGCATATTTCACCCATATTTCTGCTGAAGGTATGCCAAACTTCTGAAATACAATCAGTCCTCAGATTACAACAGCAACCGTCCCCAGAATTTCTACTGCTAAGTGATGCAGTCATTAAGTGCGCCATTACATAACTGCATCATTTAGTGCCGGAAATGGCAGCAATCCCAATTGGTACTGCAACCCAGAACCACACAAGTCATTAAGCAAGAAGAGGCAAGAGTTCCAGGAAAAGCAGGCCAGTGGGTGAGAGCTTCAGGTGAGAACGCCAGGTAAGCAAGTGCCATAGACAAGCACAGGCAGGTGGGTGCTCAAGGTGTTATGGAGTGCAAGTAAATGCATTGGTGCCGCAGGCAGGCAGGTAGATGCCACAGGCAGGCACAATTTTGCAGACCAATTAAAATGTTACCTTCATTTAGTCCCATCATAACTGAATCAGTGGTGGGTTCCTACTGGAGCTGTCCAGTTCGTAGCTCCGGTAGGGAGCGGACGATTGTGCAATTTGCGCGCAACCGCCCCGGAGCCGTCTCCGCTGGTCCGTTGCGTGCGTTGCCATCTTTTTCTGAGAATTTTTGGACGATTTTGCTTCTGCGCATGCGCGGAAGCAAAATCGCACCAAAATCTCACGAGGGGATGCGTGTGTGTGAGATTTTGGCGAGATTTTGCTTCTCCGCATGCACAGAAGCAAAACTGCGCTGAAATCTCTCGCGAGCGTCCCCTTGTGAGATTTTGGTGAGATTTTGTTTCCGCGCATGCGCAGAAGCAAAATCGTGTGAGGGTGCGCGTGCCCGTAGCGAGCGCACCCGAAATGTGGAGATGTACGCGCAACACACCGGCATCGGTAAGCGAGCAACCCACCCCTGAACTGAATGGTCTTAACCCAAGGACTACCTGCACACAGCTCTGATTCATTCTAATGCCATTTAAAGAATTACAGAGAAATGAGAAGGACTCAAGGTTATTTTTTCTGATGTGTTCCAAAAGTGAGGAAATTCAAAAAGAAGTCACATTGTCCACACATTGGCTGTGGATGGAAACTGATGATGTCTTGCACCGTTTTCAGAGCAGGTCTGCTCTGCAACCTATCACCTATCTTTTCTAACTGTTGGTTTATGCACAGCTCTGTGAGATTAGGTAACACGCAGAGTGTCATGCAATCTATCGGTGGGAAATGTTCCATCAAAGTTCAGTACAGAAAATAAACCATTTTGAGGTTTTGTACTTTCAC
This sequence comes from Diadophis punctatus similis, assembly GCA_023053685.1. Classification (NCBI taxonomy): domain Eukaryota; kingdom Metazoa; phylum Chordata; class Lepidosauria; order Squamata; family Dipsadidae; genus Diadophis; species Diadophis punctatus. Next base: position 65,147,001 of record JALIGW010000005.1, read on the forward strand.
TTCTCCAAAACTGCATGAATTACAGTGTTATGCCAAACTGCACTGTGGTTTTTTATAAAAAAATAAACAAGCAAACTAACAGCCTTCTACGTTAGCTGCAAAAATCCACAAAGCAAAAATATAAAATCTTAATTTTCAGCCTTGATGATCTTTTCTTCCCAGTGTTTAAGGGCACCTCTTGGGATTGTGTGAACCTTTCTGACAGGTGCTTGGGAAAGTGAGCAAAATGCCTTTTCCAACTCACTGCAGGAAATATCAAGGTGTTATATGCTCTTGATGCTTCAGCACAACCACTCTATAAAGGCCTCTCCTTATTATCTGTGGATTTGTGTACCCGTACAGGTGACAGTTCTGCTGGAAATTGTCAACCACATCAAACCTCTTGGCACTTTGCCAACAGAAGAGAGCATTTGTAGCTCAGAGTTGAGCAATGGAGTCCTTCCTGCTCTCTGAGCATGGTTGTCTGCTTGCAGATGTTTCTTTAATGATGATGTTACCCAGTTGGGTAATGAGATGTCTGCAAGAAAATGACCAAGCTCAGAAAGCACCAAACTCCACAGCAAGTACTTTGTATGCATAAACACATGTTCAAACAACACTAGGTAGTTTTCAAAATGATTGCGATAAACCACCAAACAATGTTCCCCCCAATAATAATTCACACAACTCTAGCATCTTTATGGTTGCCTTCATACATACATACCTCGGGTGGTTAAGCATTGTGTCCATAGGTTGTTGAGATTTAGTTAAGGTTGATGGACTGGATTTGGACAAAGCACTGAACTGTGTAACTTGATCACATCATCCAGGCTTGCCTAATTCGTCAGCCATGCACATGCACACAAAACCCTAAGCCACATTTGCACAGCCCTATGAGTTTTCCTCAGCATCAAGGAGAGAATTATACTAGGTTGTGTAAATAAAAAAATTAAACTAAGCAAACCTGAAAAACGCATCTGCTACATCTTAACTAACCGAAGTTGTGTAAACACAACCATAATCGGTACCGTGCCCTTTCTGTTCACATTTCATCCAGAATCTAATAAAAGTCATATTCTATATGGATATTGTTTTATCAGATTTACCTTGGGATGCTTGCTTTTTATTTTAAAAAAAGATAGAAAATATTTGTCTTTTCAATATTTGATACATAGCACAATTTATAAAACAGTATGATGAAATTTTAAAAAAATTAACTTACTGAGGGTTGTAGAGTGCTAAATGCCAAAATGCTTTACAAAGGAAAAGTGTCAAAAATAAAAATTTCTGCCTATTCGTATGTTGTGCGTGATTTTTACATACATCAATCACCTTCTCTGCCCCTCATTGCCATTTTTCAAAACTGAAGCATCTCTAACCTACTAGCGTCTTCTTGCAAATAATGTGTTTGAATTCTCTGTACATTTTAGATGCCTTTTTTGGCTCCTGTTCAGCTTTACTATATCCTTTTTGAAATGTGGTGAGCAGATGCAGGCGTCTCACAAAAAACAATTTGTACTGGAGAGAGAAGGGAAATGGTATCATTAGCAACCAGATGCAGCATTCAATGCTTTTTTTAAAAAAAAAACTATTATAGAAAAACCTGCATCATGGAGAGGTGGCATATATCAAATAATGTCCTTCTCCGAGACTGCTACAATCACTTTGGGTTGCAGGGCTTTAGCTCAAAAAGAGCCAAATGCCCAGCTATTAAAGAATCAATATGATAATTTAAGCAAAACAACATACTTGAAACACACAGAGCTATCCTATGTAGCATTGTGGGTAGTTGATAATATACCTGTTGTGGTCTGCCAGCAGCCAGCAGAGCTGGCTGCAGATTTGGACAGTGAGGAGGTTGGGGAAGGCTCTGACGAGTGCTTTGCGTCAGATGCAGAGATGGGGCCAGGGCAGTCTGACAGTTATCAGCTTCCTTTGGAGTCAGACATCAATGAGGCAGGCGAACAGCTGGAGCCTGTTCCCAGTGTGCGCATGCGCAGAGCTGCCAGACGAAGGGAACAGCTAAGGAACAAGGGTCGACTTGGGAGTAAGGCAGTGGTGGGTTCCTACCAGTGCGGTCCACTCCATAGCACTGGTAGCGGCCCGCTGGTAACGTCACATTACCGGTGCGGTCGGTTGCCAGTGCCTGGGCGCCGCCATTAAAAAAAATTTTTTTTTATTTTTTTTTAGATTTTCTTCTGTGCATGCCCAGAAGCCAAGCTTCCGGCACTGTGCATGCGCTGCCTTCCTACCCCACAGTGAGTCCAAGCAGGGGAGGATGGCTGAGGGAGCGCGTGAGACGCTGAAAGAACGGGCAGCAGGACCTATCTCCATTCCCCTCCCTTCAGCAGTCCGAGAAGCCACAAATGCGCGATGATGATCCCAGGCATTTTCGCACGTTCGAGGCTTCTCGAGCTGCTGAGGGGAGACAGGCAGCAGGAGCCTAGGATCATCGAATGGGGAGAAGTATTCAGGCCGGACGGAGCCTCCTAGAAGAACCGCTGCCGCGGTCTTGCTGCTCCCACTGCAGGGGGCTGCGTTGCGGGTGGGCAATGTCCCCCTGCTTCTCAGGCCACTGCCAAGCTCCCAAGGCCTACGCCCACCCAGTCACATGGCTGGCAAGCCACACCCACAAAATAAGCCACGCCCACAGAGTGGTAGTAAAAAAATTAGGAACCCGCCTCTGGAATAAGGCCACAGGTAGACGATGAATGGCCCCTTCCATAGGGAATAAAAGAGGAGCGAAAGGGGATGGGAGTTTGCAGGAGACAATTAGTTCACTTAATTAGTTCGTGACTGTCAGAGACTTCTTGCCAACTTTTGAAAGTATCGTCCGGGCAGCTCTCCAAGCCAGATAAGGTCTGTGACTGTAAATTTACCCTTGAAAGACTTTGCTGGATGTGAATGAGAAGAATTCACAATAACTTAATAAAAAGGGGGTTTTGTCGGGACAAGGAGTCTGCTTCGTGTGGTTTGTGGAATCCTAGGTCAGAACAATACCTTAGGAAGCAGATTGTATAGGTCTTGATTATTTGTAAGTATGCATTTGCAGGGACATGTGAAATGCATTCACATGAATTTCTAGAGATGCATGAGGAGATAACATCTACAAATCCTGGGGAGAAAATTCAGCTTTGGAAAAAGGCAATGCAAATGACTTACACTAGCCAAAGTTTTTGTAGGTGTACCACAGGTTGTCCTTGTCTCACAACCAAGTTGCTTGACCAAATTTATGTCCAACCCCCCCAAAAAGAGGACTTACAACCTGGATTCAATATTCTGACATGGATCTAGGACTTTTAGTCTCTGCCACATGCTCGCGCGCCCTTCGCCCCGCCACCCTCCAGCCACAGCAACCTCCAGTAACAACAATAGATCTGAATCCTTCCCAGCACATTCCAGCAACCTAATCATGGCATTCTTTTACTCTAAAGATGATTTTTGTATTATGCATTAAGACGTTGCAGCTTTAGTAACATTTTTCTGAACCGAAAGTTCTTTTCTATAATTCTACATTACGTTAAACCAGTAAAGTAGGCCACAGGGATTAATTAAAACAGTTAAAAAAAATAGTAAAACCAAGTCTCCATCTCACTCCTCACTTCATCACATTGGCCATCTTTCCTCTTTATCTTTTACTGGTATTTACTATAATTACTTTGATTGTTGTGAACCACCCAAAGTCATTGAGAGTTGGGTGGCATACAAGTTTAACAGATTAACAGATTAACAGAGTTGGAAGGGACCTTGTAGGTCATCTACTCCAACACCCCACTCAAGAAGACCCTACATCATTTCTGACAAATGGCAGTCCAATCTCTTCTTGAAAGTCTCAAGTGATGAAGCTCCCACAACTTCGGAAGGCAAGCTGTTCCATTGGTTGATTGTTCTCACTGTATTGTTAATGTAAATTGTTCTTAACATATTGTTCTATTGTTGTTGCTGTTACTTGTCTAGAAGTGAAGTACAAATACTATTTGTGCTCAGTTGATGGATGGAAAAAGGGACAGATTGAAAAATTCACTCTTTCAGCTCACCAGGAACTGGGCAAAAGACAACTTTTCTACAAACTCAGAAATATGTTAATAAATAGGTGGTCATTCTTCTAACAACATTCTTGTATGTGAGCCATATATCCCCCAGAGAGCAGGATAAATACAAAGAGGATTGAGTGAATAGGAACTATTTGTTTTGCCTCTGGGAGATACTTCTTCAATAACTTTGTTCCTAAACTTAAATCCCATTTAGAATCATTTGCCCTTTCTCTTTTTTTCTCTATCCTTTCTTATGGAGAAAAGCCTAGAACAATACTTCTCACACGGCCTTCCATGTCCATTCTCACCAAGTACCAGTACTCAGTCTACAGTTAGGAGCCCTGGCTATAGATGCTTGAAAAGGCCATTGGTCTTGCCTGACACGCCTCTTCTCAGTGCGCTGCGGGAGAATCCAAGTGTGGGTTGACTTCTATCTATTTGCCAGAGACTGAGTTGCTAGATTTCTTTGGCCACGCCTCCTCTGCTCGGCTGAGCCCCAGTTTTTCGATGAAGGCATAGCTGTCCAGTAGATGTGGTATGGTGATGATGGAGACCACCTCGGACCCCCTGGACCAGGACAGTCATCAGGGAGGGTTTGGATTCTCCCGCAGCGCACTGAGAAGAGGCGTGTCAGGCAAGACCAATGCCCTTTCTCCAGTGCGCGGCTTGGAGAATCCAAGCATGGGTTATACCCAAGCTTAAAGTTCTAGGGGTGGGAGTCGGACTGGTCCCGTGTCCCTGAGGTGGAATGAACCCATTGAAGCACTCTCTACCCGAAGGAGGCCTCAGCTGAGGCATAAATGTCCAGCTTATAGTGGCGGATAAATGACGATGGAGGGGACCAAGTGGCCGCCCTGCAAATATCCACAATGGAGGCTTACGTTGTCCATGCCACCGTCGTGGCCGCACTCCTGGTGGAATCAGCCATTATCTGCCTGGGTATAGGCCTGGCCTAAACCTCATAGGCCTTTGCAAGCACGCCTTCAGCCAACGGCCTACTGTGGATGGGGAAACCTTCCTGACCATGGATGAAGGCTGGAAGGAGACGAACAGGGATTCCTTTTTCCTAAAGGACACTATTCTTTTGATGTATCTGCAGAGAGCCCTCCTGATGTCCAAGGTGTGCAATCTTTCCTCCCAGGGGTGATTAGGCTCCAGGCAGAAATTGGGCAAAATGATCTCCTGGGCCCTATGGAACCAGGAGTTCACCTTGGGCAGAAAGGAGGGGTCCAGCCACAGAACAACCCTGTCCGCATGGAAGATGCAAAGATCCCCTCGCACCGATAGGGCCACTAATTCAGATATCCTCCTGGCCGAGATGATGGCCACGAGGAAGGCGACCTTAAGGGTCAAGAACCGGACCTCAACGGTTCGAATGGCGTAGACTTGAGTGCCTGTAGAACTAAGTTAAGGTCCCAGGTGGGGTATCTATGAACCACAGGGGGCTTCAGGTTAGCAGCTCCTTTGAGAAAGCTGTGCACCCTCGGATGTTGAGTGAGGATGCCGATTCTCACATGAGAGTACTGTGGACAAGGCCACCACCTGCTGACGAAGAGTGGTGGGAGCCAACCCCTTGTCCAGCCCCTCTTGGAGAAAGTCCAGGATCTCTGGGACCAATACCGAGGCAGGATCGATGCATCCCTTGGAGCACCATTGACAGAACGCCCTCCAGGTTGCATTACAAATTTGATTTGTCGAGGGACGTCTGGAAGCCTGAATAGTCTGTATCACCTTCCCAGATAATTTGTCCTTCCTCAAGAGGTTCCTCTCAAGTGCCCGATGGTCAACTGGAGCCACTGAGGCTCCGGATGGAACATGACCCCCTGGCTGAGAGAAATCCTGTCCTGGGGAATCCTCCAGGGTAGGGACACTGAAAGGTTGACCAGGTCTGCGTACCAGGGGCGTCTTGGCCAATAAGGGGCGATAAGGAGGACCTACGCCCTCTCCACCAACACCTTCCTGATCATCCTCAGAATGAGGGGAAGAGGAAGGAAGGCGTAGAGCAGCCCCTGAGGCCAAGGACTGCGGAAAGCATTGACCCCTTCTTCCCCCGCTGTTGCAAACCTGGAAAAGAACCTCGGCAACTGGGCGTTCATCGGATGGGCAAACAGATCCACTATCGGATGGCCAAAACTTTCGGACAGTTCGTGGAAAAGTCCGGATGCAGGCGCTACTCGGAATGGTCTATTGTCGTCCTGCTCAGCCAATCCACCTGGACTCTCCTGATATGTGCTCTGCTCTGATGGAGTGTATGCTTCTCCGCCCAGAGCCCCAATTTCTCTGCCTAGCTCATGAGGGATCTGGAACATGTGCCCCCCTTGCGATTTATGTGGACCTTGGTGGCCACATTGTCTGTTAAAATCAGGATGTGGAGGCCTGCCACAGCATTCTGGAAGCGGTGGAGAGCCATGTGGACTGCCCAGTGCTCCAGCCAATTTATATTGTTCGTTAGATCCACCGGGGACCACTGCCCCTGGGCCACCTGAGACTGGAGGTGGGCGCCCCAGAAGAATAGGCTCACATCTGATGTCATAGTTATGCGTTGGGGCTCCTTGAATACGCATCCCTTCGTTATGGCTCGTGAAGTCCACCAGTGAAGGGAGCGAAGGACCTTCAGTGGAACTCATACTCTGACCTTGGAGTTGCTGCTGCCGGCTCTCTGGTGTGGCAGCAAGAACCATTGGAGAGTCCTGGCATGCAGACGTGCCCAAGGTACGATTGCGATGTAAGAGATCATCTTCCATAGAAGCTGCAACAGGAGGGCCAGAGGGATCGACTGTAGTGACCAAATCCAGCCCACTAAGGCTCGTATACTGTCCTGGCGGTCCTGAGACAGGTAAACCTCGCATGTTGGAGTCTATCACCGCCCTGAGATGAAGAAGCAGGTGGTGGGGGCCAGGTGGCTCTTTTCCATGTTTACAGAAAATCCGTGCCACTGGAGAATCCAGATCATGGTGTGTAGGTCCTTTGTCGCTTGAGACAGGGAAGACTACTGAATTAAAATGTCGTCTAAGTAGCACTGCACCCATACGGGGAGTGCTCTGATGTTCGCTGCCACTGCTGCCAACAGTTTTGTGAAGGTTCTTGGGGCCGATGACAGGCCAAATGGCATGGCCCGGTACTGAAAGTGGCGCCCTGCGTAAGAAAACTACAGAAAACTTCGATGGGAAGGGCTAATGGGCACATGGAGGTAAGCCTCCTTAAGGTCCACAGACGTTAACAGATCACCCTCTCGGATGCAGTCCAAGATGGATTTTAGGGACTGCATCTTGAAACATTTATACAATACGTGAGTGTTGAGTTTCTTGAGAATTCCTCTCCAGCCCCCGAATTCTTCTGTACCAGAAAAAGGATCAAATAAAACCCCAGTCCCTCCTGACCCTTGGGGACCGGCTCGATGGCGTGGATGTCCAAGTGTTGGACCTTGGCCTCCATAAGGGCCCTCTTTACGGTGTTTTGGGGGACTGGGCAATGTATGAAGTGATTCTGAGGATTGGAGAGGAAGTCCAGTGTGAGGCCTAGTCTCACAGTCTGTAGAACCCAAGCATCGATTGTGGTCCTTTCCCATTGGCTTGCAAAAAGATGTAGTCGCCTGCCAATGGGGAAATTGGCCTGGTAGTCACTTTCCTCATCGAAAGGACCTGCTGCTGGACCCTCGATATGGCTGCTTGGCCGGAGGTTGTCGCCTGCCTCTATCACGGGAGGTAGACCTGTCTGTAAAGCGGTCGTAGCCCTGGTAGTAGGGCTACTGAAACTGCGAAGGGTTGGAGCTGGTGCCAACTGACCGAAATGACCGAAATGGCTGCCTTTGAAAGTAAGGGGAGGGTCTGTGCATGTAGGGCAGTGATGGCAAACCTATTGCACACGTGCCAAAGGTGGCACGCGAAGCCATATCTGAGGGCACGCAAGGTGCTGCCCTGTCAGCTCCAGCGTGCATGTGCGCGCTGGCCAGCTGATTTTTGGCCTTCTTTTTGGCCGTTTTCGCTCTCACCAGGCTTCAGGAAAGCCTCCTGAACCCTGGGGACGGCAAAAAACGGCCAAACGGACCAAACGGAAGTTCGCAAACGAACTTCCGGTTGGGCTTTGGGCCATTTTTCATCATCACCACGGTTCACAAAAGCCTCCTGAAGCCTGGGGACGGCGAAAACGGCCAAACCGGAAGTTCAGAGGCTTCAGTGGGGCATGTGCAGGGAGGGGACAGCACGGAGGTTCTGTGCATGCGCACGCGGGGGAGAGCATTGCATTATGGGTGTGGGCTCGCGTGCACATGCACCCTTTTGGCACCCAAGCCAAAAAAGGTTCGCCATCACTGATGTAGGGCATCACCTTCCTCCTGTCCTTGTTTTCAATGAGAATAGGATCCAGTGCTTCCCCAAATAGGTTAGAGCCCTTGTAAGGTGCTAAAACTAACCTCCACTTTGACCGCATATCGGCCTGCCAGTGGCGGAGCCACAGAAGGCAGCATGATGTAACAGTGGAAGCCAGGGCCCGAGAGATGCGAATTTAGAGTGGCCAAAGAAATCTAGCAACTCAGTCTCTGGCAAATAGATAGAAGTCAACCCACGCTTGGATTCTCCAAGCAGCACACTGGAGAAAAACAGGTGGTGAGTTCAATCCTAGGTAGAGGCAGATGTAGGGTCTCCTGCTTGGGCAGGGGGTTGGACTAGATGACCTGCAAGGTCCCTTCCAACTCTGTTAATCTGTAAATCTGTAGGTACTTCCCTCCTTGCCATGCTCTTTCACTGTTTTGAGAGTGTAATAGTCTTGTATAGGAGCTGCTGTATACAGATATTCCACAACTTACAACCATTCTTTTAGTGACCAAAGTTACAATGACACAGAAAAAAGTGATTAATGACTGTTATTCACACTTATGACCATTGCAGCATCTCCATGGTCATGTGATCAAAATTCACACGCTTGGCAACTGGCATGCATTTATGTCAATTGCAGTGCCCCAGTGTCATGTGATCAACTTTTGCAACCTTCTGAGTGAATGGGGAAGCCAGATTAATTTCACAACCCTGATATTAATTTAACTATTGCAGTGATTCACTTAAACAACTGTGGCAAGAAAGGTCACAAAATGGGACAAAATTCACTTAACAAATATGTCGCTTAGCAACATAAATGTTGGGCTCAATTGTGGTCTTATGTCGAGGACTACCTGTATATAGTGCAATGCTTATTCACACGAAATAACTTTCCTGTTACTATTGTTTGGAAAGTTATTTAAATTTTATTTTAGTTCTTGGGCAACTAATAGCAATAGCACTAAGACTTATATACCGCTTCATAGTGCTTTACAGCCCTCTCTAAGCGGTTTACAGAGTTCAGCATATTGCCCCCAACAATCTGGGTCCTCATTTTACCCACCTCGGAAGGATGGAAGGCTGAGTCAACCTTGAGCCGGTGAGATTTGAACAGCTGAACTGCTGAACTAGCAGTCAGCTGGAGTAGCCTGCAGTAGCTGCATTTAACCACTGCGCCACCTCGGCTCCACTAATTGTTCTGGAATGCTGCTTTATTTTACAAAACACTGCTATATTTTCTGTGACAGAGGAATACCCAAATGAATGGGTAACAAAAATGCAACGTGTACATATACAGTCGCATAGCAACTGTCTTGAGGTTATCAATTCTTGTGAATGAAGACTTACTCAGGGCAATAAGCAAAGCCTAATTATTAAAATCCCTAATTTGACACCCACCAGATGTGCTGGCAGTATAAAACCATGAAAGTCTTCAAATTGTGGTCCCAAAACATCTGGAGACTGCCAGATGGGGCCAAGAGATCTGAAGATAGCAGAGCAAACAGGACAATTATCAAATATTTCTTTGCTGCCTGGAAATGAAGCTCATATAATAGATATTTTCATTATCTGGAGTTATTTATTCAGAAGATTTATATAGCTGCCCAACTCATATAATCATGACTCTGAATGACATATACTAAATAAAATTTAGAGTTTCGAAGCCAGGAGTAGGCAACCTCTAACACATGAATCAGTGTTTGTGTATGTGTTTATGTGTTTGTGTAGTGTATGTTCTCTGCAATTTACCTTCCTTTGACCACTATTTTGAGTCAGGAAAATGTCACAACCTGCAATTTTCATTCTATCCACGGTTTGTTGGACAAGTCAAAATTGGCTGTATTCACTGTGCTATGCCATATCCCAGTGACTTAGTTCCTACTAAGCTAAAATAAGAAAGCTAACGCTAACACTAGCACTAGTAGGGAATGCAGTCTTGAAGGATGGAAACACTAAAAGGGAATATTTGTAGCTCAGGGTTGAACTGTGGGGTCCTTGGTGCTTTCTCAACTTGGTGGTTTTCTTGAACATGTTTTATTATCAAACCAGGTAACATCATTAGTGCTAGAGCAAACCCCACTCCCTTCTAATATTGATGATGTTACCTAATTGGGTAATGAAATATCTGCAAAAAAAACCCACAAAAACCCATGAAGCTCAGAAATGCAGGCATTAAGCGTAACTAATTCAGGAATGATGAAGAAAGCTGCATTTTAAAACCAGGTTCATTGATTATCTATACCAGAGAATTCTCTGAAAGCAAGTTTAAATTCAAACATTGTTACTGTTCGAGGGGGGGGGGTCCAATTGATAGTCTAGCCCAGGGGTCTCCAACCTTGGCAACTTTACGACTTGTGGACTTCAACTCCCAGAATTCCTCAGCCAGCATGCGCTGGCTGAGGAATTCTGGGAGTTGAAGTCCACAAGTCGTAAAGTTGCCAAGGTTGGAGACCCCTGGGCACCAGCTGAATTTTCTGCATACATTTTAAAAGCAGCCACACAAAAAAGTACAATACAATGTATAGCTTTCATCTGGACGCAGACAACTTGCACATTTTGAATGCAAACCTGTTCAAGTGTAAAATGAAGGCTGATCCTATTTTAATTAAAAAAAAACACTTTTAATCAACTAATAAATTGTCTGCTGTTCTTGTAACCTGCTGCTCTAAATCCTTTGGAAACTAAGTTCTTTGCTGTTATTTTTATTTTTTTTGAAGAAAACATCTAGGTGAACTTTAAACAAGTGATTAATTTATTAATTCCAGATATTTTGGGTTCCCAACTGAGACCAGCTCTGCTGAAAAGAAAATGAGTTCAGGAAAGTGCTGTGTCCACCAGGAATACCAAGATAGGATTGTGAATTTACCGTATTTTTCGGAGTATAAGACGCACCTTTTTCCTCCCTAAAAGTGGCTGAAAATTTGGGTGCGTCTTATACTTCAAATGTAGCTTTTTTTTTCCAGCCCTAACTAGGCGCTAACAGATCTTCCCAGCTCTTACCTTGCAGGCTTTTTCATTGTTACTCTCTCCAAAGAATGTTTTTCCAGCCCTAAGTCTTTGCAGAATTTTTTTTCATTGCTCTACTTGCTCCGAATAAGTTTTTTTCTAGCCCTAACCAGGTGCTAACTATCTTCCCAGCTCTTACTGGCTTGCATGCTCTTTCATTGTTACTCTCTCAGAAGAAGGTTTTTTTAAGTCCTAACCAGGGGATAAAATAATGTGCTGAAGCTGACCAGACTAAGGATGCTAGCCAGATGAATATTTATTTATTTATTTATTTATTTATTAAGAGTTCTTATAGGCCGCCCAATCCCTTGGGACTCAGGGCGGCTTACAGCAGAGATTAGAACTACAGATTTAAAAAGGCATTTAAAAACAGCATATTACGATATAAAAAAGCCATTCATCCTTGGGGGAATCATCTCTTGGGGGAATACCTGGTAGGCAGATTTTTCCCCCCTATTTTCCTCCCCAAAAACTAAGGTGTGTCTTATACTCTGGTGCGTCTTATACTCCGAAAAATACGGTACATTTGTAGCAGAAATGTTTGGAAGAAACATACACAAAGAGGGTGGGGGGGAGAGAGAGAGAGAGAGAGAAACAACTACAGGTACAGAATTAGAAAGGATCATATTTCCCAATTGGTTAACATAACACCTGACCTTTTCAAGAGACCACAAAGGTGAGTTAGTTGGTATAAATCACTCTTCTTTAAAATGGGTCAGGTTGTACCTGTATTTAGGATGTTCTATTACTGCTGCAGAAAAATGACTTCAAATGAATAACCACCAACTTCCTGGAAGTGATGGCTTAATGTATGCCATATTTGCATGTCAGTATAATATGAGCCGAGGTGGCGCAGCAGTTAGAGTGCAGTACGGCAGGCCACTTTAGCTGACTGTGATCAGCAGTTCAGCTGTTCAAATCTCACCCGCTCAGGGTTGACTCAGCCTTCCATCCTTCGGAGGTAGGTAAAATGAGGACCCAGATTGTTGGGGGCAATATAAATATACATTGCTTAATGATGTAAACCGCTTAGAGAGTGCTTGCACTATGAGGTGGTATATAAATCTCACTAATAAATAAAATATAAGGCAGGGCTATCAAACTCCTGGCCCACGGGCCGGATACGTCACATGCCGGCCACGCCCACACGTGGTTTAGCAAAGGGGGGGAAATCCTGATACATCATATGACGCCGACGTGAGTTTGACACCCCTGATATAAGGCCAGGAGTCCCATTCACACATGAGTCTTCAAAGTAATTTCATTGGCTTGTAAAAAAAATGGAAATACAGTAACTTCTACTTAAGAAGCAGAGAGAGACTACCACTTTGGTGCAGTAGTTACCGGTAAGTCATGAGGTAAGGAACCAAGGAGACTATAAGTTCTAGTCCTGCCTGGGCAAAAAGTCAACCTTGGGCCAGTTTGTCTCTCTCAGCCCAGGAAGGAGGAAATGGTAAACCACTTCTGAAACCTTTCCAAGAAAGCTGCAGGAACTTGACCAGTTTTCTGAGAATTGGAAAGAAAGAAAAGAGGATCTTAGGCAGATAAGCCAATGGAAAATGCTCAATTCAATCTAATCTGAGCCTCAAATCCATAGCAAAAGCACTTAAGACTTTACAGTACTCTCTGGGAAGTTTATAGTGTCAGCATATTGCCCCTAACAATCTGGGTCCACATTTTACTGATCTCGGAAGGATGTTAAAGGCTGAGTCAACTTTGAGCCCTCAGGATTGAACTCCAGGCTGTGGGCAGAGTTCTCCTGCAATACTGAGTTCTAACCACTGTGCCATCCTGGTCCCCAATAAAGCTTCCTTCCCTAATCTGAGTCCTTCTGGGACTAAAACTAAAACTCTCAGAGCACTTCATATCTCATATGTAACAGACATGTCAACTGCCAATTCCACAAACGGCAATTCCAAAATATTTGGATGACATCAAACGTGGCAAGACGGAATTATGAAGCTGTAGACCAGCCACTAAACCTCTCATCTCATCACGATCAATAATCGTGGAGGCAGAATTCTCTAAAACCTACACTATAAGCCCAAGTATACAAACAGTATGAATAAGTTACCCGTGTTTCCCTGAAAATAAGACCCTGTCTTATATTTTTTGGAACCCTGAAATAAGCGCTTGGCCTTATCGCCATACACTCAAAAGCCCGATTGGGCCTATTATCAGGGGATGTCTTATTTTGGGGGAAACAGGGTACATTCACAACGTTGTTGTAAAATCATTACAATAAAGTGCTGTGCTATGCAAAACCCTCAGTGTTCCATCTCAAGGGATTACTGTCATTCAATAAATTAAAATTAATTTCTTGGAGGTGAACTAAATAACCAAGGCATTTTTAAGAAATATGTTAAAGGTGGGTAGAAAAGATGGCTAGCATGGGTGATATCTTTATCTCTTCTAGGCCACCAGCTAATCAAAATGTATAAATATTTCATTCCCAGACAGATAAAAGGGAAAGTAGCTTGCATGCCTCTTTATTTAAATCCATCTAGACATCAGCCAGCCACACAGACAGCTGCATCAAAACTCTCCATTCATTGCATGCTGCAAGCCTGTTTTATGTTACAGTTCTGGGTCAACCTTTATTACGTACAGAAGGCATCACTACCAATTTGGCCATGTTTCCTCTGATAAAAACCAACACAGGCAATTTCCCCACCACAGACTGAACCCAAGAGAAGTAAACAATTACAGTACCAGATAATAGTAGCTCATACATTGATAGCATCTCTACAGAACAATTTTCACTGACAGCAGAAACAGTCCATGGCAGTAGATGCTGAACAAGACAGAAGAAAGTAGCAGCTATATTCATCAGGCTCTAGCAGGGGTGTCAAACTCAATTTCATTGAGGGCTACATCAGGGTTGTGTTTGACCTCCAGGGGCTGGGGTGGGTGTGGCCAGGGTGGGCGTGGCCAGCTCAAAGTCACTCGTGTCGGGGGCGCCTGTGGCGGCTTGAGCACTCTGCCAGCGAAAACAGGCTCCTGAACTCCATTTTTGGCTGCCACGGCCTCCTGCAACCCTCTGCCAGCGAAAACGGAGTTCGGGAGGGCTGTGTGAGGCCCTCCCGAGCTCTGTTTTCAATGGCAGAAGCACCATGGGCCAGTCCTTCGCTGTTTCCAGGGCGGCCCCATGGGCCAGATCTAAGTACCCCGCGGGCCGGATCCGGCCCCCGGGCTTGAGTTTGACACCCCTGCTCAAGAGGTTGTGCCAGATGTGAGATACTATTTTTTACCGTACCTGAGATATATATATTAATACTGCTGCCTTACAAACAGACTGCCCAGGTTCAAATCCCACTAAGGGTATGGCTATCTGACGAGAGCAAAATAGCTCAAAATAGATCAATAATAGTCTCCCTTTATTTTCATTTATCAGCAAAAAATGTTACACATACAGACAATATAGTTTGTCGGCTATAGAAAACTGCCTGGATGGCCCCAGGAGGGGCCGAAAGGCAAAAGGAACCTGTGATGTTTCCTTCCATACACCAGGATGATCGACAGAAAAAACATATATAACCCTTTCCTGGTGAAGAGCTGATAGGGAAGAGAACCTGTGGCCTATAGGTTAATACTGCTGCCTTACAAGCAGACTGCCCAGGTTCAAATCCCACTAAGGGTATGGCTATCTGACGAGAGCAAAATAGCTCGAAATAGATCTATAATACTCTCCCTTTATTTTCATTTATCAGCAAAAAATGTTACACACATATTTTATATATATATATATTCTGATTATCATATGTTAATACCCTAAAAGTGCTGAGATAAACAAAAGCACTATTAGCTTAAAAGGCTCCAGAGAAATGTCAATTTAAAATTGCACAAAGTGGCCCATGGAAGAAAGCATGAACGGTTTCATCCATCCAGATTCTAGAACTTCTGAGCCTAGAATCTGGAATTCTGGTGCCTGCATTCATTTGAAATTCCTATGCTTAATCATTTAAGAGACCCAGAGAAACTTTTTAGTATATGTTTAACGGCAACTTTAGAAAGAACATTTTGATTCCCACAACCACACTATTTACTACTTGCATTGTCAGGAAACTTACATAAAACGTATGCTTGTGAAGACCAGGAAGAGTAACACCAATGGGACTTTTTCTGCCGACCACAAACTGCGTAATGCATTTTCATCGAAGAGTTCTCACATGTTTAAGTGCCATTTACTAACAACACTTCTACTGCTTGTTCTTCCATCTTTCTTGAGTCATTAACATGCTCAGCATATTGTGAAACTGGAGTGACAACCAAGTCCTTTCCCAGACAATTTTTAGATATTGTGTCATTAGCCTGAAGAGCTGGTCTTATGATCTTGCATGCATCTGCTTCCCTTTAACAAGGTCTACCACCTCTAGAGGAGGTGAAGAATAGGAGGTAGTTTCTATATTAATTAATTAATAAGGAGGTAGTTTCTATATTAATGATCACAAAATAGCCTTCAACAGATATTTTCACTCCTGGGGGGTTCTTGATTTCCTCTAACTTGGGCAAATGCTTTAGATTAAGCCAAGACAAAACAACTAATTAACACAAGTCCTCAATTTTCATCTAGATTTCAGTATCCGTTGGTTTATCTACTCACTTTTCTGTCTAAAACACTTCCTTCCTCTCTTTATTTGTATCCTTCCCTCAGCCACGTACCTCAACTCTGCATCTATCAGAGCACACGTAATAGTATCCTCCAGATTCTCCTGCGATTCTCAGACCAGCATAGCACACATCTGGAAGGCATAGCTTTGGATGGGCTGGCCTAGGTTTTCCTGTATCAGGAAATGAAACTGGGTCCATATGCAACTTTCAAAAATTAGGCAAGTTGGAATTGTTCTGGAGGGCTTTGGGAGTGAACTGAAATGCCACCAATAGACATAGATTCTAGACCAGGGGTGTCAAACTTGATTTCATTGAGGGCCGCATCAGGGTTGCGTTTTACCTCAGGGGACCGGGGTGGGCGTGGCCAGGGTGGGCGTGGCCAGCTCGATGTCACTCGTGTCAGGGGCACCTGTGGCAGCCTTAGCGCTCTGTCAGCGAAAACAGGCTCCGGAGCTCAGTTTTCAGCTGCAACAGCCTCCTGCAATCCTCTGCCAGCGAAAACGGAGCTCAGGAGGGCCAGGGGCGGCCCTCCCGAGCTCCATTTTTGCTGGCAGAGACACTGTAGGCCAGTCCTTCACTGTTTCCAGGGCGGCCCCGTGGGCCAGATGTAAGCACCCCGGGGGCCACATACGGCCCCTGGGCCTTGAGTTTGACACCCCTGTTCTAGATTAATTGGATTTTTTTTTATTTAGAAACCCCAGAAAATCAACCTTCTTATTGAATCTACTCAAGCTTCATGACAGACTTTATTCTAAACACTCTGATTATCAATTAATAATAAAATCAGCATAAAAAATAATTAAGGTCTTAAATTTTACCCGTGACTAAACACAGGCCCAGCAGAGCATGCACTGAGAAATAGCTCTTGCCGGCAGCTTAATATGTGTAATTATAGCTTTGTTGGCAGAGTCCTTGCTTTGCAAACAAAAATTCCCAGATTTAATGACTGGCATCTCCATTGAGTGGCATGACTGGCATCTCAGGTAGCAGAGGATAAGGAAGCCCATGGTCCAACTCCATGGAGCATTTAAGAGCTTTTCCAAACCTTGCTGTTAAGTTTAGCAGGCAGCAGGTTCAAGAGCAGAGATATGTAACAAGTTTGCGTCAAGAACTAGAAAAACTATTCTGAAAGAATTCCAGTGACTGCCAAGTATAAAATGCAAAGCCTACTTATGATTAATTGAAGCTTAATTCAATTAATCCATGTACCTCTTTCTCCCACCTACGCGGTGGAACCAACTAGAGACTTCCCTTCTGGGAAGGAGGAAAATTTTCCACTAGTTCCTTGTTATGGTAATGGACTTGTCTGGTTTCAGGTTGTTGGTTTCAGACTAGTTTGCCAGGATTAGTTCTCACGCATGCTAGAAAATCTGGTATTGAAGTCACAATACATTTAAATGCATCTAAAGGACATCAGGCTGCAGGAGGGACTTATACAATACCAGGCTAAAATGGAGGAGTACAAACTGCAGTTTTGGGCTCAGATCACAAAGCCTCTCCAAACATTATCCCTCTGACATAGCAGAAGATGACAAAAATAAACCCAGAAGGGATGAGGACCCAGATTGTTGGGGGCAATGTAAATATACATTGCTTACTGGTGTAAACCGCTTAGAGAGTGCCTGCACTGTGAGGCGGTATATAAATCTCACAAACAAACAAATAAACAAATAAATAAACAAACAAACAAACAAATAAATAAGTTTAAGTACATTATTAAATATGTTACTATATTAAATTAAAATGAATATTTTTTTGTTCTTGTCTCACCCAAAAGTCAAATTCAGCACTTGGTACAAAAAAGATAATCTCTGAATGAGGTGATGGAGTAATCTTGTGCTTGACCAGAGTTCATACTATTGTCAGGGATGCTACATATCCTCTCCATGCCAGGGGTGGGTTCTAACTTACCTCTCTGCCAGTTTGCTTCCTCCCGCGCCACGTGGTCACGCACCTGTGCAGTACTGAAAACTCAGTTTCTGTGCATGCGCAGAAGCAAAAAACATCTTCTGCGTGTGTGCAGAAGTGAAAAACAAGATGGCACCGCCGAGAGAGCCGGTTTGTGGGCGTGGCCAGCCAGCCATCGCTCCCGGTTCGGCAAGCGGGGGGAAATTCCCGCTACCAGTTCTAAAGAACTGGTCCGAACTGGGAGGAACCCACCTCTGCTCCATGCCCACTTTTCTTTGTTGTCTTCTGGGAGGAGGCTTTGTGGTATCCAAAGCAGAACAACTAGATTCTGTAATAGCCTGTACCTTATACTATCAATCTTGATCAATCTTAAGAGCCCCTTTCCACTATGTATTCAAAATGGTGATTAATACATATATGTGCATATGGTGTATACATGTGTGTGTATCTATATATATATCTATATCTAATATCTCTCTCTCTCTCTCTCTCTCTCTCTCTCTCTCTCTCTCTCTCTCTCTCTCTCTCTCTCTCTCTCTCTATATATATATATATATATATATATATATATATATATAAATCATATGTGTGTGTGTGTGTGTATGTATGTATGTATGTATGTATGTATGTATGTATGTATGTATGTATGTATAGGATTTTTTTTGCTGATAAATGAAAATAAAGGGAGACTATTATAGATCTATTTCGAGCTTATTTTGCTCTCGTCAGATAGCCATACTCTTACTGGGATTTGAACCCGGGCCGGCTGCCTTGTAAGGCAGCAACTTAACCACTAGGCCATAGGCTCTGTTCCCAATCAGCTCTTTCACCAGAAAAGGGTTATATATGTTTTTCTGTCGTGTTATCCTGGTGTACCCAAATATGGGAGAGAAAGCATCACAGCTTCCTTTTTGCCTTTCAGCCCCTCACTGGGACCATCCAGGCTGTTTTTTATATAGCCGACACACTATTCTATATGTGTAGGATTTTTTTTGCTGATAAATTTTATATATATATATATATATATATATATATATATATATATATATATATATATATATATATATATATATATATATATATATATATATATATAT
Organism: Diadophis punctatus similis; assembly: GCA_023053685.1. Taxonomy (NCBI): domain Eukaryota; kingdom Metazoa; phylum Chordata; class Lepidosauria; order Squamata; family Dipsadidae; genus Diadophis; species Diadophis punctatus. Next base: position 65,165,949 of record JALIGW010000005.1, read on the forward strand.
ATATATATATATAGTCTCCCTTTATTTTCATTTATCAGCAAAAAACAATGTTACACACACACATATATATATTGTCTATACACACACACATGTGTATGTGTGTGTGTGTATACATGTGTATATGTGTGAGTGTATTCTTTTGAAGCAGGCATCAAAATTTCATTTTTAATGTATGCCAGTGTTGAAAGAAAAAAGTGACAATAAAAATTATCTTATCATCTTGACTTATCCTATCCTATCCTATCCTACCCTGTGTGTGGATATTTCAAATAAATTTGGCTAGATAAAAATGTCTCTTTTCCCCTTTTTCCAAAATGACCTAATCATCCAAACTCCTGTACCAGGTAAATCACACTAAAGCAGTTCAAACCGCTGTAATACAACTTCTTTGTTTCATGCAGCCAATGTATTTAAGCTAACCAAATGGGCCTTCCGTAAAATTCAAAGAAATGTTGGGAAGCCCATGGTTTAGAAATTGTCAAATCAGAGACGGGGGGGGGGGACAGATCACAGGACTGAGCAAATGAAAATAGCTGGGAACAAAGGAAAGCACAGAGAGTAATTAGGGCATGAGGGGAATGAGAGGGGAAATGAAATAGACAAGGAGTAAGTTGAGACAGGTCATGTTGAATGAGGAATGGGGGAAAAGAAAGAAGAACATCATTTATGGAGTCATCCTGCAGAAGCCAATATGAGTGAGACATCGGATTTTAACAAAACCTTCTCCCTCACCCCTATTTTAATGTGGAATGTGCTTCTGGTGACCTCCCCCATGATAAAGCTCTTGGCGTCACACACTGAAATGTGCGCCTTTGACTTCTTCCAAACAACAATGGAACAAGAGCCGAGGTGGCGCAGTGGTTAGAGGCAGGTACTGCAGGCCACTTTAGCTGACACTGATCCGCAGGTCAGCGGTTCAAATCTCACCGGCTCAAGGTTGACTCAGCCTTCCATCCTTCCGAGGTAGGTAAAATGAGGACCCAGATTGTTGGGGGCAATATAAATATACATTGCTTACTGGTGTAAACCGCTTAGAGAGTGCTTGCACTGTGAGGCGGTATATAAATCTCACAAAATAAATAAATAAACAGCTAAGTAATCATCTCAAGAACTTCATGACTGGTAACATGCATGCGATGTACAAAAAATTCTCTATCCCGAGTGTATAGACAAGGCAAACCAGACAGAACAAGTCAAGTGACTGGATAAAGAAGTCGAGGTGGCCAAAACTAGGGTAATCTAACAAAATGCTGCACTGATACATGTCAGATTTCAGCCTTAACAAACCAATCACTCTCAGACTAGTAAAACCGTTGTCACGTGCCTCAGGATGGGAAAGCAGGATACAAATATAATACTGTATATAAATGACCAATTGTAATTTTTTTTTTAAATGAGGGTTGATGACGGATATGAATAAGATTAGATATTGGCTTGGCAAATGGAAAGCAGCAGTGCTGAATGCTTCAAGAAAGAGTTCAAATCAAGGACCGAAGGAGTTGGGCAACCACTATTTGTAGAAAAGAATATTTGTAGCTCAGGGTTGAATTGAGGGGTCCTTGTTGCTCTCTGGGCTTAGTTGTTTTCTTGCAAATTTTTTATTACCCAACTAGGTAACATCATCAGTGCTAGAAGGCAGTAGGGTTTGTTCAACTTTGGTGGACAAACCCTGGATGGTTTCTCTATGCTGGTAGTTTCTTGAGCTTCACACAGGAAACAATACTCTAATCAAGCAACTACCAACTCAGACATACAATCAAACAGTATACAACAACCTCATCAAGGAACCACAAAGTACACTCTACCAACACTGAGGCGAGCCACTTGCATATAAAAAGAGAGCAAACCCCATTCCCTTCCAGCACTTATGATGTTACTTAGTTGGATAATAAAACTCCACAGAATTTCTTTTAATGCACAGTTTATTTTTAATACATTGTTCATTTTCCTATCTTTTTCTTCTATAACTAGGACCTCCCAACAGAGTTAAAAATCAAGAAGTCAACATAGGGTTTCATACATTGAACTAAGCCATAGTTAGTTTTAACCCTGATTTAATGAACAAACCACGGTGGCTAAATTCATGCTCTGTGATAAACTATAAACCATAGTTTACAATCTACCATAGCTGAGTTCACACAACATGCTAAGCCTAAACCAATCACACTACAGTATGGCTTAAATCTATGAGAATCTGACTGTGAGAATCCAGTCAGTGACTGAACCACAGCATACGTTAATGATAAAGTTTTGAAGCTGAGGACAAAAAGATGGCTTAAAACCCATGCAGCATTTACGATCCCTTAAAACAGGGGTCACCAAACTTTTGGACCAAACTAAATTCATCATTTTAAATCCCGCGGACCACTAATATGATCTGCCTAATGACCGGCTTGGTGGGCATGTCTAGGTGGTCATGTGACTGGGTGGGTGTGGCCAACTTGATGTCACTCACCAACCTCTACTCGCCCCTCCCCTCCCAGCCACTCCTCGCCTGCCTGCCCGGGCTCCTTAGGGCCCCAACAGGAAGCAGTTGTTGGAGCTAAGCAACCACCACGAGAAAGAGTTGGCAAAACAGCTGGCTCAGTTCAAATTGGACCAAACAAGGAGGCGGCTCAGCAGAAGCACTCACTGAGGACTACGAGCATAGGCTTTCCAAGCAGAGTGAAGACCTGTGGCAGTGCAAGGCCAGGTACCAGCGCCTGGAGGCTGTGGGCTGAGATGGTCAGCCAGTTCCAGGCCATGGTGCAGTCCCACTGGAACGAGGCCCTCCAGCTCTTCGCCACCAGCGGCACTTCCCTCCAGCCTTCGCCCAAAGCCCCGCACCAGGAGGCCGAAGCAGACCCCAAGTCGGAGTGTCTGCCCACCTCCGACCCACACAAAAAGACCCCAAAGGGGGAGACTCTCTGCAGCAACACAAGCGTTCATTGCACGTATCTGGCCCAGGGGCCGTAAGTTGAGGACTCCTGATTTAGTGCAATATAAAAAATGCAAATAATTTTTCTGCAGACCACCAGAATTTTCTCGCGGACCACCAGTGGTCCATGGACCACCAGTTGGTGACTGTTGCCTTAAAACATTTGTATATGTCGTGGAATTGTGAAGGTTCCCTCTGCAGCTACAATGCAATCCCAGAAGTAGAAGAAATCCATCAGTTTTAAGGAAAACCTATTTGCAACCCTAACTGCAATTCGTCTCTACTTAATAATAAAATGGAGCTTCATTCACAAAACAAAAAATTGCAAGGACCTAAAGTGCTATTGGCTACTATTTTGTGGAAATGTAATTTCTTTAGCTTCCATCTGACAGCAGGAAGAAGAGAGGCCAATTTGCTCTTCCAGAGCAAATTTAGGTCATATCTCAACCAACCACAGGCAACTGGGTATCTTCATTCCCAACTTCATTTTAGAGGCTAAGGAAGTTCTGCTTAATACAAGAATATAACAACAATAACAACAAAATGAAATGGAAGCTTAAAGGAAAGGCTGAAATATCACATTTTTTTAAAAAAAGGGCAAACATGTTTTAATCACATTTTCCTTAACATTTCAAAGAACAAAATTAATTTCTTTTATTAAGCTGTTTAAGGAAGGAAATGTCCATCTCCTGCAGAAAGTAGTTACTATACTAAGCTCAACTTTACAAGTCAACATAAAGAGCTGGAAAACCATATTAGAACAGGAATTGAGATAAAGGGGAGAAAATGGAAGAGGTTTTTTTTCATACTACCTTATCTCCAATGAAACAGGAGCCTCCTATCTCAACTTCAATTTCTACTTGTAAATGGAGTTCTTCAGCCCACGGAGCAAGACAACCAGTGCAAGTTTTGAGTAGCGTATGTATGTATGTATGTATGTATGTATGTATGTATGTATGTATGTATGTATGTATGTAGCGTATGTATGTAGTAAAATGCAAGAAACACCTTTAGCCTGTCTTGGAAAACAACCAAGCCTCATTTCTGCTTGCAATAAAAAAAATTGTATCAATATAAATTTTATTTATTTGTATCCATTTAATTATTTTTACAAATAACTCAAAGTGGTGAACATAACCAACATACCTTCCTCCTCCTATTTTTACCCACAACAGCTACCTTGTGATCCAGTTACTGGCCCAAAACTAATTAGTTACCGTATTTTTCGGACTATAAGACGCACCGGAGTATAAGACGCACCAAGATTTTGAAGAGATAAACAAGAAAAAAAGTTTTTGCCCTCCCCGGCCCACAGGAGCACTCTGCAGGCCACCCAAACCCTCTGCGCGTCCCGTTTTTGTGAAAATGGGGCACACAGAGACTTTGGGAGGCCTGCAGAGTGCTCCTGGGGGCTGGGGAGGGCAAAACGCAATGTAGGGGGGTTTGGGAGGTGAAAAACAGGACCTTTTGCGAAAACAGGGCACGCAGAGGCTTTGGGAGGCCTACAGAGTGCTCCTGGGGGCTGGGGAGGGCAAAACCGCTCCCATTTTCACGAAAAACGGGCGCGTTTTCATGAAAAATTGACCTGTTTTTCACCTCCCAAACCCCCCATGCATCGCATTTTTGCCCTCCCCAGCCCCCAGGAGCACTCTGCAGGCTTCCCAAAGCCTCTGCGCACCCCATTTTCGTGAAAAGCTGGCCCATTTTTTGCCTCCCAAACCTCCACGCGTTGCATTTTTGCCCTCCCTAGACCCCAGGAGCACTCTGCAGGCCTCCCAAACCCTCGGCGCGCCCCATTTTTGCAAACAATGGGCCTGTTTTTGGCAAAAATGGGACGTGCAGGGCGAGGTTTCAGGAGGCCAAAAATGGCTGTATTTGGTGTATAAGACGCACCAACATTTCCACCCTCTTTGGGGGGGGAAGTGCATCTTATACTCCGAATAGTATGGTAGTTAGTTAGTTAGTTAGTTAGTTAGTTAGTTAGTTAGTTAGTTAGTTAGTTAGTTAGTTAGTTAGTTAGTTAGTTAGTTAGTTAGTTTTCACATTTTTGAACAGCCTGTCTCCCTCACAGGGGGACTCTGAGCGGTGTACAATAAAATGTTACCATATAAGAACAGCATAGGTCCGTGGGAAAATTAAAATTTGGAACTTAGAAGGAGAAATGAATGACTAAATGCTGCTATAATTATTTTAAAAGGGAGGGTCTCAGGGCACCAGCCAGTCCCATGGCTGCATGCTGTTCTGAGCTCCCCATGCGAGGCTACAGAGCCATATTCTTTGCAGAAGGCCAGGAGATGGGGGCCTATCTCACTTCCAGGGGAAGGATATTCCACATGCGGGTGGGTGTACATATGTGTGTGTGTGTGTGTGTGTGCGTGCGTGCGTGCAATGGCAAAGAAGACTTTCTTCCTAGACCGTGCCATTCAGAGTTGTTTAACAGACAGGGTCTGCAACATATCTTTCCTGCCCAAATAAATAAAGCTTAGGCCACAGCACACTACCTGTTGACAATTAATGGCCCTCAACACAGCTCCTTGCTTCTCAAGGTTACTTGTGGACATAAACATTGGAAGGTGGACATAACCAAGGGGTAAGTGTAAACCAACAATAAGTATTGCAATAAACATTTGTTTCTACCTACAGCTTGTTATCTCTGAAGAAAACCATCTGTTTTAATGCCTGTTGGATTATTTTACACATCTCCATAAATTTGTAACCGTTGCTTGGATCATAATATGTGAAATGCTGGCTCAGGACTTCTAAGAGTTGAAGTCCACAGGTCGTAAAGTTGTAGTAGTTGCTGACCCCTGCTCTAAACACTGGTTTTTCAACAAACACTGGAAATCATGTCTGGCTGTTTTATTTCTATGAGGCTTTGTAAATTGGGAAGAATTTATTGATATTTTTGTTTCTTCCTTTTAAAAAATTACAAATCAAACGTGTTTTCAAAATTATTGATTCCTATATTTACCTCTGCTACTGCTACTGCAATTCCATTCTGTGTGTGATTGTTTTTAAGTAATTTTATTTTTTATTGATCTCAGCATTTCATTTTTGACTGATTAAGCAATGTTGTATAGCACTGTTTTTATATATACACACACTCATATGAAATATACCGTATTTTTTGGAGTATAAGACGCACCTTTTTCCTCCCTAAAAGTGGCTGAAAATTTGGGTGCGTCTTATACTTTGAATGTGGCTTTTTTCCCAGCCCTAACTAGGTGCTAACAGATCTTCCCAGCTCTTACCTTGCAGGCTTTTTCATTGTTACTCTCTCCAAAGAATGTTTTTCCAGCCCTAAGTCTTTGCAGAATTTTTTTTCATTGCTCTACTTGCTCTGAATACGTAAGTTTTTTTTCTAGCCTTAACCAGGTGCTAACGATCTTCCCAGCTCTTACTGGCTTGCAGGCTCTTTCGTTGTTATTCTCTCAGAAAAAGGTTTTTTTTTAGTCCTAACCAGGGGATAAAATAATGTGCTGAAGCTGCTCCGAATAAGCTTTTTTCTAGCCTTAACCAGGTGCTAACGATCTTCCCAGCTCTTACTGGCTTGCATGCATTGTTACTCTCTCAGAAGAAGGTTTTTTTAACTCCTAACCAGGGGATAAAATAATGTGCTGAAGCTGACCAGACTAAGGACACTAGCCAGATGAATACCTGGTAGGCAGATTATTTTCCCCTATTTTCCTCCCAAAAAACTATAAAAACTTATACTCCGGTGCGTCTTATACTCCGAAAAATACGGTAGATATTGTGTGTGTGTGTGTGTGTGTGTGTGTGTGTGTGTGTGTGTGTATGTATGTGTGTGTTTGCATTGCTTTTGTAGTTGATTTTTAATTGATTTTATAATTGTTTGCCACCCCAAGTCACTTGTCTGGGAAGGGCGGCTATGGAAATTAAATAAATATACAAAATAAATAAAAATGAAATGAAATAGCCAAAATAATCACAACTTTGCACATATTTTATATTGTTTGAGGTTTCAACATTAGGAGACAACTAATAAATGCAATAATTAAGCCTTGGATCCTTTATTAATTCTTTCTTCTGCATAATATGCAAACTTGCATATACTGCCGTGTGTTTTAACAATTAGTCTCTCTAATCACCAGAGTATTTTTTTTCTTTCATAAACAAAGAATAGATTATTCTCCCTGGATATCTGACCCTATTCTGCTTACTACCATCAGTCATTAACAAAATTCTTCAAGAAGAAAATGAGGCGGCAAAGGATCACAGAGCTCAGACACGATATCATAAACAAAATTAACAGGAAACACAGTGTTAATGGCTGAACTCCATAATGAAGACAAATAATGCAAAATGGGTCATAAACAAACTTTAAAACAGGTGCTCATCCTAACTGTTTCTTCTGTACCAGAACCTATGAGGATCTTCCAGTACTCTAGGACAGGGGTGTCAAACTCGATTTCATTGAGGGCCACATCAGGGTTGTGTTTGACCTCTGGGGGGTGGGGGGGGTGGCCAGGGGAGTGTGGCCAGCTTGACGTCACTCATGTCAGGGGCGCCTGTGGTAGCTCGAGCACTCTGCCAGTGAAAACAAGCTCCTGAGCTCCGTTTTTGGCTGTGACGGCCTACTGCAACCCTCTGCCAGCGAAAACGGAGCTCGAGAGGGCCGCACATGACCCTCCCGAGCTCTGTTTTTGCTGGCCAGTCATTTGTAAGAGCCGAGGTGGCACAGCGGTTACAGGCAGGTAATGCAGGCCACTTTAGCTGACACTGATCCGCAGGTCAGCGGTTCAAATCTCACCGGCTCAAGGTTGAATCAGCCTTCCATCCTTCCGAGGTAGGTAAAATGAGGACCCAGATTGTTGGGGGCAATATAAATATACATTGCTTACTGGTGTAAACCGCTTAGAGAGTGCTTGCACTGTGAGGCGGTATATAAATCTCACAAAATAAATAAATAATAAATAAATAAATTTGCTATTTCTAGGGCGGCCCTGCGGGCAAGATCTAAGCACCCTGCGGGCCGGATCTTGCCCCCAGGCCTTGAGTTTGACACCCCTGTTCTAGGAGATGAGAAGATGCAATTCCATGTTCACTCAAGTCATACTTCAGTAGCCCGTTAGCCATTTAATTTTTGTGACTGACATCTTCAGATGTAAAAGCAATGAAAGCCATAGGCGGAAGCACCAATGAATAATTTGATCCTCCAAGAAGCAAATTGCAAATCACAGGATGGAGCAATGCTTTGTTCAAAGTTAGGAACATTGGACGAAGTCTGACAGTTAGCAATTCACTCAAAAATACCCGTCTATTTCCCCCCCCCCTCCAAGTAGAATAAAGATAATCAATAACATAAAGAGCAAGCTGTGACATTTTTGGAGTAGAGGCTCAGAATGTCACAAGGTACAGTTCCCATCCTACTTAAACTGAACTAAATTTGGTAAACTGTTGAGAATCTGACATTTTTTAGCCAATTTACTGAAAATCACCCAGAGACCAGTAGCTCCTATTCTACCTTCCGTGGACGCATGGATCTAGGCAATTAAGCTTCCCCCACCCCCCACTGTATTCAGGAGGGAAGGGAAAAACATACAGTACTTCTGAGATAGTTTTCCATGGATCATTATGCACTTCATTAACTTTTCAAAAGGCAAAAGGGGAAGGTGATTAATATTATACTGCTTGTTGATTAACGACCTCGCCTGTGGCAGCTGCTACTGTCCGGGTTAGCGTAATATCATATACAAACATGGATGTATAATAAACTGCTGATAGACAAGGCAACATGTTACATTAAATTTGATGGACAAAGCATAAGCTAACATCAACAGGAAAATAAAGGGGAATATTTGTAGCTCAAGTTTGAAATGAGAAATCCTTGGAGCTCTCCAAGCTTGGTTGTTTTCTTGCAGACATTTCATTAACAGCAATGAGTGAAACAGGATATAGAACAGAGGTGTCAAACTCAAGGCCCGTGGAGCCGCCCTGGAAACAGCGAAGGACCAGCCCACGGTGCTTCTGCCAGCAAAAACGGAGCTCGGGAGGGCTGCAGGTGGACCTCCCAAGCTCTGTTTTCACTGGCAGACGGTTGCAGGAAGCCGTTGCAGTCGAAAACGGAACTCGGGAGCCCATTTTCACTGGCAGAGCACTTGGGCCACCATAGGCGCCCCCGACACAAGTGATGTCGAGCTAGCCATGTCCACCCTGGCCACACCCACCCCAGCCCACCGAGGTCAAACACAACCTGATGCGAAATTGAGTTTAACACTCCTAATATAGAAGTAAGATAATATACGGATATGTCTTATAGCAACAGCAATCGCAATTACTTATATACCGCTCCAAAGTGCTTTACAGCCCTCTCTAAGCAGTTTACAGAGTCAGCATATTGTCCCCAACAATCTGAGTCCTCCTTTTACCCACCTCGGAAGGATGGAAAGCTGAGTCAACCATGAGCCGGTGAGACTCGAACTGCCAAACTGCTGGCAGCCGGCAGTCAGCAGAAGTAGCCTGCAGTACTGCATTCTAACCACTGCGCCACCATGGCTCTAACCACAGTTTACTCCTTATATGTAGGAGTAAACAACTATGTATTTTCTAAACAGAACGAATAGCCATGTTGCTCCACAGGGGAAAATTATTATAGTTGGATAATGTCTTTACTGGAATCAAAGGGACTCAAAAGAACATGCAAGCTTTTGCATTTTCAGAATTTTGCTTACTGTAACATCTTACTCGATGAAGAATCCTGAAAAACCTGATCGGATTTCACCTTTAATTCAGAAGATTCTTAAAATAAATATAAAACTGAAACCGGATGTTTTCCTTTTAACTTGGATGGATAAAGAATTGAAAGAAAATTTGGACCTTGATTATCATACATCTTGACAGCAGCAAGAATCTTGTATGTACAAAGATGAAAAGACACACTACCTACTATCCACAATGAAAAAGTGGATAGTAAAATTGGAAAAGATGGCGAAATTGACTGTTTTAATTAAAGAAAATAATTTTGTTTCTACTTTGAGACTTCTTTTGGACTTTTTGCTAGAAACTGAAAAAAATGAAACTTTGATTTTAGGATTTGATGCTCGAATGGCTTGAAATGTTGAGAAATGTACAGCAAAAGGTTGATGTATTATTTTTATAATCTACTGCAATGAACAAAGTCAGAAATAATTACTTTTTTCCCTTTGCACTTTTTCCTTTTCTTCCTTTCCTAACTTTTTTTGGGGGGTGGGGGGTTGTTATATTTGTATCTTATAATAAAATGGAATAAATATTTATTACACCAGTTTAAAAAAAGCTCTGCATATTCTTTTGGTCGATTTTTGTTGATCCCAGCAAACATTTTAGCCTTCTTTGGTTCCGGATAAAAGAACAACCATCAAACAGATGATAAACAAAGAAAATGCTGGTATTTTTAACCGTTAAAAAGCAGGCTAAGACCAGAAATAGGGAAACCGGTACCCTAAAAACATTTTGAACTTCAATTTCCATCAGTTCCAGCCATTACCATCAATGGCCAGGCAGTGTGAAGACTGCAGTCGAAATTTCTGAAGGGCATACGATAAGGTAGCTTTATTCCACATTGAGGAATGGAACAGATTTTAAAAAATAGCAGGTCACTGATATACCAACAGGCAGATTTATGAACTGGACAATTCGAGTTCAGCATGAGAGTGAAGAAAGGCTATTAAATATTTTATCGTTTGGGACTAAGGAGCTAGTTTCCACCTTCACAGCTTCATTTTTGCCCTTGCCAACTACTCTGCAGCACTGCAGGAGAGCATAAAAGCTGACAAAATATTGGTTTTAAAGCTTTACGATTCTGAATTCTGACCATTAATCCAAGAATAAAGTACAAGAGGTCCAATATACTCAGCCAGGGAAATTTGTTTTTGTCCAATTTATCTATTTGTCCTTTAGCAAAGCAAAGACGTCTGCCAAACAAATAAAAGGGGCGATCATCTAACAACAAATACAGATAGATCTCTATTTACAATTGAGACCAAAATTTTTGCTGTTCGGTGAGACATTTTGTTCAAGTGAGGTTTGCCCCATTTTAGGACTTTCCTTGCTACAGTTGTTAACTGAATCACTGCAGTTGTTAAGTAAGTTAAGTGAATCTGGCTTCCCCATTGACTTTGCTTGTCAGAAAGTCGCAAAAGGGGATCACAAGACATACCGGGGCATTGCAACCGTCATAAATGTGAGTCAGTTGTCAAGCATCCAAATGTAAATCATATTAAAGTTTGTTGCAAAATCAAAACCAGAAGCGCACACAGATGACTGATTCAGCTGGATTCAATAACTTCTTTATAAACATTATATATATATATATATATATATATATATATATATATATATATATATATATATATATATATATATATATATATATATATATATATATATATATATATATATATATATATATATATTTACAATACCATTAGTAGAATTCTTCTTCAATCAGTTACAGGTAAACACAAGCAGGAGAGTTAGTTTCTTTTTTTTTTTTTTTTTTTTCTCAAAAAAGTTTTATTAGTACAAACTTACATAAGTGGTAACAAAATATTAAATCCAAAGTACAAACATTTTTATTTCCCCCCCCCAGACCCACCCCCTTCCCTCCCCACCTCCCCCCCCCCGGACTTCCCAGAGATAATACAGGGCATAATAATAAGTTTAAATTGTTAATAAAAAGAAAAAGGAAAAAGGAAAAAAAGAACACTATTTTTAAAAAAACTTCAACTCCAAACTATACAGTACTAATATATCGCATTTGTATACAATAGTAAAGATACAAAAAAGAGAGAGAAAAAAAAGAAAGAGAATAAAAAAAAAGAAAGAAAGAAAGAGAAAACTCTTTAACACTACAAACAAACAAACCTCCTACCTCCTCCCTTCAGTCCTCTATCTTATACAAGGTAAGTGTTACATAAGTAATAACTAAATATAAAATACACAAATCTTAAACTAATATTATTGACATTAGAAATAACCTCTAAGATAAAACTTAACTAAATGTTACATAAGTAATCATCAAATATTAAATTTCATCATGATATTAATAAGATAATATTATTCTAAATTAATTCGCTAACTTCAATAAACAAAAAAAGAAAATAAAAGAAGAATAAACAATAAACAAATCTTCAACAAACTATATATATCTAATATTATCAACATTAAAAATAACCTCAAAATTATATAAAACTTAACTAAATATTGCATAAGTAATCATTAGATAGGGAAAAGATAAAATACAATCATATTAGTCTCTATCCATCCAATATATTTCAACATCACATTGTTTTGTATCTTGATAGTTCATCTTTTAATAGTTCAATAAGTTCAAATTTGTCAAGTCGTCTCCCGTCTGCTCCCAAACCTCCATCTCCTCTTCCCCAGCTATCTGATTCAGGCACTCCTTTTGGATTTTTGAGTCTATTTCTTTTTGATCCATCGAAGGTGGCTTCCCCTCCTCCTCCTCTTTTATTTTCATACACCCTTCTTCTGGAATCTTGGATATATCAGCCTTTAGAACATTGACATAAAATTCAGTAGCTTTTTTTATCGTGTTGAGCCGGTATCTTTTTCCAGAAAATTTCACTGTTACTCCAACTGGTGCTTCCCATTTATATTGTAAATTTAATCTCTTAAATTCATCAATCAAAAAAGTATAGCTTTTCCTGGCTTTAAGCATTTTAGAGGGGATTTCTTTCCAAATCTTTAGTTCCTGACCATTCACCATAAGATTATTGTTAAACGTTGCTTGTATAATTCTGTTCCGTAGAGCTCTTGTGGTAAAATATATGACAATATCCCTTGGTAGATGCTTTTGTTTGGCGTACCACGAGTTGATTCTGTATGTTTTGTCGATTTGTGTAGCCAATTCCGCTTTAGAAATTCCAGACACCTGATCCAATATGTCAACCATCCTGCCTTTTAAATTTTCATATAATCCTTCTTTCAAACCTCTAATCCTTATAGCAACTTCCATAGATCTGAACTGAGTCATTAAGACCTCTTTTTCAAAATTTGCAATGTCATTTTGGATTTTATCTATGTAATTCACCGAAGTTGCCAAAGCTTGTTTATTTGTTTCAATACGTTCTGCCAAAACTTCAATATTTGTTGCTAAGCCTTTGCAAACCTCTAACACATCAAATCTTAGTTGTTGATTCATATTCTTCAAAGCAGCCTGCATCTTATGGTCTATCTCACTTATTTTCTGGTTAAATTCCAAAGTAAGTTCATGTTTCATAATCTTTAAATTATTTAATAAATTTTCAGGTGTCAAAAACTGTGGAGGTGTTAGCTCAGTGTTAAGTTGCATTTTAGAAATATATCCAGATGAATAGTCATTTCTTTTAGTCAAAACAGTCTTTCCAAACTTTGAAGCCATTGGTGTTTCAAAAGAGTACAAAAAAGAAAGAAAGCCAGTTGCCTGATTAAAGTTCTTTCCAGTTTAGAAATCAGATAGTCTTTTATTATTGAAAATATTTCTATTATAACTTTAATCCAGAGTTAGGAGACAGAGAAAGAAAAAACCATTTTTCCAAGTTAAAAGTTTCCATAAGAGAGAGAGAAAGAAAAAAAAAAAAAAGCCTCTGGGGAAACGAAAGTCACTTTCACTTCTCAATCGCCATATTGTTACTCTGTTTCCTTTGTTCCCTTGCCGAAGTGAAAGCTTACCCAGGAGTTGAAAAAAAAAGGAAAAAAAGAGGTTTCAGTACTTGCCCATCTCACGCCTGTTTCTCTCTGTCTGCTTCTATAGTTTAAATGTAGTTATAAATCCCATTTTTGAAGCAGCGGCTGGTCACTCCATCTAGCTCTGCAAAAGGCAGAGGTTTCCGGATCTTCGGAGCTAGAGACAGGCTGCATGGGGAGCTCTCCCTTCGCGCCCTGCCAGATGGCTCCTAAGGCGCTGGGGGGGCTCTACCCCTCCTGTCAGGCTCTCATCTCTCCCCTTTGCCCGGGGAAGAGATTTTAAAGCCGCCAGACAGCTGTTCTGGCGGCTTTTAACAAAGATCGGAAAGGCATCCAACGAGGGATGTCTGCGATGAAGCGCTCCAAAACCGGAAGTCACAGGAGAGTTAGTTTCATTTCAGCAGAGTTCAGAGTGTAAGAGTACAGAGTGGAGAGACTGGAGCCACACCCAGCCTTAAGCTTAAGTTCCAGTTTCAATTCTCTGCACAGACTCAGAAGTGGTTCGCTCCTATTGGCTGATTCAGTTGCTATGCCTATTCATTGGCTAACCTTGCTCTCCCAGTTCATGAATATCTTAACAAATCACGTGACCATAAGGGTTGCTGCAACCATCGCAAGTGTGAAAAATGGTCACAAGTCACTTTTTTCAATGCCATTGTAACTTTGAATGGTCACTAAATGAACTGTTGTAAGTTGAGGACTACCTGTACAATTTTTAGCAAACTGATTCACTCCTATTATGCCATTTGGCCACAACAAGCCTCCTTGAACACAGCAACGCAACCATGGTATCCTTCTGCGTCGTCTTGGGGAGGTGGGAGTGGGAGGCACTGTTTTACGGTGGTTCTCCTCCTACCTCTCTGACAGGACGCAGTCGGTGTTGACAGGAGGGCAGAGGTCGGCCCCTAGGTCCCTGGTTTGCGGGGTGCCACAGGGTTCGGTCCTCTCGCCCATCCTGTTTAACATTTACATGAAACCGCTGGGTGAGATCATCCGACGACACGGGGTGAGGTATCAGCAGTATGCTGACGATACCCAGTTGTACATCTCCACCCCGTGTCAGTTCAGTGAAGCAGTTGATGTAATGTGCCGCTGCCTGGACGATGTGAGGGTCTGGATGGGAGTGAACAGACTCAGGCTCAACCCAGACAAGACTGAGTGGCTCTGGATTTTGCCTCCCAAGGATTATGTCGACTGTCCCTCCCTGGTTCTCGGGGGAGAAAAATTGACTCCCTCGGAACAGGTCCGCAATTTGGGTGTCCTCCTAGATCCACAGCTAAAATTGGAGCAACATCTTTCAGCTGTGGCTAGGGGGACCTTTGCACAGATTCGTCTTGTGCACCAATTGCGACCTTACTTGGAGAGGGAGGCTTTGCTCACAGTCACTCATGCCCTTGTCACCTCACGGCTAGACTACTGTAACGCGCTCTACATGGGGCTACCCTCAAAGAGCATCCGGAGACTCCAACTGGTACAGAATGCAGCTGCGCGAGCTGTAGTGGGTGTACCGAGATACACCCACGTAACACCTATTCTTCGCCAGCTGCATTGGCTGCCAATTAGTCTCCGGTCGCAATTTAAGGTGTTGGTCGTTACCTTTAAAGCCCTACATGGCTCAGGGCCAGGTTACCTTCGGGACCGCATCCTACCACATACCTCCCTACGACCGGTTAGGTCCCATAGAGAGGGCCTCCTCCGGGTCCCATCGGCCAAACAATGTCGGTTGGCGGGGCCACGGGGGAGGGCCTTCTCTGTGGGAGCCCCGTCCCTCTGGAACCAACTCCCACCAGAGATCCGGACTATCCCCACCCTGCTGGCCTTCCGTAAAGCCATAAAAACTTGGCTCTTCCGGCAGGCGGGGTGAATAGGAAGATCAGATTCCCCCCTTGAATGTTGTTTTTATAATTGTTTTAACTATGCCTTTTAATTTTAAATTATGATAATTGTTTTTATTGTACGCTTCTTATTCTGTTGTACGCCGCCCTGAGTCCCACGGGATTGGGCGGCCTATAAGAACGTCTATTAAATTAAATTAAATTAAATTAAACGCAAGATTGTAGAGAGAAGAAGGCCAAAGGGAGAGAAACTATGGGAGCAACTTTTTCATTATTGGCTCAAACTAATGATGATCCGTTCACAGTCTACTTTAAGCAGAACTTCTTTTGAATCATGGTTTCATTTCAAATAGAGCTACTCATGTTTACAACATATAAAACCATCACATTATTCCCTTTTGTGATAAGCCCTGTTATACAATATACCGGAAAGGAATTAAGAAATAATGCACCAATTTAATTAAAGGCATGAGATAAGAAGAAAAAGGAAATATAAATCTAATTTACGCCATTATCGCTCACTATTATAACCAAGAGTTATTATTTAAACAATAATAATAATAATAATTCAAAAAGAAACACCAGATCAGTAACAGCCATTCAAGGCATCAATTCAATCAACTAAAGTGTAAACATAATCATACTCTTGAGCCAGCTTGATTAACAATATGCAAGGTAGAAGCCAGATGAAATTTCAGATGGAAGAAATTATACATAACCAAGAGATACCATATTTTTCGGAGTATAAGACGCACCTTTCCCCCCCGAAAAGAGGCTGAAAATTTGGGTGTGTCTTATACTCCGAATGTAGCTTTTTCAAAGTTTTTTTTCCCAGCCCTGACAAGGTGCTAACAATCTTCCTGGTTCTTCCCTGCTTGCAGGCTTGTTTTCATTGCTACTCCCTCCGATGATTTTTTTTTCAGCCCTAACCAGGGGATAAAAGAATGCTGACCAGACTAAGGATGCTAGCCAGATGAATACCTGGTAGGTAGATTTTTTCCCCTATTTTCCTCCCCAAAACTAAGGTGCGTCTTGTACTCTGAAAAATACGGCAAGCTTAAAAATGTTCACCTCAAAAGACAATGGTGTTGAAGGATATGTATGTACAGTGCTGTATACTGGAAAACATGTTTGAAGCTCAGTATAGGTACCTTGGACGCAAATTTTCCTTCCTTCCTTCCTTCCTTCCTTCCTTCCTTCCTTCCTTCCTTCCTTCCTTCCTTCCTTCCTTCCTTCCTTCCTTCCTTCCTTCCTTCCTTCTGTTCTCGCTCTCGCTCTGTGTGTGTGTGTATGTGTAAATGAAATAGCCAAAATTTCCAGCTAGCTAGAAACTGAAAGACTGTGAGTTTTACTCCTGCTCTGGGCACAAAGCCATCTGGGTGAAATTGAGCCAGTCACTCACTCTCAGCCCCAAGAAAGAGGCAATGGCAAACATACTTCTGAAAAACTTTGCCAACAAAACTGAAGGGACTGAAGAGCCGAGATGGCGCAGTGGTTAAATGCAGCACTGCAGGCTACTGCTAGTTCAGCAGTTCAGCTGTTCAAAACTCACCCGCTCAAAGTTGACTCAGCCTTCCATCCTTCCGAGGTGGGTAAAATGAGGACCCAGATTGTTGGGGGCAATATGCTGAACTCTGTAAACTGCTTAGAGAGGGCTGTAAAGCACTATGAAGCGGTATATAAGTCTAAGTGCTATTGCTATTGCTATTGACTTGTCCAGGCAGTCTCCCCAGACACTGGACATGGTTAAATGGAAGAAAAAAACATTTATGGAAACTACCTGGAAAAAATAAATGCACATTTTTTGCAACAACAGAATATCAATGTCGGGTAACTAAATATATATGAAAACAGCATGAGAAGAAAGCAATTTGTCCCCGTCTATCTCACAGGAGATCACTGACCTTTTCAAAGTTACGATAGTGAGCACGCTTGGAAATGTGAAGGAGCATGTCTTGAGTATTCTTATAAAATTGCTGGCACGGGAAGACGACTTGACCTTTAACAAGATGGCTACTGTGATCAGGTTAGGTCCAATTAAAAACCACAGCTGTATAAGATCAGTTTATGAAAGACAGGATTGGCCAAATCTTCTTTACCTGGGCAGATTCCTTCAATTACCCCTTAAACCAGAGGTGTCAAACTCAAGGCCCGGGGGCCGGATCCAGCCCTCAGGGTGCTTAGATCTGGCCCGTAGGGCCACCCTGGAAACAGTGAAGGACCAGCCCACGGTGCCTCTGCCAGTGAAAACGGACATTGCATGCGCCCCCTCCCCCCAAAGCTCAGTTTTCATTGGCAGAGCGCTTGGGCCGCCAGAGGCACCCCTGACATGAGTGACATTGAGCTGGCCACACCCACCCCAGCCACGCCCACGCCCCCGGCCAAGGTCAAACACAATCCTGATGTGGCCCTCAATGAAATTGAGTTTGACAACCCTGCCTTAAACACTCAACAGCCTACCATCACTCACTTGCAATAGCTAAAACTGCAAAGGTACCACATTTAAATAGAATCTGTGACATAGGACTTGAAAAACCTTAACAGAAACCACTAATTTTTAATTAACTATCACAAGACCAGGCCATGAGATTTTTGTGGTAGACTGGAATAATTCACCAAGTCTTATGAGACTTGCGTCTTGATTAATAATTGGCAACAGAATATGGCAGTGTTTCTCAACCTTGGCAGTTTGAAGATGTGTGGACTTCAACTCCCAGAATTCCCCAGCCAGCAACGCTGGCTGGGGAATTCTGGGAGTTGAAGTCCACACATCTTCAAACTGCCAAGGTTGAGAAACACTGGAATAGGGACTATCATGCATGGTCTCATTATACAGCCCAGACTTGTTCTATGGGCAGTTTCTCCCACTATGACCAATCCTGGCCAAGGACTCATTGTTTTTCCACTTTTTCAAGAGAAAGCAGTCCACAAACAAAACATTATCTAACCTTCTTTTTCTACATGAGATAACTGAATCACATATCACATTTAAAATCCTAAAACTACAATCCATCACTTTTTATACAATGCTCTATGGACAGAACGACCCACTCTGTTTCCATTTTCCGGTTGAAAGTAAAAGATAAAAAGTAATGGAGTCCCTGTAGATTTTACTCTGCTAGTCATTGCCAACTATAGGGGGTGTTGCTCATCTGTTTTAAGGCCATTGAGCCAGCACTGTCTGAAGACATTTCCACGGTCATGTGGCCAGCATGATATCACAGAGCACTGTTACCTTCCCACCAAAGTGGTACCTATTTATCTACTCGCATTTGCCTGCTTTCGAAGGAGTGGTGTGGTGGCCTCACAATCAGGAGGCTGAGAGTTCCATCCTAGGTAGAGGCAGGTATCGCTCTCTCTCTGGCAACACTGAGAATATATCTGCTGAACAAAACTCCACATTGGCGACAGGAAGGGCATCCGGCCATTAAAACACTCTGCTAGCTCCATTCAGTTGTCCAGATTCCACTCCGCAAGGGATTATGAGGTCGTTAAATGAAGATGATGATGATTTACATGCTTTCGAACTTCTAAGTTGGCAGGAGCTGGATCAAGGACAGGAGCTCACCACATTATGTGGCACGCGGGTCTTGAACCTGGGTTGTCAACTTTCGAGCCCACAAACCCAGAGTCTTAACCACTGAGTCACCGCACCGCCTCAGGTTGATAGTACCATCAGTGTATTTGTCTACAGTGTTTTCCATTGCAAAACTAAAACTACCAAAATAGTTTTGCATTTGTCAAAACAATATCTCATACATGCAAGAGAAGAGTAAAATAGGAAGCTTAGCAGAAGCTCCCAGGTTTACAGAACTTTGTAGAAGGTTAATCCCAAAACACAGCTTAATGGGTACTGGGCATGCTCAACTGACCAATACTGGAAAATTATGATTAGAAAAGGAAATAGGAGAAGTATAGCAATGGAGCAAGGTATTAGAATTATAAACAGTATCGTTTTATATTGACATGCTTAGTTGCATTTCCAGTCTTACAGGGTATCACAGAGGTTTTGGCCCTGGTTTAACCTAAATGGAAGGAAAGACTTCCTGGCAACCTTTGTGGAGTGGTGTTATATAAAGATAAGGGAGGGAAGAAGGAAAAGATTTCTACTCCTTTTAAGTTTCAGTGCTCAATTTCCTCCCTACAGATCATGGCATTAATCCTTGCTAGAAACCCTGTTGAAGTAAATTTATCTCTGCACTCACTGGCTTGATCTGGGTAAGACTGAGTTATATTATCCGCAACTTGTTGAGATCTTAGTTATGACAGTAATTCTTCACAATTTTTAAAAAAGCTACTTTTCTCTTTTTCCATGCAAGGCACCACACTACCATGATTAACTAAATTTGGGCTGTCCAGTCTTGACACAACAACTTGTATCACAACCCTTATACACTGAACACAAAAACACCTGTTGGGGCAGTATTCAGCCTTTGGTCCACAGTAGCAAGAGCAATGTTTACCTATACTATGCGAAAAATTCTGAAGATACAATTTTTAAAACTAATTTCTCTAGAAGGATAGATACAGGGGTGAAATCTAGCAGGTTCTGACAGGTTCTGGAGAACCGGTAGCGGAAATTTTGAGTAGTTTGGAGAATCGGCAAATACCACCTCTGGCTGGCCCCAGAGCAGGGTGGGAATGGAGATTTTGCAGTATCCTTCCCCTGCCATGCCCACCAAGCCACGCCCACCAAGCCACACCACGCCCACCATGCCACACCCACAGAACCGCTAGTAAAAAAATTCTGATTTCACCACTGGATAGATGGGATTATTTGCTGTTACAAAGTACAAAATATTTCAGCTGCCAATGCAACAGCCATCTCATTTATTTATTTATTAGTTGCATAGCTTCTCACATTGTTGATTTGTGGCACAGACCTCAAGGATGAATAATAAGGGGATATATTAACAATCAAAGAAGGATAAGATGGGAAACGGTTTTTTAACTAGCAGTTGCTTCCAGAACACTGGTAATTAAATAGAGCTAAAGCAGAAAGGATTAAGAGAATTATGATTTGTTCTCCTTGTTAAATGCCTTTTCCCCAAACTCAACTGCTTTCTTGTCTCCTGACAGAAAGTAATAATTAAATCAGATTATTCTAGTGCGAAATAATGAACAACCTCTTGTGGCGAGTGCCAAGACCTCTGGCTCTGTTTGGTTCCTACGTTGTGTTCTATACATATTCAGTTTCCTGATGGGGAAATCTTTATCAAAGACATGTTTTTATCTGGGTCTTAAGAAGTACCAAAAAGAAGAGGAGATGCCAGCGGTTTCTCGACAGTCCAAGCCACATGCTACAGACCCAAGTTACTTTTCTCTTTTGAGTTTCCACATTCTCTTCATCCACAGTAAAAAGTAGCTGCCAAGAAAAGTAGACGTCAAAGAAAACTTCAATATGCACTCATCATGAGCCGCGGTGGCGCAGTGGTTAGACTGCAGTACTGCAGGCTACTTCTGCTGACTGCCAGCTGACTGCAATTTGGCAGTTCAAATGTCACCAGGCTGAAGGTTGACTCAGCCTTCCATCCTTCGGAGGTGGGTAAAATGAGGACCCCAGATTATTGGGGACAGTATGCTGACTCTGTAAACCGCTTAGAAAGGGCTGTAAAGCACTGTAAAGCAGTATATAAGCCTAAATCAGTGGTTCTCAACCTTCCTAATGCCTCGACCCATGCCCCGCCCCCGTGCCCCCGCCATGACCCACCCCGCCGCCCCGCCCACCACCGCGACCCCCGCCCCGCCGCTGCCATTTGGGTTCTTTTACCTTCTGCGCATGCGCAAAGTGTTCTGCACATGCGCAGAGGGTAAAAGACTGGCAAGCTGTTCCACTGGTTGATCGCTCTCACTGTCAGAAAGTTTCTCCTCACTTCCAGGTTGAATCTCTCCTTGGTCAGCTTCCATCCATTATTCCTTGTTTGGCTTTCTGGTGCCATAGAGAACAGCCTGACCCCCTCCTCTCTGTGGCATCCCCTCAAGTATTGGAACACTGCTATCATCAGTGGAGGTTGTGAGAGCCCCAACACTTGCGACCTTCAAGGAGAGACTGGACTGCCATCTGTCTCAAATGGTGTAGGAACTCCTGCTTGAGCAGGGGGTTGGACTAGATGACCTACAAGGTCCCTTCCAACTCTAATAATAAATCTAAATCTAAACCCTAATGACAGCATCCGGGGGAAGTCTCCCAACCCGTGAAAGGGTCGTTCAACCCCCCAAAGGGGTCGCGACCCCCAGGTTGAGAACCGCTGGCCTAAATGCTATTGCTATTGCTATCTGCTGGTAGTCCACCTAGCACTAATCTCATCACCCACATTCAACTGACAAAGGGAAGCTGATCAAATTTAGAAAGAAAAGCAACAAGGCTCAGAGCGCATCAAGGTCCCCACATACCACATTGTTCTTAAGAGCAATGTGTGAAATTCAAAGTGCAGGTTTAAATCTATAAAGCTCTAGAATGGGTCCTTCTCAGATACCTTCAAAAATGTCTTCTCCAACCATATTTGACACATCCCAGGCAGAATTGCTAAAGGTTCTCAGTTTCACAAAGTGAGAAGGATTCAAAAAATGATGGCTTCCATTCTGTGTGGAAAGTTTCCCTCTGCAAGTTGGGTTGGCAATTTAGATATTGATCAGAGCTTTTCCAGTAAAATTAGATAAGTGGGATGGTACTGTATTATAGTGTGTCTGGTTAATGGCTCCAGGTGACTATTGGTCCTTTATATACTATTAGATCTTTTGTTATTTTTTATGGTAGCAAGGATTATAGTGGTATACAAAACAAATTCCCAAGAATTCACACAGATCCTAAAGTGCAATTAAACAGATGTTAGGGCATCCTTAAAGGCCATTCAAGGTTAACTCCAAATTACCCTGCAAGGGTAGAGTGCAAAGGAAGGAGAAAGACATACAGCAACATCTAGGAAGAGCTGCAGGGTCTATATAAAAATTATCCTGGGAAAGAAAAGATTGCTAATACAGGTAGTCCTCGACTTATGACCACAATTGAGCCCAGAATGTATGTTGCTAATTGAGAAATTTGTTAAGTGGGTTTTGCCCCATTTTGTGATGTTTCTTGCCACATTTATTAAGTGAATCACTGCAGTTGTTAAATTAGTAACACCGCTGTTAAGTGAATCTGGCTTCCCCATTGACTTTGCTTCTCAGAAGGTCGCAAAAGATGGTCACATGATCCCAGGACACTACAACCGTCATAAATATGAACCAGTTGTCAAGCATCCAAATGTAAATCACATGACCATGGCGATGCTGCAATTGTCATGTGTGAAAAATGGTCATAAGTCCCTTTTTCAGTGCCACTGTAACTTCAAAAAGTCACTAAATGAATGCTGGATTACTTGTATTATACTTCAGCTCCTAAAGCACCCTCAACTTACAAAAAAAGTAGGACAAAACTCCCTTTGCTTGCTATGAGGGAGGGAGGGGGGAAGAGAGGGGGGAGAGACAGGGAGGGAAGGAGGGAGAGAGAGAGAGGAGAGAGGGAGGGAGGGAGAGAGGAGAGAGAGGGGAAGAGAGGGAGGGAGGGAGGGAGAGGGGGAGAAGAAATAGGGAGGGAAGGAGGGAGAGAAGAGAGAGAGGAAGTGGGAGAGAGAGAATGAGAGAGTGGGAGAGGGGGAAGAGAGGGAGGGAAGGAGAGAGGGGAAGAGGCAGGGAGGGAAGGAGGGGGAGAGAGAGGAGAGAGGGAGGGAGAGAGAGAAAGAGGAGAGGGGGAAGAGAGGGAGGGAGGGAGGGAGAGGGGGAAGAGACAGGGAGGGAAGGAGGGAGAGAGAGAGGGAGGGAGGGAGGAGAGAGAGAGGGAGGGGGAGGGGAGGGGGAGGGAGGGAGGGAGGGAGAGAGAGAGAGAGAAAGAGAGAGAGAGAGAGAGAGAGAGAGAGAGAGAGAGAGAGAGAGAGAGAGAGAGAGAGAGAGAGAGAGAGAGAGAGAGAGATCATGCTCACATACATAGACAGACCATATACAGTATTAACTATTTATAAACTTTTGCATTTGAGGACATGTTTGATGATCCATGAAAGTTAATATCATAATTACTTGGCGAGATGTGCTTCAGACTGCCTATTCAGGGTGTTTCTTGATATCTCATGCTATCCAATGAGCCCAATGGTTTCCCATGTGAGTATTAACCAGGCCTGACACTCGTTTTGTTTAACAAAATCTAGCAGCAAAATAAACTAAACTTAAATGTAGCTGGCAATCTGACAAACAAGTTCACAGACCTTAACCAAAGTTTCAGGCTATTGTGGTCATGTGTGCCTCTAAGGACATTCTACGGATAGCTCAATGAAAGTTAAGCAGGGATACTACGTACTTAGAATACGCTTACCACTAATTTACCTCAGCACAGTGCTAAAATAAAAGATGTCCGTGCCAGAGGATATGCTAAAACAAAAACACAATTTGCACAAAATCCTTTTGTGTATCCTACAACGTTCCCCTATTTTGCCACTCAAATGGAACTGATGGCACACTGATGGCACACACTGGCAACAGTGCAATAGATGAATTCTGTTTCGCACACAAGCATCTTATCTTAATTGAAAAAGATTAGCTGTAAAATAAACAAATGGCCTTTGAAAAAATTATTGTTTTTATAGATGTGGGGCTATGGGAATACATAGTTACACTGCTGGATGTCATCCAAACTCATATCAACATTCAGCTCTGAACAAGTTGCCTGGAATTAGTACAACAGCAAAATAAACTAAAATTAACAAAGCACTGAAGATTTTGGCTGGATAATATCTGATATTAAGGACCCCTATCTTTGATTCAGGATGAAGAAATTCCAAACTCCCTGGATTTATAAACTTATAGACTTGAAGTACAATTTGTTTTTTTTTAATTAATTAATGCACTAAACATCCAAGTATATACAATATCCTTATAAACCTAGTAAGGCACCATCAACAAAGGTCAACATAGGTGTACAACTACCTCTTCTTGGAAACTTCTCTTTATAAAGGAAAATACACAATCTGAGTTATGTCTAAAATGGCATACAACCTGTTAGAATGATGAGTATACTCTTCTAGACTTATCACCAAATTCTCATGTTTAATGTGAAACAGAAGGGTTGTTTAAATCCTTAAATCAATATGGAATTTGTCCTGGCCATGCCAATATGTGGAAGGAAGATCATGACACGCTGCTAAAAATCTAGATGGAATTCCTAGTACAAACTAAATTGGTATCTCTAAGATGACTAAAAATGCATTCTTACTGCAATTCTAGGTGAACAGCAGAGAATTCCCATAGGTAGTGCCTCTGCGTCAGTAACTCAACAAGCTCTACCTGGCAATATATCATAAACATGGGGTTGGACTAGAAGACCTCCAAGGTCCCTTCCAACTCTGTTGTTATTATTACATGTCACATAAAATGCAATAAAATTATATTGACCAGACAAGACATATCTATCCAAGAAATTCCAGTCACTAAGAGCAGGTTTCTTCCTATCTTTTAACAGTATTTTAGGCAGCCAACAGCCTCCACATCACTTCCCACAACACATGTGTACTTTTTTGTGTGTCTTTAGTCAACCAATCTCAATTTCTTTAATTATATACATTATTTTACCCTTGTTCTTTGAAGCCAGAAGTTCACTGATCACCATCTTTCAAACAGGGAAATATGCAAATCTGCTATTTGTATGAACATATACGAAATGTAAGATTCCAGCTAGTTAATCTACCCTTGCTTTTAAGGGATTTAAAAACTGGAATCTTACATTTCGTATATGTTCAAGGCAGGGATGGGTTCCTCCCGGTGCGGTCGACTCTGCCGCACCGGTAGGGGCCGTCCGATTGCTCAATTTGCACACGAGAGCTCCGGTGCCGTCTTCACCGGTCCGTCGCGCGCATCGCCATCTTTTTAAAAGAATTTTTTTGGGCTTTTTTGCTTCTGCGCATGCGCAAAAGCAAAATCTCGCGAGGGGACGCGCGGGAGAGATTTCGGTGAGATTTTGCTTCTGCGCATGCGGAAGCAAGAAATTGCCGAAATCACGCGCGCACGTCCCCTCTCAAGATCTTGCCGAGATTTTGCTTCCACACATGCACAGAAGCAAAATCGCGCGAGGGGACGTGCGCGCATAGCAAGCGCACGCACGAAACGTGGAGATGCGCGCACAGCGCACCGGTATCGGTAAGTGAGCAACCCACCCCTGGTTCAAGGCAACCTTAACGGGTTCAATATGCAACGCTCTTTCATATGATTTTGTGATTGTGGGGTCTAGTTACCTATTTAGTTTAGTAATGAAATGTCTACAAGAAACCAAGCTCAGAGAACATCAAGGACCCTACAGTTCAACCTTCTCTTTTATTGATTGTGATGGTTTTACCAACCTCCAAGAATACAAAACATCTTTTGCTCAACATTCCTCTCTGCGTTTCCCATACACTTTTAATATCTAAGTGTAATTTTATCAGCCTGGCTTGAGTTGCATTTATATTTTTCTTCCTCCAGTGTGTCAATTTCACTTCACTATTCTCCTATACTTGATAAGCTGTATTGTGGTCCAAACCCTGACTTTGAAACAATCAAAAGTCAGACTGACTTATGAAATCGGTCCTGGCTCCATGCTTCTGTGCTCAGGCAGCAAAATCACTATTGATTTCTGATTGCAAGTCTTTGCATAATTATAGGTTTGCCTCAGTAACTCTTAACAATTACTGGAAGGAGAGAGAGGCAGAGGGTATCTGTTTGTATAGGTGTGTACCAAATTCACTTAGCCTTTTAAAGGTCCATAGTCTCTTGCCTATTTACAGATAAACTCACTGAACAACTAGTACAGTGATGGCGAACCTTTTTTGGTTCACGTGCCAAAAGGGGGGAGGGCAGGGGGGGTCGTGCGTGTACCCACACCCATAATTCCATGCGGGGGGCCGCACATATGCGTGTGACACACACACACACCCGCTCCCAGCATGTGATGGCATGCCTGTTTTTCACTCTCCCATGGTTTCAGAGCCTTTCTAGGAGCCTGGGGAGGGCGAAAACGGCCTTCCCCACCCACCCCCCGGAAGTCCTCCGGAGGCCAGAAATGGCCCGTTTCCCAACTAGTTTTCTCTCTATCTTTCTCTGTCTCTGTCTCTCTCTGTCTCTCTCTCTCACACACACAAACACACACAGGGTCATGTGGTCATATTTTGGTGTTTGGCAAATGGGGCACACTACTTAAGTGGCCAGTTTTAAGTTTCTGGGTATTATTATGAAAGAGGACCTGACCTGGGACGCTCACATTGCAGCACTGGTTAAAAGGGTCCAGCAGAGATTATACTACCTGAGACTTCTCAGGAAACTACAACTGAATGAATCACTGCCGGTGACCTTCTACCGCTGCACCAGAGAGAGTATTTTAACTTACTGCACCTGTGTATGGTTTGCCAATTGTACAGTGGCAAATAGGACAGCGCTCCAGAGGGTTAACAACATTGCCCAGAGGATCACTGGTTGCCTTCTCCCCTCCTTGGAAGGGCTTTATAGCTCCTGCTGCCTTAAGAAAGTTCAAAACATTCTTATGTTTTGATGAGATGATCCATCTCATCCTGGGCACCCCTTTTTTTGTACATTACCATCTGGCAGACGGTACAGGACAATAAAAACAAGGACAAATAGGCTGAAAAACAGCTTCTATCCCAGAGCAGTAAGTATACTGAATTCTACTGTATAGTGCAATATTAATGCAATATCAGGGGTTTTCAATTTAATTGTATAGAATGTGAAGGATGTGTGTTTTTGTTTTATTTTTATAGTTTTTCTTATGTATGATGCACACTGAAGATGGCATTTAATTTTGTTGTACGAGGTGCAATGACAATAAAGTAACTGAACTTACAGCATCCTGCAGTCATGTGACCGCGATTTTCAGTGGTTTTTTGCCAGTTGCCCAGTTTCCAGCAAAAAACACCCATTGGCTAAAATGGCACTTAACAGCTGCAAAAAAAGATTATAAATTCAGGAACGATCACTAGTGTCCTGCCTAACAACTGCAGGTACTATCTGCAGCATGTAGTACTGTAGGAGAGTTTTGAGTGGCTTTGGCCATTAAGGATAATGCTTTCACTTGACGGAAGATACTGGAGCTCAAAGTTGATCTCTTACAATGAGTCATATTTTAGGATACAGATTTTTGGTCAATGTCACAACATATGGTTTACAAAAGCCATTTTCCAAAGACCTCTGGCTTAGTGATTCAAAAGCCAGGTATCTTGGTTCTTTTATTTGTATGTATTTATTGTATTTTAACATGGCTTTTTTAAAATTTGTTTTCACTTATTATATGTTTCTATACATGCTGTGAGCCGCCCAGAGTCCCTCGGGAGTTGGGCGGCATAGAAATTTAAATAAATAAATAAATAAATAAATAAATAAATAAATAAATAAATAAATAAATAAATAAATAAATAAATAAATAAATAAATAAATAAATAAATAAATAAATAAATGTATGAGAGTCAATTTGGTGTGGTGTTAAGACATAAAGCTAGAAACTGGGAAACTGAGTTCTAGTCCTGCCTTAGGCCCAAAGCCAGCTGAACCTTGGGTTGGTCCAGTGATGGCGAGCCTATGACATTGTCTCACAGGTGACATGCCATGCTATTTTTAGTGACACACCAGGCTTACAGACCCTCCGGAAGTCATGTGAGAGGACCCTGCTATGGGGAGGCCTCTGGACCCTCCAAAAATTGTGCGAGAACAGGGTGTTCTTTCCTGCTCTCTTTAGACACTGGCCACACAAAGAAGGTTCCACAAAGTTTCCTGACCTCATGCAAACTGAAGCTGGCTCAAACAGTCATTTCAAAAAAAAAATTTTTTCAATTATGTAAGTTTTTATTTATTAATACATTTATTACTATATTACTACATTAATTTATTACTATGTCATGAATTGTTTCTCTTGTGTGTGTGTGTGTGTGTGTGTGTGTGTGTGTGTGTGTGTGTGTGTGTGCAACACACTAGTAGAGCCGAGATGGCGCAGTGGTTAAATGCAGCTACTGCAGGCTACTCCAGCTGACTGCTAGTTCAGCAGCTCAGCTGTTCAAATTTCACCGGCTCAAGGTTGACTCAGCCTTCCATCCTTCTGAGGTCGGAAAAATGAGGACCCAGATTGTTGGGGGCAATATGCTGAACTCTGTAAACTGCTTAGAGAGGGCTGTAAAGCACTATGAAGCAGTATATAAGTCTAAGTGCTAAGTGCTAATTAAGTTAGGCATTTTCTGAATTTTTGACACACCACGCCCAAAAGGTTCACCATCCACTGGGCCAGTCATTTTATCTCAGCCCTAGGAAGGAGTCAATGGTAAACCATTTCTGGAAAACCTTGCCAAGAAAACTGCAGGGATTTGTCTAGTTCAGTGATGGCGAACCTTTTCGGCACTGAGTGCCCAAACCGGATCGCCTATACATGCGTGTGCATGTGCGCGTGCTGGAGTTCCGGAAACCCGAAGACCAGCTGGCATGCCTGTTTTTTGGCCACTTTTTGGGCTGTTTTTCTGGCCATTTTCAGGCTATTTTTCTGGCCATTTTCCAGTGCTCCAGCACCTGTGAAGAGCAACTGGTGATGGCGCATGTGCCCACAGAAAGGGCTCTGCGTGCCACCTCTGGCACGCATGCCATAGGTTCGCCATCACGGGTCTAGGAAGTCTCTCCAAAAATTGGACAAGACTGAACAAAAAACCATGTATGTATTTGTTCTAGCATGGCTATTTTCCGCCATTTTTTTCAGCTGCTTGCTTGCGTAACTTTTTCCAAATTATATCGGACACCACCTTTGAGTCCTTGGAGAAGGCAACTGGAGATCATTTGAATGGGTAAACAAATAAATGAATGCCTCAAGTTCAATCCCCAATATTTCCATTTGAAATACATAGGAAAAGTCCTCAATTTGTTCAGACCAGGGGTGGGTTCCTCCCGGTTCGGACCAGATCGCCCGAACCGTTAGCAACCCGCTGGTGATACGACGATGGCGTCACGGATCCGGTTCAGTCGGTGCCGGTCCGTGGTCGCCACCATCTTTTTTGGGAATTTTTGGTGAATTTTTCCATGTTTGGATGGCTTCTCCTCTTCCGCAGCTTGAAAAAGAGCCCTCCCGCCGGCCCGCGGGTTAATACTGACCTTTATTTCTTCGCCCGAAGCACAGCTGATGAGCTCCTCAGCTGTGTTTCGGGCTGAATCCAGCTACTGAGCATGCGTAAAAGTGAAATTGCACGGGGGGGGAAGTGCGCGAAACGTCGCGAAGCGAACCGGCGGCGAAGGTAAGTGGAACCCACCCCTGGGTCAGACCCAGATGCCAGGAACTGCTACACAGCAGATAAGCCATCTAGCCTGGTACTGTTTACTCCGTTCTCTGATATTGTAAATTGATCTCTTTCATATCTCTTGCTCCCCGATTCTTTTCAGCAACAATTTAGCATGGCTCTTTCTGCAAGCAAAACATGCTACTGAGGGAAAGAAATATTGAGGCCAGAAACCAGCTTCATAGCTACTTTAATACTGAACAATTCATCATATCCTTGAGAATATCCCAGAACCGATAGATGTGTGTATTTTAAGGAGAGAAGAAATCTCTTTCTCCCAGAGTTCTGTTTACACAAAGGTAAATCTGGTGTACCATACAGTGTCAACCCTTAGAGCATTACAGCACCAGGATAAGATTGTTCAGTGTGCCTCAGCTGTTTCGTATGCAGTTGACCTTGAAGGATTTACAGTGTGTCAAACAGACATACAGATCTCTGTAACACTGACGTGCAAATTGTCTTTGATAAAAAATGATGCATGCATTTCAACATCAGTAACTCTGGGAACATCCATTTGATTTTTTTTTAAAGCCTCAATCCTGATCCCATAAGACTAGAACGTGATAAGAGTAACTAGGGCCAGATTCTCAATTTAGCTACATATTGTCTTAAGCATAGCAAGGGAACCCAGCCTTTGCGATTTCTAAACCATAGTTTAGAACCTGGTTCCAACTGGCCTGCTGCCCGTTGAATAAACCCATTGTAGTTCATTCTGAAATCATGGCTAAGCAAATCTTTAATACATATGAACTTTGTGGTTAATTTAAGCTTGACACCCTGAATTAAGAAAACAAAAGCAACTTCTTAGATCCATCAGCCCTAGCTAAAATTGCAAAATGTATCCACTTACCCATGCTTAACTGAACCATGCTGTATTCATTTAACATCAATGTATCAGTTCACATGACATACTGAACTATAAGCTAGCTATACAAGCTAGGTGAGATGAGCTTGGATAGTTTGTGGTTTAGCATTTCATGAGAGCCCAGCCAACCTCTTAGCATGCTACTGTATGAGCTATAATATGGATTGTTTGGACATAGCATGTTGTGCTATGTGCATTATTAACTTGGGTTTACCGTTTACTGGGTGTGAATCCAGAAAATATATTATGGACACTGAGTCACTGCCAGTCAGTGTCAACCAAGAAAAGCAGCTCACCGAGATCTAAAGGTAGATTACTAGCACAGGTGATCAACAAGGATTTCAACCTCCATAATACCAGAACAGTTGCAACATCCTTCATCTCATTACTGAATTAT